>BSBM01000931.1:11246500-11900000 GCA_027924585.1 Larix kaempferi
GGAAGCCAATGGCTTTAGACAAATTCGAATTTCCCACCAAAATCAAGTCAAATCCATGTCAAGAATCAATCTAATCAAGCTTTGGAGTTCGAATCCCATCCATCAACTCGAGCTGCTACTTATACAAAAAACAAGCCATCCATGAGAGAAAATGAATTGGCCTTGAAGGAAGCCAATGGCTTTAGACAAATTCGAATTCCCCACCAAAATCAAGTCAAATCCATGTCAAGAATCAAACTAATCAAGCTTTGGAGTTCGAATCCCATCCATCAACTCGAGCTGCATTGAATTAGAGTGGGGAGGTGGCCTCCACCTAGGCAAGGCACCCCCCATCACTTTCTTGGAAGTATCAACAATCCAACTCACAAATGCCAAGTGGAGAAGTTGTGAATCAAAGGAGATATACTTGAGCTTTCATGGTTTAGTGTATGAGCAATTGGTGGGATATGACATGAGTTTCAATAGGAGCCAAGCCATGAGGTGGCTAAGGCGCCTACCATAGCTTTCAATACATTCCCAACAATCCACCACATGAATGCCATGTGTAATATATGAGTGGTTCCCTCCCCACCCGCGTTCAATTCTTGTAAGTGACACGATGCTCTTGTTGAGCCCCTATTGTAATGATTGCATTTCTAGCCATACCTTGATTATGTACCTAGAATAGCAGGTGTTAGCATTCTCTCGATGGACTAGCCCTCTAACAAACAATGAACCACCATTTTAAAAAAAAACATACTAAACATTTACAAATTTATGTATTGTTATTTTGAAATAAAAGTATCTAGGTTGATGTCATAGCTTTATCTCTCACCTCAATTCCATATTAACATTGATTAAGGTGTTTATATGCTTTCTTGATCCCTTTGATTAAGGTGTTTATATGCTTTATGGATCCCTTTAATTATGGTGGTCATCTTTTTAATGCCTTGTAAATGAGTTTACCAAATCACAGTGGTCATCTTTGTAATGCCTTGTAAATGAGCTTACTAAATCACAATGCAGTATCCCTTGTTTGAGAATTTTGTTCCACCTTAATATAACCACCAAAAGCCACGAAAACCACTGCTAATTATAATCTCTTTTAACAAATTGTCTTAATTACTTCACCCAGCAGTCATCTTAAATGACTTCATAATTTACCCAGTTTCACCTACTGTGGCTTTGGAGATCATATCCAAGATTCCCGAGGCCCATCAAGATCTTCTTCTTTCTCGTATTTATGCTTTCTCCATCTTGGACTATCAGCAAAGAGTAAGCATAATCGTACATCCTTATAATACCTTGATAAAAAAACAAATGTTGTTCAAAATTTACTAATTTCCTAATGGTTTCAGAATAATATTTGATGTCAATCGTTCCCCTATGTTGTGATGGAGATAAACAAGTAATCAATCAAATCTTCGTAGGCCTGCACCAATATATCAAAAGCATTTTTTAAATAGAACGGTTCTACTAGATACTTAAAACAAAACTCGCAAATATCGTTGGTGCATGTTAGTCATTGCCTACAACATAGTGCAACAGCTTGACATTATAATAACTAGCACAGCCACTTAACTGGTAGCCGCTGAACATTGATAGGCCACAAGTTAAGTACCCGTTATCCATGCCTCAGCTACCAGTTATCACATGTAAACTGATATATATATATATATATATATATATATATATATATAATTGTTTATTTCAAATTTGGAACGACTGCCATAAAATAAATTTTGACAGTACACTTGTCTCATCTTACTGCAATATAGGAAGAGGACCCTTCCTCGTCCACCCCAAATTGTAAAATATAAACACTTATCGATGTATACATTGGTTGGGCCAATTGAAAGAAGGTTGAACTTCTCTCCAGGTTGTGCGAATTGTACTCTTTTATTTGCCTAGTTGTCATAACAAAGTTCTATGCAAAGAGGAAGCTCAACAAGCCAAGGCCCCACTCCATCCATGTGAGTGTGCGCACCAAAGGGAAATTAGAAAAGCTAAAACCCAAAAAACTTACCTACAAGTTTAATCACCTACTGGCTCTTCCATTTTTCGATCTTTCTAATAATAATAATAATCTATTTTTAAGGCCACAGCCAAGCCAAACACCAATTTGGTGTATGAGACCTCCTTGTTTGTGGGACAAGGGTCCTCCTCTGCCCGGCGATTTAACTGCTAAAGTTTACAGAGGTGTACATACCCTACCCCCTCTGGATTTGAACCTATGAACTCTGTTGTTTGCCGAGATGCACACCAGCAGCAGAAATCTTTCGAAAGTTGTTCCCTCACTACAAGTGGGGAAAGTGTGGCATTGGGGGCAAGCAATGAGCCAGGTACTATCACCTGAATCTCAGCTCCTCCGTTTAGGCTAACTCCTAACGAAGCCAAGGGGGGTAGTCCCTACAAAGAGTTTACTATGGCTCAATGTGTTTTAATGTTTTTGGTGTATGGTGATGCGGATGGGTGTTGTTTAGGAGTTTTAAAGATGAAAGATCACAAATTTACTTTAAATGAAACCACAAGGTAAAGTGTAGTCCACGTTGCAAAACAGTATATGAAAGACTTGCGAAAGAAATAAAAGCATCCACTGATAAATCACTTAAGCAAAGGACAAATGCCCCCAATTAAAAATGAAAATGTAAATAAACCAGTGCCTTATGGAGTCAATGAAATGTGTAGTGTTTGGGGGATGCTGAAATGCAAGTCTCAAGTAACTGTTTGTGAGATCATTTTGCAAATTATCTTGGTAAATTAAAAGTTTTAATGGTCTTGATTATTACGCTAAGAACAACAAGGTAAGCAAATCAACCGGAAAGGTATACTTTCAGTGGCTTCCCCTCTGATGGTATGACGGACCGCCCAGATTTCAAAGAGTAAGTGTCTAAAGACTTAATCGCTCCGATGTCTATGACAGCGGTAACTTCCGGCCCCACCAGGTTTAGAAACTTTGCCCACTACCTGAGTATGTCTCGAATGATCAACACCAGTTCGTTGGTTGTGGGGGTGAAAATTTTATTATGTTATTGAAAAATTATCAAATCGAACACATTTTTTAGTACTAGCCCAACCTTTTCAGGTTGGCAGAGCATACAGGTGTTGGATAGCAACCAAGATAAATTATTAAAGGGGGAGTGTGAGTTGGAATGTTTTAAAATTATTGAAGCACACAGTTCAACTCTCCGACAGAGAACGCTCTTGACTTTGTCTTATGACAAGGTTCAAGAGACTTCGTTATTCTATATGCCTAATGCTGGGAAAATGCAATATTAATATGCTCTCCGACAGAGAGTGCTCTTGACTTGGGTTATTGCAAGTTCAAGAGGCTTAGTTCTTTTTTAAGATAGAAACAGATTGTATGCAAAGAACAAATGTGATAACTCAATAAGTTTGCAGATAAACAATGATAACTTGAAATAGCAACTAGCAGATCTACTTGCAAGAAAGAAAATTAGTGTTCTACAGAAACAGGGACTAGTCCTAAGATGAAGTCAAAGTCGCTTTTGCACATCGCTCATGAAACTTCCAGCTTAGCCGGTCCTACGCAGTACACGGTGGGGAAAGAGAAGCAGCACGCAGTGTTAATGCGGCACTTGGGATAAAAATCTCAAAATGCTTCTCAGGTCAAGACTTGAAATAAAATTATTCTAAGTACGAAAATGAGATTTAGTCTAGAAAATTGAAACAAATCTAAGCTAAAGAAATGCACCAAAACACTCTTCCTCAAATGGGGAAGAAGAAACCAAAGTGTGGGAGGCCTTCTCCCACCTAGCCTTTTTATTAATGAGTTACAAGTGAGGGATTGAAACCCTTGAAATGAAGAGCAACTATAAATGAAACTAAAACCCTTTTGGGGGGTTTGTACAAAGGAGATTTGTTTATATTTTGTCTTCTTGGTTCAAAATATTCACTTTGGGTTATCTCCGAAAGGTCTTGGTTTCAACTTTTTCTTGCTTCACCTTCCAACAGCTTGTTCTCTTCTCAAAGCTTGTAAGAAACAATGATCCAAAGAACTCATGCACCCATTAGTGTTAGTGCAAAAAATCAAAACAAAACTAATTTTAAGATCTAAAAAATGCAAGAAATGTCAAGTTAGATGCAAGCTTTCACTATCCTATATGCTCACTCTTTTTTCAATGCAAGTTTAAAACTTTAAAGCGATCTAGATGCAAAAATTAAGATTTAACAAATGCAAGATCTATAAATAAAATGCAAACTACTAAAGAGAATGTAAATTAAAATGTGACTAGAATGAAAATATATCCTAGATAAAACAAGATGCAAAGTATGAGCATGATATAAAAATGCCTAACTCACTAATTCTTCAAAGACAATGCAACTAACGATTTAAACAAACCTTGCTTATTACTTGTGTTTTGTGTTTACTGTAGGGCTTTGGAGGATGCAATAGATGGCGAATGGAAGACTAGCTAGGGCAGTGTTATCACACCATAGTAGCAGGGCTACTATTCTTGTTTAGCAAATATCTGCACATTCCTGAGCTTCCATTATTCAGAGCATGGCTATGATGATTGTATATTTTGTGATCACTCATGATCAGAGCAGTGTATTATTTAGACTTATGTTAGACCTTGTGTCAAGGCTGAGCCTTGAGAGTTCAGATTTGATGACCGATGTGACCCTTTATCCCATACAGTTTCAATTCAGTGCTTAGAGATGTATTGCAGCAGTGTTTCAGATGGTATATGATGTTTATTACTATGATGATGTTGTATGATCTATGGATATGTTATCATTGACTGTGGATTATTATCTTGTTGATTTAGTCATGTTCACAGCATTTGCTTGGTATATTATTCCTGATGTGGCAAACTGTTTAAAATGAACTATAAATCATAAAATGGACAATTGCTTGCACATTTAGGTCATTTAACAAAACCCACTGGTCCTCCACCTTACATAGATATGGTCTTTTCTGACACCAGTTGTCTGCTAGTATAGGCTCCATATTCACTTGACTCCATCCATACATGACTTTCCTATTTGACTTTAAACCTTGACCTGTCTCATTTGACTTTCTGATACTGAGGACTTCCCCATTTTTCTACCTCTGTGTTTGGTCGCATCCTTGTCTGTTCAGTGTCTCGGCTCTAAGTTGGTGACAAAACTTGCCTTTGGTGAGTTGGATTGTAGGCCTAAATCATTCTGGTCGGTTGTCCCAATGTTTGGCATTGGCTCGAACTCCCCCTAGTCACTTGAGATGTTGTTGGCTAAAACTGAAAGCTCATGTTCTACTTATGGAAACTTATAAATTCACCCATGGAAACTAAAAAGGGAAAGAGCGATGAACAGCTAAAAATACTCCTCGAAGAGTATAAGAAAGGTAAAAAAAAAAAAGCAATGGTTCTTAAAAGCTATATCTAAACAATTGCTGACCTTATATGTATTTGAAAAACATGCCCTGGATGCAAACTGCAACTAGTTGTGCTTATCAGCACACCTGAGATCCGAAGGGTTATGTAGGCCAAAAAGGCCATGAAATGAAATTGAATGATCCTAATGAACCTGGATCAACTTGATGTAGACATGATGCCTAAGTTGAATAAGCACTCTCTGAACAACTTATCCATTTGTGAAGCACAGCCATTCCCCGTGTTATTTTGTCCAAGCACAGAGTTTGTAGCTTCCCCCCTTCTCCCAGTCCAAAGTATTTTTGAGTTAAGTTAGACAAGTCAACCCCTTGGCCCAACCTTGTTCCTAGCCTTCATCCTTCACTAACAGTTTGACCATGTTCAATGGGTGAGTTTGTCATTTGAACTATTGTGCAAGTAATTTTATATAACAAAGGAATATGCTAACTTGATTAATGCCACTGAATGGATGTTATACTTTGAGCTTGGCTGTGAGAATGATTAGAGAAGCATGTCTTAGTCTACTGATGTGATTTATCCTTGGTTGTATATTATTGGGATCCGTGATGATGTGGGCCATATATATATACCTATTGATGATGATTGATGGTCCCGCATACCTGATAATGATGCCATATGATGGACATATGGTTCAGATGATGATTGATGCAGTTCAGTAGGTTTTATTATTACTTCAGATCACCAGATTACACACTGTCCATATATGGTGGACCCTACAGCTGGCCCATTAGGGCAACCCATGGTGTATGAGTACACATTCCTCGTGGATTTGGGTCTTCTGGATCCAATGAGACACTTATCTTTCAGTTCCGGGCACTTCTGATAGTGATTGATGCAGTTTTACACTTGTTGACCAGATTTGGCGCTGATTTCCCAGCCTGAGCAGCAGGGGCCAGGAGAGGCCAGTTCACCTAGGGCGTTGTATGAGGAGGGGGTGGTCCAGCCACTTGTTTTTACCATTTACCCCCCCTTCTGGAGAGCCTGGTGGGCTCAGTTGGACAGCGCAGATGCCCTGGGAGGCAGTTTTGGCACTTTCACAGTTACCGAGGCAGTTAAAAAATGGGATAAAGTGGTCACTGAGGAATTCGATTTGGGCAATTGAGGCAAGGTTTTGACATTTGGTTTTCACAGAGGTCTTCCAGGGTGATCCCACTATCTTCCAGCCAGTTTTCACCATGTGGGTAGGCCCACAGCGATCACAGGAGGTCTTTTACTGCTTGTTTGTCACAGATTTTGAGGACAGATTTGATCATTTATATTATCTTGGACATATTTTATTATTTTATTGTGCCTTGGGGATGAGCTAGTAAGGATTGATGCCTCCTAGCCCCACGATGTGCTTCTTATGTCATGTCTTAGTCAGTATGAGGTGGATTTTTGTACTTGTACCCCTCTAGTGGATGACGTCATCCTCACTTTGTACCATTTAGTTAGGGCGTCATCATTATATTGGGGTGATCCATGTGATATATTGTTATGATTCATTATTAGCCATTGATCATGTATTGAGATCTTTTAATCTCAACCACTCATTTGATGTAGTATTGTAGAGTGGTATAGGGTTTTGGTCTTTATTATCCTATATAAGGAGGGGACCCCCTATTGTATAACTCACCTTTGGAGCTCTGGAATATTGGAATAGAACACTTCTTTGTGGAGCATATTTCTCTTGTCTTGTGGATTCTCTTGCCTATTGAGTATACAATATCTCTTCTATGTATCATTGTGGATTTTGGTGCTTCTACTAGTTTTCTTGCAGGAAAGTCGAATTGGTGGAGAGGAGGGCGATTTCTTGAGGGTTATTGTTGGAGGGATCCACATATTCTCTCTTGGGTTGATCTTGTGACAGGGAGTATCATTATTATATCTTCGTGACATAGTTGATGCTTTCTATTACATCTTTCTATCATTTTCATAATCATCTTACTTGACTTGTTTCTTTGATCTTGTCTTGTAGGAGGAGAACGATTTGGCTATCTTGGAGGAGGACGTTTTGGTTGGAGCTCTTGGATCTCACTCTTGAATATACACATAGGAGAATGCTATCAATTTGCAAGGTGGCCACAAGCAATTGAGGTAAGATCTACAAGGTATGTGCCTCTTTCATCCATTCTATCTTCATTGGTCACAAACCCTAATTAATTAAAACCCCAATTTTGGTTTTTCTTAGATCTACTTAGATCTAGCCTTGCTTTTGAAAAGATCTTAAGAACCCACCTCTATAGAATCCACCCCTAGTTGGATCTATAGTTTGGTGGTGATTGGGTTAAAATTGACACACTTTTCAAGGCAATATAGCCCTCTTGAACCAAATCGCACTTCCTTAGAGAGGCTTGTTGGGTTAGATCTAGCATATGGGTAGGTGAGATCCCGCTTGATTTGTAATCTACACACTTGATAACCTACCCCCAGACTTTTACTTTGGTGATTTCTACCTTGTGGGCATCATTCCACATTTTAAGGGATAAAACCCCCTTTTGAACTACTTGGCATCTTAAAACTCAGATCTAGTAAGATCTAACCCTTGGATTGACTTGATTTTCTAGATCCACATAGATCGGTGCATAAGCTACTTGGATCTACAGTTTGGTGGCCATTGGACTTGATTTGGCCCACCTTACCCACCTTTTAGCCCTCCTTGAGCAAGGTTGCACTCCCTTGGGTGAGTGAGTTTGCCCACTTTGAGGAAGTGGGTGATTGAGATTTTTGTGGATTTGGAACGGCCATACCTTGAAACCTAGGTCTAGAGTATCATTTTGTGACGATCTGCTTTGGGGGTAGCATTCCTTGTTTTAAGAGATTATGGTCCACTTAGGGTCATATCATGAAATCCTAGATCTAGCAAGATACAACTACTCAATCTCAATTAGCCCACTTGACTTGGCCTCTAGGTGTCCCGATCTACACTTTGACATATCTTTTGAATTCATTAACCCATCCAACAAGGCACTAGTCTTCCTCAAGTAAGGTGCACTCCTTGGGAATTGTGTCAAACCTTAGATCCGGTACATGGGTACTCGTAATTTCAACTTAGATCCATAGATCTAATCATTGCACATCATCTAGGGCCAATTGCATCCCTAAAGTTCACCTTGTGGGTCCACATTAAGCCATTTCACATATCCCAAGAAAGTGGGACCCACTTGTGCAACATATGGTATTACATCTTATCATTATAACAAATCATGTGGCCTAAATTATACATTGGTTGAAACACTAATCATTCCTCAAACCACCTTCAACCATACTTTAAATTCTAGGTCCACTTTACCTTGCATTGGTTTCTGTAACTTACCACTTACTCATCCCTAGGAACCTTTGTTTGGGTCCAATCACCTTTGATTGGTTATAGGGTCTCCCCCTAGGTCTTGTTTTATCTAGATCTAAAGCGAAGAGTGCTTCGGTTGACGTGACTCCCACCTTGCATTGGGAACCGTGGCATCTCTTGGGTCACCTCTTTAGTTGCCCATCTCCTCTACCGTCCCAGATGGGAAACCACTAGGGGCAACTACAAGTTGTGTGATAACAGGCAGCAAATGCAAAAGTCAACAAACAGGAAACTAGAACAGCGAAGTGCAAACTGTTAGAAAGGAGCAGCAGATGTAGAGAGGAGATGGAGATAAAAGAAAAATGGGAATGACTGATATGAACAGCAGCAAATGCAAAAGGAAGGAAGGCAGCGAACAGTGAGGTGAAGCAAGTTTTTTGGGGTTGCGAACAGTGATGAAGTGATTGATATATAGGGCAGCAAAGAGAGATGAGATGGACTGGAAAGAGGGCACAGTGAACAGAGATGAAGAGTGCTGTGAAGTGGTGAATGAGGAGTAAGCTTGTGGATGAAGATCACAAGCCTAACTCAAAGTAACCAAGAGTTTAAAAGATTTTAAGGGGATGGATCTTAGAGCAACTTCTCAAGCTCAAACTTGAACCACTGATTTAACTTTTGGAAAAGCCCTGAAATGCAAAACTTGTTAGAAAAATGCTTATGAAGAGGAGAAAGATGCATCCGAGCTCAAGCTCCACTTCACTTCTATAGATCTGCACAATACATGTAACTCATAACAATACTTGGTCAAACTTAGTATGTCAAATAAGATGGGACAAGAAGATGCATAAATATTACCGACTACAGTCTGCACTTCTAAATCACATAAAATCTAACATCAATGAACAACTTGTACCTTCAAATGCTCATCCTATGGTCTTAAGAAAGACTTATAAGCAAAAGAATGACCAAATACAACAATATGAGCAAATATAATAACACAATATCACCTTATCATGTAAAAAGCAATCCTCATAAACAAGTAGGGCACACCATGTAGACCTCCAAAGTCTTTGATTTATTCCAAAATAGCAATTACTATGAACTGTTACAAATTTGCCAAAGTAATGATGCACAAAAATTCCATGTGAAGAGAGCTCAAAGAGCCTCTACTTATACAAAAAAAAACAAGCCATCCATGAGAGAAAACCAATTGGCCTTGAAGGAAGCCAATGGCTTTAGACAAATTCGAATTCCCCACCAAAATCAAGTCAAATCCATGTCAAGAATCAATCTAATCAAGCTTTGGAGTTTGAATCCCATCAATCAACTCGAGCTGCTACTTATACAAAAAAACAAGCCATCCATGAGAGAAAACGAATTGGCCTTGAAGGAAGCCAATGGCTTTAGACAAATTCGAATTCCTCACCAAAATCAAGTCAAATCCATGTCAAGAATCAATCTAATCAAGATTTGGAGTTCGAATCCCATCCATCAACTCGAGCTGCATTGAATTAGAGTGGGGAGGTGGCCTCCACCTAGGCAAAGCGTCCCCCATCACTTTCTTGGAAGT
The DNA here is from genome assembly GCA_027924585.1 of Larix kaempferi. Lineage (NCBI taxonomy): Eukaryota > Viridiplantae > Streptophyta > Pinopsida > Pinales > Pinaceae > Larix > Larix kaempferi. The sequence continues at coordinate 11,256,717 of BSBM01000931.1, forward strand.
ATCAACAATCCAACTCGCAAATGCCAAGTGGAGAAGTCGTGAATCAAAGGAGATATACGTGAGCCTTCATGGTTTAGTGTATGAGCAATTGGTGGGATATGACATGAGTTTCAATAGGAGCCAAGCAGGCTTCAAATTTGAAGGCTTCAGTGCCCGTCAAAGGCACTTTTACTCGTCATAGAAGGCCATATTAAATTTTACCCTGCAAATGAAACTTAATTCCATGCAGAGCCCGTCATTAATGAAATTGGGTTCAGTTCTGAAAATCTGCAACAGAAGGGCAACCCAAAAATCTGCCTGTCACCGGATTTTAGTGATTTGGCCTCTGGAGTCATTGCATTTGGAATTTTGGACGTTGTCGGTGCCACGTTGGTCCCCCGTGGGCCGTGACCCCGTCCCAGCTGGAATTGGAAAATCGAGTTTGCGAGCTCGCTGAGTACTGTCAATGGTGGACTCGGTGAAGTAATGAATTCTGGGTGAAAGCAATTAATGTTACAACCTACCACAGTCTCCACTCTTGAGTCACTCCAGTTCCACACTGCATAGAGTACATACCGGGCGGCGGGGTTACTGGTTACTTGCTGCTGGCATTTGGCAAATTGGCAGGTGCCGGTGCGAATCGTGCCATAATCCATTGCCCATTACCGATGGATTTGGGCGGACTTAAATTTAAAATTTAAACTAAGAAACCCGCCATTCCCCTGCCATGCTTGTGGCGTGTATTTATTATTATTAATTTCATTGTATCATTCCAGGCCAGGTATCATTCAGGCTCGCCATCATTCTATTGTTGTTCCTTGCGGATGAATGTCTGGTTGCAATGCAGAGCCGAGAGGGATCTAAAGCATCCGCGGGTCATCCATCCAACCTCTGCAATTTCTACCATGTCTTCTATTCTGCAATTTATACTGTAGATTCAATGTGGTCTTCGAAATCGAAACTTTTGCTACTTTTCTTGGTGGCAATTGGTTCCAAATGCTAATGGCTTCTTGGTGGCAATTGGTTCCAAATTCTAATGCTGACAGTTTATTCAGAATTTCCCTATGAATGAGATTTGGAACCAGGGTTGGCTTGGGGTCGGTGCATGAGTGGTAAGAGGGCATCCGCTTTTGGGCCAGTTGATCGGAATAGATTTTGCTTCATGACTGTTACTAGAGTTCCATTGAATATAATTTAGGTGTTGCAGCCATGGCATCCCTTCACAGTGGTGGATTCTTCATTAAGCCCAGTTTAAACAACAATGGGTCCATAGACGTCTTGCAATTAGGGGAATTCCCTGTGCCAAACCCCTCCCAGGCTAGATTTTAGGGAAAATCTGAGTTGTTGCTCTCATTCCCGTCAACTTTAAGAAACAAGAATGCTTATTCAGAAGCACTGATTGTTATTCACATTGTTTTTGCTAAGTTTTTTAACAGAATCTTCTTTTCATTCGATAAGATGTGCCAGAATGCCTTACACAATTTGGCATATCAAGATTTATTTAAACTGGATCTCTAGTATGGTTTGTGTTATGTAGGCTGGACCCGGTTGTGATGTAGCATGAGTTGGCATATCAAGATTTATTTAAACTGGATCTATAATACCGTTTGTGTTATGTAGGCTGGACCCGGTTGTGATGCAACATGAGTGGTATTGGAAGTTGGCGACGGCCCAAGTTCAAGATTGGCAGCGAGGTCTACAACAACACCCAGAACTTAACAGCAGACAGGCCAAAACAGTTGGGGACACTCACCCAATACACCGTAGTGCCGGAGGAACACCTGGTGACACCAAAGCCCACAAATTTATGAGGAAGCTGCGAGTCTACCACTGTACAGGGAGCTCTGAAGATTTGAATCTTGTGTTGTTCTATGAGAAAAAAATGTATAGAATTTTACATTTTGTGTAGTGGGCTTAAGTTGAGAAGAATGGGTGGGGACTGGTGCAATCAGCGATGGCTGATTTATCGTTGTAGTTATCTATTGTATTAGGTGATTTTCTTAAAAAAATTATGGAATACATAAATCTTGTTGGCTATTATTTCTATGCTGCTGTGATTTGTTGTGGGTCGGCTAGTTCATCTTTCTATGTGCACATATGTATGTAAACAATGTCTTTCAATATAAAGCAAGCATAGTTACTTTTGATTTTTCTATGAACAAGTTTTATTACTTGCCAATACAAGCTCTATTGGTTATAAAACAAGTGATTTTTTCATATTGTCGTTTTTTTTCTTTTGTTTTTGAAATTTATTTTATATAGGATTCTTGGGTTATTTAACTAGCCCATATTAATATAACATTGCTTATTAAAATTTATAGAGCAGAACAATGCAAATATCGCCGATTAGCCATTCTATTAGTGAATTCATAAAAACAATAATAAAATTTTGACGTACTATTAAATTTTCAAATGAAAAGAATGATTTATTTTTACATGTCAGCATTGAAGGGTTCCATATCTCATAGCCCTTCAAAGTGAAATGCGACCCTACCCTTCAAATTTGATCCCTGGAGCCAAGCCATGAGGTGGCTGAGGCGCCTACCATAGCTTTCAATACATTCCCAACAATCCACCACGTGAATGCCATGTGTAATATATGAGAGATCTCAAGGATGCGCGTGATCCATCATGGGGAATCTCACTTAAGTCATACTCAATGCTAACTCGCATCAAAGGGAGCCAAAGCAAGTGATGTGGCCACCAATTAAATACACCTTCAACCATCCACTTATCGAATGCCAAATCCTCAACTCGTGAGAGCTAGACGTACGGCCAAAGTCATCCATTCCATGTGTAACTCCAAACTTTAATTTAATATGTGGTTTAATACCTCCATGTAGTCGTAAACCTTATGAATTTAATATTCAACCTTTTCCATGGTTAAAAAATTCAATTTTTGACTTATTTGAATTTTGTCACTTAGTGAATTTTGTCATCCAAAATGATGCATTTTTAGCCAAAACTGCTCTTGGGATGAAATAACTGCCCGGAAATTGAAGAACGAGGGTGCTAGGGTAAAGAGGATGCTCTGAGCGTCAAAACGAGTCTCCCCATGCCCATTTCCGCCTCTGGATGGAGTTTTTATCATTTTTTGAAATTTTTTAATTAAACCATTAAAAAATGGTCTAATTTATGGAAAAATTTATTCTTCTCGAAATCCAACGAAACTCCTAGAGGACCTAGTGCATATTCATACGACTCAATCAAGATGGCTAACACGTAAAAAATCCTAAACACGAGATTCTAATAATCACCTTAGGTTTTGACCACCATGGGAAATACTCCAGCTTTGGAGGTTTGAGTGAAAAACTCAGGGATTATACGCCACTAATGAGTAGCGCATAATTCCTAAGGAAAAAACACTCTAGAGTATCCCCCAAATGGCTAAACCTACGGATAGCTGAGCCTTTTATAAAAGGACCCCATTTAGACCAACTTTTTACAAATTCCCCATGGGGGTATGAACATGCAGTTATTACAAATGGGGCAAAATTGCCTTGAAAATGACCTCTGAACTTCTGAACACTGATGATGAACATGAATCATGTTCAATAAACCGGCGGCTCACAAGAAATTCAGCTATTGTACAAAATAGGAGATAACAAACTCTTAGGAGGAAACTTATGTTCTTGACCGTTAGGCCCATAATCCAAGCAATTACAAGCTCTGTTAGAAAGCCAATAAGGAGTTTGACCAAAACTGGTAGCTCTGTTTTCTCAACTCTTTGTTCATTTTGTTCATTGATTTAGTGCTCAATAGAACTTCGCATCAAATCCTCAAATGTTAATGGAGACTATGGTTGTTATCAATTTGATATTAGACTTGGTTGTTATCTATGTGATATTAATAATAATTGCAAGTTATAATAATATTACCATGGCATATCCCTATGTTGACATTTCATTCCACATTATACTCTCCCCATGTGCACAAGCAAGGTGGCATCGATACTAAGCAAGGCATGTCAAATTAATGTCATAAGCATACAAGCCATTTGTAACAATGTGTGGATTTCTGAGAAGTTAATATGTTATTGGTCCTGAAATGAGCATAGATTCAAAACATTTGTCAAATTCTCTTGTTTTCAACGCCATTGTCAAACTAATGCACAGTTTTGTCTCATAAAATAGTTCACCTGTAATGCTTGGACCAACTATGCATTGCTCTAAACATGTCAATTTTGGGCAATCTCAATTCTCTGTGTTTGATCATTTTGCAAGTTACAATACATTCACTTGCATTATGTGGCTCTCTAGAAAATGTACATTCCAATCTGAACCTCTTTTTCTTAATTATAACTTGTTTGTGTAGTAGCTCTCTTTACTGATTCCTATTGTATCATTTAAATGGAGATTTTGGCATTTCAAAGATAACCTATTAAATCCAACCAGCCTAGCTCTTAAGGTGTTGAAACTTTCTCCTAGAATCATGCTTATTTACTGACAATTGTAAGGATGCTCTCAACAAGACTTTAGGTCAAGTTCTAACTTCTAACAGAGATTTTAAAAATGATGTGTACTGATTTTGTGGCACATACAGATGCAACACCAAACCAATGAGCAGAACCAATAGTTTCAATATTGCAGTTGTTGATGGTAGACCAGTAGACTAATGGCCTGTATATTCTCTTATTTTGTTTAATACAATTTTAGACAAGCTTACAAAAAAAAAATATTGCAGTTGTCGATAAGAAATGCAAGCTTTGCAAAATTAATCATTTTCATTCAGTATAGAAGCAATGTCAACCAAGCACAATTGTTCGCTTTTCCGTCTTTTGTAGCTTGTCTACAACTATAGTACTAAATGGCATCAGTATAGTCGAACCTGCCACAATACAAAGAATATCAATATGTGCAAATATATGCATTCTTATACACAAATTTCATTCAGTAAACAATCAAGACATTCATGATTTCTTTTGTAATATATACTATAGTAAAAAGAGTCACACTAATCATCATTTGACACAAGTAGAATCAGTGGGCATCTTCTTAAAAGAGTGAGACCACTAACCAACTCAAGTCAAGTTCAATTCAAACACTAGCCAGTTTAGGACATAAGCAGACTGAGAATGAAGCTCGTCAATATCACAAATTGGTCTACCTGTCCTTGAAACACAATGCTTCAAACAATTTGTGAAATAGTTGGCATGCAAAGCACCTACTCAATTTTTACAGGAATAATGGTAACCAATCTTCTCTGTACCTCTCGAGTGAGGAGTAGAATACAGCCATCAACAGAACCTCTTGCATTTGCCTAGAGTTCATTGCATCCTCTCATTTTGGTAAAACTCGCATGGATTAGCTCATTTATCTCACTCCACTAACTTACCATTTCTGCACTCACTCGTTTAATAGTATAGAAGGATCCATGGAGGGAAAATCTCAAAAAGGCTCTAGAAGATCTCAACCAATCAATAACAATAAAGGAGAAACACAAGAAATACTTCCACAAACATTCACAATAGCCTCTTTGTTAGGACCTTTCTCAGCACAATAAAACGAAGGAGAGACCTTCAAAATACAAAAGAAGTGAATAAAACCCTTAACACAACAAGTACCAGTATGATGATAAGAAAGAATAATTGCAACATGCTTAAATGTCAATAAGAATCAAATAATTAAACTAAACTATACAAATCTTCAAATAAATAAACATGTTCATGAAAAGGAACTCATATAAAAGCCACACAATAGGACTGCAATATTATAATGAAAAGCTTGCAAGAAAAATAAATTGGTTTTTAATCTCAAAGGGAACATAAATGAAAGATGAACATCACAGTGTTATCATCATTAGCAGCCCACCTAATGGTTATATGCAGAGCAGTATGAGACTTTCTAATGATTTTGACTTCATTCGTTTCAAATAATTTATAAAAAATAAATTGCGGAAACGACATCCAATAGCTAACTTGGCATGCCTCCTCACCATGCAATCCAACATGATCTTCGAAAGAGAAGACACTAGAAGCCCAAAAAGAAAGGTGGAGTCATCATACCACATTATGAACCTCAAACGGTCTTCCATTTCAAGGGTAGTACCATGTATTGAGCCTGTTACCCCCATATTTGTATGGGTGTGCCCTAATGCAGAGGTGGGCAATTTCTAGGAGCTGTTTTGGGCATGAAAAGTCCTAAAGCACAATTCTGGGTACCTTTTTGGAAGTATATGCATAAAAAGAGGGCACTTTTGAGCATCCCGTGCATCAAAGGAGGCCTGTCCTGCAGTGCTGTGCATATTATCAGCATCAAACAAACAGGTCTGGGCATTTTGGGGCAAGTAAAAGCCCCTGTACCTTGTGTTTGGGCAGTTCTGGGTCATATTTCAGACCTAAAAACTGTTATGGTACTACCATCAGCAGTTAGCAGCATTTGGGCACATCCTGAGCATCATCCACAGTCACCTGCAGCCATTAAGACATGAAGTTTCAGACCTAATTCCTGTAGTAGCAAGGTGTGATCAGAACAGTAGTGAGGGTACAGCAGTATTGATGGCAGCAATACACATACATTCCATAGTCCTACAGCTAAAAGTGAGGCCTAGTCCCACAGCAATACAGGGAAACTTATGAGGCATTCCCAGTCACAGAAGGGCAGATCTGCTTGTACTGTAACAGCAAAAAATCAGTCTTCCTGTAGCACAGTTAGGGCAGAATTGAAGACGTTTTGGAGCAGCAATCAAATTACAGTTCTGGACAGCAGATGATGGTGAAACCTGTAGCAATATTACACAACATTTATTCATCCATTACTTGTTGGCACCTTGCAGCTATCTAATGGTGAGATGGATTGACCATTGGTGGGTTGGTAACCTGGATGGCCTAGCATCTTCATGAGGCCGCAGTCTCAGACCTGATCCCAGACTCAGCGCACCTTGTATTCTAGCCCCAGACCTCACCTCAGCTCAGCTGCACCTTTTCTAGCACCAGTTTCAGTGTGGTTGCAATATCTTCATCATTTAATATGAAGTAGATGATATATAGGCTGTCTTTTGGGTGGAGTGACCTCTCGTTGGCTTGTACTTTGTTCCTTATGGACAAATCTTTAGAGTGCCACCCCTCTTTGGAGAGTTGCTTTGAGGAAGCCTGTTATCACATTTTTAGTATCTGGGAGCTACTACTCATTTTGACAGATCAGTTGATAGTCATGAGCCTAGTCCTTACTCTTGAGGCAGTATTCATCAGAGAATATCAGTGGTGGATGACCTATATCATTATATGAGCAGCCGGATTATTCAGGGGCATAGCAGCAGAGGGGACAACTTTGTCACTTTGAGCCCTCTTCATGACCACTCTTGTCATACATTTGAGCCTTGGTTCAGTGGAGCAGAGCAGTATATCTGGATGTCATCTTTCCTTGCCATTCAAAGGTAGCTGTGTAAGCACAGGTGGATTTCAGTTTGTAATTGTAGCTCAGAGCATGTATATGGCAAACGTATATTATGGATTTCATGGTGTTTATTGGTATTCTGACAATGTTAGACCTTGCAGTGCATTGGTGATCATGATGTGCTTTTTGGTTGATTATCAGCAGGACTTATACTTGTAGTGATATAAGTGCACTAGCTATAGTTTCATATACATGCTTTGTTTTGGGTTAATTCGATGTAATGTATAAATCAGTTCCCTCGCTCTTGATTCCTATTATCACATACATTGTAGCTGGAGCTACCATGATGCAGATCAGATTTCTGAGATCCATGAGCCAGTCCTATGGTTGAGATGAACATAATGATCATTGGTGATGCAGTTATTTCTGAGCCAGCAGCAGCAGCTTTCCCCCCTTGTCATGACTGATCCTGCATGACCCCATTGAGAAGATTCCGGTTTGTGATGGTTCATTTTACATATTGAGCAGAGCAATTGGCCGGTGATGGTCTTTTGCCCATATTGAGTTGCAGATGGTTCCGGAGGCAGGTATATGGTTGAGCAGAGGTATATATTGCATTTGGATGTTATAGTTGTCTCTATAGTTTATGTTAATTACTGTGACTATGCATGTTCTACTGACAGTGGCATTTGAGCTATGTTATCTGAAACTTGTGTCTTGAGTGGTCAAAGAGTCCTTAGTGCAATGCCATTACATATGCTTGCCGGTACTTCCTACCTTACACAGACTTACTCTTACTCATGCTTTGATGGCATCACATTTTCACCTTTCTCCATTCATCCGTCTCTTCCATTATTTGTTTTCACCCTGACTTGGACCTAGACTAGTGAGATTGAGGAACCCCACCACTTAGACCTCTGTGTTGGATAGACTCCCTGTTTATTCTGTGTCTCGGCTCTGGAGTGTGTGGCCTAGTCCCTTCTAGTCTGCTTGTATGATGCCTTGTGGATTGGTTGTGTGGCCAGTGTCACCGGAATGTCTTCCTTTAGTCCTCGAAAGCAAGTACTCCCCTAAAAGCATCGGAATGCATAAATGCTATATCTAAACGGATGCAAAGTCAGATACAAATAAAGTGTTTTTAAACACTAATAAATCAAAGCTAATAAATATTCCATATTCCATAACTAGTTAGTGGCCAAGGGATGAGCACTCATCCTTTCTATGATGTAAGGCCATTTTCCCCTAGAGGGAAACAGGGTGGTAACTCCATCGCACCTATGGACGGTGGTGGGAAATGGTGGTAAGACTGAGTCATTATCTGAGTCCCACAAGGCTATTCAGGGCACCTGCCCTTGGAGGCTAGCTAGTGAAAGATAAATAAAAATTAAATGTTTAATGTTAAATGTGCAAAAAGATAGCAATATAAATGCAATAAAGGATGCTTGTCTAGAGTCTACTAGAAACCTTCCAAGCACTCTACCCATTTGTGAGGCACCACCATTCCCTAGTGTCTTTTATCCTTCATATGTCTAGGTGGTTTCCCTATTCCCTTATGTCCAAGAGATCACAGTGTCGAGGTTATCAAATCATTTCCCTTTGTCCTAGCCTTGTTTCATCCACCTCACCCATCCTAGCAGTTTGCCTAAGTCTGTGAGTAAGCATGTGTAGGGGGCTTCATGAAAGACTTGATGATTTCTCTAATACATGTTAAATTATCTGATTTTGATGGCCATTGTTATGTTTTGCATCTTGTAGTCTGGTTATTAACATAAACTTGTGAGCATTATTCATCCAGTGTGCATGCAGGACTATCCAGATTATTGCTCAGCTTTTAGTTTGAGTATTTTGACTTGGTCAAACTTAGTTTGACCTGGTCAACATGCTTCCTAAGGCAGTGACTGCAATGTTTGAAATTGTACATTTGCTCTCCGAATGTATCCAGTACACCATTTCCATTCTCAGTTTGTAGTTTTTGGCCATTATACAGCAATTCCATGGATTATTATTATTATTATGGCCATGTTTTTATTACTGGATTGTTGGTGAAGTAGCTATGTGAGGCATCCTCACATAGGTCGGCCCTAGAATAATAAAATAAAATATATATATTTATTGTGACATAAACAAGTCGACCCCAATAAATTAGCTAAGTCAGCCCAGTTGAATAATTCCCAGCAAGATAAAGTATAAATAGAAGGGCGTTGTTATCACACAACTTGTAGTTGTCCCTAAAGGTATCCCATCCGGGATGGTAGAGGAGATGGACAACTAAAGAGGTGACCCAAGAGATGCCACAGTTCCCAATGCAAGCTGGGAGTCACGTCAACTGAGGCACTCTTTGCTTTAGATCAAGATGAATCAAGACTAAGGGGGAGACCCTATAGCCAATCAAAGGTGATTGGACCAAAACAAAGGTTTCTAGGGAAGTGTGTGTTATCAACTATATCTATACAATAGTTGAAACCTTATTGAGCCGCCAGTGTTGGAACACATCAGTGTTCACTTCTAGAGTTTCTGGGTTTCAGATATTTGGGTCTAGCCAGTTTTGTTTTTGAGTCGACATGACCATGGCCCCATGGGGGTTTGTAACAAAGTGTGCTAGTAGGTTTTGAGTGGCTCGGTTCCTCATGACTTGATTAAGCAACTAAGGTATTCCAGGGAGTTTTTTCCCTTGTCAGTTATAGTTTGCTTAAGGCGATGTATAATCGATGAGGTTTTCTCCCGCTTCCTCCAAAGCTGGAATGCCTGATTTTGAAAATCTGAGCCGTGGGGAGTTATTGGAGTTCAACTAATATGTATAAACCTACTAGACACTATTAGAATAGGTTTTGGTCATGTCTTAAGTCTCTATGACCCCCAGAAAAAATTTCGAAAAAATTTTACTGAACGCGTTGGATTTTAGGTTTTTAATTTTTAATTATTTTTAAATTTTAATTAAATTTCTCTATAGTTTAAATGGAGAAATTTGAGTCTGTAATATGTCAGTCGCCCGGGGTCCGAATTTAGTGATTGATGGCTCGTTTCATAAGCCAAAAATCACACATGACCCATGGATCAGCTAAACCCAACTTTCGGATGTCAATTCAACCTCATAATTAATATTTTCTCTAAAAATCCATTACAGAGAAATTATTAATTAAAATAATAAAATTGAATATTTTGGAGATATCCAAATCTCTCCAAAATAATCAGAAATGAATAAAATAAAAGGCTAATTGACATGGCACTCAGCATTTAAGATGATTCCAATCATCTCAGTCAACATTCAATCAAGTACACAGTCAGCACAAGTGGATCTCTCTAAGTGAATTCGCCCTCCTTCAATTGAAAGTCGAGTTTGACATATGGCAGTGGATAAATGGGTGGTTGAGTTGCATTAAAGTTCATGGAACTCGCCCTCCTAAACTCGTGCAATCATAGGGCTTGGCTCCTTTGATAACTCGAGGTTATATCCCACTAATTACTCATCCCACTCATGGATGTGCTCACGTGTTTCTCCTCAACCCTCACGTCAATCTAGGTCTTGAGCTCGAATATTATACGTGGCATTCATTTGTTAGATGGTGAAGCTTCCAAGATGGAGATGGGGGGCGCCTTGCCTAGGTGGAGGCCACCTCCCCATCCACATGGACCTTGAAACTCGAGTTTTATGGTGGTTGGCACTCCAAGCCAAGTGGTGATTGGATTTTAGACTTGATGTTGATTGGAATTCGTTTTGTGTTAGGTGGTATTGGCTCCCTTCAAGCCAATTCGAGTTAGGGTAGTGGTAGGCTTGTGTTTTGTTATTTAAGAGATGCATTTTAGCTCTCTTCAAATGGATTCTTTGCTATAGTGTTACTCTGAGAAAATTGTATCAAGCTTTTGTTTTGAACTTATGAATAAAATATTTCGACTTTGGAGGTCTATGGATTCTTGTTCATTATGATGAATTCGTCATGGTTGAGGTGATCTCTTTCCAAGTACTTCTCTTTCAATACTTATATGTGGTGATCAAATGCTAGCTTTAGAGGTCTATTTCTAGAACATAAGATTTGTCATTTGTATTTGTCAATTTGATTCATTATGCAACGATTATCAAAGTGATATGAGTAGGACGTAGTCGGTTATACCAATATTGATAGAGCTTTGATTCTCTTCGTATACTAGTTATTTTGATCTCACTTTTGTATTGATTTTGTTGTGCTTGATCAGGTTTCACAAATTTGAAGAAGGGAATGAGTTCGGTTACATCTATCCCAAGCTTCAACCAACTTTTGTTTGGGTTTAACATTTTGTGATTGCAGGATCTAGATCTACAAAGCTTGTTGTCTTTATCATAAGAGGAAAGCCAAGAGTTCTCTTGCTTATATCCATCAACAAAAACCTCACTTTTAAACTGGTTACTTGGTTCCTTGGGCTTATATCTTCAAGCTCCCATTGTGTCTTTGTATCTCATCCACTCCACTCTTGCACTTTTCCAATACTACCAACTGTCCATGCTATTGGATAGCCCTTCATTCATCTCAAACGTAGCAAACTGTCCACCTCCCTTCTTGGCTGTCCACTGCCCATTACTTGACTGTCCATCCCTTTTTACAGTCATTTAAGTTGACTGCCCCTTCTTTTACAGTCACTTTAGTTGACTGTCCACTTCTTTTACAGTCACTTAGTTGACTGTCCATTGTTTTGTGCAGCCACTTAGCTGGCTGCCCTCTCTTTAATTTATCCATTCCTCTCGTCCACCTTCAAACAGCCCTACAAAAGCACAAACAAAACGTTAAAATTGGTTAAACATTAGCATTAGTTAGTTGCAATAGTTTTGTTAAATTGTTAGTTTGTTAGTTGCATTGTTTTTAAAAGTCGGTTGTTAGTCATTCTCATATCACAATATGCATTACATGGTTAAGATCTAGTTTCATTTCTAGGTTGTTAGTTGCATCTCATTCTCAATAATTTTGATATTACATCTAGATTGTTAGTTGCACTTGCATCTTAGACTTCATTTACAAGTTTAAAGTTCAAATAGTTTCAAGATTTATCTTTGACTTTGAGCTAATAGTTAATGGGTGCCTAGTTTGAGTGTTTTGTCTTGTAGGTGTTGAAGAAGACCAAAATTCAAAAGAGAAGTGAAAAACAAGAAGAGGTTGCCAAAAAGAATTGCAAAAAACAAGAAGAAACACAAACCCAAGAGGAAGCTTGAACCATTTTATTGAACCAAGAAGGCTAGATCTTTTCACTCTCCTTTGTATACTCATAAGAGTGATTGTAATCTAAGTCTTTATTTTCTACTAAGTCCTTCAAAGGTTTAAAACCCAAGGCATTTGTAATCATTTAATAAAAAGTTCAAGTGGAGGACGCCTCCACTTTTTTGGCTTTCTTCCCCATTTGGAGAAAAGTGTTGTGATTGTTTAGATTAGATCTTTTACTTTCTGTTTTAGAGTAGTCTTTATTTTCATTGTCGCTTCTCTTTCAAGTTTTGACCAGAGTAAGCTAACTTTGGGATTGTATCCCAAAGGCCACATAGTTTTGTGGTAGCTTCTCATTCCCCCATCAGCTTCTTGTGGACATCCAGCTAGCTGGAAGGTTTCCAAGACTGACGGTTCTAGTGGTTGACCTTGTTCGGAGGTTGATCCCACCTTTAGAGTAGAATTGTTTGGTAGAACACTAGATCTTTCAGTTATTTCATTTCATTTTGCAAGTAGCATGCTAGTTGTCTTTATATTTCTTTGAGCTATCACTTGTTTTAATTCCGCAAAGCTTCATAATTGTTTCCACAACTATTTCATTTTCTTGCAATAAAACGAACAAAGCCTCTTGAACTTGGCCAAATCCAAGTCAAGAGCACTCTCTGTCGGAGAGCATATAGACTTGCACGTTCCCCCTGCATTAGGCATTTTAAAGTAGGAAGTCTCTTGAACTGTGGTCTTAAGACCAAGTCAAGAGCGCTCTTTGTCGGAGAGTTGAACAAGTGCTGTAAATAATAAAACTTTTCAATCCACACTTCCCCCTTAATTAATTTATCTTGGTCGTTTGTCCGACACCCGTATGCTCTGCCAACCGGAAACGGTTGGACTAGTACTCAGAAAGGTGAAGGACTTGATAATCTCATAAGTGATAATTGATTAAAACGTTCACCCCCATAACCAACGAACCGGCGTTGTTCAAAAAGTATTTTAAGCAGTTCTCAGGGGAGGCACCGGAGTGCCCAATCTGCGACACGGTGGCTGGTTAGCATTGCGCGCCTCGCTGTGATTCCAGACAGGTCCGACGTGTCTCTTAAAGGAGCTGCTTAGAATGTCTTTCCGGACACTCTTTTGATATCCTTGGTTTTAGCCATAATAATCAAGACCATTAAAACTTTGAAATTTACCAAGATAATTTGCACAACGATCTCACGAACAGTTACTATCAAGACTTATTTTTCAGCATCCCCCAGCACTACAATTCACTTATTTTGACTCCGTTACCCATTGGATAAGGCACTGGTCCTTTTATCATTTAATTTTTATCTGTGGATGCTTCTTAATTATCTCAAGTCTTTATATACTGTTTCGCAACGTGGATTGCATCTTATCTTGTGTTTTATTCAAAAGTAAATCGTGTGTCTTTCATCACTAAAAACTCCTAAATAACACCCATTCGCATCACCATACATTTTTAACACTTAAAACATTGAGCCATAGACAACTCTTTGTAGGGACTACCCCCCTTGGCTTCGTTAGGAGTTTGCCTAAACGGAGGATCTGGGATTCAGGTGACAGTACCTGGCTCATTGCTTGCCCCCAAGGCCACACCTCTCTCACTTGTAGTGAAGAGACAGCTTTCGAAAGATTTCCGCTGCTGGTGTGCAATCTGGCAGACAACAGTGTGAAAGTCAAGTTACGAAAACCAATGCAAGGTTAGGTGGACCTAGAAGTTTAAGTATGGTTGAAAGAGGCTTAAGAGATGACTAGTGTTTCAACCAATGAATGATTTAGGCCACATGATGAGATCAAATGACAAGATCTAGTACCATGAAATACACAAGTGGGGCCCACTACCTTGGGATATGGAAATGGTTCAAATGGGACCCATAAGGCGAAGTTATAGGTATAAATGGTACCAAAGGGGTATACAAAGAGTAGATCTATGGATCTAAGATGAAATTAGAGATACCCACATATGGGATCTAGCACTTGACACTAATCCCAAGAAGTGCGAATTGCCTTAGGTGGACTAGTGCCTTGGAATGGAGTCAAAATGATGTCAAAATGTAGATTGGGACACTTAAGAGGCAAATCAAAAGTATTGCTCAAGATCAAGTAAATGTGATGGTTAGATCTCACTAGATCTAATGTTTCACTAAGTGACCTAAGTGGACAACAATCCCCAAAATTAGGAATGATACCCCCAAGGCAAAAATTCACAAAGTGAGACACTAAATGTAGGTTTCAAGATATGCTCTTTTCAAAACAAGCGGGATCTCAACCACCCAAGTCCTAGAAGTGGAACAACTCAAACCCTCAAGAAGTGTGACTTTGCCCAAGGAGGGCTAAATGCATAGAAAAGTGTGTCAAATCATGTCCAAAAGCCACCAAACTTTAGATCAGGATAGTTGAGTCAATTATCAATGTGGATCTTGAAAATCAAAGGGATCCAATGGCTAGATCTCCATAGATCTGAGATTGAACATGCATCACCAAATTGAACCAAGTGGGGCACAACCCTCAAAATGAGAAATGGGGCCCACAAAGTGAAAATCAATGAAGTGAAGCACTAGGGGTAGGTTATCAAGTGTGAGGATCATGAATCAAGTGGGATCTCACCTACCCATATCTTGGAACTAACCCAACTAGCTTCTCCCAAGGGGTGCGAATTGCCTTCAAGAGGGCTAGGTGCTTTGGAAAGTGTGTCAAATGGAACCCAATCACCACCAAACTATAGATCCGAATTGCCGTGGATACTATAGAGGTGGGTTTTCAATATCTTTCCAAAAGCCAAGCTAGATCCAAGTAGATCTGAGAAACAGTGAAAACAAGGGTTTTGATTTTAAGGGTTTGTTTGACCAATGAAGAAAGAATGGATGGATCTAGGCACATACCTTGTAGAACTTACCTCAATTGCTTATGGCCACCTTGCAAATTGATAGCATTCACCTATGTGTATATTCAAGAGTGAGATTTTGTTGCTCCAAGCCAAAACGTCCTCCTCCTACAAGACAAGATCAAGTGAAACAAGCCAAGTAAGATGATTATGAAAATGATCGAGAGATGTAATAGAAAGCATCAACTATGTCACAAAGATACAATAATGATACTCCCTGTCACCAAGATCAACCCAAGAGAGAATATGTGGATCCCTCCAACAATAACCCTCTTCAAATCGTCCTCCTCTCCACCAATTTGGCCTCCCTGCAAGAAAGCAACGTGTAGCTCCAAAATCCACAATGATACATAGAAGAGATACTATATATTCAAGATGCAAGAGAATCCACAAGACAAGAGAAATATGCTCCACAAAGAAGTGTTCTATTCCAATATTCCAGAGCTCCAAAGGTGAGCTATACAGTAGGGGGTCTCCTCCTTATATAGGATAATAAAGACCAAAACCCTAGATCTCAAAACCACTTTACAACAAGATGAGTGGTCGAGATTAAAATATCTCAATGCATAATCAATGGCTAAGATGAATCATAACAACATAACACATGGCTCACCCAAAATAGTGATGACGTCATAGCTAGAAGTACTCATGGAGGGTGACATCATCCTCTAGAGGGGGCAAAAGTACATGGACCCACCTCATATGACTAGGACATGACACATGGGGCACATGGTGGGGCTAGGAGGCATCAATCTTTGCTAGCTCATCCCCATGGCACAATAAAATAATATAATATGTCCAAAATAATATAAATGATCAAATCTGTCCTCAAAATCTGTGAGAGACATGCAGTAAAAGGCCTCCTGTGGCCTCTGTGGACCCCACTAACTGATGAAAACTGGCTGGAAGATGGGGGGTTCACCCTGGAAGACCTCTGTGAAGACCAAGTGCCAAAACCTTACCTCAATTGCCCAAATCGAATTCCTCAGCGACCCTTTTATTCCATTTTTATTCTGCCTCAGTAACTGTGAAAGTGTTGAAACTGCCTCCTAGGGCATCTGTGTTGTCAATCTGAGCCCACCAGGCTCTCTAGAAGGGGGGGGTAAATGGTAATATCAAGTGGTTGAACCACCCCCTCATCATACAGCGCCCTAGGTGAACTGGCCTCTCATGGCCCCTGCTGGTCAAGCTGGGAAATCAACCCCAAATCTAGTCAACAAGTGGAAAACTGCATCTATCACTGTCAGAAGTGTCCAGAACTAAATGAGAAGTGTCTCATTGGATCCAAAAAACCCAAATCTACTAAGAATGTGTACTCATACACCATGGGTTTCCTTGATGGGCCAACTGTAGGGTCCACCAAATATGGACAATGCATAATCTGATGATCTGAAGTAATAATAAAACCTACTGAACTGCATCAATCATCATCTAAATCATATGTCCATCATATAGCATCATCATCAAGAGTATGTAGGTCCATAAATCATCATCAATACTCATACATGGCCCACATCGTCACGGATCCCAAGAAATGACCATAGTCAAACTAAGTTTGACTAGGTCCATATACAACCAAGAATAAATCATATCAATAGACTAAGACATGTTCCTCTAATCATACTCACGGCTTAACTTAAAGTTTAACATCATTTAGTGGCATTAATCATATTCGCATATTCCATTGTTATTTATAATTACTTGCACAATAGCTTAAATGACAGACTCACCCATTGGACATGGTCTAACTGCTAGCTAAGGATGAAGGGTAGGAACAAGGCTGGGCAAAGGGGTGACTTGTCTAAACTCAACTAAAAGACACTTTGGACTGGAAAGAGGGAAAGCTACAAACTCTGTGTTGGACAAATAACACGGAGAAGGGCTGTGCCTCACAAATGGATAAGTTGTTTAGAGAGTGCTTATTCAACTTAGGCATCATGTCTACATCAAGTTGATCCAAGTTCATTAGGATCATTCAATTTCATTTCTTGGACTTTTTGGCCTACATAACCCCCTTCGGATCTCAGGTGCGCTAAAAAGCACAATTAATTGCAGCTTGCATCCAGGGAATGTTTTATAAATATATAAGGTCAACAATCGTTTAGATATAGAGTTTAAGAACCATTGCTTTTTGGACCTTTCTTATACTCTTCGAGGAGTATTTTTAACATTTCATCGCTCTTGCCCTTTACTCACGTGTGTTTAAAAACACATTCTAGAGTTTTTAGTTTCCATGGGCGAATTTGCATAAGTTTCCATAAGTAGTACATGAGCTTTCAGTTTTAGCCAACAACATCTCAAGTGACTAGGGGGAATTCGCGCCAGTGCCAAACATTGGGACAACCGACAGGAATGATTTAGGCCTACAATCCAACTTACCAAAGGCAAGTTTTGTCACCAACTCAGAGCCGAGACACTAAACAAATAGGGATGCGGTCCAAACACAGAGGTAGAAAAAGAAAAGGGAAGTCCTCAGTATCAAGAAATCAAGCAAGAAAAGTCAAGGGTAAAAGCCAAATAAGGAAGGTCATGGATGGATGGAGTCAAAATGAAAGTGGAGCCTAAGCTAGCAGACAAATGGTGTCAAGAAAAACCATATCTATGCAAGGTAGTAAACCAATGAGTTTTGTCAAATAACCTAAATATGCAAGTAAAATGTCCATTTTATAATTCATCATTAAGATAGTTCATTTTAAGTTTCGCAAAATTTGCCACATCATGAATTATATACCAAGCTAATGCTGTGAACATGACTAAAGCAACAAGATAATAATCCACATCAATGATCAGAAATCCATAGGTCATACAACATCATCATAAGAATAATCATCACATATCATCTGAAACACCGTTGTAATAACATCATCTAGGCACTGAACTGAAACTGTATGGAATAAAGGGTCACATCGGTCATCAAATCTGAACTCTCAAGGCTCAGCCTTGACACAAGGTCTAACATAAGTCTGAATAATATACTACTCTGATCATGAGTGATCTCAAAATATAAACTCATCATAGCCAAGCTCTGAATAATCCAAGCTCTAGAATGTGCAGATATCTACTAAGCAAGAATAGTAGCCCTGCTACTATGGTGTGATAACAAGCACCTCTCCTCATTTGGACACATAGCAACAAAACAAGTTCGTTCAAGTAAGAGAGAGTTCGCTACTGCAGCTAGGAGAAGTCTTTTTCTGAGGTTCTCCACTTTGGAGAAGTTTCTCTTATTTTTTCTTTGGGTTTATGCTACTACTATCTGGATGTACATCGTGTTAGCTTTTTAGCTCAGGAGGCACTTCGCATAGTTTTGTCTTGTATGCAGAAGTGACCTTGCATTTACATTACCTAGGCACTTGACTTTTATAAAGTTGTAATAAAGTGGCTCTTTAATCAAGTGACTTTTATGTAATGTTCCTAGTCTATTATAAAGTGACTTTATGAAATAAAAGTGCACATATTTCATAAAGTGATATTACTTTATTAAAAAGTGTAACCTGTTCATTTTTGGAGGGAATGAATCTTGTCCCTTGATGACAAGATTAGATCTTGTCCGTTAGATTTAGGGATGGGGAAGGTGAAAAGTCATTTTATCGTTATAAGAGCAAGCCTAGGGTAATGTGCAAGACACAGTTTCCAAGAGTGTGAGCATTTGGCATTATCGAGTTTTTTTGGTGAGTGAGAGCAAGATTCTCAAGAAAGTGGCTCGAATCCCAAGGCAACATGTTGCTATTTGTTGGGTCATACATTTCAGTTGGCACATTGTTCTAGAAAATTTGTTGCTACACAAAAATCGAGGTGCTACACAGAAATCGAGGAGCTGCACAGAAATCGAGGTTGAGGCCGTACAGTACTGCTAGGCCATACTGTTGTTCTGGGCACAGAAATCAAGGCCGTACTGTCTATTGGGCCATACAGCTATTATGGGCACCAGTTTCGAGGTGGGCATGAATTTTGAGGTGTTGGTACTGTCCATTAAATGTTGATTTTTCTTGCTGCTGTAAATCTGTTTTCTGCCTGAGAATGCTTAATAAAATTTTGCTCTTGGACTAGTTTTCCCCTTGTGGATTTTTCCAGGGTCTATTTTGACCAAAAATTCACTGTGCATGCAATTTTCAGACTGTTGTTATGTTAATTTTTCTGCTACTAAATTATCTCAGCATGAGTGTTTCAGCTTGTTGTTCATTATTTAAGTGCCTATGATTAGTCATTTATTTAATGACTGCCTAAGTCTGAAATTTGGGTTTTGTTGGGGTCTGGGATGGCTTTTTAAAGCATGTTTTTCATCACATCAATCTCTATTGGAAGTTGTGAGCTCGGGGGAGACAAATAGTTTTTCTATGGTTGGGAGGTGATAGATCATCACCGTGGTTAAACGAGCTCCACTCTTGTTATTGTTTCTATGCTTTGTCATTCTATTAGTGATCCTGACTATACTGTTGTCTTTATAAAATCTAACATGGTTTCAGAGCAGTGCTAAAAGAAGCCATTGCCGGAAACTAGGACTCCATATTTTGGAGTGTTTCCAACCTCGGATCATCCCGAAGGAGCATAGAGCAACTCGCCCTAAGAGGGCACATCTTTCTGTGGAGGCCAAATTCAGTTTGGTGAGGTTTCATTTTTTACCTAATACTATCGAGGTCAGGACCTAGGGTTTACTGGTAAAAGCTTTTCTCTCCACAATTTTGGCTCTATCTTACTTTTATTGGTAAAAGCTTTTCCGAATTGTCGTGGATTCTATAGAGGTGGGTTCTTAATTTCATACCCAAATCCAAGCTAGATCCAAGTAGATCTAGGAAAAAGTAAAAATGAGGGTTTTAATCAATAAGGGTTTTGTGATCTAAGAGAGTAGATGGTTAAGATAGAAGAATATCATACCTCCTTGAACATACCTGGAAAATGAAAATGGAGGTTGCTTGTGACGAGGATTACTTCCCACAAAGATAAAATGCCAAACTTGATGAAGCCCTTCTTGCCAATGTTTTGCCTCCTTCACCCAAATCGGCCTCCCTATTCCTGTCAATCAAGGACATAAAGATCGATCAATTGAAAGAAATGGAAGTAGATGCAAACAAAAGAGATGAATAACATGAAATTGTTGGTGCAAAGACAAAACAACTCCCTGAAACCCAAAACGACTTGTTGAAGTGGGCAGGGTAGGCCTCCCCACCAATGCGAATTCCCCCAAGACGTCTTATTTGCCTGAAAAAAAGTGTTAGTGAAGATAAAATCCAAGATGGCCACCAATGTCTGTCAGTGCAGAGGAAGAAGCATTTACAATCACCACAAGCATTCCAACTCCAAGATCCAAGATGCCCAAGAAAGTATTTTTATTCCAATAGCCAAGAGCCAAAAATCTCTAGATAGCTTTTACAATAGGGGGGTCTCCTCCTTTTATAGGATAATAAAGACCAAAACCCTAAACCACAAAACCACTTTTTAAAACAACAAGTGGTTGAGATCAAAAGATATAACAATCTAATCAATGGCTAAGATGAGCCAATACAATATATCACATGGATCACTAAACTAAATGATGACATCATAGCTAGAAAAGACTCAATGAGGGTGACGTCATACATAGGGGTGGCTAAAAATACATGTGCCACATCATCAAGACTATTATCAACTGATTTGTACAATAGTTGAAACCTTATTGAGCCGCCAGTGTTGGAACACATCAGTGTTCACTTCCAGAGTATCTGGGTTTCATTATATTTGGGTCTAGCCAGTTTTGTTTTTGAGTCGACATGACCATGGCCCCATGCGGGTTTGTATCAAAGTGTGCTAGTAGGGTCTGAGTGGCTCGGTTCCCCATGACTGGATTAAACAACTAAGGTATTCCAGGGAGTTTTTTCACCGTCAGATTATACTTTGCTTCAGGCGAAATATAATCTCTTGGTTTTTCTCCCGCTTCCTCCAAAGCTGGAATGCCCGATTTTGGAAATTTGGCCATGGGGGGGTATTAGGGTCCAACTATAATGTATAAACCTACTAGACACTATTAGAATAGGTTTTGGTCATGTCCTAAGTCTCTAGGACCCCCAGAAAAAATTTCGAAAAAATTTTACCGGACGCGTCGGAATTGGGGTTTTTAATATTTTTTAATTATTTAAATTTTAATTAAATTTCTCTATAGTTTAAATAGAGAAATTTGAGTCTGTAATATGTCAGTCATCCGGGGTCCGAACTTAGTGTTTGATGGCTCGTTTCATAAGCCAAAAATCACACGTGACCCATGGAGCAGCTAGACCCGACTTTCGAATGTCAATTCAGCCTCATAATTAATATTTTCTCTGAAAAGTCATTTACAGAGAAATTATTAATTAAAATAATAAAATTGAATATTTTGGAGATAATCCAAATCTCTCCAAAATTAATCAATTTGATTAAAATAAAGGGCTAAATGACATGGCAATGAGCATTTAGGAAGATTCCAATCAACTCCAAGCCTTCCCAGTCATCCATCCAGTCACCAGAAGATTATCCACTCAAGTAAATTCGCCCTCTTATGCAAAAAATCGATTTAGTGACATGGCATTTGATTATTGGGTTGGTTGATATGCATTTATGATAAGGTGGGCACCCTCATGACTCACCAAACCTACCAAGCTTGGCTCCCTTCATTGATTCGAGTCTACACCTACCATCTCACATGTGTCTCCACCTAAACTAACTCGCATATCTACAAGTGCTCACGTCAATCCTCTTAAACCCTCACATCAATCTCCTTTGAACTCGAGTTTAAACCTTATTGGAGTGTGGTGAGTGGTTGTGATACATCCTATGCTCCACCCATGCGAATTAGCACCTACTACATGCCATTTGCCATCCCCATGTTAACTCGCCCCTCCACATGTATCCATCACATCCAACTTGCATATCTCCACATGGATCACGCCTCCTCTACCTTAGCTCGCCTTTCCTTGTTGTAGGATGTTTATTGGATAATGCTTTCAATCTCAACCTACCTCAAAGTCGAGTTTGCCACATGCCCACTCCTACCAACCTCAAAGCTCGACTTTGGCTATTGTCTACCTCTCCAAGCTTATGATTGATTGGATTTCGACCTACATGCTCATGGCAAATTCGACCTAGGGCTAGCTAGTAGTTTTTTCTATAAAGAGAGGCCCATTTGGGTTATTATCTCATGGAGACTTTGATGCAAGATTACTCTGCAAAAATTTGTAACATGCTTTGGCTTAATATTTTCAATAAAGATTTCGACTTTGGAGGTCCATGAGCTTTCAATCTTTGGTGTGAATTCATCTCTTGTTGAGGTGACATCTTCTCTAAACCCATCTCTTGATTATGCATAGTATTTGATCAATGGCTAGCTTGTGAGGACTATTTTTAGTACAATAGAGTAACCATTTATAATTTAAGTTGGTTATTTATGCATAGTTTATCAAGATCTAAATGGACATGAGTAGTTGGTTATACAAATTGTTGATCTAATCTTGATATTTCTAGCATACTAGCATTGTTGCTCTAACTTGTTGATTGAAGTGGTTTGGGTTGTGATTAGGTGTTGCTTAAAGTGAAGAGGGGTAAGAGCTCGGTTGCATCAAACCCTTGTTCATCTTCAAGTTTTGGCCTAACATTTTGTGGTTGCAGGATCTACAATAATCTCAAGATCTTTTCATCTTAAGAAGGCTAGGAAGAGCTCTTCTCAGGTTTCTCATCAACCAAAAAATCTACTTTTAAAAACTTGGTTACCTTAGATTCGAGCTTCCCTCCTCTAGCTCTCCCTTCACCTTCACTTTGAAGTCTCCACTTTAGTCTCTCTCCATTCACCAAAACCCTACCTTCTTCTTCCATAGCTCTCGTCCCATTTGAAATATCCCCGTTTTCATTCCATCTTTGCCTCTCGTTTTTGTCCCTCCATCTTTACCCTATTCCCATTCATCCTACTTCCTCCTTGCCCTAGTTTTTTCCCTCTCCCATTCGTCTTTGTCTTCTAGCTTCTCCCTCCATTCGCCCTTCACTCCTTGTGCATTCGTTTTGCCCTCTTGAGGCTCCTCTCGTCCTCCTCTTCTATCCTCTCTCTTGCACTCGTCTCACCCTAGCTTACCCCTTCACTCGTTCCTTCAATTCTCCATCTTTTTGCCCTTAGGTTTCCCCTTTCTCCCTCCTCTCGTCCACTTCCAAAGTGCCCTAAAAACACAACAAAAACAAACAAAAACTTGATAGTGGTTAAGATCTAGTCATCATCTAGTCTCATTTATCTTGTTAGTGGTAGATCTTGCATTTGTTTGTTAGCATTGTTAGCTTTGTGTTCTCTTAGCTTGCATTTCAAAGTTCATACTAGAATTTAAATCCTTGCATTTTAAGTAGTTTATTGAGCATATAGGGAAGTGATTGGTTGCATGTAGCTTGTACTTGTTTGCAATTTTTACATCTTTCAAAAAAGTAGATCTCATATATCAAAAATATTTCTTCTTTTTTTTACTTTAGATCTCTTTTCTAGCACATTTCAAGAGTTAGTTGTTTGCTGGTCCGTTTCATCATAGTTAAGTTTTCATGTTAAAATCTCATGCATTTTCCATCTTAGAGTCAATTTTTTGAATCTAGACTTAACTAGTTTCAAGTTTGTTTTATTTTTGCTAATGACTAATGGGTGCCTTGTTGAGATGTTTTGAACTTGTGTAGGTCATTTGAGAGAGAGATATTTGATAAGATCTTGAAACAAAGAATCAAAGCAAAGCAAAGTGAAGGATCCATAAGAATGATTTAAACTTGACATACTTATCCTTTGTAAAAGCGAGTGAAACTTGTTTCTTCTTAAATTTTTCCAAGTATTACCTATCTCTCAAAAGACCTTGCGAGGTTTTAAACCCAAGGCATTTGTAACCGTTTAATAAAAGTTTCAAGTGGAGGAGGCCTCCACTTTTTGGTCTTCTTC
The DNA here is from genome assembly GCA_027924585.1 of Larix kaempferi. NCBI lineage: Eukaryota > Viridiplantae > Streptophyta > Pinopsida > Pinales > Pinaceae > Larix > Larix kaempferi. Next base: position 11,280,990 of record BSBM01000931.1, read on the forward strand.
TCCATTTGGAGAAGAGTGTTGGGTTTTTGTGCACTGGTTTAGTTTAGATCTTTTCATATGCTCTTAGTTTAGTTTTATAAGTCATTTTGCTTATCTTCCATATTTACTTACCCCCATGCTCTCCCGAGTAGGGTCTTTGACCTGAAAGAGACTCTTAGGTAGTTTAGTTTTATTTTTTGCATTTATTATTATCTTGTCTCTCTTCCAAAGCCTTCGACCGGAAGTTGTATCCTTGAGATTTGTCTCAAGGGCAGGACCACATAATTTGTGGTTACTCTTCCTTCCCCGTCGGTTTCCTTGGTAGAGCTTTCATCTAGCTGGAGGTTCTCAAGTGCAGGCGGTTCTAGTGGTTGATCTTGTTCGGAGATCAATCCCACCTAGTAGATTAAATCTTGTGTGGTAGAATACTAGTTTGAGTTTAGTTTCATTTTATTTGGCAAAGTAGTTTCTTGTTAAGCATTACCTCATATCTTTCAAGCTTATTGATTTGTTTAATCATTTTAAAGGTTGATTTATTGTTTTTACAACGCAACTACTATCTGCTTCTTTAAAATAAACCAAAGTCTCTTGAACTTGGCCAAATCCAAGTCAAGAGCACCCTCTATCGGAGGGCATTTTAGTTTTGCATTATCCCTGCATTAGGCATTTTAAGCTTAGCAAGTCTCTTGAACTGTGGTCATAAGATCAAGTCAAGAGCGCTCTCTGTCGGAGAGTTGAACAGGGTTCTCTAATAATAAAAAATTTCACTCATACACCCTTTAATTAATTTACCTTGGTTTCTGTCCTACACTCGTATGCTCTGCCAACCGGAAACGGTTGGGCTAGTACTCAGAAAGGTGGAAGACTTGTTAATTTACAAGTGAAAATCTAATTAAAACTTTCACTCCATAACCAACGAACCGGCGTTGTTCATAAAGTATTTTAATTAGTTCTCAGGGGAGGCGCCGGATCGCCCAATCTGCGACACAGTGGCTGGTTAGCATTGCGCGCCTCGCTGTGATTCCAGACAGGCCCCGACATGTCTCTTAAAGGAGCTGCTTAAAATTACTTTCCGGACACTCTTTGAACGTCCTTGGTTTTAGCCCTAATAATCAAGACAATTAAAATTTTAAATTTACCAAGATAAGCTGCACAACGTTCTCACAAACTTTCCAATTCAAAACACTTGTATCAAGTTTTCACATTCACATTTAATTTTTGACTCCATAAAACACTGGTCCTTCATCTTATATTTTGCTTTCTTAAGTATCAACATTGGAGTATTTGCTATATTTACATGAAGTGATTTATTTATTGCCCAAGTGTATCTTTCATCTTGTATTTGCAACGTGGATTGCGCTATCTTGTTCTTTATTTTAATTTTATATTGTCTTTCATTTAAAAACTCCTAAAAAAAACACCCATCCGCATCACTACACCAAAAACATTTAAATACACAAAGAGCCTTAGACAACTCTTTTTTAGGGACTATCCCCCTTGGCTTCGTTAGGAGTTTTGCCTAAACGGAGGAGCTGGGATTTAGGTGACAGTACCTGGCTCATTGCTTGCCCCCAAGGCCACACCTCTCTCACTTGTAGTGAAGAGACAGCTTTCGAAAGATTTCCGCTGCTGGTGTGCATATTGGCGGACAACAAAGACCAAGACAAGTCACTACAAGCTCATGGTGGGGCTAGGAGGCATTAATTTCCTTCACTAGCATGTCCCCATGGCACAATAATATAAAATATAAGTCTATGACATGTCCAAGTGACACAAATAATCAAATCTTGTCCCCAAAATCTGAGAGAGACATGCAGTAAAAGACCTCTTGTAACCACTGTGGACCCCACTGACTGATGCCAACTGATCTGGAAGAAGGGGGGTTCACCATGGATGACCTCAAAGAATACCAAGTGCCAAAACCTTGCCTCAATTGCCCAAATCGAATTCCTCAGTGACCCTTTTATTCCATTTTTGAATCCTCCTGAAAGTGCCCCAAACTGCCACCTAGGGTGTCTCCGCTGTCAAACTGAGTGTACCAGGCTGTCTGGAAGGGGGGTATAATGGTAAAAACAAGTGGCTGGACCACCCCCTTCCTCTACAGCGCCCTAGGCAATGGCTAGCCTCCAATGCCTCTGCTGGACAAGCTGGATCAGCATGCCCAAACTGGTCAACAGGTGGATAACTGCAACTATCATCATCAGAAGTGCCCGAAGCTGAAAGATAAGTGTCTCAATGGATACAGAAGACCCAAATCCACTAGAGATGAGTACTCATACACCTCATGATAACCTGCGGGGTCATCAGCATGGCCCACCATACCCGGACAGTGTAAAATATGATGATCTAGAAATAATAATAACACTGATCATCAATAAGTGTATGTGGGACCATAGATCATCATCCATAAGCATAAGTGGTCCATCTCATCACAGATCCCAAGAATGACCATGGTCAAACTATGTTTGACTAGGTCAAAATACAACCAAAGACTAGATTATAACAATAGACTAAGACATGTTCCTTTAATCACATTCACAGCTTAACTTAAAGTATAAACATCATTCAGTGGCAGTTAATACATATATATTTCAATGTTATTTATAATTTACTTGCACAAAAGCTTTAAAGACATACTCACCCAATGGACATGGCCTAACTGCTAGCAAAGGATGAAGGCTAAAAACAAAGCTAGGCAAAGGGGATGACTTGACCAAACTCAACTAAGTGACACTTTGGACAGGGAAAGGAGGAGCTACACTCTGTGCTGGACAAAATAACAAAGGGAAGGGCAGTGCCTCACAAATAGATAAGTTGTTTAGAGAGTGCTTATTCAACTTAGGCATCATGTCTACAGCAAGTTGATCCAGGTTCATTAGGATCATTAATTTCATTTCCATGGCCTTTTTGGCCTATATGACCCCTCTGGGATTTCACATGCACTAAAAAGTACAACTAATTGCAGCTTGCATCCGAGGCATATTTTCATTTACAAGGTCAACAATATTTAGATATAGCATTTGTTTAACCATTTCTTTTTGGACCTTTTCTATACCCTTCATGGGGTATTTTAGCATTTCATTGCTTTATCCTTTATTCATGTGTGTTGATAAACACATTCTAGAATTTTAAGTTCACGGGCTTTATAATAATTTCCAATATAAATAGTACATGTGCTTTGAGTTTTAGCCAACAACAACTCATGTGACTAGAAAGAATTCTGCACAAAGCCAAACATCGGGACAACCGACCAGAATGATCTAGGCATACAATCCAACTCACCAAAGGCAAGTTCTGTCACCAACTCAGAGCCGAGACACAAAACAAATGTGGATGCGGTCCAACACAGAGGTAGAAATGGGGAAGTCCTCCATATCAAAAAGTCAAGAAGGCAAGTCAGGATGAAAGCCAAATAAGGAAGGTCATTAATGGATGGAGTCAAATGAATGTGGTGCCTAGGCTAGCAGACAAAGATGTCAAGAGAGACCATATCTATGCTCACAGGAGGGTAATGAAACCAATGAGTATTGTCAGAAAACCTTAGTGTGCAAATAATACATCCAATTTTATATTTATAAAACATCCAAGATATTTCATTTCATTATTTAAAATAGTACTGCCACATCATGAGTCATATACCAAGTCAATGCTATGAAGATGACTAAAACAACAAGATAATAATCCAATGATAAAATCATAAGTCCAATGGTCATATCACTGTATATCATAAATAGTCATCATAAAGAACCACTGAAAACACTGCTGCAACAACATAACTGGGCACTGAACTGCAACTATATGGAACAACTGGTTACATCGGTCATCAAATCTAAGCTCTCAAGACTCAGCCTTGGCACAAGGTCTAATCAATGTCTGATACATATACTGCTCTGATCTGTAAGTGATCTCAAATAAATGTGCTCATCATAGCTGATCTCTGTAAAAGCAAAGCTCTGGAAAGTGCAAATATCTGCTCAGCAAAAATAGTAGTCCAGCTACTATGGTGTGATAACAGTACTCATTGGAAAGATTGGTAACAATTTATGAGATAGGTTAATGCAATTTGTTTATTGTCTTAGCTTATTGATATATGTTTACTAAGAGATCATGTTTGTATGTTTCATTTGTTTATGAGTATACAGCACTGATTTCTTTTAAATATATGTCTACACTTGATCTTTGTTTTCAAAGTTTGTGATGTGCAGATCATCTTAGTTGGAAAATGGTGGATCTTGTTTGCTTCTTCCCTTTCTAACATCTGTTTTGCAGATGCAGTCCCTTGGTATCCCACAAAGTCAAGCTCCAAAGCTTCTGGTTTCATTCCAAGTTTTCTCCATCTCTATCTCTCTCTACTCTCACTAATTTATGGTTACCGGTTACTTTTAAAGGAGTAATACTTGATCTACATTCTGATTTATATATTCTTAAGTAGATCTGAAAATTACTCTTAGAAATCTGATCTATTTCATTTGCAAAAGATTTATCATTGTTTAGATTAGATCTCTTGACTAAGCATCTCATTTTAAGTTATCAAAAATTGTCAAATTTTAAAGCTTGAACTAGAATGCTTAGATCTGAATTTTAAAAAGATTATCTTGCAAGTTAAAGTGCATTTCATTGGCTGCCTTAAACAAGCAGACCAAGATCCCAAGGAAAGCAAGCTTTCCTTGGTTATTTTTGTCATTTTTATCATAGATTAACTTAGTGATTTTTTTCAGTAAATTTTTGGGTGACCCAAACTCACTTTCTAAGTGTTTTTGAACACTTCTTACTGACATTAGCTTGCTGGTTTGCAGCACTTTATGAACAGATAGGAGGATATTATGCTCGAATTTTGGTGGATCAGGCCATCCGGAGCACCTAGAAACATACTCTTTTCAGCCAAAAACTCCTTCTATCCAATTTTGTAAGTCTTTGAGTCAGTTTAAAATGACTGTGGTACTTCTGATCATATTGTAAAAAAAATATTAAACGAGAGAAAGTGGGCTAACCAGCGCCCACACCCGATACCCCCAGGGGGGAAAACTGTGTCGACTCAAATTTTCGTGACTTGCATTTTTAGTTTAGATTTTCATTTCCGACACTTAATAAAATTAATTAGGGATAAAATTAACCTTGTTGGTCCATTCCATTGGTGGGCCACAAGTTCACTCAGGACTTAGTTTTATCATTTTTTTTACAATCTACAATTTATTTACTTTCAAAACACCCCCTTTCTTTCCCGAAGTACGGTTTCAGGATAAGGCTTGCCCAAGTACTGGCCTGAAAAGAGACTCTTGGGGCATAAAAAAGTAAAATATTTGTTCAAAAACACATAAAATTAGCAAGTCTTTGTCCTCGTATGCTCTGGATCACTACAGCTTTGTCTGTACATGTTGATCAACCAGAAAGGGACTTAGTGACTAGTAATTAATCTAACACCACCCAATTAACCACCCTGTACGAAAAATCCGACGTAAACAACTATTGACACTGGTGGGCAAATTTCTCAAAGGAAGCGAGAACCACTGGGTAGCGACCTCAGGATACCGTTAGACTATACCCTCATTTGGTATAGTGTTGAACACCTCCCAAAGACTCCGATCCAGCCCACATGTCCAAGTGAGGAGCCACCCTGTCAATTTCTGGACATATTTCCAGTACCTTACGGTATATTGGAAATCCCCCATCCATAATAAAAACTCATTACCACAAAATAATAAAATTTACCAAGAACAATTGCACAACATCGTTATTTCATTTCAAGCACTTTATTTTTTGACTCCATTTATCAGCACTAGTCTTATTATTGGATATTTTATGATGATGGATGTTATGTATCAAATGATAATTATGATGTGGCACAATGAATAATATTATCTGTTATATTGCTTTGTTCTTGTAAATCATTTTTTCTAACTCCTAGATTTTTTAGTTTTGTAGATTAAACACTTTAGATTTTATTTTTACTTTTTAGGGTCCACCCCCCTTGGCTTCGTTGGGAGTAAGCCTAGACGGAGGAGTAGAGTTTCAAGTGACAGCACGAGTAGAGTTTCAAGTGACAACACTTGACACCAGCGGCTTGAAGATTTTTGTCATGTTTTCCCAGGTGTGATTCCAGGCGGCAACATAGCCTACGAGAATTAAATAGGCTAATAAGTTGTCCCACTAGTGTGATTATTTGGAAAGGGACATTGTTGTCCGCCAAACTGCACACCAACAGCAGAAATCTTTCGAAAGTTGTCTCCCTCACTGGAAAGTGGGGAGAGGTGTGGCCTTGGGGGCAAGCAATGAGCCAGGTACTGTCACCTGAATCCCAGCTCCTCCGTTTAGGCTAACTCCTAACAAAGCCAAGGGGGGTAATCCCTACAAAGAGTTTTACTAAGGCTCTTGTGTTTTTTAGGTTTTAAGTGTGAATGATGTGGATGGGTGTTGTTAGGAGTTTATTATGATGAGACCAAATTATAAGATGAGATAAGCACAAGACAACAAAGCAATCCACGTTGCTAAAATGAAATAACGAGATTAACAGTATACTTCAAGACTTATGATCAAATAAAGCATTCACAACATGAAAATTAACACAAGGACAAATGGTCCTGATTTAAGATATAAATTGTAAATACCAGTGCCTTATGGAGTCACAGAAAAGATGATTGTGATACTGAATGTGTGGGTCTTGAAAGAATGTTGTTTGTGAGATCGTTATGAAAATTATCTTGGTAAATTGAATATTTTAATGGTCTTTGATTTTGGGCTAAAACCAAGGATATCAAAATAGTAGAACCTTAACCAGAAACAAATACTGGCAACCTCTTAGATGATAGGTCGGGAGCACACAGATTACAGAGAGGATAAGTGTACAATGGCTTAACCACCCTCGAGTCTGACAGTGGATTCCCGGCACCACCTGTTTCAGGAAGCAACCTCAGTGATTTGATGTTGGTTTTGGTTTTGGGTAAAGTTTTAATTATGTTATCACTTGTAAGTTTAGTAAGTCCTTCACCTTTCTGAGTACTAGCCCAACATTTGCAGGTTGGCAGAACATACGGGTGTTGGATAATCAACCAAAAATAAATTAATTAGGGGGATGTGAGTTGAAATGTTTTTATTATTAAGAGCACCGTTCAACCCTCCGATAGAGAGCGCTCTTGACTTAGTCTTAAGACCAAAGTTCAAAAGACTTTTCTAATCTAATATGCCTAATGCAAGGGGAAAATGCAAATCTAAAATGCTCTCCGACAGAGAGTGCTCTTGACTTGGATTTGGCCAAGTTCAAGAGGCTTTGTTTATTTTATTGCAAGTAAAGCAGTTGTAAAAAATAAATCATATGATAGCTCAACAGATATAAAAGACAACTAGCATGCTACTTGCGAAATGAAATAAAATAAAAAGATTTAGTGTTCTACCAACAAATTTAATCTAAGGTGGGGTCTTCCTCCGAACAAGGTCAACCACTAAGAACCGCTAGCACTTGAGAACTTCCCAGCTAGCTGACATTTCGACCAAGGCAACTAACGGAGAGAGAGAAGTAACCACAAAGTTATGTGGTCCTGCCCTTGAGATGAAATCCCAAGGATACTACCTCAAGTCAAAACTTGAAAGAGAGTATGAAAAAATAATGATTACTCTAAAATGGAAAATGAAAGATCTAATCTAACCAATCACAACACTCTTCCCCAAATGGGGAAGAAAAACCAAAAAAGTGGAGCACTCCTCCACTTGAACTTTTTATAAATCTTATACAATTGTCTTTGGGAATTTAACCCTTGAAAGGTATTTTCTGAGAAACTTAAGCTAAACAAATGATTCCAAATAAAACCTGGAAGCCTTTGGAGGCTAGTACAAAAAGGAGATTGTGTTTTTTGGTTTATTGCTTGGTTTGGATCTTCTCCTTGAATATGCTTGCTCTTCTTCGAATGTGCTTCACATGTTTTATCTCCTCTTTCAAGAGACCTACACAAGCTTGAAAAATATACTCAACATGCACCCATTTAAACGTCAAAAATCAAATGAGATTGGAATCTACCAAGTCTAATCTAAAAAATTGAAGCCTAAAACATAAAAAATATGATATTTTTGTTTGAAAATATTTGTATGGGAAAACAGACCAGCAAACAACAAACTCCTAAAACACGATGGGAAAGAGATCTAAAGTATAAAAATTTTAAGAAATTTTTACGAAAAATTTTCTATCTTTAAAATGGAAACTAAAACTTCAATCTAGAATGCTTCTAAGATAAATTTTTCAATGCATGAGATGGAAAAACACCTAAGATCTAACTCTAACAAGCTACTTTGCAAACTAAGAAATAAACTAACACTACTCTAACAAATCGTTTTTGGAGTTTTTTGTGTGTTTAGGGCTCTTTTTTGGAAGAGGAGCGAATGGAGCTAATGGTGAGGAGAAGGGAGGATGATGGAGCTAAAGATGGAAGAGGCAATATGAGCTTGAAAGGGCAAAACAAAAGGACAAATGAGAGAAAGGGCAAGATGAATGGGTGAATGAGGCTAATCTAATGGGGATGGGCTTGAAGAGGTAAGCTTGAGGACAAGTAACCAAGAAAGTTTTGAGAAGTTGTTTGATGGAGGGAGAGGCTAGAGCTCTTTAGAAGTGTTTATTTTCTTTGAACAATGAATCTTTTGGAAACCTGCAAGACAACTTTGATTAGATGCTAATAACCATTTGAATACAAAGAGCAACTTGATCTCCAAGTCATTCTCCGCCTTGTATTAATCCTGCAAAACCCTTAAACCAAACAAGTTTTAAACCGAATAATACACTTCTATGATTTATAGAACATATATTAAATATTGCAAAAAACTTGATACAAGAGATAGGGTGAGAAGAATATCACCAAGAAATGTGAAAGCAATCCCCAAAGCACTTGTGTAGACCTCCAAAGTCAATATATTATTCAAAAGATAAACAAGTATTACAATAGTATTTTGGCAGAGTGTTCATGCTCAAAATCTCCATGAAAAATAAGCCTAAAAGACCTCTCTTATATAGCAAAGGCTAGCAACTAAAACCCTAAGTCGAATTGGCATTCATAAGAGAGCCAAATGCCAACTAACACTAATCAAATTCCAATCACAACTAGTCCAACCAATCGAATTCCAAGACTTGGAGTTACACCTAACAACAAGTCGAGTTTGTGGATGATGTGGATGGGGAGGTGGCCCCCCATCCCACTTTGGAGACACCACCAAGCCAATAAACATATGCCATGTGTAGAACTCGCACTCCCAAAGGAGATTGACGTGAGCTATGGTAGGTGGCGTGAGTTAGATTGGTAGAAGCTTGGATTTTGACTACCAATCGTGGTAGTTGAGAGTGGGAGGTGGCCTCCACCTAGGCAAGGCGCCCCCACTCCTCATTTAATGCAAATCACACCAACCAAAACTCATTTATTATGAACTCCACCTCACCAATTCGTAGATTGCATGAAGGAGGGCGAATTCTCTTTGGGAGATAAGCTTGTGCTGACTATATCTTCAACTGGATGAACTTGGAGTTGATTGGAATCATCATGAGTGTCTGTTGCCATGTCATTTAGCCTTTTACTTTATTCAATTTGGATTATTTTGGATAGATTTGGATTATCTCCAAAATAATCATTTTTATTATTTTAATTAATAATTTCTCTGTAAATGGCTTTTTAGAGAAAATATTAATTATGAGGCCTAAATGACATCCGAAACTTGGGTTTAGTTGGTCCATAGGTCATGTGTGATTTTTGGCTTATGAAACGAGCCATCAATCACTGAATTCGGACCCCGGACGACTGACATATTACAAATTAATATTTCTCCATTTAAACTATAGAGAAATTTATTAAATTTAAAAAATAATTAAAAACCCAAATTCGATGGACCCGATAAAAAAATTTCAAAATTTTTTCTGAGGTTCCTAGAGACTTGGGACATGACCAACACCTATTCTAATAGTGTCTAGTAGACCTATATACATCAGTTGGACTCTAATAACCCCCCATGGCTAAAATTTTCAAAATCGGGCATTCCAGCTTTGGAGGAAGCGGGAGAAAACCTCATCGATTATAGCTCGGCTATAGGCAAAGTATAATTGACAAGAGAAAAAACTCTCTGGAATACCTTAGTTGCTTAATCAAGTCATGGGGAACCGAGACACTCAGATCCTACTAGCACACTTTATTACAAACCCCCAGAGGGCCATGGTCATGTCGACTGAAAAAACAAAATTGGCTAGTCACAAATGCTGGATCATCCGATACACTGGTGTACAAACATTCATCATGTTTGTCAAATGGCGGCTCTTCAAATAATCCAACTATGGTACAAAATAGGTGATAACATCTATCTCCAACTGCGGGACGTGTGCTCGATCTGGAAATCATGCAAGGAGAGGATACGAGAACACCAGAATCTCTGGTTTATATATATAACCTGTAAAAACATCTCAACTTGACAGAAAACCTTCAATAGCACATGTGTTATGAAAAAACCAAAATGAAATACCAATTATACTTTATTGTTTGAAAATGAACTCTAAGAAATCTAGAATGCAAAAGGTAAATTAAATCTTTTCCTATTCTAATATAAAAAAAGAAAACGTTGAATATAATCAGAAATCCAATGTAACCATTTAAGCATGTAATCAATGTAAAAACAACAATTTTTTACCTTGTCTCTGGTTACCAGCCAGGACAAGGGCATGCTTATCAGAAAGTGCAAACCTGCTTGAATCTTCTGAATGGGGGGGCTGGATGGGGAATCATAAGTGTATGATAAATATTTGAAGTGCTCCCCAATATAGCAAGAAATCCTTCTGCAAGCACACTCTATCCAGAACAGGATAGGGTGATGAAATTCAGGAGGACAAGGCAATTCTGGTACCTTATCATATTCCTTCAAGAGGCTCTTCTGAAAATAATTTTCCATGAAAGTGCATGCCTCAAACTGTTCTAATATATAAGGGGTTTCCGATGGCTGAGATATATGCTCAACTGATTGCTCATATGAAATAATTTCCTTCTCTTCCTCTATGCTCAACTATTCAAAATCCATACTTCTGCCGAAAATGGGGAAGTCTTCATGAATTTTACCATATTCCTGGCCACATGTATCTTCACGCTCATAAGTGGGATTGTTAACAAAATTTCCAAGGGGATTTTGTTCATCATTAACTTCTTTAGACATGGCATAGATAGGGTTCTCAAAAAGGGTCCCTTCATCATTGCCAATATCCATGTCATCCATGATGGACTCATCATCACTTATGTCATCCTTCAAGCTATGCCTATCCTCCTCAACTTCATAACAATCTTCCTCAAACAGATGTGTTTCAAAAATATCACAAGGGACCAAAATTTCCAAATATTCACTGCCATGTGGAGAACAAATGGGAGTGTTGTCACACATACTACAACTTTCATGGATTTCTTTATGGCCACAAGAATTTAGGGCCGAAATTTTGGGGTCGCGAGATTTTAAGGCTGCGAGAATTTAGGTCCGAAATTTTGGGGTCGCGCGAATTTAGTGCCGCATGAATTTAGAGGCGAGATTTTAGGGCCGAAATTTTAGTGAGTCCAAAAAATGAATAAAATTATTTTTTTGATTTTTAGGGTTTTTGTTATAAAATTGCAGATCTAATTATAACCCTAATTCTACCATGAAAATGCAAAATTACATATGAAAATGCAAGTTTAACCTAGCAATAATATTTACAAAATTCAAACTAGGGTTTGATGTAGAGAAAATGGACAAACTAAGGGTTTTAATGGATGTGACCCCAAACCCTAACCTTAGAGGTAAGTGATAGGCCTTCCTCTTGGAGGTAATTCTCCTTGCTACTAGGTTAGGGCTTCTTGAAACAACCTCTAGGGTTGGTTTCAAGAGTTTAAACTAGGGCAAAGTTGGAGCTCCAAGGCCAAACTTTGTAAAAACCTCCTCTTGGAAGTGTTTAATATGCAATGAGGATAAAATAGCAGGCAAAAGCCTTATTCGAAGAGAATGCATCCTAGGGCTACCATTCAATCATTCAAGTTGCAAAATTGACCTACCATTCATCAAGCAAACCTTAAAAATGTAAAAGACTTACTTGAGCATGAGTCATTCCAACCATTCTGGCATCCACAAAGCATTAGCAAGACAAAGAAAGCATCCAACTTCATCCAAGAGAAAGAAAAATCATCCCTCCAAGAGATGCACATCACTTCATAAGGCCCTTTTAGGGTAAAAGAGTAGCATAATGAATTTTATCCCATGAGTTTTGTGTAAAAATAAAGTGAGGATATTGTATTTATATGATCTCACAATCACTTTTTACAAAATAACCAAGCCTACATGCTTTAAAATGTCAATTTAAAAATAAAACATGTCAACTTAAAATTATAACATAAAATAATCAAATATATGGGTAACTTGGGGCATTTTCCATAGAGTTTACCCAAAAATGACTAAAATAGCTAAAAATGAGCAAATCACTCCAAACTGAAGGTTGGAGTGGTGAGGGGGGAGCGTCATGCCCCATCTAACCCCAACATTGGTGAAAATCCCTCAACGCCCCCCCCCCCATATCAAGCAATGTAGGCCTAGTACAAGGATGGCGTCATCATGACTAGGATCCCAAGGAGAGAGGACGCTGCAGTGTAGAGGGACTGGGAGGGTGTGGACGATGACCTGAAAGAGAGACATAAGCCTCAATACTGAGAGAAACGCCACAAGAATGATAAAATAGGTGGGGGGTCATGTGACCCAGTGACCCACCCCTGGGAGCCCTGGACACCAACCTTAGGGCTTCAAGCCCTTTCATGAGGCAGTCAAAAATGCCACTAAGCCATAGTACTCCCACGAGAGGAACCAAAAGGGCCTGGCCATAACCTCCACTCGAAAAATGCTAGAAGCCACCCTTCCTGATAAAAAAAATGACCCTCTCTCCCTGGGGCACAGCTGAAGGTGCGCTGGTACTGGTACCATGTAACATTGGGAGTCAACTCTGTACCTGCCAATCTAAACAGCTCCTGCCAAAATGCACTGAGAAACATGTTGTCCCTTGTTTTTCACTCATGTAATCAATACTTGAGTTAGAGATGTGAGACCTAAAGCAAACAAGTCTTGTTGTACTCTTCTTCATTTGTATTTGCTCTCTGTTGTCCTCCGAAATGGCATGCGTGTCGTTTGAAAGCCCAAAATGTGCAACGCCAGCTGGATGACAACTCTCTCAGGAGAGAGGCCAATGTCACCACACTTCTCTCCTCTTCGCTTTAGGTTGGCTCTTCTCCAACGCTAGGGGGATATCCCTAAAATAGGATCGCTAAAGCAGGTACAGTAACGGGCAAGGTGAATGGAAGAGGCTGCCTTAGAGAAACGGATGTAACAAAAGATAGTTTTGGATGGGTGATGGAAAGGAAAGGAAGATCAATCCTCAGGGAAAGACCAGTGCCAGCATCAGAGAGGGGCGAATGGAGTCAAAGGAAAACTCTAAAAGGACCTTGCTGCCAGATGAATGTAGTAACCAACTAAGAGCTCTTGCACTAGAGCATACCTGAAAGCCGCAAAACTTAAGAGAAAAACATGGGTCAAATAAAGTTGTGCTAGATTGTTAGCCTTCTATTCAGATGATCCCAGCTTAAGAGTCGAAAGCAAAGAGCTAAGAGAGGTATTGCCTCATACAAAATGAAAGATGACATACAAATAAAAATGGCAAACAAAGGGCAAAAGAATTCCCAATTTATCCAAAGAATCCCATCATGATATTTTTCTATTAAGTTCACGGGAAAAAACTTCCAAAATTCTCCATCCCGGTTACAATGAAGGAGGCTGGCTTTTATAGGCCCAGAAAAAGGCTTTTTTAGAAGCAAAGATAAAATAATAATAAAAACTGAAGGAAAAAGTGGATGAAGATCCACGTTTCTCTCCACCGAAAAACCTCCGAGCTTTTAGATCATGATGAACCCTGGGCTCTGTGCTGAAACTAACTTCTTAATCGGCTGCCAAATAAAACGCTGTAGTCAGCTGACGTGTGGATTCAAAACTGTGTCTTTATATATGAACCCGATTTCCAAACCCGACAGCTTCTCCAACGCTTCAAGTGACAGTGAAAAACACTACAATCGGCGGTCAACTGAAAAAGTGATCCTCACGCTGTCTTTCACAGACTCTTACCAAATCCTGTGCTGGCGTGATTTGAATCGCTGATTGACATTTTATTTGAAAGCCGAGTTCTCAAAATAAAATAAAAAATCCACGGTATGGTGAACAATCCGATAGGCATTTAAAAACAAGCAGCCGTCAATCACAAGACACGCGGTACACCACAGAACTCAAGTTTCGAATCGGCGATGGTGGATGGGCTCCAAAAACTCTGATTTCACGGGCTGACTTGCACCGCGTGGAAACCAACCTGTAATTTGCTGTCAGTGTAACCTCAGCTTCCGGTTTAAACCCTTTTTTTTTTTTGGTGAGCAGATGACCCGTGGCAAATATGGCGGCTTTACACGACTTGTTTGCAAGATTCGTGGATCTTCTAGATAGCCACAAGTATTTACGTGACCCTGGCGTTTATCTATTGAAAGCACAGTATTAATTATGATCAACAGTGCCCGCTCCAAAATACGATTTCAGAAAATGCTGATCACGCCAGTCTGCCACGAAATCAAAGGGGACTTAACGCGAAATTGAGCAGTTTTGTGATCCTTCAGCACGTGACGACGGACCTCAGCATAACAGATTAAATCCCCGCGATTTGGCGTGTATTTAACCCCACGAATCGGCTGTCAATAAATTTGATGATGACCCGCGGCTCTGTATTTAAGTGTAACCGGTTGAAATCGTGCTTGCGTTGGAACCACAAACACCCCCGAGCAGCTACCTGACCACAGATTTGGCTTGAGTTTTTTCTTTTGCAATCGGCTATTTATGGAAATTGCCAGGGAATCGCGGCTCATTCCACCGTGTTTGAAGAAACCGTCGAACATCAAGCTCGGCGTTGAAGTGACAGGTGGTGGCGATTTGATGAAACGGCTGCGACGAAAAGACCTCGAGTTTAAGTTCTGTTCGTGGCGAGCCATCCTATTTGAATTTGTAATCTGTACCAATCAGCCGGCTGCCAATGGGTTCGAGCCTCACGCTGCATAAAATATTTGCTGTTGGTAATAAATCGTGATCCGGGAGCATAAAAATTTTCAGTGTTCAATAGCTCGGGTCATTTGATTTCAACCTTGCATCAATCAACTAAACGCAGAATCCATTAAATCAACAATCCTAAGAAGACACCATGCTTTCACAGTGATCACTGCTATATAATCAAGGAGGGTCGCAATTTTGTAATTTGGGCTGTTGAGAACTCCCAGCTGCTCTATCTTCACCTCAACAAATTGGTAGCAGACCATTATATAAGAAACTGTCAAGAATTTCTGGGAATACGGATGTATGAGCTCCACAGGGTTTTTCAGCTGTAGCCCGAGCTTTCTTGACAACCATTTTTCACTGTCTCTAATCCTTTTCAATGTCATGAACCATTAATAATTTCACCTGAAATTGCAGCAGCAATGATTACATCTGCCTTGGAGAGCACCTGTTGAAAATCTGCTTCTTTTGTCAGTCAAAACCGTCACACTAACTGCTGCAAAATGATGCTCTGTCCTGTGGGTGAACTTGTCAAAAAAGGAGGTAACACACCCCACATGCTTGCTGGGCAAAAATTGATGAAAGATCATCTGCTGATAAATTTGCAGTAGGAATCCCAAGGATCTTTGAACCACGACCAAATCCCTTAAGAACAGGGCCTCAAATATACAAGGGTTCAACTGGCAAACTGTTTGCTATCCAATCTTCGAATGGTGGTAGACCCCATCGTTCAGGCTGCAAATCAAACAGACAGCTGAGCACACAGTTAGCTTCAGTGTAGATAGGAGCTTGATTTTTAATAGATGGCACGACTACCACCTCCATCCCAGCTGCCTCTCCAGCTGTAACACCAACCCCTTGGTTGCTTCATTCTGATATCTAATACTTTCCTCATTGTTGACAACTGGTATCATCTGTGGCTGTAGCACTCCTTGCTGAACTGTCCTCTGAAGGCTTTGAACAAATGAAGATGCATTTTTGAGAGGTAACACTCTCTTTGTCTTGAGCTCTAGGGTTCTTGGAAAAAATTCAAGGGAAGACCAAGATTAGAGTTTTGAGATAAACCCTACAAGAGAAAAAGAAGCATTTGATCTTGTATCTCTTGTGACAGAAGAACACTAGGGTTTTGTAGCATTTGGAAACAATCTTGCACACTTGTAGGATGCAAGTGTAATGCCTAGGAGGACTTGCTGGAGTGTATGCTAACTTGTTGAGGATCTTAAGTAGAGTGACCAGCATTGGTTAGGAGTGATCTTGGTTTTTCTTATGGTTTCCCTAGCTAGGATTTGGAGAGCTTGAATTGTATCAGCTTGTACTAAGTTTCAGTATGTACCAGCTATCCAAATTTTGTGTACTTGCAGATTTGGATTTCAGCTTATGTTATCTTCATGATTGAGTAGATTCTAATGCTGGTTAGTATGCTAATATGACATAACATTGAGCAAATTTGGTAATGATTTAACACATATCTAGAAGATAAAGGATCAGATTGACCATTATAATAATATTCTGTAATAAAATATTTTCAGATCTGTAATTTGCTTGAGAAGTGTGCCCTAAGGATTGTAACTTGTTGGCATTGAAATACAATTGATTGGTATTTATTTTCTTGGGCTGCCTTGTGATTTGAGTTGAAGAGAAAATAAGGTTTTTATGATGTAGTTTAATATTTCAGATGAGCCCTAAGGTTGAAAGTCGTGGGAAATAGATCCAGGAAACCTCAACGTTAAGGTGAAAATTTTGAATCTGCATTAATTGCTCTACATCAAAATTTCAACAACACCAGTATGTGATTCCACATGAAGTATAGCCTTCGTTAGTGAAGGTTGTGTGAAGGTGAGACTTGAGGAAACTCATGCCCACTGAACACAAAATTTAATTGAGCCATGTTGCCTCTAAATCCCCTAAAGAACAAACATTCTCATTAAATTAAATACACATCTAGGTGTCAAGTTCTGCCCTAATTTCATCTTTCCTTTCAGTGAAAAGTTGAGTGTTTTTTAAAGCCCTTGTTGCTATATTTTGATCCTGCCATGTCATGCTTCCAGAAGCCTCTACTTTTTGAAGATGGCTGATGAGGGTAAGGTGCAAGGTTCCATTTGGAATCCATGGTCACTCAAGCACAGGTTTGATTTTGTTTTCACCTTGAACCACTTCATATTAGTGTATTCATTATTTTCACTCCTACCAGCTCCAATGCTTTGCATTAGTGTGGAAAAAATCTTCATTGTAGAGTTTTGGAAAACTTCAACAAATGATATGATTGGCAAGGAAGATTACATTTTGACAAAATGTGTAAGCTTGTCTTATTTAGTGAGCAATAAATGCAATAGAGTGTTGAAACAAGATCTATTGCACCTTATTAAATTTTTTCCAAGGAAAACCTCATGGGGAAACCCAAGGGCTGCTTCCCCACATTCATGGATGGCATTCCTAGTAAATCCGTCAGTGTAGACTAGTGCTCCTCACCCATGGAGATTCAAACTGAGAGCCTGCCAACATGGAACTAGACAAATGCCCAACAACATTAGCAACAGCTGGTTCAGCTAACTGCATAGGCCGGATATACCTTCTTAATACAAATATCATCTCCAGATTTCTCTTGCATTAGATTAGATTATCATTATTTATGTATGGATGGTAAAACAGGGCTGCAGGTAAATATGTTAAAAGAGTTTGCCCACTACTACTTGGAATCCATGTACTCAATTTGGGTCATGATGGTCTATTACACTTCCAGATGTTTTGCAGATTATTGCAGCAGGCCCTTCATAGATAGATTATATCAAGGAGCATGGCATTCCAGTTATAAGATCAACACCCTTTGACCTTTAGTGTCCTTGAATACCATATGATTCTGCAAATGGTACTGCCTCTTTTTACTCCTTTTGCGACAAAGAACACTTTGGGGAAAGAAGTTAAACCCAATATGTTTCTTACATCTAAACAACATGACTAATAAGTGACCAATACCAAAACAATTAATTATTGATCAAGGTTTTATTCCACAAGAGTAAATTTCCTTGTCCATGGTAATGATATGTAGGAAGGTGAAGAGGTGATTTTCAAGATTGGGAAAGTGTAAAAGGGATTTCTTGGCAAATGTTCTTCTTCTTCTATATAGATGTCAGAATTCAGAAATTATCTTGGCTTGAACTATACTAACAATATAATCATGATTATACTGAAAGCTATTACTTTTTTATATTTTTTCATTGGCCCTGCATTGATACCACTATCTGTACTCCAAGTCAAAGCATTGACTTCAATGAGATAAGCCTAAAAGTTTGAATTTTAATGTCTTTTATGACAGTATTGACCCCTAACTTTAAATTATCTTTAACTTCCTGACATTTTGATGAGATTATTTCAGATTTTACTGTCTATTTCTTTTAGTGTATACTTTCCACACCTCTTTAGAATGCCGTATTGTTGTTACACTTTGAGTTTCACTTATATTACATTTTAATGTAATTTTGACAATGATTATGAAGAGTGAATCCTGATTTAGATCCTATGAAGGAACTTCTCTAAAGTGTTCAAGAAAAATATCCTAGGAGACGAACAGTGGGTACTCTTATCATCTTAATATCCCGTGTGAAAGTGGCAGGATAAAGTTCCTCAAAAACAAGATAAAATTTCTACTCCAATAAAAATGGCAATCAGATATTCTATGTGATACCTTAACATTCATTTCTATATTTCTGAACACTTTAACACATTCAAGAAAAAGTCAAAATCCTTACCCCTAAAGTAACAATTGTGACAATGTTTGCAACAATCACCGTGGCAGCTAGACCAAGCAGCCAGTCTGAGACTTTTGCTCTAGGATTCACCTGCAACAAACAACCACGTGAATAAACAGGGTATATTAGGACTATTGCAGGGCAAAGCCTATTAGATAATAAATTGGACTTCTTCACAGTTTTAGTGCAGTTTGAAACTTTGAAGTATGTTCTATTTTGAAAGTGTGACAAATATTAAACTTTGAAGAAGTCCCAATCAAGATTGTAAAGAAAATATGTCATAACATCTGAGCTTCACTTTGACTGAAAGTTATGTTTTCCAGCCAAGATGAAATCGAATAAGGCTTTTTCTAGTTAAAATTCACATGGTAACACACTGTATTGACATTTCGCACTATTCAGCTTGGAAAAGCAAGTCTTTGATCCTTGCAAATGTGCATTGAGAATAAAACTATTTTCAATTATGTAAGGCTCACCTTCTACCATGACTATAGTGTGCGTTGAGGTAGCCTATTTTACTTTATAAGGCCTACCTTCTTTTGTGAATTGAATAGTATCTGATATTGGTTCCTTGAACTCAAATTCTGTTGGCTTCATGAGGATAGGATTGGCATAGATATTGATAGCCAACAGTATACAAAAAACTGATTATTGCTCTCCTGAAACTTGAATAAAGAAGATAAGTTGTCTCATCGTCTCTCCTTGCACTGTGTCCATATCAAGACTTGTAAGTTTTAAGAGTCATGGAGATCTCACAATGGAAAAAGTGAGCTCTTTTAACAAGGGTTATATAGATCATACATCTTGAAAGTGAGTCATATATCCATGCAAAAGGGCCCTCCACTTTCTGGAATCAACCAACAATATTGACAGTAAACCATTACTTGAGCTTATTGGCAGAAAGCTTGCAAAGCTCATCTGCATGACCCTTCTGCATATAAGAAACCATATAGAGTTGTTTGATTGCAGTAACTGGTACAGAGCTATACAGGCCATAGTTAATAAACACTTGCATAAACAGTAGTACTAGCTTTGGACAGGCCAGGTCACATACTGATCTATACTACCTTTTTATTAAGGCCTAATCAACACTAGCTGTATATCAAGAAGCTGGCAATCTTCATATACTTTGAATTTTAGGCTGTAGCTCAGCTGCACTGATTATTTTCAATACAAAAACGGAAAACCATATCTCTGTGCAACAAAAGCTGGGGTAAATAATATCCATAAATTGCTTTGCACACTCTAAAATACCTTGGAACAAGCAGGGATACCCAGTGAAGTGTTTTCATCTTTTCACCGTAACAGCCTAAACAAATAAAGGCTACCAAAATTATAGGTGTGAGACTCTATGATAATTCCAACAAAACAAGAAGATTTTAACTCTCACTCCAGGGTGTGCTAAATCAGAACTTGTAATCGGAATATGAAAATTATACCATAAATTAAAATAAACATAAGCTCCTTATAGAATTGTTATAAGCTTAGTGTTCCTAGACAGTTAAAAGGTCCATACTGCCTTCGATGGATATCAAGCAATTGCTGATTCCTCTCTTGCCTGCAACTCCAAGGCAAGGCTCAGCATAGTTGTTAAAGCATGCAATTTTCTGCTTTTTTGCACAGTGATATGTGAGAAAAAAGGATAGGCAAAGCTCAAGCACCCCAAAGGGATAGAGGTAAATGTCCCCCACACATGGGACTATTACCAGGCTTCTGTACAAATGATTTAAAATCCATTAGAATCAAAATCAAAATTAGTTGACAGTTAGGACTAGCTAACCATTTCAGTGAAATACAAATCCCCAGTCTGCATTTGACAACGATTATGACTAAAAATGCCCCAAAGCAAAATAGGAGAGAAGCAGATCCACATGAACTATCTAGATTCTTGAATCATGTAAATCCTGTAACAATATTTCATCACTAAAACTGTCAAAATTGACAACCTGGGATTGGCTACTTGTAGTCCAATTACCATTGAAAGTTTCCATCACTGTTGGCTACAATATCGAAGGATAGCATCATTGCTAACAATCCTTTGCACCTTATACAGGATTGCCTTGTGCATGAAAGCTCAAGTCCACATAATCGACCAAAGCAATCAAATTAACCCCCAAAAAAACATGCCACACAAGAAGCCCATTTCCAAGCCATCACAATGCTGCCAGGTGTCGATGGCCTTTCTTCCAATTTACTGGGTACATTGAATCAACAGTGGAACCTGTTATACAAATCAGAGGACATATGCCTGCAAGTGCTAATTTATGTGAAAATTCAACCTGAAAATTAACTGGGAATAGCTCCTCTTAAAATCAGCATACCATACACTAAATAGTATGCAAGCCTTTTAGACTCGAACTCAGATTATCAGCCACATTTCTCCAGGCTGTGTAGTACCATCCCTCAAAGCGCAGTTTGATTAAACACAATAATCCTCGCCATTTTCTCATACCAATAATCTCATTATTCATAAGTCCCACCGGCAGCTATTTATTTTCAGTGTTATCACAGAACATGCCAATTAGATGGCTTGCAGTACAGGGAAGTTTTATTATAGTCTACTAAATGGACTTCAACCATGAATATACGGGTGAGATTACCACTTTATGACCACATGAGCTACCCTGTCTCAGCTAGACATAGAAGCAATCAAATAAGACAAACGTAGCCACCCATGGCCCTGATGTACCTTCATTGCTAGCTGCATTATTGTTTGACTAAGGATTTTACATGGAAAGTGAAGCAAATAAAAAATTTAGAATGTAAGCAAAATAAAAACGGCTCCTCCGTGTTGCACAATACTTCAGTCACCAGTGAACCCATCCAAGTAATGGGATATAACCCAACTCCTGCTTTTACCAGCTTGGCAGGAATTCAAACTTTTGAGAGGCATACAGAGTCTAAGAACAAGCAATATAGTATGGAAAGATAAGAAAGCATCAGCATAGAACTCGGGAAGCATCCATAAGCTCTGAAACAAATCTATCCAGCTTACTAAAACATCTGAATTAAATAATTAAATTGTGATTATAATACTCTCCAAGATATTTTCTAGGAATTTTTTAAACTGATGTTCTGATCTTAGAAGCCCAACATAACAGCCAACTAAAGAAACCCATGCGATAACATAGAAAGCAATAAAAACTCACCTTATCTCTGTAAATGGTGAATATGACATACGAAAAAACAGGGAAGGCCAGAACTGCAGGTGCAAGCCATTGCGGTTGCCCAGTAACAGCCTGCAGTGACTCATTGAATGCCGATTCTTCTGCATAAGCATTCTGTAACATGAGGTTTCCTTCTAGAAGAATACATGCTAGAGTTGCTCCTGCAATGTTTAAGTGGTTATTGGTACAGATGCCCATGGATTTTCTGGGCTCCATTGAATGAGTCCCAACTACTCTTCTTGGTAAAGAATAATGTCCGAGGGGGCCTGGAGATGGAGTTTGTCTTGACTGGCTGGCCTGCCATTTTGGGCAATTTTGAAATGAAAAGGGGCCTTGAGGCTTGATAGATAGGAGTAGCTCCATTTGGTT
Source organism: Larix kaempferi (assembly GCA_027924585.1). Lineage (NCBI taxonomy): Eukaryota > Viridiplantae > Streptophyta > Pinopsida > Pinales > Pinaceae > Larix > Larix kaempferi. The sequence continues at coordinate 11,303,341 of BSBM01000931.1, forward strand.
ATCAAGTTTGAACACACAGTTCGGTGGGCTAGCAGGTGGGATATAAGATATTTACAGCTGTTATGGATCATGGTTCGTCAAAAAATCTTCTGTTCAAAACAGACAAACAAGTTTGGAGAAGACAAGTAGATTACGGATGGTTTCCTGACGTGGATGTAGATCTACACGTCGGATAAGCCAATACCATGTATCTATTTCAAGTATCGGTGGAATAACACTGTTAATATACTGGGAAAAATTTGCGATTCCACCTGTCGAATTTTGTGCCACCAGAAAAGTTTGTGCGGTCCGAAATTTAGAGAGAGATCTTTCGACTAAAAAGAGGCCAACAAAAGGAAGATTACGTGGGTATCACTCCGCATAAATTTATTTTAATTGGGGTTTACAAAGTATAAAATTTGCTTTGTTTCCTTAATTCTACATAAAATAAAATTATGTTAACATTTTTAAAAGATAATTAATGTTTATGTTTACATAAAGTTTACATGTGAATTATGCTTTTATTTTAATTTATTAATGTTATATATTGTCATGAATTATGTTTTTATTTTAATTTATTAATGTTATATATTGGTATGTTCCCATTCAAACAATTGTATAGTAGCAGGATAATCCCATTAATCCTACCAGTTTCCTAGGTTGGATGGGTATATTTGGATTTGTAATAAGGGAGCAAATGAATAATGTTTATACATTATAAGAGTTCAAGTATTTAATAAAAAGGTTGAATAAATAAATTCAAGAGAAATTATAAGTGGCAATTGGTTTTGAAGACATATGGAGGATGTGCGACCCACACTAGCTTGATTTCTCACTGCCACATGGCATCTCTCTCTTGCCATTTCGAATCCATGAGAAGGGAAACATTAATGGGTGAGTTGGTAAGTTCATACACATGGCATTGAGCATCTTAGGTCGAATTGGGATGGAATGGTAACCTCCATGGAAGAGAAAGAGTCAAATTAGAAGTTTGTGGACACTTGGGCTAGATTCCCTAGCCCTATGACAACAATGATGAAGCATCTATGACATCTATGACAAATTTCAAATCTGACTTCTGACATCTGACCATTATGACATGTCGGCCCCAAAAATAGGCTCCAAGATGGCGCTCATGGGAGTTGGAGAAGCCAAAGAGACTCCCACTCGAATTAGGAGAAGATGGAAGTTTGGGAACTAGGGAGACAAGTGGCAAATGTGGAATCTCTCCTAAGTGGAAATCTCTAGAAGCTAATGGGAGGAATTCGAACCATAGGAGGCTAAGGTTGGTTATAAAATACAGAAATCAAGTATGAGAATAGCTTTTGATCATTTGAGAAAAATTGCATTTGTGAAGAGAGAGCTAGTGGATGACTAGTTTCTTGCCTTAGCCAATTTCAAGGGTGAAAGATTCCCATCCAAGTTGGTGTTTGGAGAGGCCACTCGGGTCTTTCATGGAGCTTTAATGGAGTTTGTATTTGCAGGTGTAAGCTATAGGGCAGCTCGTGGTTTCTTCTAGTGCAGCACTCTCTCTCAACCATTTCCAGTTTTGATGGCATATTCTTGCTCCTTGAGGGATTGCGCTTTGGGTGAGCTCATGTACTTCTTGGGAGAGCTTCTCATGATAAATTTCTGATTGTCATAAACTTGATATACTCTGTTCTTCATCTTCAGAAACTCTCAGGTCGAAATACCAAATGGTTGTATGTAAAAATGATGATTAATGAGCAAACCATGACCATTTCCCCACTACATTGATGTATGCCATTGTAATGCTGATGATTTCGAATGAAAGAATGTTTCTCTAATATATTTATGATGAATGGACTGCCATTTATGAGTATTACAAGTTTCATATTCAGCACTTAAGCATTTAAAGTCATTTTACTCAGTTTATTTGCATTTGGAGAAGATTTGGTACCATTTCCCCAAGGGTCGAACTAGTGATTTTTTATGCTATTTGAGAGAAGGTTAGAACAGACTTAATAACTGATTAATGGTGCACATGAGACCTAAATAATGTCTCTTAGACATCCCCTACCTTTGTTCAGAATTTCAAATGGGTTTGGAGGCATTTGGAGAGCCATTTTCAGCGCTTACCCTGGGGGTATTTGAACCTCAAATTGCTAGTTAAATGCCATACTTTGTCCAGCATCTAAACCCAGTGTGCAGAAGTCTTTGGAGGGCCATAATTCATCCTTGAAAATCATATTCAAGTCTTAATATTAGTCACATACCTTCTCAGAATATTTGGGAGCATTTTGGTTAATTTGGAGACCTAGGCATCAAAACTAGTCAAAGGTCGAAAAAGTGAAAAATTGGTCATTTTAATAAAAATTCTTAAAAGGGACATTACAAGTGGTATCAGATCATGGTCTTGGCACCTGATGCTCTTAACTAGAATTCAAAGAAATAGACCACCACCCTTAGAACTAGAAGTTGAAAGTGTTTTTGTTGAAGGAGAGGTAGTAGAAGAAGAAGAGTGTTTTGTTAAAACCATGGGTAGAGAGGAGGATGAAAACTAAAGACACAAGGAGGAATTTGTTGCAGCCTTAAAACCAATTTTTGATGAACGTTCCATGGGTATGAAATACATGAGTAAACAGATGATGAAAGGATTAGAATTGATGGCTAGCCAACTTGGAAGCAAAGGGATAATAGGAGACAGTTGTAGTTCATACTCAGAAGAAAAGAAGAAAACGGGTGAGCATATTTTCTCAAGCACAGGACTCCATAATAGACCTGATGAATTTCAAAGCACACCAAGGCCTACTACACCTAAATTTATTATACCCAAAGAAGAGTCTGACATTCAATTGGATCTTCGTACAATAGCAAAAGAATGGAATCAATTGAGTGAAGATTGTAAGACAAGTCTACCATTTGATCAGTACTTTACTGTTGCAAATCAACTAAAAAGGAAGGAGGACAATAGGGCTCTATTCCAAAACAAAGAATTAAATTGTGTTATTAGCAAAATGTCACTTCCTACTTTTGATGGTTCCTCTCAAAATTATGCTAACACTTGGGTGCAAAAACTAGATGTGTATTTTCAGCTAAATCCTATGGTGGAAGAGGATGCATTAAAAATGGCCATTTTGCACTTGGAAGGAGATGCCAATGAATGGTGGTCTCATGGTCCGAAAAATTTGGGTCATGATCAGGTTAAGACATATGGAGAATTTGTTGACGGGGTACTAGAGAGATTTGAGCAAAAAGATCCAGAATTGCCTTTCAAGGAACTAGCTCAATTGAAGCAAACTGGGACCCCTATTGATTATATGATGGACTTTCAAAAATTATCAGTCAAGGTGGCTGATGTATCTATGGGAAGGTTGGTATTGTTGTTCACTGAAGGTTTGGCTGAACCATTAAAATGTTTGGTCAAAGCCCACAAGCCAACTACATTAAAAGATGCAATGAGCTTCACTAGGGATCTCCAAAATGTGCTACCTAGAACAAGATTTCCTCCCAGGCCTAACTTCAAATTTGAAAAGAAACCTTGGCAAAGAGATGCATATGATAAGAAACCTTGGAAAAGAGATTCATTTGAAAAGAATAAAAAAGAAGGGCTAAACAGGGATGAACTTCAAAAAAAGAAATTGTGCTTCACATGCTTCCAACCATGGACACCGGGGCACAAATGTACTAAGGGAAAGGCTCAATACATAGAAGTATTTTCTAATAATCATGAGTACGAAGGGGGTATGGATGAAGAAGGATATATTTCAGAACAAGAGGAGGCATATGAGTCAGCAATTGAAGAATAAAAACAAGAAGAAAATCATCCCTCACCGGATAAAGCAAAAATGGCAGTACTTTCGGCAATACTTTCAGTAGTACCTCGTTATCACACTATTCAATGCAAGGGTGTGGTGTTGGGACAAAGAGCTTCAGTTTTGTTAGATGGAGTGGCCACACACAACTCCTTTAATGTAGACATGGTGGAGAAAAGGAAGATACCTATTGAACCATTCGATGGCTTCACAATTGTCATTCCAGGTCACAACACAATGCAATGCAAAACATGGGTTCCAAAGCTGCAAGTCACCGTAGGTAACTATACTTTTGTTGATAGTTTTTATGTGGTTGATGTTGTTGATACTAATGTGGTTTTGGGAATGCAATGGTTGTACTTTATAGGGGAGCATACAGTAAATTATCAAATTCCTGAAATGAAATTCCAAGATTCAAAAGGAGTACCAAGGGTTGTGAGAGGGCAGCACACTTATCCAAATCAAGTAGTGACTTGCAATAGTATGAGATCTATATTGAGGCATGGGAACATAGAATGGGTTGTTGAATGTCATATCACATCTCCCAAGCCAAACATAAGGTTGTTGAACACCCAAAGGAGATAGAGAGACTCTTGCAAAAATATGAAAAAAAAATTAGAGATCTTCCACATGGTAGACCACCAGATAGGGAGGTTGAGCACAACATTGTTTTAGAGGAGGGTACTTCACCCATTCATATACCACCTTATAGACATCCTAAAAAGTTTAGAGATGAAATTGAAAAGGCCATCCAAGAATTCCTAGAGTTGGGACTCATTAGACCAAGCTCTAGCCCTTATGCTTCTTCAGTAGTGTTAGTGAAGAAAAAAGATGGAACATTGAGAATATGCATAGACTTTAGACCCTTGAACAAGAAGACTATCAAGAATAGGTATCATATTCCTAGGATTGATGAGCTACATGGGTTCAAATACTTCTCCAAAATTGACCTTAGATCAGGTTATCACCAAATTCGAATGAAGGATGAAGATGTGCAAAAGACTGCTTTTAGATGTCATTATGGCCACTTTGAGTTCCTTGTCATGCCTTTTGGGTTAACTAATGCTCCAGCCACATTCCAAGTATGCATTAATAGGATCTTTTGCAAACAACTAAGAAGGTTTGTTTTGGTTTTCTTTGATGACATTCTCATTTACAGTAAAACATGGGAAGAGCATTTGCAACAATTATAAATTGTGTTGAAAATTTTGCAAGAAGAGTCCTTATTTGCGAAGTTATCAAAATGTGAATTTGGGATGAAAGAACTACTGTATCTTGGGCACATTATTAAGAATGAGTGAAGGTACACATGGAAAAAATCAGGGCTATCTTAGAATGGTCATCACCAAAAAATATTACAGAATTAAGAGGCTTCATTGGGATATGCACCTATTACAGAAAATTTGTGAAAGAGTTCTCCAAGTTGACTTCTCCACTCATTGATTTGACTAACAAGGACGCTTTCAAGTGGGATGAAGAGGCTGAAAAGGCCTTCCAAAAAATGAAAGAGGTAATGAGTAGTTGTCCCATACTTGCACTTCCTGATTTTACTAAACCTTTTGTTGTGGAATGTGATGCTTCAGGTGGAGGAATAGAGGCTGTCCTAAAACAAGGCCAACACCCCATAGCCTTGGAGAGCAGAAAGTTGCAGCCTCATGAAAAACTTTACTCCATCTATGACAAAGAAATGCTGGCCATTATGCATGCATTGGCCAAATTCAGACAATACATGGTGGGCAGCAAGTTTGTGGTGAAAACTGACCACAATAGTCTAAGACACTTTCTCACAGAAAAAGATCTAAATGAAAGGAAACAAAAGTGGGTAAGCAAGATTCAAGCTTATGATTTTGTTTGATATTGAATATTTCAAAGGAAAGAATAATATAGTAGCAGATGCTTTATCTAGAAGACCTTATTTTTCTCTCATGGACATTGCCAAGGATTGGAAAAACATGCTACTAGTTGAATATGTCAAAGACAAATTTGCTTGTGATGTGTTAGATGGAATCAAAGGGGATGATAACTATAGGATTTTGAATGGGCTGATATATTATAAGGGCAGAATTTATTTGGTTCAAGATTCAAAACTCAAGTACAAAATTTTGCAAGAAGCACATGATTCCCCACTAGCTGGCCATCCGGGGATCTTCAAAACATATAGGCAATTAAGGCAAAGATTCTTTTTGAAGGGGCTAAAGGAAGATGTTCAGAAATATGTGAATGAATGTAAGATATGTCAGCAAAACAAATCAAATTTTACATGCCCGGCTGGCTTATTGCAACCATTTCCCATTCCGGAGCAAAAATGGGACAGTATTTCAATGGACTTCATCACCGGTTTGCCCAAATCTTTGGGTAAGGATTGCATATGTGTGGTAGTGGATAGGTTGACAAAATTTGCTCATTTCTTTGCTGTTACATCATCTTTTAGTGCTGCACAAGTGGCTGATATTTTTTTTAAAGAAATCTTCAGATTGCATGGGCTCCCCAAAAGCATTGTAAGTGATAGGGATAGTTGATTCATGGGTGCTTTTTTGCAAGAACTTTTTATATTGGTGGGCACTCAATTGACTCCTAGTACAAGCTATCATCCACAAATTGATGGACAAACAGAGAGGGTGAATCAATGGTTGGAAGGGTACCTAAGAAACTATGTGGGAGAGCAGCAAAAAGCATGGGCAAAATGGCTACACTTGGGTGAGTTTTGCTACAACACCACTTATCATATGTCAATAGGGATGTCTCCTTTCAAAGCATTATATGGTTATGATGCACTTACATTTGCTGAAATTATATTTGGTGATAGTAGAGCCCCAAATGCTAAATATTGGGTGGAAGGGAGCTAAGAAATTTTAAAGCTTTTGAAAGACAATTTGCAGGTTGCTCAAAATTAGCAAAAACAATATGATGATAGACATAGAGAAGAAAGGACCTTTCAAGTTAATGATTTAGTATATTTGAGGTTGCATACATATAAACAAACATCTCTCAAAAAGAATGGAGCATAAAAGCTAAAACCAAGGTACTATGGGCCATACAAGGTAGTTCAGAAGGTTGGAGAAGTAGCATATGAATTAGAACTTCCATAAGGGAGTAAAATCCATAATGTATTTCATGTTTCTTGTCTCAAGAAAGCTCTTGGTCAGCAAATTGTCACTTTAGAAATACTTCCTCCTTTGGATGATGAAGGTTAGCTCACACTTGTTCCGAAAAATATTTTGAAGACAAGGGAAAGGAGATTGAGGAGCAGAATTATCAAAGAATACTTAGTGCAATGGAAGGATTTACCAAGTGAAGATGCCACATGGGAAGAGGAGAAGATTTTGCAGCATCCAAATCTAAAATTGCTTGAGGACAAGCAATCTTGGGTGGGGAGGATTGTCATTTCCCCATTCAAATAATTGCATAGCATGACAATCCCATCAATCCTACCAATTCCCTAGGTTGGATGGGTACATTTGGAATTGTAATAAGGGAGCAAATGAATAATGTTTATACATTATAATAGTTCAAGTATTTAATAAAAAGGTTGAATAAATAAATTCAAGAGAAATTATAAGTGGCAATTGGTTTTGAAAACATATGGAGGATGTGGGACCCACACTAGCTTGATTTTTCACTACCACGTGGCATCTCTCTCTTGCCATTTCGAATCCATGAGAAGGAAAACATTATTGAGTGATTTGGTAAGTTCATACACATGGCATTGAGCATCTTAGGTCAAATTGGGATGGAATGGTAACCTCCATGGAAGAGAAAGAATCAAATTAGAAGTTTGTGGACACTTGGGCTAGATTCCCTAGCTTTATGACAACAATGATGAAGCATCTATGACATCTATGACAAATTTCAGATCTGACTTCTGACATCTGACCATTATGACATGTCATCTCCAAAAATAGGCTCCAAGATGGCGCTCATGGGAGTTGGATAAGCCAAAGAGACTCCCACTAGAATTGGGAGAAGATGGAAGGTTGGGAACTAGGGAGACAAGTGGCAAATGTGGAATCTCTCCTAAGTGGAAATATCTAGAAGATAATGGGATGAATTCGAACCATGGAGGATGAGGTTGGTTATAAAATACAGAAATCAAGTATGAGAATAGCTTTTTATCATTTGAGAAAATTTGCATTTGTGAAGAGAGAGCTAGTGGATGACTAGTTTCTTGCCTTAGCCAATTTCGAGGGTGAAAGATTCCCATCCAAGTTGGTGTTTGGAGAGGCCACTCAGGTCTTTCATGGAGCTTTAATGGAGTTTGTATTTGTAGGTGTAAGCTACAGGGCAGCTCATGGTTTCTTATAGTGCAGCACTTTCTCTCAACCATTTCCAGTTTTGATGGCATATTCTTGCTTCTTGAGGGATTACGCTTTGGGTGAGCTCTTGTACTTATTGGGAGAACTTCTCATGATAAATTTCTGATTGTAATAATCTTGATATACTATGTTCTTCATCTTCAGAAAGTCTCAGGTCGAAATACCAAGTGGTTGTATGTAAAAATGATGATTAATGAGCAAACCATGACCATTTCCCCACTACATTGATGTATGCCATTGTAATGCTGATGATTTCAAATGAAAGAATGTTTCTATGATATATTTATGATGAATGGACTTCCATTGATGAGTATTACAAGTTTCTATTCAGCACTTAAACATTTAAATTCATTTTACTTAGTTTATTTGCATTTGGAGAAGATTTGGTGCCATTTCCCCAAGGGTCGAACTAGTGATTTTTGTTGTTGTTTGGGAGAAGGTTAGAACAGACTTAATAAAGGATTAATGATGCATGTGCAACCTAAATATTGTACCTTAGACATCCCCTAGCTCTGTTCAGAATTTTGAATGGGTTTGGAGGCATTTGGAGATCCATTTTCAGCTCTTACCCTAGGGGGATTTGAACCTCAAATTGCTAGTTAAATGCCATACTTTGTTCAGCATCTAAAACTAGTGTGCATAAGTCTTTGTAGGGCCATAATTCATCCCTGAACATCATATTCAAGACTTAATATCAGTCACATACCTTCTCAGTATATTTGGGAGCATTTGGGTTAATTTGGAGACCTAGGCATCAAAACTAGTAAAAGGTCAAAAAAGAGAAAAAAGTGAAAAATTGGTCATTTTAATCAAATTTCTTAAAAGGTCCATTACATATATACATGTGTGTAATAATACATTTTTTTAGATTATCGTTTTATGGGCAAGATGGTTGTTAGGATTTAACTGTGGAGGTGATAGGTTATCTAAATTTGTATTATGGGCTTATTTCCTATTGTAATGGGGTTATCTTTCGATTTTATGGAAAGTTATGAGTTTATGTACTTTTAGAATCATGGAGGGGTTGTCATAACATATCTCTCTTCTATCATGTTTTGGTGAGGTTTTTCTCCAAGGACAAATCATGGTAGCTACCTTGGCAATCATTAACAAAAATGGAGTATGTCAAATCAACATACAAAATCATTCTTCATAATTCTCAACAGGAATATAGTATGGAGGCATGAGGTTCCTAGATTCTCATATATGAGACTGGGCAATGATAATGGCTTCAGGGTTTTTGAGGAGGACAAGTTCATCGCTCTAGAAAATGATATCAATGCAAGTGTTAAGGCTTCTTCAGTCAAGGTGGAATTGGTGGTCAATGATGAGAGGTCAAGGAGGCCCCCACATCCACCTAAGTCATTCAACAGTACACTACAAGAAAAACATATTTTAGCGAAGATTTTTAGTGATACATGATTGGGTAAAATTATAAGAAATAACTCCACTAAAACCTTCGTTATTGATAGCATAAGTTTTTTAGGAGGTTTTCATGAATTTTCATTATAATTGAAAACTCTGTGTGGTCAAAGGTTCTAAACAAGATTTTTTTTGTCAATGCGTTTATATATATATGATGTGCATGCACTAATGCATCAAATATATACCATATGCAACAGTGCATCAGTATTTGATATGCATCGTTGCTTCATAAATATAGTATGCGCACCAATGCACATAATATATTTATGAAGCCATGGTGTGTATTTAAGATATTGAAAGCACTAGTGCACTTATATCAATAATGTGCACTAGTGCGCCAATATTGAATAAGCATCACTGCTCTATAAGTATATAATATGCATTAGTGCGTATTATATATTTTTGATGCCTCATTGCATATTTTATCCAATGAAAGCATTGATATATATATTACATACATAAAAGCATTGGTGCATATAGTACCTTACGCAACATCATTTCTTGTAAGAATTGCAATAGCAGTAACGACAGCAATAACGGTATCATTAAATGGAACAATGCTTTTGTTGTCATTAGGAGAGAAGGTTTTTTTATTATAGTTATATCCACTGATACATAAGACTCATTAAAAGGCACCAATGTGTAAATATATATTAATCACATTGTTAAATTCAAATGAATACATTGCACTGATATGTTTCAATGTTGAATTTTTCCATGTTGTGTGTATGCAAATGTAGTTTTTTATTTTTTACAAAATTTCAATAATTATAAGAAAATAAAATAACTTTTATAATAATATTGATTTTTATATTTTAATTATTGTGTTTGGAAATATAATCATTAAATTAATATGATGTATTATTTAAACAAGATCCATGTGGTGGCAATGTCCCCGATAATGCCATTGCCACGTGCGATGAACACAGTTAAAATCTAAAGACATATTCATGATTATGAAATTGTCGTGGAAATCCATGAGCACAGTTACTTAACATCCAAACATCAAGAAAGATAAATCAAAACATAGCCTCGGAACGGATCAAAATTCAAGCTTCTACGATGTTCACCTCTTATTTTCTTATTATTGGTGTTGAGATTGGACAACAGACTATGGAAATTCCAATTAAAAATCATCAAAAAATGTATGCCCATGCATTTGAATGGGATAAAAAGATTATAAATACACATACGAAGCACACTGCCTTACTTCTCCTTGGGAACTGAAAGAGTCAAGAAAACCTTAAGGTTTGATGCTTATATATAAAGGCGCATTAAAATCAGGAGCAGCAAGACTCGAATCTTCACACGACTTCGATTATATCATCAGAAAGAAAGTACTCTGGGTATTGACATAGTTACTTCCCTTTCCTTAAGGATCCTAGTATTGTCATGTTATGCAGGTCCATTTAGTTGACTTCAGTTGACTAGGGAGGGACCTGCAGAACATTTGCCAGCATTTTTCTTGATATGAATAAATCAAAATCATTAATTTTACTTGAATTAGATCCTAAAAGTGAATATGAAAAATGAGATAAAAGAATGCATTTCCCTCTCCTTAAAGAACTGGCATTATCATGTTTTACAGGTCCACTCAATTGACTGGGAATGAACCTGCAGAACATTTGCCAACATTTTCCTTGATAATGGTTGAAGGAACAAGAATTCCTTACTAAGTAAATAACTAGTACAAGTAACGTAAAAAAGCCATAAATGACTTGTAGTAAAGTAAAAGATGAATAATATGATGGATGATAATGGTTACATAGTTTTGGGGCTTTTATAGGCCCGTCATGTACCTTTTCGACAAAAGGTCATGACTATTGATAATTGTTTAATTAATAAATTAATATTAATATTTAATATTAATTTATTATTATTTTGTTGTTACATTAATTAATAAATTAATATTAATATTTAATATTAATTTATTATTATTTTGTTGTTACATTGCCTTCCCCTTAAGGGAAGCTTTGTCCTCAAAGCTATAATTTGGAAAAGACTTCTCTTTAACTCTTATTCTCGTTCGTAATGTCTTCTCAAGATCTTTGGTGCTTGTAACTACGACACTTGAAGAAACAAGACGATATAACTTCTGAATTCCTGAACTTATGTGTTGCATCTTTTGGGAAGTGATCCACCCAAAATCTATCTTCATTGGATCTATTTGATAATTGACTATTCTGATAGAACTTCTCAGTTTAGGCTTCCATGCAGGTTGTTGATTTTGTCTGTGTTCTTTCTCAATGTTGTAGTCGGGTTGTCTGTGAATAGAGTATTGTTTATTTTTCTCTTGACGTTATTGTTGGTCATAACGAATCATATGATTTGGGTGACGATAAGGCATCTTAATCTTTTGTGATTGTTCTTCGGAACCATCTTCTTCTGATGTTAGTGATTTGTCACTATACGCATTCTTCTGAACTTGAGCGTTGATTGACTCTGTATTGGCTCCTTCTTTTGGTGTTTGATTTTGAGTGTCTGATGACTTCTCTATTGGACGAGTCATCATTTTGTTGATTAATGATTATTTGCGATCTAACTCTTTCTGTAAAGATTTCTTATCATGCTTTAGCTTTCGAACTTGTATAAGTAAGCCTTGATTATGTCTTTTTAAGCATAAGAGTTATTCCTTGGACTTGTCAACTTCATTTTGATTGTCTTGACATTTGTGTTCTCTTTCTTTTAAGATTTTTATTTGCTCTAGCAATTCTTGATTAACCCTTTTTAAGGAAGATATTTCTTCGTCCTTGCTTGATAATTCTTTTTGAAGATCTCGATTCTCCTCTTCTAACTTTTGATTGCCTTGTGCTTTATCCTTTGCCTTCTTGACTTGCAGAAGTAATTTCTGATTATGATCTCTTAGACGAGAGATCACTTCATCTTTTTGTAGTAAATTTTTGTCAGCTTTCTTCTTGAAATATTCATTTTCCCTTAACAATCTCTGATTGCGATAATTTCATTTTTTAATTCTATGATTTGCGTGAACAACTCCTTATTCTTCTCTTCTAGATACAAATTTTGTTTCTTTGCTATTTCATATAATATAGATTCACATTGTATAAATTCCATTTTTATTTTGAAAAAAATGGTGTAGAATGGTTGGTTGGGAGGAATGATTGTAACCTTCCCCACCCAAGTTCAAATCTCACTTTTGGTTTGTTGTTAGGGAATAAAACCAAACCCACTTCTCACAAAACCATAAATGACTTGTAGTAAAGTAAAAGATGAATAATATGATGGATGATAATGGTTACATAGTTTTGGGGTTTTTATAGGCCTGTCATGTACCTTTTCGACAAAAGGTCATGACTATTGATAATTGTTTAATTAATAAATTAATATTAATATTAATATTTAATATTAATTTATTATTATTTTGTTGTTACATTAATTAATAAATTAATATTGATATTTAATATTAATTTATTATTATTTTGTTGTTACAACGGTTGGTCAAGGATATGCATTTTCGTTATATTAAATTCTATGAAAATTTAAAAATGCAATTCCTTCTCTCATCAAAGATTTTGATGGCAAGAGATAATTAACAGGCCGTCCCTCTTATAATTTCATGCCTTGTAATTACCCATTCATATGAAGCTACTAGATAAATACAGACAAGGACACCACCAGAACATCCAATTCACTAATCATTTTCAACATTAATTTCCCAAGCAAGTAAACACCCATCATTCATTAGGGTACAAAGAGGTGGACAGAGCATTAGGCTTACTAAATTAGGAATTTTTAAGGTGGAATCCATTATGAAATCATTTAATTACTTGGTGTTTCAAACAATCGCATAATCAAATCATTTAATCATATCAGTCAATTAGCTATACAATTCTCATTTATGTACCCATCCTATCATGTGTTAGCTTAGGAAACCCTTAAATAGATCAGAGGAAACCCAGTAATAATTAACACATTAACAACAAAACACATAACATAGACATAGATACAAGTAGGCTAAAATAATCATCTTAACAAAACCAAAATACACGAAAACACCAGGAATCGATACAACACCCATCAACCCAGAAAAACACCCATTATTCCGGCGTACAAAACAGAGATCAGGCAACATGTCATATTTTATAGAGGAGATACTACATAATTCTTTAGTGCCCGGATAATTGTTTTTACTACATTAATATTAACTACAACATCTCAGCTTTTCTCTATATAAACAATGCTTCAAACTGCAATTTGTTAGAGGTTTGATGAAGATAAAAATAAAAAGGCAGTGTAACAACATGCCTGAACGACATAGTCCATGCTTATCCACTCCGCACATAGGATTTGATACATGTACTTGTATAGGATACACAAGAAACAATGAATTAGGACAAGTAGGAAGAGTACGTCATTTATACAAAAAGATTACCATGCCTCGTAATACCTTTTTCAACCCACAAAAGCACCCATTTATGTTAAGTTTTAGCACCTCAGGCTATGCAACAGTAAACCAAGTTTAACATAGCTACAAAATTAACCCTGCACCCTACTACATTCTTCGTCTCAAACTTTTTTACAGAGGCATACAACTCAACTTTGTGAGGTGAAAGGAAAGAAAAAAACGAGTTTATGTGTTTGTGAAGGCAATATCTGAACCAGAAGGAAGAGATATGTCCCTGAGATCATGAAGACATATCCCCATTTCATTATGTTGGATCAGAAATTCTACTAAAGGTGAAAGACGATACTAGCCATCGATTCGCTTTGGCCTCCTGAACATAACTTGCAAACTTTTCCCTAGCATTGGTAATATCCAAGGCAAGGTCATCAAGGCTATCAAAAACCCTTATGAAACCCTTCATCATTTGATTTATCGTAATCAAACCTTCACTTGAACATTCCTGCAGCAAATTCAACAGCATATCATTTTTTTCTTCATTGGCATTACCAAGGATTTCTTCACAACCTCATGGTGAAAGAATGTCATATTAAGATCCCGAATACATTGACATGCTTCTCCAATATCTCCTCCTATCTCAAATTCTTCACAACCCCATGGTGAAAGAATGGCATATTAAGATCCCGAATACATTGACATGCTTCTCCAATATCTCCTCATGTCTCAAATTCCTCTAATAGCTTGTTGATTTTGTCTTTTGCATCTTCAACCGCCCAACCAATGCCACTCGTAAAGTTATGGTGTATTTACGTAGAATATTGAAAGGCTTACTGCATCATAGCCGGGAGTTTCTACCCAAAAAAATGTTAATAGAAGTCATCTACTATAATAGGAAACATGCTCATAGAAGGATGACATGGCCAATTCAAGTGTTATGTGCAAAATTATGGTGGCAGTTTGGACACTCATAAAACACTGTTTGTCCTTCATCTGCAGACCGTAACTGCAATTAAGTTCAGGATAGTCTCAAAAACGTTGAAGTTTGAGAGGGATTATTTAAAATTATAAACCAAATGAAATCCAAAACCAATAGGAAGTTCAATTGAAAAAAGACGAGGAAACCCAACAAAATCAATATGCCTACCTGTCTAGTATAATACTCTAACTGTGGATGATTTATCCCTTTTGCAGGAGGCGATTGACTTCAAGGAAGGTTGCATAAGAACTTCAAATTTTGAAGCACAGTTAACACAATAGAAAACTGTATACCTAAATCACTGCTCTAAGTTGATAAATAGAGTGAATCCCCATCAAGTACATCGATATAAGGATCTATGAAAATGGTACCCTGAAATCCAGACTTTGTTAGAGTTTAAGACATAAACTTAATGAAGCAAATAACGTGTAATGAACACAAAAACATAGTCAACCTTTCACGAACATCTTCAAGAAAGGGAAATGGTTGTTTGAAAACAACATTCCAACATCCTTACTCAAATGCAAGACTAGAAACTCCTCCAAATATACCAATGTTTCCATACTTGGCAGCTCTTACAGACGCACCCTCCCCTTTGTCTGCAACCACCATACACCAACGGGTCGCGCCCTTTGAACACCAAAAAAATATTCAGTGAACCTGTAAAAAAGACAGAGTGATTCGTAATAAAATAGATAAATAACGAATGGACTCCATGCCCAAATGACTAAAGAACAATGTTAGAGGAAATATAAAAGTCTCTCACCAATGAGATCCTACAGAATGTGCAAGATTAGAATCAGGATTTCCACCTTGGGACTTTTTTGCTTCTCATTGCATTCTCTCGATGGGTGGAACCTGGGGGTCAAGCTGCGGGAACTAGACTCTGAAAGCATCGCTGTGGCCTCCCGTTATGAGGCCCTCGCTTGCTCCACCAATATTACAGAGTAGGTGTCCGTTAACACCATCTTTGAGAGGTGTACTACCAAGCAATGTATAATAACATGAGTGACTGTCTTTTCTTCTCGTCACAACGACCTTTTGAAACAAACAAAATCTAAAACATAACAGCAGAACCAATAGAAATTCAGTGAGCCATGGAAAAACCTAGACACACAGGCTATTGCTTGCTCTACAAGATTTTGGCTGCAAGGTGGAAGATCTACTCTCGATACTACGAGATTCAGCTACCCACGATGGCACATAGAACGAAGAAAAAAATCAAAGGGGGAACAGGTGGACTAGAAGTGAGGTGTGACTATCACAGGAAGATGCAGAGGAGCAATAATTGTCGAGGGATAGAGGAACGAGAGCATTTAATGTAGGGTATTTTGATTTCTAAACCCTGCCTATCCTCTGTGCAGGACGTGAGGTCAGCTCGTTGTCGCCCCCTCCTGGGAAGCGAAAAACACTACGTCGTGTCCTGTAACCAATAAGACTTCTAAAAAATAACAATTTTAAAAATTTGTTTTAATATAATATAATTTAAAATATAGTTAAACTATAGCCAAAGCAAAATTTTATAGCCTTTAGGTCCAAATTAATAGGGGATTGACGAAATATAAATATCCCCTGTCCCGGACATAACAAATATATCAAGTGATAACACATCTCTTCATTGTAACAACATAAAGGATACTTTCTGCAGACAGGTTGGTTCATTATTTCCTTTTGAACTTCGGGATCTGTATAACGGTTTGCAATACTTAGGGTATTTTATTAAACTGAATGCCTACAAGGCAGGGTTGGAATTTCATTTCATCTATGCCCTTCCAACTAAATTTTTTGAGGTTTTGAACTTTTATCTTGCCCATCACATAACGTTGTGATGAAAAAATAACCCATCAACAATGAAGTTTTATTAAAAAAATAACCATTTAATTTTAATGTTTTTATTTATTAGGGATTTTAATTTTTAATTAAAAGATAACAATAGACTCATTTACCCATGCTTTTGTTTATCATGTGTTTTGAAAATCAAGGGTGGAAAAAAACAACCTACTAAGAGTGACATAGACAACTCAAAAGTAACATGTGCCAACATTATGCATCTAAAGTACATTAAGTGATAAACTTAAGAAACAAACAAAACGTGGAACCTAGAATCCTTTCCGAAGGTTAATGTGAGGACACATGTAATGCAACAACACAATTTTGCAAGGTTACCATGTTGCGTCAATGGTGTAATTGAAATTGTGAAATTTTAAAATTTTCAATTAAAATATATGTTTTTATTAAGGAGTTTAATTTCCAATTAAAAGATAACAATAGACCCATGTACCCATCTTTTTCGTTGATCATGTACTCTAAAAATTGAGGGTGGAACAAAAAAACTACTAACAGTGACACAAGCAACTCAAAAGTAACATGTGTCGGCATTATGCATCTGAAGTACATTAGGTGATAAACCTAGGAAATAAGCAAAAGGTGGAACCTAGAATCCTTTCCAGAGGTTAATGTTAGGCCACATGTAATGCAACATACCAAAATTTTCAAGGTTAACATGTTGCTTCAACGGTGTAATTGAAATTGTGACATTTGATTCCAAATGACTCGAGTTAAAAGGTCAGATAAATATAATATGCCCTTTGTAGAGGCGATTAATTGAAACACACATTGCAATTGAGATTGTGCTATGATGTTCTCCCATTCCTTTGTCAAAAGAAGTTTAATAAGGTTGTGTTTCCAAGGTATGGACTGTTTTGGATTCCTCAACTATTATTGCACGTGAACTTGCACATAGAAAGCTACAACAAATCTTTTACGTAAGTGGAGTTGTCTATGTATTATCCATGATGCAAATCTTCTTGTAAATACTATTTTTTGGGCACAAGTTTTGCTAATATAGAACCACTGATGTGATACATTTTTTTCATTCAAACTGACAACCATGGGCTTCAATTTAATTTTCAATGTGTTTTGAGGGAGGGTCAAAATTTGTACCAACTAGTTCATGGTTCCTGCTTTCCTCTTTGGGCCATTCACTTTCCCTTGGCTATAAATGGATAAGAAGAAACCACTTTCAACTTCAAACTTGTTTAGAATCTTTTTTCCCCATGAGCAAAAGTAATTGTTTCAACTAAATACTCAGACTGCAAGAATAATAAAATGTTACTAAGTTTTAACATATATCAAATAAATTATTTTAAAAAATGTGAATATATACTTGAAAATATTTTAGCAACAAGACCTATAAATTGTAACTTGGAAGTATTGGAAGTGTACAAAGTGGGATTGGGAGCCTCCCACAACAAAACCTTGTTTCTATGCCTTTGTCCAGTTACAAGTGTTAACCCAGCTCAATATCAAAATAACAAAAACAATTCTATGTTTAAGAAAAAACACACAATAGTTTCATTAAAATTTGTTTTTAGATTAATATCAAATTTATAAAAAAATTGAAAATAACATCTTACCAAAATACTAAGTAGCTCCAAGTCCATGGTAGCTGTTATGGAAAAAATTGCACAATTGCACTCTTCCTCTTGGTGAGGGGCTAAGCCTTGTAGGTTGTTGCAAGGCCTCAGTCCTTGGAGCCCCTTTTGATGGTTGGTGGTATTCCTCCAAGTGATTCTACAAGATATTGTTAGTGTAGTTCACATTCAAACATGAAAATATTAATAAAAACAAAATGAAAAAGACGGGGGGAGAATGCAAACTTCAACAACAACCAAAGATATGCTAAACCACTCTTATATTGCCCAATGGAATAGCTGTACAACACCTAGGAGGTGAAGGTTTTAAGAGAAGCCAACAATCTCCCCTAGGGGGTCCTTTCTTGTCCAACTAAATGCTAAGTGGGGGAAGAACAATGGAGAGAAACATTTGCCCCTTGATGGTAGGTGGCAAAAAAGCTTGGGAATGCTCACAATGGTAGGAAATGTTGGGCTATGAGGAAGCTCCAACTCAAATCCAGCAACATAACCTTGCTCTAATTTCTTTCTACCAAATGCATGCCAATGGCTTCCTTTTATAGGCCAAGAGGTGGCCATCAGACAACTAGATCCAAATGTGAACTCTCCTCATTCATGAACTAGTTCCAAGGTACACAAGGGGGGATGATTAATGCTCCCAAGTGTGTGAGGAGCCAAATTCTGATTCTTGGGGAGCATTGAGTCTTTAATGTGGCGCTGGGAGTGAGTGGTCCCGCCATTTTAAAAGTAACGCGGCTATCAAAGGAAAAACCACGGCGGGTCTAGCACGAGCATTGTTCAGGTAACCAGCGTTATAACACGGGTCAACTGTGTAATACCCGCGCTACCCTTTGTTTTGACTATTTCTTGGCACTTATGGACTCATGATGTGTTTTGGATATGCTGACGATGCCTTGGTGAGATGCATTCTTTATGTTGATGACGCTTTACTAGATGAATCGCCGAAATGTCTCATGTGTGCGACTTTTAGGCGTTAATAGTAGCCAAAGGAGAGCACTTTCAAACTATCTAGAGAAATGGGTATCTAAATTCAAAATGACCTTCTAACTTCTGAGGCCCATAACCAAAAAGCAAGTGTGTCTGAAATTCGATAAGTGATGCTTGGTAGATTCGGTAGCTGATAAATTGTTGATGCTTGGTGGGAAGTTGGGTTAATTCCTTCATTAACATAGTTTAAAACCGACTTCTTCTTCTAAAATGGTACCCACCTCTCTCTCAAATTTGCACTTTCAGACTTGAAATTTGACTTATCTTCTAAAGGAAGGGCACAAAAGCCAGGGAAAGGCACTAAAAGAAATGGCACAACCCCGTATTGGGACAACGCTAAGACAATATAAGAAAGAAAAAACAAATGGAATGAAAGAAAATCCATCCCCATTGAAAGCAAACTCACCCACCTACTCTTCAATCAAATGACAATATAAGAAAGAAAGAACAAATGGAATGAAAGAAAATCCATCCCCATTGAAGGCAAACTCACCCACCTACTCTTCAATCAAATGAGAAAGTTTCAATGAAGTGCCAAAGTTTAAATATCCATTATTACATATAAAATAACATGCCACCTACTATAAGCGACTTATCTAGGAATACACATATCTTAACAAACTTATTAATAAAAATTAATAACCGTTTGGAAAAATAATTCACTGTAAAAAATACGTCCTAACAAATTGTTTGCCTGCCCGTTCTTTGAGACGGTTTGTTAAAAATTTTAACCATATTTTGATGAGTAAAATGCCTCATGACAGGCATATGCAAGTCAAATTACATCCTTGCTACCAGGTGACTGATTGGCTCTGGCTTATCAAAAAGCAGAGAAGAGGATTTATGGCCAGTATTACCGCAAATTAACTCTTGGTGGCAGACTTACTTTGATTAAATCTGATCTCAGCAATGTACCAATCTACTGGTTATCTATGGTGATGGTTCCCGCCACTATATTGAAATTACTGAGGCAAGTTATTTTTAATTTCCTTTGGACTGCTGTAAAAGATCGACCCAGTTCTCATCTCGCGGCTTGGGAGAGTTTAGCTTCACCAAAAGTACTGGGAGGTTAGGCGATACAGAACCTTTAATGGGTCAACTTGGCCTTGCACATGAAAAGCCTGTGGAGGGGGCTCATAGATTCTAGTCTATGGGGGATGATCATTCGGGACAAATACGTTCGTCAACTTTCAATTGTGGATTGGATAAGATTGAACAAGAGGATCGGTTCCTCTTCTAATATCTGGTCGGGACTCATACACGCTTTTCCTGCCCTTAATATTGGTCTTAAATGGCGAGTTGGGAATGGTTTCCAAGTGCGAGTGGGGGTTGACCCTCTTGAGTGCGGATTCCTTTACTCCTCTCTCTCTGATACTATTAAAGCTATCCATCATGAGGGGATATTTTTCCTTAATCATGCTATGAGAGGAGATGTGCATGATGGTTCGAATCATTATTGGCTTTCAGGTAGTGATTTAAATTTGTTCAACCAGGCAGCTATTGAATTTGTTCGACCAGGCAGCTATTGAATGGGATTACTATATTGATTCTCTTCGTCAGTTAGGCATTTGATTGAATGGGGAACTTGACAAGATCATTTGGTCTGCATCTTCGAAGGATGATTATGTATCCACTCTTCTGGCTTATAATTTTGTTGCATTTTCTAACTTGTTTGGTCTGTCTCAGTGGTGGTATAAGGAATTTTGGAACTGGCATACTCCTATCAAGATACTCTGTTTCTGATGGCTCACATTAAAAAACCGCATACTCACAAGGGAGAATTACACTCGTCGGAGTGGTATGGGGCCCTCGGGATGCCCCTTCTGTTATAGAGATTCTGAACCAGTTGATCATTTGTTGGCTCCCTGCTCCTTTACTCGACAGCTTTGGGACGAAGTGGCAAACAGATTTAAGATCTCAGGTCAGTGGTGTCTTTCTAGATCGTTGCCTGTTTTAGTGGTTTTACATCTGGAATTCCCACTCTTCTTTTTCGTTGTTTTTTATTTGGGGTGTTTGGAGGCTCCGGAATGCCATCTTATTTGAGGATCTTAATCCTACCTTTGAGCATTCATTTTATTTTATCTCGAGGTTTATTACTGATCCACTGAGAACTTTTGTTAAGATGAAATCTCAACTCCGAGCCCCATCTTTATTTTCGGGACTGGCTGCTTTGGGTTTTCGATGGGGCAGCACAAGCGGGAACCTATGGAGTGGGTATTTTCATTATGCTTTCCAAGGATTGTTTTTATGAGATCAGTTTTGGGGGGTGGATTGGGCAGCAATACCAGGGTTGAATTGCTTGTATTATGAGGATCGCTGAAAATTGCTCACAGGAAGGAGATTTCCTATATTTTAGAGGATTCTTTATGCATTATTGAATGGATCAATGGCCAAAGACTATTAAATATATTCTCTCTTGATCACTGGAAATCTCAGATACAGGATTTACTAAATTATTTTAGTGATATCCATTTTTCACATATTGCTATATCCTACAATCAGAGAGTTGATCAACTCTCAAAAGTTGGTCTTAATTTACAGGAAGGTCAGCTCCAACTTAAAGGTTTTTTGAATCAGCGATTGGTGGAAGATAATTTTTTCCAGCTCTATTAGGCATTCTCGGCACTAATATGAATCATTTTGTAATATTGGATCCAGCTATTATAATAGCATAGTATACTCAGATTATACATAGTTCTTGTGAACTATAGATACTTTAGTAGTAATTAGTTACATTACAGAACATTGTATTTACTTATGTCATTTAAGAGCAGCATTTGTATCACTAGTGAACACTACTGACAGTTTATTGGTATCACTATCCTTGGGATAGGATTCAGTGTAGTTTCTTTGATTCAGTCTATGAACAGCAAGAAACTTTTCTTTTTTCCTACAAAAAAAATTAAAAAAATCCATATAATTAATCAACAACATAGCATTGTATGGCATTGGGCAATGCTAGAATATAAAATCCATTTTATTATATACAATAAAAAAACCCGTTGTCATAAAAAATGGGGCAACATAAAGGTTTGTGATAATCAAAATGTCAATAAATCATTGCTAGAATTATTAGTACATATCGTTATCTAATTGGGACAATATGTATGATTTTCGACAGACGTTCGAAAATATACAACTTATGCCATTCAATTTTGTTGATTGTCATTCATCACTCAAACTAATGTAATTGCTCGAGTTGCCTGCATGTCTCATTTCTTCATCACTTGTAGGGGATATTGTAGTTGGGTTATTTAGAATGTTTTGTTGGTTGGATTGATTTTGACATTTTGCCTCTTCATGTTCCATTTACAAACATACAAAGAAGGTGTAATGAGTATATCTATTTTTATAGTACAATATCCATGATGTATAAATCGAAAAGTGTACTATAGTAACGAGTGTTTCATAAACAATACACATTCTTTCGAATCCATTGTTAGTTACCTAATCATTAGGGATTATGGTGCATTGTAAATATTATTATTATTCACTTAGGACTAATATGAAGAGTCATAGGTGAATACGAATAGTCATTAGACCTCTTGGAAGATGAAACCAAGAGTCATATCTCAATGTATTTATATGTGATTATTGATCTTTTTTCCCTTTTGAGGCAAAAGTCAACCTCCTAAGATGGTCTCAAATAAAAATTGAGACATCCTCTACAGTTTTATAGAGGTGGTGCTCCTCTTTCTTTCACTCAACTAACAACGAGTATATTTATTTAATAAATGCGTTCTAAATCTTGAGAGATTGAAATAATATGTGAGTGAAGACGACTATTAAATGAGCTCTTTTATTTCCACCACAACCATTCCATACATTTGACAATATTAGGGAAAATAATCAAAACAAGACACATCAAACACATTCGAGAACCATAACAAATCCAATTTCAAAGAACTCAGAAATGATTTGTGGCATCCATATCAACGAGAAAGATTAATGAAAACCATCCTCAAGATTTCTTACTTTAATTAAAGTTTGAAATCACAAAAGCAATGAGCTTAAAGATCTATTGATTTAAAGATTAATTATAGAGTCAACATTTATGATCAAATACAAATGAGTGTTTACTGCACTACATAAATATCCACGATACATAAACGCAAAATTAGGAAAGCATTCATCCTAGTGGACTGGGATGGGGATCTCGTGGACCATACACATGAGGTTGAGGCAACTTGCAAGATAAAACGAGACAATCATAAATCAACCCAACATGCACAATCAAAATGATAGGGATAGATTATCTTAGAACTAGGAAATAAATACGACAAACAAAGGGGATTGTTTTGAAAAGAGGCCATTACTTACAAAAATAGGTGGTGTGGACTGTGGATCAAAAGATGTCCCTCCTTGAAGGAATAATCCTTCAAATAGGTGGTTGGATGGCATAACCCTAATAGTAGTAACCATTCTCCCAATATCGGTTATTGGCATGTATGAGTGACAACCTCTAATGCACTCCTTAGCCATTCTTCAATATATTCTTGTAACGACGCCATGATTACGTCATGCTTAACTCTCATCGAGAACAACTCCTCTTCAACTTCTTACAACTCAAAACATTGTTGATTAACATTGCTTGCCTAGTCATCATTTTCATTTGCATAATTGACTAACCATAATTTAATATGTTCTTCAGAGAAGCTTGAGAGGTTATCAAACTAATTTCTCCATGAGACTCTAAGATTGCCCGGTTCTTTTTCTATCTAGTCTTTAGATACCAACATTGATTCTATGAACACGAGAGGTCCTTGAAGTTGCCCAATTAACTCGATGGCCTTTAAAAACACTTGGCCGCTCCTCTCACTCAATGTATCGTAGGTAGAAGTTAAGTGTTGAAGGACATATATTCTTTCCATCCTACTGGCCTTTATTTGCTTAATGTGATTCTTTGATGTGAGAACTTGTTCTTTTCTCTTAACCTCGTTCATGCTTGTCACCCTAGTTGCAAATGTACTTACAACATTCTTATAGAAATTCCATCAGTATGAAGGTCCTTTTGTAGATACTCTTTGAGGGACCAGATCCTTCTTATTAGCATGCTTGCATTTACCACAATCTCCCAAGACTCCTGATTTAGGTCGAGTCTTATGTTTATGTTGTTAGCTATGTAATCCCTAATGTTGGTGAGAAACTTAGTAGATTTCATTACCTTGTATTCTCCCCCCAGTGTCTCACCCCAAAAACTATCATGAACCACCATAGAGAGTGGCTCGACAAAAAGTGGCCTAGGGTTGGGAGCAACCTCCAACTTAGTTACCCTTTTTCTTAGTCTAGCATTTTCAAGCTCTTGCTCACCAATCGAGTGGGTCAGGGCCTCACTTATGACTTGATGCAATTCTAAGACCCGGAATTTTTGATGCCTCAAACTTCAATCTTTGTGCACCATTGTTTAGTGATCTTCTTGTTTTTAACATCAACCCTTTTCACTTGGAGCTTTTTAGTCTCCTTATCATAATTTGTATGATGCAAGGTGACAGGTTCTTCTTCCAAAATAGTTGGTCCATCACAGGCCATCTCATCAGCGATGAGCTTACTATCAACCAACTTGACAGTCACCCAAATGGGCAGTTCACTAGTATCATCAATTTCCACACAATCAACAGTTTCTTCCAAAACCTAGAGCTCCTAAGAGTTCTTGTCATTTGCAGTGCACTTCCTTTTGGGTACGAAATTCAATAAGCAGGAGTCCATGCGGGAAAGGTCCTCTATGGAAACAAAATTCCTCCTTCATAAAGATAGGTAATCACATTGTGGAGTGTTGAGATTTTATGAAAAGGAAAAACCTCTACCCCCACGTGTTGTGAAGTAATAAAGCAAGGGGTGCAAAACTTAGAAAAATCCAAAATGGCTAAGTCATTGGGGAAAACACATCAATAGTGACTCATGTTAATGAAAATTATTCAATTCATGGATTTATTCATGGTATGTCAGTGGTATCAAAGCCTTGGTGTTTTTAGATAACTCCATGATCGTCCTTGGCCTGTTACATAGTCATTTGTCCAACGTGTTCCCAATGAATTTATATTGACTAGGTGAATTTTGCAATGCATGAGGTGAATTTAATAGTGCCTGGGGTGAATTTGTATTGCCTAGGCGAATTTTGTAGTGCCCGGGGTGAATTTGTATTGCCCGGGTGAATTGTGTATTTCCTAGGGTGAATTTGTTTTTCCCGGTATGAATTTGAATGATATGGGGTGTATTTATCATAATTGAGATGTTTTCTTACCATTGTAAGGCCATACAACTCATTGTTGGTATTTTTCAATGTAGTTGCACAAGCCTATTCGTTTTCATTTGCTGGAGCAATTTATATTCCAATTTGCTCACCTATACAAATTATAGCTTAAAGTGATTTTGTTTATGAAAATGCATTCTCTTGTCTCAATTGTTGGTGTGGTGCTTAATGGCAAAGAAAATTATCCATAGATAAAAAAAGATTGATCATACTCTTATCTTTAATTAGCTTCGGGATGGCATTTGTTATGTAGATACTTCACCTACCAAACCTATACTAGGAGATAAAGATCTTCCAATATGGATGAACAAAGATACGAAAGTATATGCCTTAATTGTTGCTTGTGTAAGTGAATAGGTGAGTCATCACATAAAATCTATTAAAGATTGTTGGGGTGATTTGAAGAAATTAAAAGATTTGTATGATTCATATTCAAAGTTGGAGCTAATTCAATTGTTGTTGAAGCTATTCAATATAGAGTTGAAGGATAATGATCCCATGGCTTTAGCATATGAAATTAGAGCAATCATGCATGACCTTAATGCTATTGGTGTGAAGGTATACATTTCTCTCACAATCTTCATCAAAGTTCTCTACTCTACATATTCTCACTATCTTGAATCACTTCAAGCAAGTGGCCAATTGAAGTCCCTCAATTTTAACTCTTTGGTGGAGGAAGTTTCAAATTGTGAGAAAGCTTTCGAGAATAAGACAGGTCAACCCACTGGAGAGATTGTGTGCCTTGCTCAAAAAGAGGAGAATCAATCACATGTTTCTTCTAGAGGTGAAGGTGGTAAGAGAGGACATGGAAAGATGAATTTCGGAGGTAAGGGACGTGGGCATAATGAAGGTGAGAGATATGATCTTCATTGTGTTTGTTGTGGCAAGAATGGACATGATTCAAAGACATGTAGGATCCCATGGAAGAAGATCAAATAAAAGTAGAAACAAAAAGAAGAAGAAAAGGTAAATCTCTTGAATTTCCCATGTTCTTAAATGAAGATTTATTCAAAACTTCATTTACTTCTTGGAGAGATACAATGTTGCTTGAAACTAGTGCTACTCTAGGATCCCATGGAAGAAGATCAAATAAAAGTAGAAACAAAAAGAAGAAAAAAGGTAAATCTCTTGAATTTCCCATGTTCTTAAATGAAGATTTGTTCAAAACTTCATTTGCTTCCTGGAGAGGAGAGATACATGGTTGCTTGAAATTGGTGCTACTTGCCACGTGAATTTTCAAAGAGACTTCTTTGAGGAATTGAATGACAATGTTGAAGGTTTAGTATACTTTACAGATAGATATAGTCTCAAACCTTTGGGAATTGGCACCATCATGCTCAAATTGCATGGGTTCCCATATTTTCTTTTGCATGATGTTTTCTATCTTCCTAGGTTGTTGAGAAATTTGTTGTTTCTTGTGCACATTCGATAGCAAGGCCATTTTATTCACATGTTTGATGGAAATTTTTAAATAAGGAGGTATTTTGACAACATGGTTGTCATGGCAGGATGGGAAGATGAGAAATTGTTGTTGCTGAAAGAGACATCTACACGGGCACAAAAATTTGCATACCTCTCTCACCATGATGAAGGTACATTGTCATCTAGTATTTTGTGGCGTGCTATATTTGGTCACATCAATTATGATAGTATTCATATGTTGAAGAAAAATCGTGTTTCTAGTTTACCTACCATTCCAAGGAATTTGAAGCAATGTGATGCATGTATCATTGGTAAAGATAGCAAGCAACCTTTCCATTATTCCAATTCGACAGCGTGTAGAAAGATGGAGTTCATACAATTTGATTTCTGTGAACCCATGCCTATTTCATCTTCTTTTGATAATGAATGTATCATGAATTTGATTGATGATTACATCAAGATGTGTGGGGTTTTTTCATTGAAACATAAATCTCAAGCATTTAAAAAATTTCATATATGGATTGGAAATGAAGCACAATCTCGTAATGGCACTCTTCGTATTGATAATGGAGGGGAATATACTTATAATTAATTTGAAATCTATCTTTATTGGTGTGGGATTAAGCACCAAACCATTTTTCCATACAATCCTTAGTAGAATGGTGTAGTAGAAAGAATGAACATGACACTCTTGAATATGGCATGTTCCATCCTAGTTTTCAAGAATGTGAAGTTGATGTTTTGGGGTGATGCAGTTTTGTGTGCAATGTATTTGAAAAACATAATTCCATCTCATGCTTTTGGGACCAAGACTCCTTATGAAATGTTGCATGGTCGCATTCCTTTAGTGAGGCATCTCAGGGTTTTTGGTTCCACTTGTTATGCCTTAATTCCTAAGGAGAAAAGAAACAAACTAGGTGGAAGGAGTCGCAAGTGCATCTTTTTAGGGTACTCAAATACCACCATATTTACAATGAGGTAAATAAAAGTTTCATTCTTTCCAGAAATGTGGTTTTTCTTGAATCCTCTAAAAATGACAAGAGTGTTAAGTGACAAATTGATCATCTTAATAGATTTACCATGCAAAGACATATCATGAGTTTGATAATGAGATTCCACATCTTGAAGGGGAAATCCCTATCTTGAATCAATCTTTGGATTCTCCTTTTAAATTGTTGTTTCCCACATATGAAAAAGACCCAACCACCTCATTAGAATGGGGGGTTCAATTGGATGGTGTGATTGAAAGGATTAAGGTTGAGTCTTGATGGGAATGAAACACCATCTCAATCAATTGAGCAACTTGGACCATCACATAAATTTCAAAGTGGGCCATGAAGACACTTGAAAGTCTATATCCAAATGAGGCTGGAAAGACAGGAACTATAACTTCAACAAGACAAGAAGATGGAGGTGATGTAGATGATTCAATTCCAGGTGATGTAAGTGATATGGAAGTTTCATGTGATTGTGAATTGAATTTATCTACTAACCTTGAACCAACTTCCTTTGAAGAAGTTGTTTCTCATGATGAGTGGAAATAAGCTATGTATAAGGAGTATGATGCTCCTATCAAGAATGGGACATGAAAGTTGGTGGATTCTCCATTTGGAACCAAACCAATTGGCTGCAAGTTGGTCTACAAGAACAAATACAAATCAAATGGATCATTTGACAAGCATAATGCAATGCCTGTGGTGAAAATATTTGTACAAAAAGAAGGCTTAGACTATGAGGAGACTTTTTCCCCCACAAGAAAATGGGCTACTATTCATGCTTTGTAGGCTTTGGAAACACAGAATGGGTGGAAGATTCATCAAATGGATGTGAAGACAACCTTCTTGAATGGATATTTGAAAGAGAATGTCTACATATCTCAACCATAAGGTTTTGTTGTGAAGGGTAAAAAACATAAGGTATGCAATCTCATCAAGTCTTTGTATGGCCTAAAGCAAGAACCTCATACATGGTATGAAAAGCTAACTAAGCATATTTTGAAGATCACATTCAAGCACTTTAATTTTAATTATGTGATTTTGTTTGTCAAGAAAGTTGGAAAACCTATTGTATATCTTGTGGTGTATGTAGATGACATTTTGATAATATGGAATAATGAAGCATATATTGCATCTATAAGGAAATAAATGAAAAGGGGTTTTGAGATGACATATATGGAACCTCTCCACTACTACTTGGATATTGAAGTGACTCAAAATCCAAGATATATGTTCATTTCTCACAAGAAGTGTTAAATGTATAGCATTATGAGCCAGTCTCCAATCAAATCTTGTGCAGCTAGGATTGGGCCTCATGTGTTGAGGTAGGGAGCATGAGTTGGAGTCATGAACTTAGAGTAGATTCTTGAGTTGGACTCAAGAATGACTAAGCCTTCAATTGTAAAAGGTTATTCCTCATGTGTTGAGGTGAATGCTTTGATGTATCAAAGTGATGATGCTGTAAAGTCTTGTTAGACAAGGCTCAAGACTTGTGTGGCAAGTTAGATTCTCATGTGTGGACCTCCAGTTATAGTGGGTACCCATGGGGCAGACCTCCGGTTATAGAGGTAGATGCTTTGCATGTTGAAGCATTAATGTTGTGTGATATATTACTAATCATGGTCATCGATTGCTATTAAGTCTCCTTTAGAGACTGACCACCTCTAGATTAAATTACTTTAGCATATGATCATTTGGTCCGAGAGTAATGTAATATGATCACAACATATTCTGAGTATAATCTGATATCATAGATAATTAAAGTTAACACATATTGACCATGCAAATAACACAAGAGATAAAGATAAGATGTGATAAGGTATGAGAGAATTCGAATTGCACATAAAAGAGTTCATTAACAGAGAATTCGAATTGCACATAAAAGAGTTAATTAACAGAGAATTTGAATAGTTAAACTTCAATGAAGACTTCAATAAATCAAAGCAGAACTCGATTTGACCACTATAGTGATGTCAACATGAAAGAATCAGTTAAAGAGAGTTAACTAAATGATAACAAAGAAGATCTAGTTAACTAAGTGTTATTGCATGACGACACTTATGTTAAACTAAAAGACAACACTTATGTTAACAAGAAATAATCAGTTAAAGAGAGTTAACTAAGTGATAACAAAGAAGATCTAGTGAACTAAGTGTTATTGCATGACGACACTTATGTTATACTAAAAGATGACACTTGAGTTGCGACACTTTCATGATGACACTTAATTTATCCACCTAACTAAGTGGGAAAGATTTTAGTTAAGGGGCGAGTTCTTTCTAATAATCAATTCAGTGAGTTAATGCACTGCATGAGAAGTGGGGTGCACTTCTCCATGCAAGATTGACGCATCAATATGGAGGGCGAGTTCATCATGAATTCAGAAGTTAAAAATATAATTCGATGAATCTGAAGAATGTATAAATATGTTATACAGGATTGATGAATCTAATGTGAAGCGAATTCTCTTCTCCCTTGAAAGCAGGGTGCTTCTCTTTATGCAGGATATTATTATGAGCCTCTCTTCTTTATCTTTCTCTTGCTCTGTAATTGCATCGAGGGTGCTTGATGTAAAAACAATTCTCTACTATCTATCATAATTATACTCTAAAGAATTGTTGGGGTTTTTCATCCTCATTGTTTTGAGGGTTTTCCCTAGGGTACATCTTGTGTTATGGTTGAATGTTTCATGTGATTGAATGGTTCATTGATTCAAGTAGTCAGTATTTCCGCACTTAAAGTTTTAAATTTCAGAGCTCATCATATTTGCTCAAAAATTTAACATGGTAACAAAGCTCATGGCATGAAGGAGCTAAGATTTGTCAAGCAAAATTGAGCCTACGTAGATCCTGAGGAGTTGAGCACAATACTTGAGAGCCATGGCATCGATCTCTATTCGACCGGAAGGCTGTCTTGAGGGCACTTCGAATTTCAACACTTGGAAGGTGAGGGTGTTGAACAT
Organism: Larix kaempferi; assembly: GCA_027924585.1. Taxonomy (NCBI): domain Eukaryota; kingdom Viridiplantae; phylum Streptophyta; class Pinopsida; order Pinales; family Pinaceae; genus Larix; species Larix kaempferi. The sequence goes on from BSBM01000931.1 coordinate 11,334,220, forward strand.
CTTGGAGGATCATGACTTGGATGGCTATGTATACAATGTGGTGGAGGAAACACATCTAATACAAGGTGCATCAACTTCAAGAAGAACCAAGCTAAAGCCAAATGGATCATCTATGATCCGGTAAAGGACAATTTGATGTTCGTGATCACTCCGTTGAAGACCGCAAAGGAGTCTTTTGATACATTGACAAACCTATATGAGAATAAGGCCCCGACTCAAAATAGGGCATTGAAGAATAATATTCGAAGCCTAAATATGGAGAAGGATTAGACAGTGGCCTCCTTTTTCACCAAGATCTCTCAGGTAAGAGATCAACTTGCTAGTATTGGAGTAGTGGTGGATGAGGATGATCTTCTCCAAACCACTATTGATGGTCTCCCATCCTCATGGGAGACATTATTTGAATGAATGACTCCAAGAGGAGGGGTGAATCGAAAGCAATTCAGTATGCATCAAAGAAGAAAACCTTTCCCTCACGACAAGGATGAAGAAAGGCAAGAAGAACTTCTCTCAAAAGAAGTTCTCCCATTTGAAGAAGAAGGCATACAACAAGGACTTTGACAACTCGAAGTTTAGATACTACAATTGTAACTAGAAGGGCCATTATGCAAGGGAGTGCAAATCAAAGAAAAAGGGAAAAGGAAGGTTTCATGCTTCTATTGCTATAGAAGATGAAACTACTCAGAAGAATGCGCCCGAAGAAAAGGAGACAAGGAGGGGATATTACCTAGTCTCAGCAATTTCCGGATCCATCATCACAAGTGAGGACACATGGTTGGTTGACAGTGGCGCATCCAAACATATGACTGGTTATAAGAGCGACATCACCAATCTCAAGGATAAAATTTTTTAAATGCAAGGTAGAGTTTGGAGCAACACAACCTATTTGATCCAAGGAGTTGGATCCACCACCTTCCAGCTGAGCTCAGGAGATATTTTACATGTGGAGTACATTCTTTATGTTCCAGGCTTGAAGAAGAACCTTTTATCAGTTTTGGCTTTTGAAGATAAGGGCTACCGAGTTATCTTCATGGATAATCAAGCACTGTTATGGTTGAAGAACAAAGACTTGAAATATGCAACAATGATTGGAGTTAGAGAGGGATGTCTCTACAAGGTACCCGGGAAGTACATTCAAGCTATGGTTCACTACACTATCAGTCCATGCAAGCTATGGCATAGGAGGCTTGGTCACCTCCAATACAAAGCGCTACTAGGATTATAGCAAATGGTGAAAGGTATGCCCGTATTTTATTTTTAGCATGATAGTGTATGTAGGGATTGTGCACTTGGGAATAATGTTAAAAATAGTTTCTCTAGCAGTACTACTAGATATAAAGGGATTTTAGATTTAATACGTTCTGATGTATGTGGTCCCATGTCATCCCCTTCCTTGAGTGGCTATTTATATTATGTATTGTTTATAGATGACTTCTCAATAAATTCATGGATTTATTTCCTAAAGGCGAAGAGCGAAACCTTTAGCAAGTTTCAGGAATTCAAAGCCCTTGTTGAGAATCAGATAGGAAAGCACATTCATGCTTTGAGATCTGACAATGGAGGTGAATTTGATTCACATGCATTTAATGAGTTTTATAGTAATGTAGGCATTTGTAGACAGTTAACTGTACCCTACAATGCTCAGAAAAATGGAGTTGCCAAAAGGAAGAATAGAACCATATGACGTTGCAAAAGCCATGATGCATGATCAAGACATGTCTACCTCATTATGGACAGAGGCCACTAGTACAATAATATATATCCAAAATAGAAGTCCTTGTGCCATTCTCGATGAGAAGACATCTGGAGAAGTGTTCACTAGTGAAAAACCAGATATTTCACACCTAAGGATATTTGGGAGTCCTATATACATTCATGTGCCAAAAGAAAAGAGGACAAAGATGGAGCCATTAGGAAAGAAGGGAACCTTTTTTTGTTATGGCGAATCATCCAAATCCTACAAAATATATGTGTCAGGTGAAAGACACATTGAGGTCAACCAAGATGTGACCTTCCATGAAGATGCAACATTCAAGCGATCGAAAGAGCTTTAGTATGATACAGACACATAGGAGCATGAGACTCCTATGATGGAGGACCCATATACTGATTCTCCTCATCCATATGTTCAAAGCGATAACCCAACAAAGTTCTCAGATTCTATAGCTCCTGGTGAACTAGTAGAACTGGTTGATGAACCTTCTGCCAAGAGGAGGTCTGCATGTTGTCAAGATATACTACAAGATGAAGAGAGGCATGGAGCATCATTAGGCTCTTCTAGAGAGCGAAAGAAACTTGACATATATTCAGGGTATCTTGCACAGATGAGTCACATCAATGATTCAAAGCCTTCCACGTATGAAGAAGCTACAAAGTAGCAAGTATGGAAAGATGCAATGGTAGAGGAATATAAGTCTATTCTGAAGAATGATGTTTGGGAAGTTGTTCCTAAACATGAATGTAAGTCCATAGTTACTTCCAGATGGATTTACAAGATCAAGCATGCTATTGATGGCAATATTGAAAAGTATAAATCCATATTTGTTTCTCGATATTTCTCTTGGAAAGAAGGCATAGACTATGAGACATTCGCTCATGTGGCCAGGTACACCACTATTCGAGCAGTGAGATCACTTGCATCTGTTCTAGGATGGAAGCTTCACCAAATGTATGTGAAGACAACCTTCCTAAATGGTGAGGTTGAGAAAGAGGTTTATATTCAATAGCTTGATGGGTTTGTGGTTCATGGGAAGGATTCACATGTGTGCAAATTGAAGAAATCCTTGTATGGGCTTCAACAAGCTCCTAGATCTTGGTATTCGAGAATTGACAGTTATCTTCAAAGACTGGGCTTCTCTAAGAGCGAAGTTGATCCAAATTTATACTTCAAAGTACTGAAGAACTAACCGTTGATTGGTTCTATATGTTGATGATTTTTTCCTTGCTGGAGAGGAACAACTAATTGCTTGGTGCAAGAGGGAGCTCACTTCTGAGTTTGAAATGAAAGACTTAGGTCTTATTCACTACTTTCTTGGCCTTGAGATTTGGCAAAGAAAAGATGAGATATTTATTTCTTAAGGGAAGTACACTATTGATATATTGTGCAGGTTTGGCATGATGGATTGCAAATCCATGAGGACTTCGACGGTTTCCAATTTGAGGAAACTACATGAGTCATATTATGGATTGGATCCAATGGACCCCACTTTGTATAGACAACTTATTGGTTCATTGATGTACTTGATACACTCGAGACCAAATATATATTATGTTGTGAGTATTCTAAGTCAATTTATGTCTGATCCGAGACACGGACATTGGGTTGTTGCTAAGCATGTGCTTAGGTACCTTCGAGGTACAATTTATTATGGACTCATATATGCCTCCAGTGGAGGGGTGTTGTTACTTGGTTATACTAACTCTTATTGGGGTGGTAGCATTGTGGACCGAAAGAGTACATTCTGTTATTGTTTTAGCTCAGGTTCTGCTATGATCTCTTGGTCCAGTAGGAAGCAGGGCTCTGTATCCCAGAGTACTACAGAAGCAGAGTATATTGCTGCTAGTACTTCCTACCGAGAATCAGTGTGACTTAGGAAGCTACTTGTTGGGTTGTTTGGTGAGAAGCTTGAGCCTACAATCATTTAGTGTGACAATCAAAGCTGCATCAAGCTTTCTGAAAACACTGTGTTTCATGATAAGTCAAATCACATTGAAATGAAGTATCACTTCAACAGAGACATGGTCCAGAAAGGAACAATGAAACTTCAGTACATTGCTACTGATGAGCAGATTGCAAATGTGTTAACAAAGCCTCTATCAGTGACAAAGTTCAGGTACTCCAATACAAGCTTGGTATGGAATAGAATGCCTCCCTCACTGAGAGGAAGTGTTAAATATACAGCATCACAAGTCATTCTCCAAGCCAATCTTGTGTAGCTAGGATTGGGTCTCATGTGTTGAGGTAGGGAACCTGATTTGGACTCAGGAACTTGGAGTAGATTCTTGAGTTGGACTCAAGAATGACTAAGCCTTCAATTGCAAAAGGTTATTCCTCATGTGTTGAGGTGAATGCTTTGATGTATCAAAGTGATGATGTTGTAAAGTCTTGTTGGAAAAGGCTTAGGACTTGTGTTTCAAGTCAGATTCTCATGTGGACCTCTAGGTATAGTAGGTACCCATGGGGTGGGCCTCCGATTATAGAGGTGGATGCTTTTCATGTTGAAGCATTAATGTTGAGTTATATATTACTAACCGTGGTCATCGATTGCTGTTAAGTCTCCTATAGAGACTGGCAAACTCTAGAGTGAATTACTTTAACATATGATCATTTGGTTCGAGAGTAACATAATATGATCACAACATTTGACAAATCTTATGAGTATAATTTGATATGATAGATATCATTTGATTATTCTTTAACTTGTTTTATTTTAGAATTTAGATTGATATTCTCCCTTGGTTCCATAGCGTAAATTTATTTCAAACATGCCCTAACTATGTGGATTTAGTTCGGTCCTCCCATGACTCATTTGTGATTCATTTGATGCTCTGATCGAGTCATTAACTAGGAGTTTTTATCCTACATTTGATTATGTTCCATTGATTTTCGTCCTCGGTTACATGGCATAATATCTACTTTAAACATGCTACACGTATATGCATTGACCAGGCGTTTGAATGAAGTTATGTGAAACCTTACATATATAAATATTCAATACATCGTTCATGTGTGAAAGCTCTGTGTAATGAACATTGCCTTAACTTGATATATACTAGCAATTTCTCCATAGGGTGCAAAGGAATGCCGAAAGACAAAATAAAAATAAATGGAAAGTTAACTAAATGTGATGAAACGAAAAAGAGAACAATGAAATAGATGTCATGAAGAGCTTCCTCATCATCATTGAAATGCCATGAAGAGAACAATAAAATAGCAAAAAAATTGGGTGGTTCACTTCATGCTTAGGTTCCAGGATAAATGTTTCATCATCAAAGATGAGATGCAACCTTTTGCTCAAATCAAGAAATGATAAAATGATGATGCAAATAAAGGGAATAGCAAAAGTTGTGCATTGAGGGAAAAGAGAGTAATGCAATTAATTATCTTCACTTACTATGCACCTAGCTTCTCTGTAATGTGTTCATTTGTTAACACACATATAAAGAAGGTACACAATCAAAATTGGAAACCAAATTAGCTTCAAAATGCTTTTAAACCTAGAGGAGAAAGTTGCTCCATGGTCAAGAAAATAAGAGTACAAGGAGTACTTAGTTTGTTGGAAACAAATAGAGTTTTGGATATGAAAAATGGATATAAAAGAGAAAGTTTGGAAAATGTTATTGATACATTGATGTAAAGTTCTTGAAATCCATCCTATGAGCATGATACTCACATTCAATTACTGGGGGGTTGTGTTAGTTTTTACTTGTTTAGCATATAACATTAAACAATCTATCACTGAAAGAAATACAAGCACAACAAGAACAAAATGAACACAATATTTCTCTTGGGGAAACCACAAGGGAGAAAACCCCGGAAGAATCTTCCTCAATATAGAATTCACAAAGTACAAAGATAAACCCTAAGACAAAATCAACTTCTCCTCCACTTGTGCGAACTTCTCTCTCTCCCCTATGCAAACTTGTATGAGTGAGATGAGTGATCCAAATGAGCAACTCAATCTCCTATTTATACTTTACATTTGACTTAACCTTTTACTAACTAGGTCGGCTCTAACTCACCTAACTGGTCTGACCCATACTCTTTACAATAAAGTATTATTTCTAGATCTTTCCAGACCGACCTAATAAGTTAGGGTTTTACATTAACTCTTTTAATGAATCTTACAATATCAATTACATCAATGACATCTCCCAACGGAGGAATACAATAATACAATAGACAAGTACATCTAGAATATCTTTCGCAGTTACATTTCTTTAACACTCCCTATTAACTAGGAAGGTATTCTACGAGCAACATCGACAGCTGCACAAGTGACTTGTGAATCTCTATATATCGTAGGAAGTTTTGGATCATCATATGTCTGGGGTATCATCTTCTAGAACATACTCATCATCATCATCTGCTGGAATATCACCATCAACAACATCCTCTGTATCATTGTCAGCAACATCTTCTGATGGATCATCAACATCGTTAGCTGGAACATCCTCTGTTGGATCATCATCAGCTGGAACATCCTCTGCTGGATAATCATCAGCAACATCATCAGCTGGAACATCCTCTGTTGGATCATCATCGGCAACATCGTCAGCTGGAACATCCTCTGCTGGATCAACAACATCGTCAGCTGGAACATCCTCTGCTGGATCGACAACATCGTCAACTAGAACATCCTCTATTGGATCAGCAACATCATCAGCTGGAACATCCTCTGCTGGATCAACAACATCGTCAGCTGGATCAACAACATTGTTAGTTGGGATATCCTCAGCTGGATCAGCAACATCATCAGCTGGAACATCATCATCAACAATATCCTCTACTGGAACATCATCAGCAACATCCTTTGCTAGAACATCATCAACAACATCCTTTCCTGGAACATCATCAATAACATCCTTTGCTGGAACATCATCAGCAACATCCTTTTTTGGAACATCATCAACAACATCCTTTATTGGAACATCAGCAACATCATATGATGGAACATCATAAGTAAACACAATACTGGAACAACAACATCAATCATCAGTAAACAAAAATACTCAAACAATATCAGTCAACAAGTACTGATCTTCAGTCACCCCTGGACTGGCATCCGTCACCTAAGGACATGAAATCTATAAGTCGGCAAGCACTGATCTTCAGTCACCCTTGGACCGACATCCATCACCTAAGGATAGGAACTTTATTAGTCGGCAAGTACTGATCTTTCGTCACCCATGGACTGACATCCGTAACCTAAGGACAAGAGCTCTATTTGTCGGCAAGTATTGATCTTCAGTCACCCTTGGACTGACATCCGTCACCTAAGGACATGAACTCTATTAGTCGAAAAGTACTGATCTTCAGTCACCCCTAGACTGACATCCGTCATCCTTCGACAGGCATCTGTCATCCTTTGGCAAGCATTTGTCATCCTTTAACAAGCATCTGTCATCCTTTAACTGACATCAGTCACCTCTGGACCGACATGAGTCCCTAAGGACTGGAACTATCATTCTCTCTTTCAAGAGAGGTCCCTCTCGGACCCCACTCCTTCTTTCGAAGGAGCTCCAATCATCATCATCATCACTCCAAGTGATCATCCTATCCCATAGGTGCCTTCTGAGCCCATACAAAGTCTTCTTCAATCTGCACCCATGTGGTTCTCTGTAGAGAGTCTTGAGTCCTGGAGGTTGCTCGATATCATCTTCTTCTTCGATTACACCATCTATCTCATGCAATATCCACCACTGTGTTTGGCCACTAGAGCAACATATTGTCATAGTCGTCATAGTCGACTCCTTCTTTCTGAGAGTACCTTTGCTTTGTACTTCTTGATTTCATAAGTCTTGTTCTACGAAGATATCATCATTCTTCATTTGTAGGTAATCGTACATGATACTTCCTACAAGTCAAGTTCAATTGCATGGTTAGAAACATTTCATAGTTTCCAAAACATATCAATAATGACAAATTCACACAATCATGCAACTATCTTAGCCAATGCTTCAACACAACATTCATCCATATCCCGTATTCATACAATTACTTTCTAGATGCCTTCCATCTCTACCATAACATTATTAAGAGCGTGCACTACTCCCAATATGTCAGCAAAGAGGTTTCATTCTAGATAAGTAGCAATGGAATGTTGTACAACACCATAGGCCACTTACCCATCACATGCATATTATGTTCATCAATGCAAACATTCTAACATACATAATACACACATTAAATCTAGGAACATAAATATGTGAACAACAATTCAAATACTTATCTTTGTTTGTTTGGTAGGATCTCTCTTGATCCTAGTCTCCTTGTAGGAGACCCTAATAGTGTGCTCCACTCCATCATGTGGGTTATTCTACATCAAGGCTACATAACTGGAATATGACCTTGGTCTCTTGATTCCTTTTGGGGCACTATATCTTCCTGCATCTTGTATTATTTCTCATACCCAAGCTGGTCTTCTCTTCCATGAAATCTCCTCATGAGGTGTCTCCTCGGGTCTCTGAGGTTCTGCCATGTCATGATCCTTGGGAATAGGTTCTTCTTCAACATTTCTTTTGGGTACTCTGTTCGTTTCTATAACTCTAAGAGCTTCATGCTCCTCTTCATCCTCATGAGTATTCTTGGATTTGTTGAATGTTGTGTCTTCATCAAATGTAACATCCCGACTGATTTCAATCTGGTGGAATCCTGGGATGTAAATACGGCAAGCCTTTGATTTCTCACTAAAGCCCACAAATATTCCCTTCTTTCCTGAAGGTTCCAACGTCGATCTCTTCTCTTTTGGAATGTGGATAAATACAAGACATCCAAATATATTTAGATGGCTAACTTCAGGCTTCATACTGGTAAACATCTCTTCTGGGGTCTTGTTTCCAAGAGCACTGTGAGAGATTTTTTTCTGTACATATACTACGGTTCTAGATGCTTCTGCCCATAGATGCATGGGTAAGTCTTGATCATGGATCATGACCTTCACTGCTTCTATGATAGTTATGTTCTTCCTTTCAGCTACACCATTCTATTGTGGATTATAGGGAATAGTAAGATCCCTCTTAATCCCTGCTTATTTACAGAAATATTTGAAATCGCCTGAAGTGTATTCCCCTCCATTATCTATCCTTAATATATTTATCTTCTTTTTAGAGAGGTTTTCTACAAGAGCCTTGAACTCTTTAAACTTTTCAAAGACTTCATTCTTATTTTTCAGAAAATAAATCCATGTTTTTCGGGAGTAATCATCAAGAAAAGAAGCATAGTAAACATACCCACTTAGTGAAGTGGTGGACATAGGTCCACAAATATCTGAGTGAATAATATCCAGAATACCTTTTGCTTTGTTGTCACTGCTTGAAAATGTATTCTTCGTACTCTTTCCTTGAGCATATCCTTTTAATACTCCTTCATGATCAACCTGGATTTTTGGTAATCTAGTCACCACCTTACTAACTATTGGTAAGGCTTTGTAGTGTACATGAGCTAGTCTTCTATGCCATAGCTCACAAGGGCTCATGGTACTGGTCATCAATGATGCATCTGCATGACCCTTCAGTTTGTAAAGTCCACCTTCTTCTACTCCAATGACTACGGCATCATTGATAGTCTTCCCCTTTGGCCACATAAGAACTTCACCATCTATAAATGCAATTCGAAGACCTTTCTTATCTAATGCTGAAATAGATAGAAGGTTCTTCTTCAAACCTGGTACATAAAGTACATCTTTCATGTTCATGGACTTTCCAGAGTCCAATTTGTAAGTGGCTTCTCCCATTCCTTTAATGGGATATTGATAGTCATCTCCAAGCTTTACCTTGTGTGGAGATTCCTTCTGTATGAGATGTGAGAGGGATTCTTTGTATCCCATCATATGTTTTGAAGCTCCACTATCTACTAGCCAAGTATCACTTCCATGAGATACTGAACTAGTGAGGGCTGATATTAGAACATATTCTTCATTGGAGTCTTCATCTTCTCTGTTTTTGACTTCTTCATCATACTCAATATATTCTACTGCATGAACATGAAATCTCTTCTTCTGCTTCTTATGATGTCCATATTTGAGTGGACAAAATCTTGCAATGTGTCTTGTTTTGTGACAAGAGTAACATTCAACTGAAGATAGGTCTCTCTTGAACTTCTTTTTCTTCTGAGGTATTCTTGGAGAGTCCTCACAGGAACATACATTGTTCTTCCTTTTCCTTCCACCTTTGGCATGAGTTTCCAAAGTTTGATCTTCATTGTCGTTTAGTTTCTCCTCTCTCACTGCTATTCTTTCTTCCTCTTGCACACACTCTTCCCATAGTTGTCTAAACTGGATCAATTTATTTCTAGCACAAATGCCACGAACAAATGGTTCCCAATCTCTAGGGAGACCATTCAGAGTGGTCATCACAACTTCAAAATCCTCTACCATGTCTCCAATAGCTTCTAGTTGTTCTTTTATCTAGGACACTCTAGAGAAGTATGAGTGCATGGACTCAGACTTCAAGATCTTTACTCCCTTGAGTTTATTTCTCAAGGTCATCTTCCTATTAATGTTCTTCCCTTCAAATAGGTTGGTCAGGGCATCAAACATCTCTTTTGGGGTCTTCTTGGAAGACACTTGGGGGATCAAGTGATCTTTGATGTAATCAACAATGATCCTCTTTTCCTTGACCATATTCTTCTTATGCCTTGCTTTGGCTTCATCTCCCTCTGGTTCTGTAAGTCCTTCCTTTATAAAGTCTTCTAGGCCATGTTCTTCAAGGATGAGCATGACTCTATACTTCCATGCCCTGAAGTTCTCAGCTCCCTCAAGATTCTCATCAAGCTTGGTATTGCTTGTCATTTTGATATAATGAGTACTTCAAATGGAAATAGAATAGATTTGAGACTTATCAGAAAAGTTGTCATTTTGAAAATTGCTTCTACCCTAACCTAGGGTTTGTCAGAGAAACCCTAATTTTCCAACTTCGAGATTTTGGAAAACTGATTGGATGAGCGAATTCACCTCCTCAAGGCGAGTTGAGCAAATTACTCCTCCCAATTTTGTGAGCAGATGAACCAAAAACTTGATGCCCTAGTTCTCTCGGGCTGCAGTGGGGAACCCAAAAATGAAAATTCTCAGAATTGAAATATGCTTCGACAGACAGATGCGCCCTAGTGAGGCGAGTTAGATGCACCCTCTTTTTTAGTAGATCTGTGGAGGGATCTCCCGGAACAAGAAGCCCTAGTTTCTGCAGTTGTGGAGGTTGCACAATGTTTTCTTTCAGACCTGCTCTGATACCATGTTAGTTTTTACTTGTTTAACATATAACATTAAACAATCTATCATTGAAATAAATACAAGCATAGCAAGAACACAATGAACACAATATTTCTCTCAGGGAAACCACAAGGGAGAAAACCCCGGCAAAATCTTCCTCAATATAGAATTCACAAAGTACAAAGATAAACCCCAAGACAAAATCAGCTTCTCCTCCACTTGTGTGAACTTCTCTCTCTCTCTCCTCTGCGAACTTGTATGAGTGAGATGAGTGATCCAAATGAGCAACTCAATCTCCTATTTATACTTTACATTTGACTTGACCTTTTACTAACTAGGTCGGCTCTAACTCACCTAACTGGGCCGACATGTACTCTTTACAATAAAGTATTATTTCTAGATCTTTCCAGGTCGACCTAATCAGTTAGGGTTTTACATTGACTCTTTTAATGACTCTTACAATATCAATTACATCAATGACATCTCCCAAAGGAGGAATACAATAATACAATAGACAAGTACATCTAGAATATCTTCCGCAGTTACATTTCTTTAACACGTTGATGTAGGATCATGTTAAGCCCTAAATTGTGGCCCATTCCCCCTAAATTGGGAACTTTATATAAATATTGTTATATTATTGATGTTGGTTTGAGTCCACTAGTGGTAATTGTACCTATTTGTCTCCTATATATATCAAGGAGACCTTTTCATTTGAAGCATCTTATCTAATATTATCTTGTCTTTTCATGTCTTGTGTACTCAGTACATTGCATAAGGAGGTTTCCCCCTCGAAGAGGATTTCTATTCATCTCTTTTCTTCATTATTAAGGCATGGACTACTCTTTCTTGTCTATTTATGCTTTTTGGGGAAATTTGTTGCATCACAGGTCATCCCTGCACACCCAAAAAGTTTCTTTTTTAGTTTCAATTCCTTTATTGTGCAGTTAGTTGGTTTGACACCAATAATTTATAGTTTCTTTGGGTTGAGCTAGCATGGTTGCACATTGTGAATTCAATTCATTTAAATGTTACGACATTCAAAGAATTCATAGTACATGGGTTGCATCAATCTGTCGAGTCTATGTTGTGCGAACATAGTCACATGCCCAAGTAGAGTCAAGGGAACTCGAGACCATATCATAAGAGTAAGAAAGGTTTTTTGGGAGTTGTTAGAGTTTAAATCTCACTTGTGGTCCAAATATCGAGTGGTGAATAAGTAGCGTGTGTTGTGTAGTTGGATCACTTATCAAAAGGATGACATAATGAAATCTTGTTCACTATTGGATCAACAACATCTTTTGAGTCTTTGTTATGCAAACATAGTCACATGCCCAAGTAGAGTCAAGGGAACTCAAAACCCTATCATAAGAGTAGGAAGGGATTTTTGGGAGTTGTTAGAGTTTAAATCTCACCTGTGTTCCAATTCTGGAGAGGTGAACAAGTAGCATGTGTCGTGAAGTTGGATCACCCATCAAGATGATGTCATAGTGAATTATTATTCACTATTGGATCAACAAGAGAGCTAAAGACTAGGCTTAGTGTGATTCCGTTAGATCATATTTAACAATAAAAATCCCACTCACTATAAAATTGTCCATGAAACAATGATTCATGATGGAAGTGGCATCTTAAGAGATTCGAAAGATAAAAGTGGCACTCGTCCTTCAGCTACATTAACAAATCATCACGAGAGAACCAACGGGGATTCTATATCAACTCTCACATGAATGTATTGGCTAGCATTTCAATAATCCAATAAACTAAAGTGTCTGGTGTTCCAGTTGTGGTAGTTAATGATTAATGGTTTCTAAGTCCTCTATAGAAATTGGCATCTTGAGATCGGAGAAAGGATTTTAGTCCTCCAATGTGAGCCATTTATAATACATACATTTTGATCCTCTCAGATTTGTCTTCTAGTATTCTAATATATTATAGTAGTTTACATTTATTAATAAAGAAACTTGATATCTAGTTCATTATATTGTTTTGATATGGAATGTATTTATATGTGCTTATATAATTATTTGTTGTATGCTTATATAACAACATAGTTGTCAATTGCATTCATTATATTGTTTGATATGGATTGTATTTATACGTACTTATATAATTATTTGTTGTATACTTATATAACAACATAGTTGTTGATTGCATAATTTTAGAATATATATATTCAATGCACACATTGTCTCGGAACTATAGTAGATTCCTCGTCCCTCAGACGAATGGAATGCGGCCACGTACATTTTCCAATTTAATATGATATCAAACATGCGACCCGGTTCTCCGTGCAGTTCTTTGGCTTGTTCACCAAGTTTCTCTGGAGTGTTGACGAAGTTTTTAAAACTCGATCCCGCAAGTGTTGTTCAGAATCTCAAGCCCGCAAGTTTCATTCAGAAGCTGGAGCCCACAACTGCCATGGATGCACCTTTAATAGCAGATGCACAATCTCACCGGATAAAGATCCTTATAGGGGACCTGTCTATAAATAAATATCCCTATAGGGGACCTGTCTGTAAATATACATAGGTATAGGTGGAGGTTTGTTGTCTTTTGTTCTTGTTTTTTAGTAATTCTGGAATGGTTATGAGCATTGAGAGGAGCTTCATAAGCTTGGAATTAGTGATGAACACAGGTGACAAGTCTTCACATTTGATCCAAGTTATTTCTTTGTCTAAAGTTTCCCAGAAGTCACGAGCTGATGCAGTTGAGGTGAACACTGATGATGATAATAACCATTCTGATATTGCACTAGATTTGAGTCTAGGGATCAGGAATTGTTGTAATGGGCCCTAGTTGGAAAAGATATTAAAACAAATAAGGATGAGGAGAATGGACATAAAGAAGTTCTGGAGGTGAGAACGGTTGGTGAAAGCGCAGGATCTGTGCAGGGGGATCTTTGGAAGGTCGCATTTACATGTGCTTGTTTTGTTCTCGGAAATTCTACAATTCTCGGGCCTTGGGAGGAGACCAGAATTCCCACAAGAAGGAGAGAATTGTTGCGAGAAGAGCTCATAGACCTCATATGAACATTCAATAGAAGTTTTGTAGCTTGGTTCCCTCACCTCTTGTTCCATCCCCTGATTTTACTCCAGCTTCAAGCATTCTGAATAGGTCTCTTTCTTCCAATTAGGATCCCGGTTTAACTTTAATAAATCAGAATTTATTTTTTCACAACCCTCCAAGCACATGGAATTTTCTTCGAAACACGACAAAGATGAGATCCCGGGATATCAAACAACATGAATTATTTTCAAATCACAAAAGCGAATTTGAATGGGTATTTGGAGGAATACTCCAATAAAATACCGGGGCATCATTTAAAAATCAATATTTAAATACGTCTTGTGGATTGTTTAAGCACAGGACTGGATAATACCATACCTTATTTACAATTCATGGTTCCATTTTAAATCATATGGGAAAAGTTTACCCTACGACGTTAATAAGATCATTTGCACTATATTTTAGAATATATATATATATATATATATATATATATATATATATATATAAAGATTCCTTTCTCTTGTACATATTGTAGCAACACTGCCAGATAACCTACCAAAAGAACTTCTTAGTTTCTTTTTCTCTCCATATGATTCATAATCAAGTTTGTGTGGTACTGCAAACACGTGAAGACTCTTTGGTAGTAGAGACCCTACAAGCCCAAGATTAAAGATGATGAGTGGAATTGCATTTATGAGTTCAATAGCTGTAAGAAGAGCAATGTTGAACACTTATTTATGCAAGTCTGTTTTTTTAATTTCACAGAGCATGAAACAGTAATTCACATCAAACACTTAATTAAATTTAAAATTAAAAAGAAAAAAGAAAAAAGGAAACAAGGGAAATATGTGTTAGAAGGGGAAATAATTAGGGGAATCTTATAAAAAGGGTATACATGGACAACAACAAATAGCCTAGCACTTTTTTGTCAACTGCACTGAGAACATGCCATGACATGTCTAAAATGGAAAGCACAAGAACAAACCCTTTGATATGTAGTTCAATGACATCTTAGGTAGTGTTTTCCTATGGCCGAAGGATTACAAATAAAACAAAATAAAAATGTTTAGCGAAGAAACTTTACTCAAATTAGGTTGTCATTTTCCATTGATGGAAATTGTGTTTCTGAGTTTTAGCTAGATCCATCCTGTAATATAATACATAATGGTATTAGATATCTATAATAAATTCTCTCATTGATAACATGAGTTAAGTTACGTTTTCTTTCATGAGGTGAGGTATTTGTTTATGAAAAAATGTTGTTTTGCCTCTTTCTAGATTTCAATCAATACATACAAGTTTTAGGAAGTTTATGTTACCTTTACATACATGAGGAACATCCTCTCAATTGCTTTGGTTCATCCAAAAGCCTCATCAAATTTGGCAACAAATTCAAGCAATGAATTGTTTCTTTTCGTCAAAATCCAAATCTTCCAATGGTTTGGACATCTCCTTGTTGAGTGAGTGAGATTGACTACATATGACAGATCATTCTTCTTCACCATCAAGTTTTGATTAATTATACAACAATGATATTGGCCAATCTCATGTTGTTGAAGGGATTAAAGAGGCTAAGAGATACTCTAACGGTGATGAGGGCTACCTTGGCCAATCCAACTCCCAAGTTGCATAAGTTGGAGAAAATGTTGGGCATCATTGGACATCCTGCCAGCTCTTCTTGAAATACTGTGTGCATGCACGCAAAATGGCAGCATAACATCACCCAACCATCCTTAATTATGATGGCGTGAATCATTTTGTCTCCACCGAACAGATGGTGGTCATCAATAATTGCATGCTTCGAGCATTGCAATGACAACACAAATCAAGAACAAGAACCATGTAAATAAATGAGTGACGCTCATTAAATCCAGAGCCATTCTCTTGGAGATTTCGAAGGCCAATATGAATAATTGTCTTTTACGACCAAAACAAACTTATGCCCATATCCAAAGTATTATCCCTTTAGAGGCGCCAAACCATCACCTTCCAAATTATGAGGATCGACGGAGGGAGTTTTGTATGTGAAATTAGGTTAAGGCCTTCCTCTTATCCACCCGACCACAAATCATTGAGCTTCTACAGAAAGAGTTACTCGTTCGGAGGGGAGGAATGCACTTCGATCGTAACAAGAGTTTTTGAATCTACATCGG
Organism: Larix kaempferi; assembly: GCA_027924585.1. Taxonomy (NCBI): domain Eukaryota; kingdom Viridiplantae; phylum Streptophyta; class Pinopsida; order Pinales; family Pinaceae; genus Larix; species Larix kaempferi. Next base: position 11,350,313 of record BSBM01000931.1, read on the forward strand.
TTTACCCAATGTCCATATTAGTTCATGACAAAAAGGTCAAGGTTGGAGTCGAGGTTAAAGCACATGATTAGTAGGGATGGAGATGATGTGCAAGTCCTTCGAGATATTATTCCTAGGTTATAATCAATGGATTATTATCATGCATATAAGTGGAAAGGGCATGTTGGGTAATTATAGTAATTTGCCATGGATTAATGAGGGAGTAGAAGGAGACTAGAGGATCTATGATGGTTTTGCTTGTTTGATGGATAACAAAAGTAAAGAACCAAGTGAAAGAGGGCTTACTCTCTCTATTCTTAGTGAATCTACCGTCATAGTAGAGAGGGTTAAGTGCACTTCTTCTAGAAAGTGTGATGATATAATGCAAATAAGCGAAAAAAGAAAAAAAGAAAAAAGGATAGGCATTCCCACAGTGCTTCGATAAGAACCATTATAACATTGTTAAGGAGGTTTGAAGGAAATTTGAGATAATTAAATTAAAGGGTGAGAGGATGAGGCTAGAGATGGATTCAAATATAGTCTCAAAGTGAACATGGAGGTATGCATTGACTGTCATGATTTAGCACTTTTCGTGTACCAAATTAAATGATGAATTCTTGAGGTAGTAAATGGTACAAAGGGAGTGGAAGGAATTCCTGGGATATCAACCACATTTCTATTAAATGGATAGATAATACATCACTTTCATCTTCAAGTTAGTTGAAGGAAAGGATAATATATACATATGAAATTGGTTTTGGGAGGCTTTCCATCTCAAACTTAATCACTAGATTATTGGGTTTGATCATTTGAAATTTAAATCCAACATTGTCTCTATGGGTGAACTTCCCTTTCCTATTGAACTTTGGATGTTAAAGATATTTATATCCACTAGGAACTCTATAGGAAGGTTTACAACTATAGAAGAGAACACAAAAAATGGAATGCTTAACATCCGCAATGGAAAAACTTTGTGTGGAAATGGACTTAGGAAATGGTCTTACAAAGAGCATGGAGATAATAGTGGATGGATTGGAGCATTTACAAATCCTAGATTATGCAAGAGTCTCAATCGGATGGAGCGAATGCAAATCCCACCAACATATCAAGAATGCATGCCCTAAAAGGAAGGACAATGATATTTTGGATTGAGATGCTCAACAAATTGGTAATGGAGAGAAGTATATGTGGGGATACGAGGAAAAAGGGAATAAAGGAATATAATACATGGTGTACAAATGTGTTGAGCACCTCTTCCTAAGACACGAAGCCTCAAGAACTAAATAGTAGGTAAGAAGCCCAAAAAATAGTTAAACAACCTTAGGATTTTAGGGATGTTATTTATCTACAATATGAAATGGACATGGAAATAAATCATAAAGAAAAGGATAAGGAGAAAATGATAGAGGCCACCGCATACACCCTTTCAAAATTGATAAGGATCATCGAGATTGGATGGGGTACCCATTCATGAAGGTTTCACTTGGAAAGGAATAAAAGAAAAATAAATATAACAAGAGTACAAGGAGATGCAACATTTTTACAAGGTAGGGAGGGTATTAGATGGGAAAATTCACATTCACACTTCCTCCTCCACCCATGGTACCTAGTCTAACCATATAAAATCAAGGAAATATAAACTCCAATATATGAAGAAAGACCATTGAGATGAAAGGGAGAGAAATACATGATTCCTCAAAGAAAATGGATGCATATCAACTCATAAATTTGTAGAAAGGAAGTCCTTCATTTAACATGTCAAAGGGAAAGTAGAACAAGAGGTTAGAGACTCAGATGGACTTAGAATTGTAAGTACATATGTCACTCTTTAGTAAACTTCGCAATTATTTGTTCCCTCACTATGAAGTATTTAGATATAGATATAAAACTTGTGAATTTAAATGGTGCATATCATAATAGGAGGAATTATCGGGATATAATTTTAAATGAGAGAACCTTCCTTGATCAAATAGTAGGGAGAGGATACTTGTACCTAACATTGAGCAGAGGGTAAGTATGGGGATCAAAAGGCATTTGGATGATGTTGGGGTTGCTTCAAACACTTTTTTGAAAGAAATAACCTTGTGGATGTAGAATAAAACAAATTAGGACCTACCTTGAGAAATAAGAGAGTAGGGATGGTTTCTATAGCAAACAAGTTTAATATCTTGTTGGTCTTAGATAGCATCCAAGCTAAACTAGGTAGGTCTAGGCAATGGGTTGGAATTGAAAGCACTTATGATCATTTCTAATTTTGCTTAAGTTATAGTCAAATGGGATAAAGGCTTCACCACTTCAAATTCAACCCTTATTGGCTCCATAAAGAAGAATTAATGAGTCAAGTCAGAAGGCACTGTGTCCACCATGAACCTAAGCAAAGGTTCATGCAATGCAAGCCCTTTGTGATAATTTGAAGAGAGTAAAGAACAATGAAAAAGCATATATTGGAGATCACAATGACATGAATATGATGGATTTACAAGAGGTTGAAGAGAACATGAACACACTATATGACAAACCAAAGGATAGAGGTGTGTCAAAGGATATTAGAGATAAAATTGGGAAAATATAGTAAGAAAGATCCAAACTCCTATCATGGGAAGATGCATTTTGAAGATAAAAGAGCATGGTTGTATCTAGAAAATCACTGATTACCATTTGGTGATGAATGATAAAAATGGGTCAAGACAAAGGGACCCGTAGGGCGTGAAAAAGAGTTTTTGTGGAGCATTTCTAGGACATCTCTTCATACCCAAGTAAACAAAACATATGTCAAATGCTAAAAACTCTTCCCTTATTTAATTATCTTGGATTAGGAGATAAAAAACACACTTTAATTGAAACCCATTACTCAAAATGAGTTAAAGGAAGTGATGGATTCTTTCCAATAGATAAGGCCCCTATCTATGATAGAGTTTTAAAAAAGTTTTTGTAGGAGTTTTCAAAGACATTCTATTGGCAATAGAGGAATATAGAAGGGTGTGGAAAAATTATGGGCCATTGAATTCTTCTTTCATCCCCACTAGCCCTGAGAGTGACAATCCTCTTTCTTTTGACTCTTATAGCCCAATCTCTTTGTGTAATTGTGTATATAAGATCATAGCAAAAGTCATGGAAAGAAGAATAAAACCAAGGATTTTTAGAAGGCAGGCTTATAAATGGTGCCACTGAACCATAGAAACTTCATTGCTAACTCTATTGCAGGTGTATTGTCAACCAATGTTCGCTTTTGTTGAATGATGGTTTTCTCGTATTTGGCCCAACAATAAATTCATCAACAAGGGAATTCACACATGCATTCCCTTATGTGGGTCGTGAAGAGTCAATCTCCTGAGGCTGTGCTGGAGAAATTGCATTTGTGGTGTCAATTATTGGCATTGCCATCTTATTTCCATTATTCAATTATGTGTTGCGAATTTTGGGCTCTTTGAATTTCTAGACATTGGTAGTCTTTTTTCCAATCGAGATACACATTGCAGAGAATAAATCCCAAGATGGACACTTAAGTGAATCATTTTCCAAATATTCAACTTCATGTCTCTTCTTATAGCAATGATAATTGTTGATGGCTCCTTATAAGGACTTATGAAGGACAAGAAGACATAGAAGCCTTCCTTATTAGAAATTCACATATGTTCAAAAGGTGTAAAAAATTAAAGTGGGAAAAATAGAGTATATAACAAGAAATCTTAACTACCAGCTAGAAAAGTTGAGAGTGAGCTATATCATTCAACATAAGACTATAACTTCGTAGTTATAATCATGATTACATTAGTGGAGACAAATTACTCTCTCTCTCTCTCTCTCTCTCTCTCTCTCTCTATATATATATATATATATATATATATATAACTCATTGTAAATTAGAGTATAACCCTTATTACATGTTGATTTCTCATATTTGATCTCTCTCTCTCTCTCTCTCTCTCTCTCTCTAACTCATTGTAAATTAGAGTACAACCCTTATTACATGTTGATTTCTCATATTTGATCTTCTCTAATTTTTAACATGTAATAGAGTTGTACTTTAATTTTTAACCGACATAGTCTGAGATATGCCTTCTCTAATTTTAACATGTTATCATCTGTATTTTGTTAAGTTTTGAGTTGTTTATCTAGTTTTTACTATGGTATTACAACTTTAATTGTTACAAGAGAGAAGTTCTATGAAGTATATATAGACATAATCTTAATAGTTGAAAATAAAAATAAAAAATGAGTATGAAAAATTGAAAAGCACAAACACCTATGAAATGTAGAAAACACTTTAAGAGATAATGACAATCTATCGAAGGGATTCAAAAAATATTAACCACTATTTAAACACCTTTAAAAAAATAAAAAAATCTTACTTCAAAAACAAAATAAAATCAAAATATTAATAACTTAAAATTAAATTGATATTTAAATTTCAATATATAAATAATTAATAATTAAATTAATATTTAATTTAAAATAATGAAATATTTTTATTTTCAAAACATTGGACATAAGTGATGTTAAGAGGTTGATGAAAATGGAAAAAAAAACTTTCATAAATTAATTTGAAAATTGTTATTAAAAAATGTAAATTTAGAATATATAAAAAATATAAATATATCTAAAGCCACTTATTTAGAAAGATAAAAGAGATGAGAAAGATATTATAATGATTTTGTAAGAGGTGAGTTTTCCTTACTGATGGTAGAAATGATAAGTTGTGAAGTAAGTGTTGGTTGATTGTCATTTTCATAATACATAAAATAGAATTGTAATATGGTATTTGTAGTTTGTCAAAATAAATATAGTATTAAATATGGAAAAAATGTTATAAGATATTGAATTTTAACAATGACTTAATATTTTGGATTTTTTCTATTTTTTAAAAGTTATAATCTATAATAATTCAATAGTGTTAGCCCTAAGAGTTAGCTTGATCGGTTGAGTTCTCGGAAGTTAGGCCTCCTAGCATGCGAGGTCGCGGGATCCATCCTCATAGACCCTCTTGGGGTTAGGCACGCAGCGGCCGCAGGGCGAGACCCCTTCGGGTGGGTCCATCGGAAATTATTTCGTGGATGTAGCGGTCGGCTAAGCCGATTAAAGTGAACCACATGAAAAAAAAAAAAAAAAATAAATAAATAAAAAAATCAATAATGTTACTTTTCAAAAATAATTTTGTAAATAAATCATTATTCAATTTTAATACAAAAAATAATCATTATTAAATACTAAAATTTTATATGAAAAATGATTTAAATCTTAACATTTGATCTTTATTAAATTTTAAATTAATATTAAGCTTAATTATTTATTATAAAAAAAAAAATGTCAAAAATCAGAATCCAACAAATAATAATTTTATTCTTCATATTGTAATTTAACTCACGATTACCTCGAAACTTACCGGATCTAGCTATTCACCCATATTCTAACTTTAAGAAATAATGAAAAGAAAAAAATGATTTCCATATTAAAAAATAAAATAAGATAGTATTTTCTTAAGATAAGAATAAGAGAGGACAAACAAGTGGATATTCCCAAAAACAAGGTGAACATATATGTTTACCAAAATAGTGTTAAGGTTGATTAATAACATTCTTAAGGTTATATTGATCACATGCAAGAAAACTATAACAAATTAATATTGAAATAAATATATAATGTGAATTTTGAATTTGCTAATATCCATCATAACAAGTTAATATGGAAATAAATATTCAAAGTGGATTTTAAATTGCTAATATTTATCAAACCATATTAAATTAAGAGAATTTTTAATCAATTTAGAATTAATACATTATAATCATACCAAATTATAACTATCATACCAAATTATAACTATCAAAGCTTAACCTTTTTTCTTTCTTATCAAATTATAAATATCACCATATTTATATATAAATTTATTATTCAATTAAAAATTAAAAATTCTTCAACCATTAATGTTACATAAATGAATACACTAATTTGTAAGTCAAAAAGAAGTATACAAGGGATACCAAATAAATTATATCCAAATTACCTACCTATTAGATTTTTTTAACATATATAATTAGAATATATCAAATCAACATAAAAAAATCAATATACTATCAAATATTAATTATTTTTATCAAATCATAACCAAAAAGACTAATACCATAACGATATCATATCAAATGACAAAGCCAACTAAAGCAAAAGCAATCCAATTGCTAAGTTAATAATTATTTAGCTAGACCAAATTGTTAAGTTAATTATTTAGCTAGACCAAATAGTGGAATGGTATCATTCTGAAAGGGGCTTTATCCATCCTGGATGGACCCTCAAATCAACATCAATCAATGGATTTTGATAATCGGGAAGTTGTTTATGATGCCACGTGTCAATTGTTTAAGTCATGTTGCATAAATAAGCCATTGAACTCAAGTAGAGAGTTCTTGGAATCCATAAACAAAGATAAAAAGTAGTGCGGGGGCTTAGAAGATCCAATAAGTGTTTTGACATAATAAATCCTTCTCTTTAAATTTAATGATTCTTTTCAAGGTGCAAGAGACTCAAGAATTTAATCTTTGTTCATTGGATATTGTATTGCAGTGATAAATCTTTGTATTTTTTCTTTGTTTTTCCTATTGATGCGACGGGTGTAATCCTATCTTGCTTCACCGAAAGTGTAGATGCTCCTTTGTATCTTTTAGCTGTTAAAATAGAGGTTGCCCTACTAATTCAACACTAAAATGCAATTTTCAAGCTCTTCAATTAAGATTTCATGAACTATAATGGCCACAAACTAACAAAGTCAAAATTCAACTCAAACCCTTTCTTTGGTCTTGGATATTTACAATCATACTAAAGAAATTTATGTAAAAAAACGTTTAAATGTAACGGAATTTAATTGTAAATGTCATTTCAATCCCATAATAAAGTAGAGGAAAACATTATTTGACAGGAGAGAGTAATGTGGCAATATCTTGTCCATTGGATGTAGTTGGGTGGTTGAGAGAAATGATTCTTATCTTCCCCATCTAAGTTCAATTCTTGTAAGTGACATGATGCTCTTGTTGAGCCCCTTCAGAATAGCAGGAAGATCTCTTTTTTAAAGTATAATTAATTATATTAAACACTTTAAAAAAATATATATGTGGCAATATCTAAAGTGCCCCCAAAATAGACATATATATGGAAACAATATTTTATTTAACATTGATGATTTATTTTATTAAACAATACCACGTTTATACATAAAATTAAATAAAAAACTATTCATAAAGTTTCATCATGCCCATGGTTAATAGATGAAGGATAAGCAAACTCAAAATCAAAACATTTCCAACCTACATGGAATGACTTATTTAATTTTCAGTTCTAGTTACATATAACGGCAGCATTAGAGTAAAAATGCAATTTTCCAAAGGCAATGCAAGTACTATATTTCTAATAGGTAAGCATTGCAATTCTGATGATTGCTTACACAAATTGAATCTAAAAGATCATGTCATGCTGACAGAAATAAGTCAGGGATTTTTTAAGAAAAATTAACAATTAAAACTGCCCATGCCGATCAATTAAATACTAAAAGGCATGTCCAAATAAATAGAGGACTCGATAGAAAACTGAGATCATGCAGATGATCAAGTTGAAAAGTAGATTAGATCTAAATCAAACAACAAAATGCGGCCCTTCAGGGAAACTATTCCTAGACAAGCCTATGCGTAGAAAAAGAAAACTAACAAAAAGTAGTCCCTTTACCATCACCATAAATAACAACTAAAGGAGCATATCTATATTTTCTTGTCTTTCAGTGGGCCTCTTGGAATCTTGCTCAACACTTTGGCATCAAATATTCATGGCCTTGAATATGAAGGCATCAACTTGAATTTCAAAATTTTCATAAAGCACGAAACACGTGCACTGTATTGGAAAAAACAAATGTTGCACAAAACATGAGTACAAAAAATTAATTCTATAATCATTTCAAAAGTTGATTGAAAATACTTCACAAGGGTAGGTTGCCACAAAATATTATCTTAAATTAACAAGCACAACCATCTGAGATAGGATGGGACTCTCAATTTATTTTCTCCTATTCAGCTTAATTCCAGCAACCTAGAGACCAACTCCACTCATGTGGCAGAATGTATAATAGATTACAACAACCTAGAGACCAACTCCACTCATGTGGCAGAAAATATAATAGTGGAACTACTAAAAACAATTCAAACATGGAGAAAATTCAGATCACTGTTAGTAAGTCTATAACATGTCAAAAAGGCCTTAAGTCCCAGGCAGGTATTGATGAAGAAGAGGCTCTCTATCTACATAAGTCCATTAGTTAAGGTTATACTATGTGGCATGACAAGACATTCTATCATGCAAAACAATTGCAGAATTATCAAAACTGAGTGCCACTAATGGATAGGGCAGGGTCCCAGACCTTCAACACCACAATGAGAATGAGCTACTACACATTGAAATTGGAATATTCCTGGGTATGTACTACTGCCAAGAATCACCATACGTAAAGCACCCATGAAAAAAAAGAATTTATATTTAAAAGTTCAAAGCCATAACTAGTAGTATCGCTCAACAGAGAGACACGTAAAATTATGCTTGCAATGACATATGCAACAAAATTACAAAGTGGTTGTGGGAACCTACCCTAGAATAGGAAAACCAAATGTGTACATAATATAACAAGGATTATTCTTACAAACATAGAAGAGAGTAAAGAAATTGGCCTAGCTTTCAACCATAGAAAGAACCCAGGGACCTGCAACAACCTGTAACAAAACAAGGGTTACCATTGGCATGGGTAATGCTTACTAAAAAATAATTATTCCAACATTCATTGTCCCTCTGCGCATTTTGTAAAAATGAGATAATTTTATGTCCACTCTGACTACTCTGTATTGCCAGCAAACTTGGTACTTCGAAGATCTATCGGGACACAGTGAATAACCAGCACCCTTCTTCTTCCACCCATCTGATGCCAAGTCAAGGAACATTGCATCTCTGATCTTTGCATCGGACTCGTTCCTCACTTCTTCATATTTTGCATTCAACTTTATTCTAGCAATATACTTTCTACTTATGGGAGGGAGACCTACCTGGGTTAGAAAAGACTTGAACTTGGGATGCTCCATGCATGAGAATGAGACCGTGCCACACAGATCATACAGCCACTCTGCAAGCAAATTCAACATGCTCTCCATCTGACCCTTGCAGAGCCCCTAGCCTCGTTGTTATCAGTCAAAATGGCACTTCTCCGTCCATGACTACATTGCCTTGTCGGTCACACAAAAGGACCTTATGGATGGAAGACCCTATTTGATCATAGATGCTTTGGCCCAAACTTTGCAATATTCTCCTTAAAAATAACCATTTTTGTGACATATTTTGAGATATAACCGCAGCTCTCATATCAGTAAACTCGCGGGTTAACCGTGACAGTCTATATTGACAGCCCGCGGGTAACACTTAAAAAGCTACACCCTCATGTCGTTGGACACTATACTTGCGACTCACTCGCTACTTGTCAAGAGACACACTTGCGGGTATCCCTAAATCAAGAGAAAAAAATATGAAAAGATGATTCGAGATTAGTTATGGTAGTTATTCTAACTACCACAACCTCCCTAACCAATTCCCTTTTGAGTTTATCCTCTCAGCCTTGCTATAAATACAAGGAGAGGGCCTTGAGAAGGGAGGAACCATTTTTTCTAAAGAAATGCTAGAGAAAATCCACTGAAGGAAGAGGAGCAGGAACCCAAGGTCAGGTTTCAACGGTGCCAATTGCAGAACAAGTTTAGTTGATTGCCTTTAATGCTAATAATACAGATACTTTCCTTCCCGTAAAGATTCATCCATTGTATGAATTTATTTCTTTGAATCTTTCATATCTCTTAATGTATGAGTTTCTTATTAAGGATTCATTTCTATTTGGTCAAAATCTTTGAGAAGGGTATATGTTTTATTGCAGGTAATCTATCTGGAGCAGTGGAGCGGGAGACTAAAGTTTGAAAGCTTGGATTGAATGCCAATTATTCAGGTATCCATCTTGACTTTATATCTTAGTTCTTTTCCATTGAAAGAAGTATTGTTTGCGGCACTTGTTTGCTATCCTATATCTATAACTCAATTACATGTACGTTGATGATCTCTTGAATTCCCTATCATAGGTAGTTTTACCGCACAACACTCGTGATAACCCCTTCCATCCTGGTGACTTGAGCTTCTTCATGTTGTCCTCCGTCACCGTCAGGGCACCCATATCCTTTTTTCCACTGGAGAGCATCAGGGGAGAAGAACCAACCTGAGCGCCACTGAGGGCCGAGGATTCCATCATTGTTAAGGGAAAGGGAGGCAGAGGAGTCAATGATGCATGTGCAAGAATTATCTTTCTATGCTGCTGGTGTTGGTGTTGCTAGGATGAGGAACCAGTGCCAGCGGAATTCGATGGGGAATCAACGATATGGGCTGGGTATTGCTCCATTGAAATTGGAGCCAGGTCCCTCGTTTGAGATGCTTAGATGTTGTTCTTTTTCTTGATGGATTAGATGCAAATTGAATTAGAAATAGAAAATTTATTTGTTAGTTTGTAGATCATTTTCGCAATTTAAGTGTGTTTGTCAGTATTAGGCTAAGTTAGGTTAGATTAAGTTAGCTTTCAATCCTACACATACAGTGTCGACACCTCGAAGCTTACGAACCCCGGTTGACAATTAAGTGTCGAATTAGATAGTATATATTTGACTCGACGAGATCAAGGATAATAGAGACACCTAGGGCATTATGATTGGTTTTGTTAGGAACCCATGTCAACCCTTCTATTTACTTTATTAGTATATTGTTGTTGGATGCATACGCTTTGTAAGTCGTCCCGTAGTATTTGTTGATCCATAGTTTGTATTATTGTTGTTGCACACATATGCTTTGTAAGTCGTCCCGTAGTAATTGTTGATCCATATTTTGTATTAGCCCATGGTTTGTATTAACACATGGTATTGACCCATGGTATTGGCGCCTAGACTTAGTATATAAGTTTGTGTTGAGACCAATGAAGGTACCGTGAAGTTATTTGTATTAAGCTTGCTCAAAGGAGGTTGCCCCCTCGAAGTGGCCTGCGATCAATGTAAAAGTGATTCTGATTTTTGTTATTTCTGCTATTTCGTGTGTTTTCATTAATTAATTATTGCAGGTTCTTCACATCTGGTATCAGAGCACTTTCTTGGGCTCCTTGGGTGAAATTTCTGCCAAATTGTTTTTTTTTGCATCTGTCGCAGCTTTGGATCTGGGAATAATCCCTATCTGCTTAACTATGAGAAGTACTTGGGAATAATCCCTACAATTCATTATGAGGAGTACCACAGGAACCCCGAAGTAGCTGGCCCATTGAGAGGACCTGCCAGCGAAAAGGGCAACGACCCCTACTTGATTGACTAGTTCCCACCCGTGAGGTAAACCAAGAGTTGTCATTTGTGGCAAAGCGGTTATCAGTTTTACCTGAGCCATGGAGTGAGGGGTACTGCCCCAATACGCAAGCCGTCAGATAGCATTGGTGGTTGAGTGAATCCCCTAAACCAATAGGATTCAGCTGAATTGTTGCCGATCACTTTCGCGCCGTTTTAGATCCATTCCGAGTTGTTTCAAATCCAACCGTTTTTTATCCATTCAGCGTCGTTTCAGATCCATCTGTCGCCGATCCCTTCCACGTCGTTGCAGATCTATCTGTTGCCGATCCCTTCCACGCCTTTGCAGATCTATCTGTTTCCGATCCCTTCCGCGCCGTTGCAGATCCATTCCTGAAAAAAAATAAAAATAATAATAATAATAATAATAAATTAATTAATTAAAAATAAAAATAAAAATTTCTGTTTTTTCACCATATCTCCCTTGTTTTAACTCTGTTTCCCTTGAAACTTCCTGGACACCCCTACAATCCCATTTTGCATATTTCATTTCTGAAGACCTTATCCCAAATTCTACTTCCCAAAGCCAGAAATCTCACATTTGTCTATTTTTAAGGTTTGCCAGAACTTCTTCAATTTTTACTCACTCACCTCCAAATTTTGCCACCATGTTCATTCTTTATTTCTGCTTCTTTGTCCCTCTTTGACAATTTTTCTCATTCTTTCACCCCGCTTTTGAAATCCCCATTTTTTGCTTCCCTGTCCATCAGAAAGTGTCCAAAACCTAGTCAAACCCCAATTACCCATCCAAGTTTTTCCCAAATACAAATTTACCTTTACTAAATAAGCTTTTGTTTGTGTTTTTCTATCCATTCCCCCCCCCCCCCCCGCAACAAAAAAAAAAACTCCTGTTTATGGTTGTCATCCGTGCAGGAGCAAAAACCATGGAGGAAGCACTTGCAACCATCCAAACCAAACTCCAAGATCTGGATGAAAAATTTCTCAGCCTCCATCTTCAGCATTCAGCCATGAACAATAACCGACTACAAGAATCTTCTGCAGCCAATGGGTTCTCTTCTTCCAGCACTTTCTGTGGTCCGAAGATTGAATTTCCTCACTTCAATGGTATTGATCTGACTAGATGGATCTATCGTGCAGAACAGTATTTCAGTCTGCATAATACTTTTGATGTCCAAAAAGTTCCACTTGCATCCTTTCATTTGGAACAGGAAGCCCTTCAATGGTACCGTTGGTACATCAAGGCTCATGACAAGCCAAAATGGATAGATTTTTGGCAACTCATTTTGCAACGATTTGGTCTTAGTGCTTTTGATGACTTCACCGGAGCACTCACTAAACTTCGTCAAATTGGCACTATGAGAGAGTATCAGACAAAATTTGAGAAACTAGCCAACCACACAAAAGGATTGTTTGATGACTTCTACAGGAGTTGTTTTATCAGTGGTCTTAAGGATGAAATCCGCCCATAGGTCAAAATGTTTCGTCCCAACACAATGATGGAAGCCCTGGGGTTGGCTAAGTTAGCAGAAGACAAGATTGTTACCCAACAACGCTCCAAACCCACTTTTGTTCCCTTCCAAAATATGGGTTCTAACCGACCTCCCATCCCTCCAGCTCCTCGACCAACTCCTATCAAGAATTTGTCTGAAACAGAGATGCAGGCACGTAGAGAAAAAGGGCTTTGTTATAATTGTGATGAAAAATTCACTCAGGGACATAGATGTGTTCAACAAAAGCTCTATCTCTTGGATGTGGATTCTTCGCTCGCCTCTGAAGTTGCTGAAGAAGCTCCAGATACACTGGATGATCAGGTCAACATTCAGGAGCCGCCTATTGACTTCCCATATCAGGAAGACCACCCAGAGATATCTCTCCATGCTTTATCCGGCATCACCACCCCCCAAAAAATGCGGGTCAGGGCTTACTTCAAGAAGCTTCCTCTTACAATACTCATTGATTCTGGTAGCACTCATAGCTTCATTGACCCTCGGATCGCCAAACATGCTGATTGTTTTGTCCATCCTTGCTCCAACTTTGAAGTCATGGTTGCCAATGGGGGAACCTTACCTTGCAAGGGAAAGTGTCACAATGTGCGTATCTCTCTGGGAGATTATAACCTATGCTTTGACATGTTTGCCTTGTCCTTAGGCGGATGTTATGTGGTTTTGGGCGTTCAATGGTTACGCGCACTTGGCCCCTTCTTATGGGATTTTGTTGAACTTTGGATGCAGTTTTCAGTCAATGGGACACAACACAAATTTATGGACTTACAACCAGGGTCTCTCCGCATCATCAGTTCACATCGCCTGGAAAAGATCCTTAAGAAGAATTCACATGGTGTCATCGCTCAGCTCCATTCCATCCAGATGCACCCACTAACGGTCTCCACTACTTCCTTGGATAGATATGCATGTGTCTTTGTTGCACCAGTGGGCTTGCCGCCTTCAAGAGACCTTTCCAGTAAGCATTTAGCCGCATCTACATATCAGCAGGAAATGATGACTATTTTGCCTGCAGTACAGAAGTGGCAGCCATCCCTACTAGGAAATTATTTATGCATCAAGACTGATCTTTAGAGTCTGGAACATTTTCTGGAACAATGCGTCTCCTCACTAGCACACCGGAAATGGGTTATCCAACTCATGGGTTATGACTATGTGATCACTTACAAGAAGGGTAAGGATAATATGGTGGCAGATGCTCCTTCTCGCCAATTTGATGACCTAATTTCTCTTACAACTATTTCTCTACTTGTTCCAAATTGGTTGCAATCTGTTCAACGGGGATATCTCTTCTATGAACTCCATGCTTCTTCATCGGCAGGGCACTCTGGGTTCCTCAAAACCTATGACCGGGAACAATGTAACTTCTTTTGGCAGGGACTGAAAATGAAAATTCACCAAATGGTGGTTGAGTGTGATACTTGCCAGGTCAACAAGGGTGAAACGACACTCCTTTCAGGACTACTCGAACCCTTTCCCATCCCTACATAGATGTGGACAGCTATTTCTATGGATTTCCTAGAAGCACTCCAGTGGTACAATACCACATCTAAAAGGACACCATATGAAGCAGTTTATGGACAGGAACCGCTAGTTCTTCTTTCATACACGTTCAACAGCTCCCCAGTTCAAGCAATTGACTCGGTTCTTCGAAACCGCGATCAGATTCTTCTCATTATGTTGGACAATCTTCACATGGCAAGAATTCGACTGAAACAACAAGCCGATCAACACCGTTCTGAGCACACTTTTCACGCAGTTGATATGGTCCTTCTTCGTCTACAGCCTTCCAAGCAATCCTCCCTGAAAATCAAAAGGCGTCAGTGGGCCGGAATGCAACCCGAGGATGCTACAGGGGAACCACTCCTTCAGATTCTGCATCAATTTCCACATCTAAAGCTTTGAGGACAAAGCTTTTTCTAAGGGAGAGGGGTTATTAGGAACCCATGTCAGCCCTTCTATTTACTTTGTTAGTATATTGTTGTTGGACGCATATGCTTTGTAAGTCGTCCCGTAGTATTTTTTGATCCATAGTTTGTATTATTGTTGTTGGACGCATATGCTTTGTAAGTCGTCCCGTAGTAATTGTTGATCCATATTTTGTATTGGCCCATGGTTTGTATTGACACATGGTATTGACCCATGGTATTGGCGCCTAGACTTAGTATATAAGTTTGTGTTGAGACCAATGAAGGGACCGTAAAGTTATTTGTATTGAGCTTGCTCAAAGGAGGTTGCCCCCTCGAAGTGGCCTGCGATCAATATAAAAGTGATTCTGATTTATGTTATTTCTGCTATTTCGTGTGTTTTCATTAATTAATTATTGCAGGTTCTTCACAGGTTTCAATTCTTTGGTTTTTGGTTGTCTGTGACTTGTTTTTTTGTTCACTTGCTTGGTCAATTTATCAAAGTTTATAGTAGTGTAGTAGTATTTGTAATTGTTGTAGCAGTCTTGATGATGCAAGTTAATGATAGGTTGTAGGGTAATGCTTTGTTGGAAATTGAGTTGGTGAGTTCTTTGGAAATATCTATAATCATTTTGGTTGTTTTCATCAACTTTTTAATATAAAAATTACCTGCTTTTGTTAAACAAAAAAGGTCATAAAAAGGTTTGAAGGTTGGCTCCAGGGGAAGAACATCGATAAGGCTACGAGTCCACCAAAGGGAAAATGTAAGGGGCTCTAAGGGAGGAATTGACCTAACTCTCACAATCCTAATATAACCTATATATGACTCCTTCATATGATTATCCTATTATAATTTCATAATAATCTTCATGTTATTATAATTAGGGGCCTAGTGAAATGATTGATTACTTTAAGTGATTATTTCCTACCCTCGAGTACCTATCGCCTATTATGAAGCAACCAACTCCTATATTCTTTCAATCAAGGAAAGTTCAAACATTACTCTTGATTCCTCTCTTCCTTACCCTCTCCTTCATTCATGAAAAATGGAGAATTCGAATTAGGAAGGGAGCTGGAAAAATAAAAAAGGTTCTTGAGGAGAGAATAGAGTTCTTGATTAAAAAATTAGTAGCCCAATTATCATAGGATCCATGGAGTGTTGAAAAAGGCATTGTTAAGTGAAATTAGACACCAATATTGAATCAAGGAAGTACCTTCTTCAAAATTTGCACTTTGTTGACTTGTTAGGATGCCCAACATCCCATAATCTGTTGTCCATGAAGCCACATACCTCCATAAATGAAATCTAAAAGGGACAATGAATTGGGATCATCTTATAAATACTAAAGAACATAGTGAGGGAGACATTCTCGAGGGAATGAAGAGTAGATAAGGGAGTGGTTTATTGTGTTGTATTGGGTAGTGGTGAGAGCCAAGGGGTGGTGTAATTTGAAAAGTGGATAAAGAATCCAATCACTACAAGGAAAATATATTGTAGCGAAGGTCATAACGTATGCTACTCCCAAAAGAGCCCAAATATCTGTTTCTAGTGGAGGCGAGCGACCAAAGGTTTTAGCGGAAGTTTTAATTTCAGTGCGTTTTTTACTTAATCGCACTGGTGCGTTCACAACATACTCGCATCGGTACATTTCCTAGTATGTCGCACTATAGGCCTTTGAAGCCTTTGAATCCTTGGGATTATAGGCATGTGCCTCAATATCTTATTAGGAGGACCATGTGATTTAGCCTTGTCATTTGATTCTTTGTATCTTCCATGCCCATATTTTGGACATATATCTGTGTCTGCATATTCGCCTCTATATAGAATACAATCATTGGGGTATGCATGATAAGATATGTACTCTACACCCAACATTTTCAACATATTTTTTGCCTCTGCACAACTGCCGGGCAAGACATTATCATTCCGAAGTACCTTATCTTTGAATAACCTACAGTTAGTGGGAAATACAAATGTGCAATGTCATTTAACGTTCATAAAATCGACCATTTTCAATGATGATTGTGTCACAGGATTCCTCAAAATATAATGTAGTTGATAGTCAATTACCTTAACATTGCCGAGAAACATGCGTCTGACATGCCATACTTTGCTTTCAAGTTGTATAGTAACATTGTTGTCCCCAACTATGTAGACTTTGATTGACCAAATCCAAATAGAGGTTTGGTGGAAGCCGATTTAAGGCTTTCGAAGAAGGCTTCAGTAATATGAGAGTCATCTCCTAGCTCATTGTCCTGGAATGTATGGAAAAACATTGCCTCCATGACACTCCTTTGTCGTAATAACTCGTCCATACCAATCTCTACTTCATTGCCTCCATTTCCAACATGTGAAGAACTACTATTACTATAGGAATTCCTGACTAGTGAGAATGGATGCAATGGAAATTGAATAGGTGGTTGATTCAACCATGCTTGGTATGCTTCCTCTCCAAGTTATGCTCTTTTTTCAGCCTTCTCTCGATTTGACACTGTACTGGGTGCAACAGAAGATGGTAGACAAGTCGCTCATCATCAGAATCCTGATTTCAAAAATATTAAACATTACATCAATCATGTTAGTAAGCACAATGCAATTGGTTTGATCTAGAATTATAGAAAGGAATTATTACAAAAGCACGAGAATCACTTCCAATATAAAATGTTAAGCTACAAACAATTTATAAGGCAGGCATTCAAATTGAGCGATAAATTAACATCAATTCCACATTAAATATGAAAATTTAAAATTGAGCAACACATTTTCAAATTGAATTTATAAATTAAATTAACAATTTATAAAACATAATTTCAAAATGAGGAATACATTAATATGAATCCATTGAAAATTAACTAATACAATTAATTAATCAATGTTTTTTCTTGTCTTACGCCCCAAGGGAACGTCTAAAGGTAATCCCAATGCAAGGTGTCTCTGACAAGCGGTTGGTGGTCTACATAAGTTGTAGTTTATTAACAAACCGTCACCGGGAGACAAACTACGTATTGCATGTACAACAACAAATACAGACGCTTTCCTTTTCATAAAGAACTCATGGTCATTGAAGTGTTCCTCAAATGAACAATTTGGAGAAAATAAAGAGCACCAAGAACTATTTATGAACCCTGCAATGTTCCCATGAGTGCGTGGACGACCATCTATATACAATAGGTTCTTCCTGTTAAAGTTTCCAGAAACATAAACATTCATGCATATAGTATACATGGAAACATTGTTCTTGCATTTAACAATATTCAAGTAATAAGACCGCAAAATGGCATAAGTGCTACTGATTGTTTGGGAGGAACGAGTACATGTGAAAGGATAAACAACCCAAGATTTGCAGCATCTATATTAGACTTGGTAATCATAAAACAATTACCACAAAAGGAGTATTTAGTTCCAACATCAGGCACAGGTAGAGAAGACGGCCAAATGCCATATAAAGTGCAATTGTAAGAAGTTTGATATTTACTTTGCAAATTCACGAGAAGGGAGAAATCATCGCTACCCTCTAACAATTGGACGGACCTCGGTGTGTACTTGGATAGTTTTTCTCTCAACTCATGCAAATTTTTGGATCTTCTAGTAGAGATGGGTTGGGTGGCATTCATATCATACTTTGGATCACTAGAACTTTCAAATGATTGAACATAAGCAGAGGGGTTCGTCAATTTAGGATGAGATATAGTTGTTTTGGCTTCCAACTATTTCAAAAATGAGCATAGGGAAGTGTTCTTGCATGTCTTTTCTATATCACCTATTGGATTTTTTACTGCAGTAGGGGGTATTAGACCATTGACATTGGGTAATCTATCATAATTTGGTGTATTGGGTAAGTGTGACATGTCGAGGGTTCTCCTTCAACCCTTCACATTTTGAACAACCACAAACTACTGGGGTGTCAGAAAAGAGTTTCAACTCACAACGAATTACTGTCGATGAACCAGGATGGTGGCTTGAAGATGGCATGTTACAATTAGTGGGATAAAGCGGCTGCCCATTTTCATCCACGAACTGCTTGCGGTATCTTACTCCTTATAATAACTTCTAACATTTTGAAACTAGTGGAATGTCTTGTGCATCCGAACTCGAACCCGAATCGTGATCCTGCAATATAGAATAAATCGATATTCAAATTCACATGGATAAGTAACATAAATTCAAATAAGTAGTCAAAATATAAATAAAACCTGAACTTACTGGGGATGGAAAGGGAGAACTCGTCGAACTTTGAACAAGATGGTATGAGTTGTAATCTGAAGAATTGGCCATTTGATACTACAAACTTTTATTCCTGCATTTGAGCTAAATCAACAATCAATATACGTCTCTACAATCCTAAGATATTTTCAAGAACTATATCACAATCTAACTTCCAATATAGTTTGGAAACTATTTTGTAAGAATAAGGTGAGTTTAAGAAACATATACATACTATGAAATATTCTAATTGGTGTGGTTAAATACTAAAAGGACATTTGGTATGAATATATAATTTTAAGTGGACACATAAAAACAAAGAATTTACAAATTAAACCGGTGCATTTATTCATATCTAAACGCACCAGTGCACTAACATAAACAAAATGCACCGGTGCGTAACGAATATAAGCACAAGTTGTTAAAGAATATCCACAAAATCCCCCATGGTGGAAAATATCCACTACATTTGGTAGCGGGTAACGGATATTTCTACATGCACTTTTACAAAATAATTCATTACGGTGTATTTCATACACATAAGTGCACTGGGGCGTCCAAACTTTACATGCACCGCCACATGGGTTGTTAAATTGTTTTTAAGACGATGTGTTTTACTTATGTACACACCGGTGCGACTTGACAACATGCACACCGAAAATGTCGGAAATCAAAATTTTAAAAAATCGCACAAACCCTTTTTGCCCTAAATTAAAAAAGGGCGGCAATTTTAAGTTCGAAAAGTAAATCTAAATAGTGTTTAAAAGCCAAAAACCTAAACATTAACTCATTGTTTTGCCGAAATTTCCAGGGGGGAGTTTTGGAAGACAAACTTACGTGGAAGGAGTTTGGGGCAACCAAAAGGAGTTCTGAGGGTCAAAATTTGTTAAGTATGGTGAATCAAACAAAACCCTGCATAATAGAAACTACAAGCATATAAATATTATTGTAGATCTTATTACTTTATTTAGAGTTTAACTAGATTTAGAAGAAGAAGAAAAATCATGCTTACCTTCAATGTTGCAACCCTTATTTTATCACTGCTTCTTTTTTGTTTTATGTGGCTGCAAAATTTTACACTAGGGTTTAAATCCCTCTATTGTTATACAAAATTGCAATTTCACATTTTAGGGACTTTGGATTTATTGAGCTTGTGATTATATATAGAAAGCGTATGGTGATATGGGGCCACTTTCTTGGTCGAATATGTAACCATGTCGGCCCTGTTATGTTTTTTTTTCTAGTTTTTTTAATTAAAAAAGGCATGCGTCAAAATCGGTGCGTTTGTATTACATGAATGCACTTGTGCGTCCATCGACATAACGCACTGGATATGACCCATGTCGCATCATTTTTATTATTTTATAAAAATGCAAAGGTCGTTTTTCGTGTCTCAATTCTTTGTTCTTGGTGTGTCACGTTTAATATAACGCACAAGATATGACCCGTGTCACGTCGTTTTTTATTATTCTCCAAATTGCAAAAGTCGATTTTTGTATCTCAATTCTGTTCTCGGTGCATCCTATTTAATTTAACGCATCAGTGTGGTTTTGTTACCGACGCACCAGGGCATTTCATGTATTCAAGCGCACCGATGTCAGATTTATTCCTTTTCAATATATTTTTTGTCATATTTTGAAGGTCTGTAATTTGTTTTTATAATATATTGATAGCTTTTGTATATAATGGTATAGGTTGTTTATTGGTATAAAATGCATGTTATGAGTTCAATGAACAACAACTTTAATCAAGATGATGGGAGAACATTGAGAATTACGAAGAAGGCAAGTGCTTTTAATTAATTTATGTATTTAAATTAATTTGTTTGAATTATTTGTAAAGTTAACTAATATGTATTGGTTAATGTGTGACATGCAAAGCCAAAAAATGAGGAAGTTGAATAAGATTCTTACCAAACTAAGTCTAGAAGAACGTAAAACGTCGATGGAAAAGTTGCAGAGGGATGAATTAGGTGAATAAAAAATAAGTCAATATGAATTATTTATTGAAATTTGAGTAATAATCTACTTAAGAATATTCACTAATATGTTTCAAATAACGTAATTCACATATGATGAATGTTATGCAGGGACTGACAGTAACATAATTCAATGTCATCATAAGAATTTTTTTTATGGAAGATGCAAATGATGATCAATTGGTACTTAGCTCATCTGGAGTGGTGTTGGAAGTTAATAGAAGGGGCAAAGAATTTTATAATACTATGAGGGATTTAGTGGAAAGAATGTACATACATACTTTTCACTTACAAATCAAAAACCAATCTAATGATTCGAATAATCAGGTCATATGTAAACTATAAGAGGCATTCCCAGAGCAATGGTCAATGAGACCTGTCAGGATTGCAATAGAAAAAACATACAACAATAAAAAAGAATCATTCAAAAGGTAATATTCCTAAACATGTTTATGTAGAATATGTATCTATAACTATTACAAAGCGGCATTCATGCAATAATTTTAATTATGTCATATTTATTTTTCATATCAATAGAAAAATAGTTTAATGCATTTTACATTTTCAGGAAGATTATGAGAATCCCAAAGGATGAAAGAGATGATATGCGAAATGTGCCAGTAGGGATGTCCAAGAAAGTGTACAAGGAGATGGTCAAGGAGATGGACATAATTGCATCGCAGGAAGAGTCATCTCAACATCAACGTGCTTCAAATGTATGAAATCATTGGTTTTTAGGTTTATGTTATACATTTCATTAATTAATTCAACATTAAATATTAGTTTTCAATCGTTTTGTTGCAGAAAATAAAAGAAAATGGAACCCAATTAGCACACAAGACATGATGACAAGGAAAAAAGGGGTTGATAGCAAAGTTTGTGAGTATTTGTGATTTCGTTGTAAGAAATAAAGATTTGGTAGTGGTTGTGAATGGTATATTTAAATTTGTTTAATTTGATTTCACTCGAAATCCTTTCATGTCTTCAAACATGTGTTAACATACAAAGAGGAGCCATTAGAAGAATTGATTGACATTGGGTTAAGCACGGTTTGTGAGTATATGTTGGTGTATCAAAAATTAATTGTGGATTTTGTAAGTCTCTATGTTGTTTTACTTCTCTCATTTTATAATTAATAAAACAACAAAAATCTTTTATATTAAATCTATGATTTGTGACAGGGAATAACACTTGCAAGAAACAAAATATGGAGTGGATCCAACCAAAGGCTTGTTGATAGAAGGCATGAGATTTGGTTTTGAGATAATGTGTATCATTCATGAGTCGATTATTTCTATGGTATGTCGCTTTTCAATTTACGTTAATGTATTCTATCTATTTATTTTTCATTATTCCCATTGGTAATGTAGATACACTCAGTATACTTTATTTTTATATTTGCATATGGAAGTTGAAGAAGAGGGAAACAATCGAGCCAATCAACAAAACATTCGGCCAAATAACCCAATTGATGCAAGTGGCTCGAACACCAATAACAGTTCTAGCGAAGAATGTTGCTCTGTATTTAATTTTGATGTTAATGCAAGCTATCGTAGCTTGTTGTATATTTTGAAATAATTGTCTGTGAAAATCAGACATTTTGTATTGGACATAGTGTATGAATTCAAAGACAAGTTACCAATAAGTGTAACAATAATTGGTAAAAAAATTTCCAAGAAAAAATGTGTATTTTCATTCAAGATGGAGCAAAAATTAATTCTTCAATGCCATACAGCAGTCGTAAATGGTACATTGGTAATTAAATGTATGGATGATTAAATATTACAATAGATTCTTGCATCTATGATATAAGAAATTAATCCAAACAAACAATTTCAATAATTACAATTGAAATGAATTTTACTATAAACAAATATTTCAATTTCAGATGAATAATGGAATTAAAAAATAAAAAATATAATATATATATTTGAATGGAATATCAGTAGCCATTCTTCAAAGAATCATATTCGGTGCGTTTACCAATATATGTCGCATCGGGGATCATATACTAACATTGCGCACTAGTGCATATAAATGAAAATTACGCATTGGTGCATGTATAACATTGAGCACCGATGCATTTTATTTTATGAATCGCACTGGTGCATGTAGATTGCTTATGCCCACCCGTTTTTAATTTTTAAGCCTGACAGTGCATTTGATATGTTAAACTGCACCGGGTCATGTTGATAGTTTGTAAGCATTGGTGCGTTCTAGTATTAAATGCACCGGTGCATTCGTGTATGAAATGCACCGGTGCGACCTGATAAATGTATGACACCGTTAAATTTAAAAATAATGAAAAAATGTACAGTGTGTATGATGTAAAATATCGCACCGATGCGTTTATGTTGTACAAACGCAACTGTGTATATATGTTATACGCAAGCATTGGTGCAGCGTTGAAATTTGATTATTTCTGATGCTTGTTCTGGTTGAGTGCACCGGTGCATCTTTTATAATCATACAACACCGGTGCATCATAGTAAGAAACGCACCGGTGCGCGTAAATTCAGTTGTGCGCATCGATAAACTTACATTCTCTAAAACCTTTGGCCACCGAGTATTTTTTAGTTATAAAATGTATCGGTTATGACCTCCATAAAAACATCCGCTACCATTGGTGGAGGTCGTAGCGGAGGTTTTTTTGAAAAAAATTTCCAATCTTGTAACACTAAAAACATCCATTATGACCTCTGCTACAACGCCTTTTCCTTGTAGTGAATAGTGGTTAATGCAGATTTATCTTGGTAGCCTTGAATAATCTTATTCGCCCTAATTTTGTCATAACCTAGGATATGGGTGTTATTCCATAGAGGAATAGCCTATGGTTGGGAGGAAATGGTTCACCCAAAATCAATATCCATAAAACCTAACTTATGAATAAGATAAGTACTATAGCTTTGATTTGAAAATTCTTATTAAGGTTTGCTTATTATGTTGTAGATTCATTTACAAAGTTTGTTAGCACTGAAAAGTTCTCTTGGTGTAGAGAATCAATGGGCATTGTTGGCATTAACAACTAGTTTCATGAATGCTTCCCATTTCGACCACCTATCTCAAAGAATACAACAAGTGAGAAATGTTGGACGTGTGTTGTACTCTTTGTAGGGAGTTCGGGAGTAGCACCCCGGAAATAAAAAAAAAATTGGGTCTATTTTTGGTCAATTTTGAGTTGTTTTCAGCCCATGGTCTTGTGATCCACTGTAAACAAATTCCAGTTAAGGAATTTGGGTTGTAGTATAATTTAGGGTAATGGGTTAGGGTTTTGGATGCTATAATATTGTATTATAAAAAGAAAACATAATATAATGAGTTAGACTATGGAGAAACTCTCTAGAATGTTACTTTTCATAGTTTTGGGTTTTCAAGGTAAATCTTTGTGTGATGTGTGTGTGAGAAAATGTTAAGTCTTATGTTTTGGACTCTATTTGCTATTTTTTTTACACAAGTGATGCAGGGATTTCCGAGGATCATAAATTTTGACTTGATTATCCATTTGGGTTGAAAATTTAACAGGAAATTGTGTCTCAAAGAGTTCACTGCAGTGACTGATCAAATCCTTTTGATTGGACCTCATTTCAACACTTTTTTGGGGCCAAATTCCTTCATATAATGCCTCAAATTGGGATTTTAGTGTTTTTTCAGGATTTTTTAAATTTGCAATTATCAATTATCTCTTAGTTTATGCACCTAATCAGAAAAGTGAGTTGACAACTAGTGTCGCTCTAGTTAACTTTTAGTTATTGGTTAGTTTTAGAGTCATGTGAGAATTTCCTAAAATTAAAAATTTTCTAAAATCTCATATAGTAGTTATAAGGGGTTGAACTTTGATTGTAATAGTTAGTGATGGAGAAGGAATATAAGATAGTTATTTTTCCATTCTCGTGTGTGTGCATGGTTTTTAGATCTTGTGAATGAATCAAAGTATATTGGCTGCATCAACAAGTTTTTCAAAACTCTTCATTAACAACCTTAATGTCACTACACATGCTCAATTTGTGAATGACACATTGCTATCAAGTGAGGCTTTCATTAGAGAATCTAAAAGGCTCTTAAGATGATCAATTGTAATGTAGAGGCATTGAGTCAAGAAATTAGTAAACAAAAATCTAAAATCTACTTATTAAATGTAAATCACAAGTTCCAAAGAAGAATAAGAGAGGTAATAGGATTCCATTTTTTTTTCATTTACCATTAAGTATATGTGATTTCCCCTTTCTATCGAAAGACATAAGGTTGGTGATTAGACTCTAGTCATGAATAGAATCAAGTGAAAAATCAATTCTTAGACAAATAAGCCCATGTACACTAATGGAAGGATCGTGCTTATTTAGTTTGTACATTATAGTAATCCACTCTGTCAAATATTAATTCTTCTTGCTCCAACCACTACACTAAATGAGATTGAAAGAATTCTAAAGAACTCCCTTGAGAATGGAGAGAAAATGACACTTGTTATTTAGGAAAAAAGTTGATTTTCCAAAGTGGATTGTAGGTGTAGGTATGAAAGAATGGAGGTACTGAACAAGGCCATGAATGTAAGACTATATTGTAGAATACTTCACGAACCTAATGCTTATGGAGTAAGGTTGTAAAGCTAGAATATATTGAGAAAGATGATATGGAAGGTTAATAAGGAAGTCATTCCTACCTACAGGATTAAACATATGCAATAGTATCGTTTGAAGCAAATTTGGTGTTTGATAAGCATTTGTTTTGCAGCATTTATGATGGCTTTATGAAAAAACTTATGGGAAGATGCTTGGAATGACCATCCTCCTCTAAAGGGAATAGGAATTCTAGAGTTATCATGGAGGAAATAGTTTAACATAAGTAGATGAAAGTAATTATTACTAGAAGGAATATCCAATGAAGGGGTCATTGTGTAATCTATAATGTAAAATCTTTGAGGAATGACCCATCTGACTCTAGGATGAAGAAAGGGGCATTATGCAAAAATATTGTCCATGAGAAATATATGCAAAAGGGGAGGGAAGGATGTGTTGCATTGGAAATAGAGTCAAAGGAAAGTACATTATAAAATAAAGCTTCCTCCTAAGCATTAAGGAAGAGGAACACTTGTGAAAAAAATCACTTTAGAAAATGTCTTATTACCTGCAACCTTAGATAAGGTAGTTGAATTAACCTAGTTTCCATAAGCAAACTTTCTTTCAACTTGAGTTGTGAAAGAGAGGAGTGACAGTTTGTTCTCAGTGTAGTGGATAGAAAAAGAAGAGGAAGATTATAATCATATACTCCTTCAATTTAAATACGCAAGACAAGTATTGAGTCTATGGAACAACTTCAATGGGAATACAAATTCTCTCTTCCCTATTCTAAAATGTATTTTTATAAAAGGGCACAAATCCCCTTAAATGTTAAAACATAATTGGAACTCCTCTCCTAGTTTCAGGTTTTGCTTTCTATGGAAGTCTAGGAATCACAACATATTTTATGGAAAACTTTGGTTTTTTAATTGAACTTAGGAAAGATCAAAAGAGAATTTGGAAAAAAATTAATTCCAATTGCAGATGAAAATTGAATAGAAAGGAATCTCACAAGGAAACTGATTTCCTTAAACCTTTGGGTCTCACCCAAAATCCCTCTCTCTTTATCAATACATTCTTGTACTTGTAAACCAAAACCTACAACCTAAGATAAGGTGGTTTCCCAATTCAATGCCATTGTGACTAAACATCAATAGAAATTTGAAACACCCCATTGCTTAACCCCTTCATGTGGGGATCATGACCACGATATTCCACTTATTCTGGGTAGTCAGCCACCCAATGTGTGCCTTATTGATACCCTTTTTACTAGAAGAATGAAATTGAAAATACCATCAAGGCATTGTTAGAGGTTTAAGTCATATGTTTTAGTGACTAACCCTTACTCCTCACATATGGTCATGGTATTGAAGAAAGAAGGTAATTGGTGAATGTGTTATGATTTCTATACCCTCAATAAGTTGACCATAAAAGGGAAATTCCCCATCCCAGTTATTAATGATCTTTTGGATGAGCTTGATGGTGCCAAGTTCTTCACTAAATTGGATATTGGCTTAGGATGCCATCAAATACAGTTGAAGGAGGCGGCTATTAAGTTTTGGTCCCTTAGGACATGAAAAAAATTGAACTCGTCGAAGCTCAAAACTTCTTGTAGAGTTATTTGTACTAGATGAGCTAGGTTTGGATACTTTGGAAGAGACTTGCGATGATCTGATCTTAGAATAATCATTGAATCACCCACCATTGATGCCTCATAGGCCCCTTGTGCTTTAAGAAATAAGAGGCATGTGAAGAGGGCTAAAGGATTGACTTTATTATTTAAAGAAATCCAAGCCCCCAAGTATATTTAGTTTATTGATTTCCTATAGAGCCAATTATAACTCTCCCTGCACCTGCTACCCTAGGACCTTAATAGAGTTACATATTGTCGATGACACTATAGTTGGTTGGGTAGGCCTCATTAAAATAAGTTAAAGTTTTTAAGAAAATTTTAAATGGTTATCAAGCAACTTTGGGGTAGGACACTAATGAAAAAGGCCAAAATATTCTGCTATATAATAATGTAACTCTTAGAACAAGCTATCAAAAGTCGAACTTTTTCATTACTACAAAATATGTCTTGAAAATAGTCAATTTTGGCCAATACACAAACGATTTTGAATTTTTTTCGCTCCAAGAACTGTTTCAGAACCGAGGTAGCGTTGTGGATTTGTGCAGGCATTATCAGAGCTCGTGGAGAGCTTTCCCCCTGGAGTTGTTCTCCTTGGATCGGTCTCGGAGGGCCTTTGAGCGCGAGGGTGCAAGTGGGGGGGTTTTCTTTGAAAAGTAGAGCGGTTCTTGGCATAGGAGTTAGCACCTACAGGATCTCCTGTTGTGTGTTTCTTGTGGACTTCTTTGCCTCCAGCCTGGAGAGTTCGCTTCTTCTTTGACCCCTTGGGAGCGGGAGAAGTGTTGAACGGTGGGAAAACCTGTGGTGTTGATACAGTGGGGTTTTTTTCAAAGCTTGTGAAGTCTGTCTCCCTGGAGTTGAGTCTTCGTTCGGTGCTTCTTGGATCTTTCTTATGCAGGAGAAGAGAAAAAGGCAGGCTACCAATACTGTGAACCGGGTGTTGGAAGAATCATCTTTTTCTGGAGGATTATGGGGCTCGAATAGTTTCTTAGGCCTTCATCATGGGACCAGAGGGGGACTCTGAAATCCCATCCGAACTCATTGCCTTCAGGAAGCTGGTTGCAAATAGTGGAAAGAGGAAACAACGAGATGACTCGCAAAAGTTTGTTAGAAAATTGGACAACATCCCTTCTGTAGCCCTACCAGAAGCTGAAGCTTGCAGATCTGCCTTGAACCTCACCGAGAGGGGATTAATAGGACAGTTTTCAGGATTGTGGCCCTCACCCAGAGTGGTTGAGACTTGGATACAGCAAAATTGGAGACCTCTTACAGTGGAAGGTATCAGAAGCTACATGGTGGGCAAGGGATTCTTTGTAATAGTCTTTGACAGTGCAAAAGACAGACATCTCATATTTCGGAATGGTCCATATTTTATGGGCCCCCAGGGCTTATATTTGAACAATTGGACTCCTTACTTTGATCCTACACAGGATGTGCCGTCGGCGGTTCCGGTATGGGTGCGCCTACCCCACCTCCCTCTTCATTGTTGGAACCTGAAGTCACTCAAATCAATTGGTAATACCCTAGGTAAATTCATTGATCGAGCTGATCGCAAGGATCAATATTCTTGCTCAAGAATATGTGTAGAGGTCGATTTGGAAATCGTTCTCCCGGAAGCCATTAAATTGACAATAGGAGACTGGACACATATCCAAGACTTGGATTATGAGCAGCTACCCTTTAAATGCCGATTCTGCCATGGTTATGGCCATTTTGCCAGGGATTGCAAGAAGAGAACTGAAGAAGAGGAGGCAATAAATAAAGCAGAGTAGTGGACTCAAGTGAGTAAAACAATCAAGTCAAAACAAAACATTAGCAAAAAAGGGAAAGAGATAGTGAAGGGGCATATTGCTTCCTCAGCAGGGCAGCAGCATGGTGAAGGAAGCACTATAGCGGAAAAGTCAAGGGTAGAAATCATAGTACCTCCTCCAGTAGCCATTAAAAACTCCTTTGCTACTCTCAGCACTTTGGAAGACATGCCAGATTCTGTGATTTTGGAAACAGAGCAGCAGACCACTCCTCTAGAAGGGGACAAAGAATTGACTGTTAATTTCAAACCATTAGCTCATTCCCCAAGTGGAACCTCCTCCCCACCCTCCTATGCTGAAATGACCATGAAGAAGCCGTTGGAAAACTCTGGCTCATCGGAAGATGAGACGTTTGAGAGACCTATGAAAAAATCAAGAAGAAAATCTCTCAAAGATGCTAGAGAGGAAGAAGCTGAGAGACAAAAAATGCAAGGCAACCAATCTACCATCGAAATGTCCATTGGCAGAAAAACCAGAACAAGAGTAGGAAAGGGAGGTCCTCCTCCTCCTCAACCTGGTAAATAATGTGCCTCATCTCTTCGAATTGAAAAGGTTTGGGGAATCCCGTAAAAATTGAAGCTGTCAAAAACTTGGTAAAATTGGAGTTTCCTGACATTCTCATGCTCAAAGAGACTAAAATTGAAGGGGAATCCCTTCTTCGGCTTAGTAAATTGAATTGGAAAAAGAATGAAGAGAAGGTTGTTGGTGCTAGGGGTTCCTCCGACGGTCTTTCCACCCTGTGGAACGATGATAAATTTCATCTTGAGAGCTCTTTTGAGACTCAGCATTGGATTTACACGGAGCTCAGGCACAAGGTAAGTAAGATGTCTTTAGCTCTTGTCAATTTATATGTTCCTATATATTATGCTGAAAAGAGAGAGTGTTGGAAAACTCTGTCCGCCTTTCTAGAGGCGCACTCTCCTAAGAATATAATTCTAGTTGGAGATTTCAATCTGGTGTTTGAGCCTAAAGAGAAGTGTGGTGGAGTCAACAATAGAGATCAGCTTCTACATGTAGTTGAAGAATTAATCCATCAGTGGGATTTAATTGATTTCAAACCAAAAAAAGGATTATACACCTGGACCAATAACCGTGTCGGGGATAACCATATCTCTGCTCGACTGGATAGATTATTACTTCAGATCTCCTTTCTGCTTGAAAACAAGATCATATTCTCTATAATTCTGCAGAAATTGACATCGGACCATAAGCCAATATTATTGCATTTTGAAGAAGCAGAGAGACTGGGACCCATTCCATTTTGTTTTAATCCTCTCTGGGCTAAAAGAGAAGGATTCATGGATACTATAATCAAAGCCAGGAGTGTTTCTGTCAATGGATCGCCAAGTTATGTCTGGGAGCAGAAAGTTAAGGCTACAAAGGTGGCCTTGAAATCCTGGATTAAAAATCCCTCGGTCTCACCCACTAGCAGTAGAAAGCAGTCTACCATCCAGCTGATTGATTTGCAATTAGAAATGGAATCTAAAGACATCACCCCTGCTGATATTTAGAATGAACAAGTTGTCCAGCTCAACAATCTTCGATCCTATAGGCACGAGGAAGAGTATTGGCGGCTTAAGTCTAGAAGTCTCTGGCTGAAAGCGGGAGACAGAAATACTCCTTTCTTTCATAAACAGTTTAAAGCCCACCTCTCTCGTAATCACATGGATGAAATCACAGATTCTGATGGGACTGTACACAAAGAAAATGTTCACTTAAAAGAGGCTGCTACATTACATTTTCAGGAGCTCTTCACCGAAGAAGGAGTGAATTCTGAGGAGGAATTCCCCAAATTCCTCTCTCACATCCCAAAATTGATAGGGGAGCAAGATAATGAAAGCCTTGTGAAGCCCTTCACTGAAACTGAAATCAACAACGTTGTTTAGGAAATGGAGCCAGACAAAGCCCCAGGGCCCAATGGCTTTTCCATCCACTTCTACAGAATTTGCTGGGATGATATCAAGTTGGAATTAATTCATATGATCAGGGGTTTCCTCCAAAAATCCAACGTTGGTGGCAGCATCAATTCTACATTTCTGGCTTTAATCCCCAAGGAGTCAAACCCTGGTACCTTTGATAGGTATAGGCCTATCTTGCTTTGCAATGCGTCTTATAAAATTCTGTCAAAACTCATGGCCAATAGACTCAAACCACTGCTGGGAAAGCTCATCTCTTCCAGTCAAGGTGGTTTTGTGAAAGGCAGGCATATCACGAACAATGTGACTCTTGTGCAGGAAACCATCCATTCAAGCCATCAACACAAAGAACAAGGTATGATTATTAAGCTTGATATGGCTAATGCCTTTGAATGGGTTAGACACTCCTTTTTGTTTCAAGTCCTCCTTTCTTTTGGATTTAGTAATGATTTTGTAAGGCTGATCAAAGCTTGTATAGACAAGCCTTGGATTGCTCCTTTAGTGAATGGCGGGCCAGCCGATTATTTTCAAAGCACTCGGGGCATAAGGCAGGGTTTCCCTTTGTCTCCTTTCTTATATATTTTGATGGTTGACTCTCTCAGTCGTAAGTTGATCGCAGAGAAGGTTGCAGGAACAGCTCTAGGAATTTGTGTGATGAAAGACCTCAAACCCATTAACCACGCCTTTTTCGCTGATGACTCTCTCCTTTTGGGAGGTGCCTCTGTATCAATTGCAAAGGTCTTCAATGATGTTATCCAATCTTTCTGCAAAGTCTCGGGAGCTTTTGTCAATAAGAAAAAGTGTGCAGTGTATGGCTGGAATGTTTCTCATTCTGCCATCCAGAGGATTGCCCATTTCTTAGGCTATGCAGGTTATGTAGATTGGGAAATGTTTAAATATCTTGGACTGCCTATAACCCTGGGCACCACTAAGGCAATCCACTGGCTTGAGGTCATAAGCAAAATCAAGTCTAAAATGACAATCTGTGGAGGACAGTGGCTCACCACTGCTGGAAAATTAATCCTTATTAAATCAGTCATATCCTCACTGCCCATCTATCAGGCATCGTTTTTGTTGGCCCCCAAAATGATTATTGAGCAGGTCTCAAAGTTAATCCGAACATTCCTGTGGCAAGGAGGGAAGGGGAATATTAAAAAATTTCATCTAGTGAGCTGGGACATAGTGAAAAAACCTTTTTCTGAAGGAGGTCTGCAGGTCAGAGATCCTGGTCTTGCTAATTTGGCTCTCGGTGGCAAGATATTGTGGAAGATCTTCACTAACCCCAATCATCAGGTCAGTCAAGTCTTAATCAAAAAATATCTTAATGGAGTTTCAGTGAACAGTTTGGATGAAGGAAGAGCCACTAAGGGCACCACGTTGTGGAAACTTTGTAGCAATGGTTGGGAGTTTTTCAAAAAACATCTATATCGGATACCAAGCAATGGAAGGCAGATTTGGCTATGGGATGATATTATAATGGGCCTTCAGCCTCTCAGGAATAATGAAAAAATCAATGAACTTCGATGTTGGCTCACCAACCGCGGCATATCGAAACTCGCTAACATCTCCCATTAGGATCAGACTGGAAATTGGCAAGAATGGAAGCTGCCAAGGCTGCTCTAGTTGTATTAGCACCGGTTCATCTGTGAATCAGGGATAAATGGGGATGGGGTCCGACGGGTATTTACTCAGCCTCGCAGGGATTTGCTACCCTCCAAAAGCAGCAACTCCAGAATCAGTCAATCGCATTGTGGAAGCAGGTGTGGGATTCTTTTGGTATTCCAAAAATTAATTTTTTATGTTGGGTTCTCATGCATGGTCGAATTTTGACTGGAGAGAACCTTGTAAAACGTGGAATCCTCAGACCGCACAGGTTCCCACTCTGTCAATCAGCTCAGGAAACCAGTGAGCATGTCTTCATTGATTTCCCATTCACGCAGGAGGTGTGGCAGCAGGCTATGCAGGGCCTCAATGTTTCAATTCCATCTCAATCCAATATTGTCTTATTATTTTCTACCTAGACTGAGCATTATCCCCTAGCGATTAAAAGAAAATCTTTATGGGCCAAAATTTGGATGGCAACCCCAAAATACCTTTGCTGAGAAGTGTGGCTAGCCAGAAATGAGAGCATCTTCAATAACATGTTGTGCACCCCAGCAATTGTTGTAATGAAAATCAAAGCATTGCTTTTGGAGACGGTGGAAAATCGCCCAATTAGCAAAGATAACTCGCTTCTTCCAGCTGAGAAAAGTTGGATTGGCTGTGAATTAGGAATAAGATACCTGCCCGTCCAACCAGCTATCCTGAATGGTGGCTTCGGCGCACTGATTCTGAATTTCAAGAATGGTGGAAGAACCAAGGTAAAGCCACTCTCTTTTTCGATGGAGCAGCGAAAGGAAACCCAGGGATAGCTGGAGCAGGTGGGGTATTCTATGCCCCTGACGGGCATTACAAGGGAAGCTTCAGCTGGGGATTAGGGCAGGGAACAAATAACCAGGCTGAAATTCTAGGTCTGCTAAAAGCTTGTCAGATATCTCATGGGAACGGAGATAAAGATATTCAAATATTTGGAGATTCGAAAATTCTCATTAAACTTTTAAATAATGATGATCACTTCAATAATGCGACGCTCAATAAGACTTTGCAAAGGGTCCGTAACTTGTTGCTAAATTTCAACTCTGTCTCCTCCTTCCATATTCTACGGAGTCTAAATTAGGAAGCTGATACTAGGGCCAATGTGGGGTGTCTTCTAGCCCAAGCTGCTCTGATTCTGAATGAAGAACCTCCTCTTTGGTCTCCCATCCCGTAAGAGGGCAGCCTCTAAAGTCTTGTAACAACATGATTCTGAAATCTTTGACTGATAAACATGTTGGCTTTGTAAGAAAGGTTGATTGGCATTATCCCAGCCGTGTTTCTCCTATTATCAATAAAAATAAAAATAAATTACCCGTTTTTGTTATAAAAAAAAAGAAAGTTGAACTTTAAAAATGAAACCTACTTAATAAATATTTAGTAGTGTTATTGGTAGAGGAGCGTCACATACATAAATACTATAGGATAATATACAATGGAGAAAGGGAATGGGAACTTCTATTTAATAAAAGAGGGTTACTAATTCGATATATAAGAATTTAATTGGAAGAAGATAAGAATAGAATAAGAAGGGACAAGTCATCTTAACCCAAGGTAGTGATTTTGCTTATACAACAACCAAAGGGAAATACCCATGGATAATGTCATAAACAATCAAATTCTTGAATATATAAGTAGTACCATCCCCATCTCTCAATCACTTGCTCTTGCAGTAGTAGACTTAGCATTGTTTATCAAATGATTGTAGCTTTCATATGAACTTTTTAGCAATAATGATTCCTTGATCCTAACATGGGAAACAACTCACTTTAAATCCAATATTTTTATATTTATTTAACAATTAGTTGGGATTTCATTTGTTGGATTAAAGCCTAAGGCGAGGGAGTTCATGGGTTGGATTAAAAGTATGAAAACTTCTAACAACTCTAATGTCACTACCCAAGCTCAATTTGTGGATGGCATGTTGCTATCAAGTGAGGCTATCATTAGAGAAGTTAAAAGACTCTTAATATCCTCAACTCTAATGTAGATGCATTGAGTCAAGAAATTAGTAAATAAAAATCTAAAATCTACTTATTAAATTCCTAGAATTGTAAACCAAAACACCATTACAAGACATTAGTTTAAGGACAATAGTTTAGGTATTATGTATTGATAAAGAGAGAAGGATTGTATTGATAAAGTTTAAGGACGTTAGTTTCCTATCGAGATTCCATTTGTATTTGGAATTGATTGTTTTCAAACTTGATAAAGAGAGAGGGAATTGTAAACCAAAATTCCAAATCCAAATGGAATCTCAATAGGAAACTATTTTCCTTTACAAGAATTGTATCAACTTTACACCATTACATTAGGGGTTCAAAAATGGTGTATTACACCCAAAATCCTTCTCTCTTTATCAATACATTATTGTAATTGTAAACCAAAGCACCTTCATTTCCTATTCACAAATAATGTGCTCATCCACTACTAGGCCATTCATTTTCCTATCATCATCCATCCTCTATATTATAAGTACTTATTCAACATAACTTCCTCAACCTTCCCTTAACAACACTTTCCTAAAAATGCTTCCCATTGCCTCACATTTTAAAATATTAAAAATCCTTCTTGAGCTTTTCAATGCTTCAAACCATCAGATCAACCATACATAATAGAATTTAACCCCTTGCTCTCTGATTCACTCAATTGTGACAATTGTTCTTGTGGAATATCCATGACAATTTATAAATCATCAACTCCCTCTTCCCAATAGAATCTTAAAGCCAAAAAAAAAAACTTCAACCCAAGAACAAACAAAACAATATTCAAATCAATAACATCACTTGATGGCATGTAGAAGGAATTGGACCCCAATCCTTTTGTAGGACATGTATCATCATCACCCAACTCCACACGCGTTCCTCCCTCTTGCTCTTTAATCCCATTGAAAATTGTCTTTCCATGAGTCATATGTCTTGATGCCCCACTGTCCGCATACTATCAAAACATGACACCGTGTTAGAAAATAAATAAGATACCCTAGAGAAGGTGGTTTGAAATTGGGATGATTCCTCATCCACTCCTACTAAAATTCCTATTGCAACATGTTTTGATTTCCCCTTCTTGTTCTCTAAACATTGGCTAACATAATGTCCTATCTAGTGTCAACTACAACATTTCACTTTCTCAAGAATTTTTTCCTATACCTTAATCTTCCTTCTTACCCTCTGTATCTCCTTTCTTCCTTCCCTTATTTGTCCTCCCAACAAATGTGACTTCTTCTACTCCCTTTTGTTGCATTGAACAAGTTTCCAACATAATCTCTTCCTGCACAAGGTTATCCTAAGGCTTCACAAAATTTGGCAAGGTCCCATGAGCACAAACACCTCAGACAAAAGGCATTCAAGATTGAGCAAGTCCATTCAAACAAATGGACATCAACTCCTTATCCTTCACCTTCCTCCCTATGGAAAGCCTTTGATCTCTCAACTATGTGACCTTGGTAAGGTATCCCGCCACTGTATCTACCTTTCTAATGTGGATTATAGAAATCGTATTCCTCAATATCATCTATTCAGAAACACAAGTGCTTTAATAAACCAACCAAAGTATCTCCTTACCATTCTTCTTCTCTAGAATGTGAGGGATGAAGTGATCCTTCACCAAATCAAGAATGGTTTACTTTTCCTTGGCCTTCTTCTTGACGTGACAAACCAGCAACTTCATATTAGTAGAGTTTCCATCACTTTCTCAACATGCTCTCAAATATCAGCTTCCTCCATAAGCATATGTAGACTAAGCTTCCAAGATATGAAATTGGAAGCGGCATCCAACCTATCACACTCTCTAAGACTAAGAGTTGTGATCTTTCAAATCTAAAGCACACATGAAATAAAATTCAACAACAAATAAGTATGATAACCCTTCAAGGATCCAAGCACTTCTCCAAAGTGACCTGGGCTATAACACCCAACAACTTGTAAATATGTTGAGCAACCACACCCACATGCAATCTAGTTAAAATATCCAACTTCATTTTCATCGAGAGAGAAATCTCAGTGAAAGTAGCTTCAAAACCATGTCGAAATTCAATCTAAGGAAATTAATGCAAATTCAATAATTTCTTCTCACATTTGAGGTTTCGTAGGTTTACTCCCAATGAACTTTTAGCCTTAGGGATAATACTAAATATTAATTTACACCAACAAACAATGGATGATGTTTCACTTCACTTCAACCCAACATACTAGGAATCCTAAGAGAAAAGATAGCAAACATATGTCAATAAGTTTCATCCCTTGGCACACATTTTTCCAAGCATATAACATATATGAAAATCACTTTATTACAACAAATTTTATAGCTGAAAATCGACTTTCTTATCTTCTAGTTTATCTTAAATTAAATCACTTAACTATTTCAACCCTATGTTATGTCAAATCAACATGAACAACAAGCCTTGGGAATTACCTAATCAAGAAGACAATGCAAGCTTAAAACCAAATATGCAATTACACAAATTTGGATATATATAAATTTCATATGTATATATAGAATAAATGAAGTACATGTACATACCACAAATTTATCACAAATCTTGTACGAAAACTAGCTCTCCAAACCCAAGCTACGGAAAACCATGAAAACCATGGCCACCACCAAATATCCACAATAAGCCATACCAACATTAACAAGTCCTCCTTTGCTTCAACTCTTGTCTCCCACAAGTGTCCAAGATGTATCATTATCTTGTGTTCCTCAATCAACCTCCTCTAAAGTTTATCACAATCCTTGATTCTTTCATCCTTAGGGTGAAACCAAACCCTAGAAAAACCTTGAACTTCTCTAAGGACCCTAGTGATCCAAGATAAATAAAGATGATATCATGAAGAGTATAAAGAGAGATACAGAGAAGCTAGAGCAATACACTCCTCTAACTTGAGATGATGAATGAATGCATGAATGGAAGGACTCTCTCCTTCCTTTATTTATATGTGAGGTAAGAAAGGCCAATGATATAAAGTGGGCCTAAACTCTTACAAGCATCCTATCTCTAACATGTAGGTCGACACATGTGAAGTGCTCCACACTAAAAGACACATGTCAAGCTTTAGGGTGATGTTGTCCAACAAGTAAGGCTCCAAGGTATGAGTATTTTGTGAGGTATCGGTCCAACACTTCTCCACAAGCCTCCAAGACTCCAATGCTCCTCCTCATCCATGTGTTCCTTTAGTTCCACCCCACTTTCTTGATCACTCTCTCAACCCAAGCTAGCATAATTCAAGTACAATATTCCATGCAATAAATCCAAGTGTGCCCATGCCATCTAGGGCTCAACTCCCTCCTTCAAAATGCCAAGCACTTTTCCTCTAAAGAAAGGCATAATCACAAGAAAGCATCCAACCTCCATGTGGCATATACGAAGAGTGCCACCAAGATGTTTGAAGGTCTCCAATGCTCCAAGTAAGAAATCCACATAAGTATCCAAACAAGCTATGGAAACCCAAGAGCAATCCACCTCCATATTTACATGTCATCATGGAACAACCAAGGTTCACCCATACACCATGCACCCCACATCACATGAAGCACCTCTAATCATGGTGTAAACACGTTCGAAGTAACCTTGAAAGCTAAGAGGTAGAAGGTATACATTAAACTCACAGTCAAGAGCCATGTGTTACAAACACATACTAGATGTTTTTATCTCATGAATATGAGGTTGATCTTGAAATGGCTTGGTTAAGTTATCTTGTGGAACATGCACCTATAAACAAAGGTATGGAGTTCGCTTTAAGAACATGAAGTGGATATTGTAATTAGTAGTTGTGTCTACTTCCACATGTTGGTGTGGAGATATATTGTGCACTCTCCACTTATTACTCCTAACATTTGACATTTATGCATTTACATATCACTAAGATTCAAAGTTGTAATTATAAGTCTTTAGTGGGCCTTGAGATAAATGGTTTGATTCTAGAAGATTGAATTTTGTTGAATTTAATATGTGGCTTATATGAGACTAACAATTGAATCGTTTAATTATATTTAAGTCAATAGTCATTGTAATGCTTGATATTAAATGTGAATCTTCGTAGGGAGGTAGGCAATCCTGCTTGCGTTGGGATGGAAGACAATGAGTTGATTCAAT
Source organism: Larix kaempferi (assembly GCA_027924585.1). Taxonomy (NCBI): domain Eukaryota; kingdom Viridiplantae; phylum Streptophyta; class Pinopsida; order Pinales; family Pinaceae; genus Larix; species Larix kaempferi. The sequence goes on from BSBM01000931.1 coordinate 11,388,903, forward strand.
CCCTATGTGATTCATTTATAGAGGGTATATGAGTCATTAATTCATATATTGAGTTGTGTTGTAATCAACATGTTGGGAGGGGGAAAGAAAATATACCACAACATAGTTGTGATAAAATTTTGTTTAATTAAGTCAAAATCGGGTGAGCCTAGTGTGAGTCACACTACAGAATACAAAGCACCCTTGGAGACATCATATAAAGACTTATTCACTCTACTATTGATCTTGCTATCACAAATTTTACATGTGTTAATAGCATATTAGATCATAGAGGTCTTGCAATGTCGGTTCTTCTTCAACATTACAGGCTTATTGATTTCTAGTTTAATCCTATTTCTGGAGTTTAGTTGTAAGCACCATTTTTTGAGAGTATGTTTGAGGATGATTTTTGGAGACGGTCTCTAACTAGATTGACCATTATTTCTTGATCATTTGTCTTAGCCAGATTGATGTTGTCACTACACTCATATTTGTAGGAAATGGCCTTTATTTTGGAGATTTTATGATGTTTTTGTTGACACGAGCAAGATTTGATGAAGATTCGAGCCTTCTACATCTGAACTCATTAATTGGTGATGATGTTTAGTATTGATGATACGAATTGGTGCTGTTGATTTGCAAGTTGTTGGTTTGGTATGAGGAGTGAACCCAATATTCAACCTCATTTCTACATACTTGGTGGCTACAATGGTTGTTACCTCTATACTTTGGTAGGATGGATTTACAACCATAGCGATATTTTGAGCAAGTTGAGTTGATTATTATATATGAGGAGGATGCACCACCGATACTACACAAAGTAGAGTTTTTAGCTTTCCAAAAGTGTTTTCAAATAGATAGGAGAGCACTTCATTGAATGAGTTTTAGTCTCCTTGCCCCTTTGTTTATTTTTTACTTTTGGAGAGCTTAGACTGGGTGTGTGTTTGCCTTGGAATTAGTGTAGGGAGGCACACTTCTTGATATGGTCATTGGAAAATGTGGTGTATCTATCATCTTTTAAAAGGGTGTAATTATCGAGGAGGATGGGCTCTTACACACGTGGAATAACCACTTTGGAGGAGGCCATTAGTCATGTGGAGGTTGGGAACATGGCCCTAGAAGGATGTAACCACATTGCATATAGTTTGAGGAGGAACACGATTTGAGAAGCCATTGATTGGAGGGCACAACATCATTGAGGAGAATCACTTGACATGTGGACACCTAGCTTGAAGGGTGAACCATCTTGGATGAGGAGCAATTGATATGTGGACACCTAGGTTGGAGGGTGCACAACCTTGGCAGTTGTATAAACATTAATGTGACATGTGGATACATTACTTTGAGGAGTGCTCCATTTGTTGAGTTATCCTATGGTTGCTTGTGGACTTATTTCATGTCTTTCTGTTGGCCTCCCTCATCTTAGTCCAGATAAAGGAAGGAGAGTGCATTTGTTAAGAAAAACTAATTTGTATGTTAGAGATTGATAGTTGGTGTGATGCTATCTATTTGGAGAATCTTGGAAGTTCATGTATTACTCTTGTAACAAGGATTAGTGCTTATGCGATGCTAGAATTAGGGTTCCTTGTCTTGTGAGATGCAAGCGTTGAGAATCGTAGCTTATGGGATGCAAGTGCGTGAATCTCCTTAATTATATCATGTGTGATGCAAGTATAAGATATTGGGGTTTAACTATTAGTGTGATGTTGGCATGTTTGGAAGCTTCAAGGATTGGGTTGTAGAGCTTGGTGTGATGCCTTGCTTAGCCTTTGTATTGTTAGCTAGGGTTTGCAATGATTGTGGATTGCCTAGCTAGGGTTTATGATGCATTGAAGAGTCTTTGCTTCGGATGAGTTAAAAGGATTGTTGTATCAATTTAGGATGAGATGGGGTATTGTACTTTATCTTCATTACTATGATAATATGAAGTGTATCATTGTTGCCCTAAATTTGTGTGGGATTCGGAGAGGTTTTTTAGAGTTGTTTATAAGGAGGACAATTTGTACAGTTGCTTCTTTGATTAATATGAATAATGATTCTATCTATTTGTTGTGCATTGTCTTCCTTGATTAATGATTATTGTTGAATATTTATCATTACAAACCTTGTTGATCATTAAGTGTCAACTCTCATTAGTAGATTGGCTTAGCTAGGGACAACCACCACAAAAGGAGCCTATTCTACCTTATTCAAGCAAGCTAAAGAGAAAACCTAGCGTTTAAAGGAAGTAGAGAGACTTGCCCATAATTCCTCTTTGAAGAGTCTTATATTCTTGTTGTGGAGCTAAAGGACCGGGAGGAGGAGAATAGCAAGCTCTAAGTAAACCTACACACAGTCAACCAAAGAAAACCCTACTCTGTAAATGTACCCCTGCATGGAGGAATCTAGATTTACTTAGTGTACAAGGTTGGATATCAAATCCAAAATCTACATGATGGTTCAATGAAAGTGAATGTCTGCAAATACCCACTTCAAATCAACACAAGTATTTGGGGGGTGAGATTCTATTACAAGAAGAAAATATTACTTGTGAGTTCCATACCTTATATATTATAAGTTGGCTCCAAATCCCTTCTCCTAATTGGGATTTTTTACTTCCAGGTCTCTCTCTAGTCCAATACTCATTCAAGTTTTCAATATCTTCCTGTTGTCAACCATCCACATGCAAATTGGGCAATGTAGAAGCAAATGTGCAAGTTGGGAAACCTTTAAAATAAGAGAGAATTACATTAGCATAAGTTTGATATGAGAGTGTTTAAAGATTTATTTCAATGTGTAAAGGTGGCCTTCTTATAGGAATAAGGTTCCTACTTAGGGTTCTTATAAAGAATAGGTCCACATTCTAGAAGAGTCCCATATGATATGTGCTTTTCACACATCCTCATTGATCAAAGTTTAATGATTCAACATTGGCATGCTCCCTAATCAAGTTTGACCTTGTTAAATAGAGTCGTATGTGCATTAGACTATTTCTTACACAACCACTTGCTTTATGAAGATAAACCCATGCAGGCCAATATAACCAAGGAAATTTATTGTTTTTCTAATGTTTTGGGACATTTCCAACTTTTTCATTTAAATTAAATTGCATGTGGACGCATTTCAAAGATAGCATAGTTTAGTGCATACTTATAAATTGATGAGTTAAAAGAAGAAATTGAACCCTAATGGAGAATATCACCACTCCCTCTTGACCAACTAATCAAATCTACTTATCAAAATGTGAAGTATTGTGTCGCACTCTATAAATAATGTGATGCCCAATCCACCTATACAACCATAATGACGATTTTACTATTTTATTAAAAGAAAAATTGAATCATAATAAAAATTATCAGCACCCCCTCTTAATCAATCAATCAAACCCCAATAATAATCATAATTCTTTATAATTCATAATTAAAAAAAAATTACGAATGTTTAATAAATCATGTGAACATTCGACTATTATATATATCTTTAAATTACCCACTTAAACTCGTATCAACTCAAACCATTCTCACTTATTTTTTATTTTATGAACTCGCATTTACACGCTTTCTAGTGAACACAAAGTCTCATTGCGTGTATCCTTATCCTCGAAATTAGATAAGAAAAAGTGTGGGTCTCACGCACTAATCCCCAGCCTCTTTAAAAAAAAAAGATGCCCATCGATCTACGTGGTTATCATATGTGACTAGTAGATGTCTCCATGGTTACCACTCACAAAGTAATGCACGAGATGGGGATGTCTTTGGAATATTGTCAAAGATATCTCTTAGTGATATATTTAAATAATCAACATGTTCTTTAGGAATATTGTCAAAGATATCTCTTAGTGATATATTTAAATAATCAACATGTTCTTCTTTATTGGATAGTCATTATTAATAAAAATTATTATAATTTAGTGGTTAATCATTAATGGGATAATTATTATTGGTTGTTATTCACGAATGTGAATTAGCTTATTATTGTTATTTAAGGAAAATCAGACTATCTAAAATGATTTATTGGTGGTTTGAAAGAAGTAGACTTTTACTTATGCCAAATGCGTCTAGACCTTGGGTCATTATTCATTAACTTGTTTCCTTATGTCTAAAAAAAACAAACTCTTCACAAATTGGAAATAAGTTTAAATTTTACTTTATAACTAAAAGACGGATCATTATTCATTAACTTGTTTCCTTACGTCTAAAAAAACAAGCTCTTCACAAATTGGAAACAATTTTAAATCTTACTTTACAATCAAAAGACAATTTAACATAGATAATATCAAAAACAAAAAAAACCTAATATCCTTTATAGTTATTATTGAGACTACCTCTAAAAGAATTCATATACTTAATATTTAATTTTAATCCCATATATAAAACCAATGCCATTCCAAAAAAATATTTACTTTTATATAAATAGGAAACATAACCATTATATATTATATTTATAATTTTTATAATACTTTGTGTAAAGCCACTTTTAATTCACATAGTAGTGGTTTTTAGCTTGTGTTTTACAAATCTTCAATTTTATTACTACGATTTAAAAAAAGATATACAAAATATGAATGTTTAAAATGTTTTATAAAATGGAAAGTAGATACATTAAATTAAAATTTTAGAGATGATGAAAATAGAGATTTTTATATAAATTTAATATAAAAAAATGGTTTTAAAATGATATATAAAATATGAATATTTTAAACGTTTTATAAAAGGAAAGTAAATACATTAAATTAAAATTTTAGATAGATGGTGAAAATAGAGATTTCTATATAAATTTAATAGAAATAACGAAAAGATTGATGTTTTATAATATTTTAGATAAATAAAATGTGAATTATACATTTTACATTGAATATTTTTTTAAGTTGATAAAGAATAATAGTATCTTATTAATGTCCAACACATATTAAGTGTATTTAATGAAAATGAAAAATTAAATATTGGAGGCCAGTTTTTTTCTTTACATACATAATGACTTCACATTTACTAATATTTGAATTTGAACTATTTACACAAAAACACCTCCTTCCAAGCACTACACCACAATCCAACATATAAAATCCATATATATCTTATTATTAAAAAAAATAATAAAATAAAGAAACAAAAAAAAACCAAAAAAAATTAGATTAGAAGATATGTAACCATTTTCTCTAAAATCCATGAACCTCATAAGAAGCTCCATTTCCATAGAAGATTGATAAGTTAAAACGGAAAGTAATTATTTCTTATTGCACTTACTACCAAACCAAACTTACTCGTAGCTTATCCTCTCTACCAAATGTTCTTACATATAATCGCATAAGTCTATTTACTAGCAGTTGCCCCTTTTGTTACAAAGAAACATCATAACGATGTCATGTGTTTGAATGTCATATGTACCATGTGGATTTGAACAAAATTGTTGGGCAACCAAAATTTGGGAACATCCAAAGCATTTGTGTGCTTGCTAGTTTTCTTTCATTAATCATTAATCTTCAAGTGCCTCCGTTGTAATGGTTTCACCACTAAAGTTTTAATACTTTGCAACACATTTTACTACATAAGGATAAGTTATGTTGACTAAAGGATTTGTTTTTCCACCATCAAGCTGTGAGTTTATACCACCTCCCATGACACCAAAGTCACGTTCATTGAACCATGAGAATCTCTCATATAATCTATTGTAGAATGTGACTCATGACTGAAGCTTTTTTTTTCCAATGAGTTGTGAGTTTATACAACCTCTCATTAAATTGTTAGCCACATATACATTCTCACAACAATATGCCCAACACAAGTTGTGTGAATGAGTTGTGAGTTTATACAACCTTTCATTAAATTGTTGTCCACAGATATATTCTCACAACAATATGCCCAACTCAAATTGTGTGAATTTAAAAGTGTCAAGCTCTTAAACTAGGAGAGAACCATTGTAACCCTAAATCTATTAAAGTATAGAAAGGGATAATAAAAATGGAAAAGGTGTGAATCTCTTCATGCCTAATGCATTCACAGTTAAGATGGACCTATGCTTGTGTGTGTTCATTCTGCCTTTTTGTGAGTAGAAGCATTATAAAGAGACAAACAAAGTAATGGACATGGACATCTTCATCACTAAAGAAAATCTTATAATCTAATTCCAATTTAATAGATCATTGAAGAGTGGGGCTATGATCAATGATAAAATAGAGTTCATTTGCAAAACAAGAACAAGAACACAAACATTATCGTTTGTAAGGTAATATGACATTAACAGAAAACAAAGATTTTCTTTGAGTGTATTATATATTATAGTGGACATGCGAGGAGTTAAACAACCATAAAACTAACAAATATATACAAAATAAATAAATCTAAAGTATTAAAACAACATTAATTCATAATGCAACCAACCTGCAAAACAAGAGGAGGAAAAACAACTATCGCAAAACCCTTTTCTAAGACATTCCTCCAATTGGATGAACAAAATCACTTTCAAATTGAACAATCTATTTCATAAATGAAGCCAACATTTGAAGCCTTTTTCCGTGGAAATACCTACCATGTTCTTGAACACTTAATTTTCACAAATGAATTTTCATTTCAAATCACTTTAAGAGCGACACATGTAGAATAAAGTAAGAATAAAACTTTAGCCCCAAGGGCCAGCTCAATTGATAAGACGTTCGAACACTCTCTCGGTACGGGGGGAGGTCACGAGTTCGAGCCTTGAGTCCTCCGGGGTTAGGCCAGTCGTTTATCTCTGGCCGACGGTTTACCATCCTTACCATGCACGAAATGTGGGGAAGTATTGGTGGGTTTCCCGTGCACCGTTTCCGCAGAAAGAAAGAAAAAAGTAATAATAAAACTCGAACATGTTCGACAAGATGTTAATATTCTAAAATATATGGAGTCAAATTGAAGGGGTTGAACAATGGATACAATACACTTCAAAAGGAATAGATTGAAAGATTCAAAAACAAATGCCAAATCAATCATGTCCATAGGAAACACAAGTTTGAGCATGTATATACTACGAGAGGGAGCTTGAAAGCATCGAAATTCAATTTGTTGGATACACCATAATAGGTATCAAGCACAACAATGGACATAGTTAGTTCTACTCAACATCACAAAAATGGAAGATTATGCACCATGTAAATTTGAAGGATGAATGGGACTTATTTGTGTGAGAATTTAATCTCAAGGGCAATTCTCAATGAGATTCATTCCATTAAGTATGTGTTTTTTTAGTATCTCATTCTAACACATCTACATAGAAAGAAATTATGTGGTAGAGGTTTATCCATATAAGGAATCCTATTGGATCCAAGTAACTAGAAGATATATTAGGAATAGAATGGCATATCTTTATAATCTAATTTGTCCCCTTGTTAGAGATTATTTTCAAGATGTTCTCACAAGAAGTATAGGAAATTTTAGTGAACATTTTGGTTATTATGTGAGTATAATATATCTTTGGGAAATCTTTTGTATTGTGCTATATTTCAATGGATTGGAATGGTTTTATTATGTTCTTGAAGCAGACATAACAACACTCTTCAAAGAGATAAATATAAACTTCCAATCAATAATCCTTGAGAATACCACAACACAACACAAACCATTGAAGCTTTCACATGGGTGGGTCCATGAAGTAGAAAGGAATAATAAGTTCATAAAATTTAAAGGTGAGTAGTACAAATTTCTTCATTCAAATTAGGTTAAGCCAGTCCATTACCTTGCTATAGCTAATGAAATACAAAACAAGATCACTTATATAAATTTAACCCCTCTTAGCAGTAACAATGCAATTCCATGACATCCGTAAGGAACTTTTGCTAATAAACCATTTCTTTTGATTCCTCAAAAAATAAGAACCCCTAAATTTTCTCTACAAGAAATTCATCCCAATCAAGGTAGAATAAGTTACCAATGGACTGAGGATGCATACCTTATAGACCACACCACTGAATCTATGAGAAAGGTACCATTAAAGTTTTCCTAATAGATGTTGATGTCAATAAATGGTAAGGCAAAACCTTTGGCAATTCATGCAAATTTTCATAAGGTTGGATTCTTAGTTTGGAAATGTGTCTACAACTAGAATCATTTTATGTTATCGGCTTTGTCAATTGAAAACCACATGTAAGAAGTATTAACAATATCTACAAAGAGGTATGCATCAACTCTTCATATTTTCATACAACCAATGACTCGGTGGATTTCCCCAAAATTGCCACCTACAAAAAGTTTTTGGCATGGTTATTGTGCCATATAAAAAGTGACATTCCATAATGCCTACCTAGTGCTATGAACTTTTTTTTATATTTGAACATATACCATCTGTGTGTATCCATTGAAGACAATGTTGTTTAGAACTCAACCCAAATTTTCTAAATAAATCTTTTTGATAATTTGGAATAACTAGTTCAAAGGAATGGATGGGGTCATATCTTTCTTGAATAGATGTAAGTGATGAACCAACTATAGGTGGAATCTCCCAACATAGATCTAGCATATGTTCCAGAAAATTGTTATTCTCAATATGCTTAACATGTGAGATCATCTCAACTTTGGCACTGAATTTGTCTCTCATTTGTCCTCTGACACCCTACCAAACGTCTCCTAGCTGACAACGTCTCCTAGCCCACAAATCTCTTTTATGTCTAAGGCCTTTTTGCAAAAATGCTTGATTTTGGATCTTATAGTGGCTTCACCGTTGTCTTTGTAGCAGATATGTCCACCACTTGAAAAAAACAATAAGCCTTTGGAGACACCAATAAGGTTAGTTTAATGGATAAAATGGGTTAATATGTTCATGATATAAAAAGATGATTAATTCATTTTTATTTACCTATTTTATGTTAATATGGGAAAATAATAATTTTTACCTTTTATATGAAACTGATCACATAGTTGAGGGAGAGAGTATTGGTCTTCCATGCCAATGTCATAGTTATCCTCAAACATTGGATGCCTAAATTCTATCTTTCGAGTTTGCTTCAATATGAAGTTACATGAAATAACACTGAATTAGTTTAAAAGAGTGGCCATTTTCCTGTCACATGCCAAATTAAGCACTTGAAAGAGTGTAGCATGGTTGTTATCCATTTTGTTGGCACTAACCATACCTAATTAATGGTTCTCATTGTTGAGAAATCAGTGGTAGAAAAAAACCAAAAAAATTGTACACAAACAAGAGCATATATTGTATTGTCCCAAGCACACAAAGCTTAGGGTCTAACAATTAAGCAAGGCCTCATCTTTTGAATCCATTTTGACGATCATGAAAGAAAAAAAGCACCTTACTCTGGTCTAAAATACCATAATATTTCATTACAAACTTCCATTGAAGGCTTCCAAAATTAATAGATTGTTTTTCTTAATAATATATGTGATTGGCATGTACATAGGCTGGCCCTTTCTTCAAATACTTTCTAGGGTGACGAGGGGTAATTGATATTATAGGATTGTCAGGCATGGATTTCCCTAAAACCCATGTGGAATGACCTTTGAAAGCACCACTCTCTATCATCAAATCTAGTTTCAACCACCTTGAAATAAAGTAGAGGCCAAAGTTGTGATCAAAACCCATACCAAACATTTTTATTTTTTATAGTATCTTGTTTGATAAATACGCACAAATTCTTTCAGGGTGTGAAGAAGGTCATCTCTCATCCAATTGACAGTAGATCCATGTCTTGACCAAACTTTAGGAAAAGTTAGAAGTAAGCATAAGATTAATATCCAACAAATGAAGAAAAAGAACCCAAATTTGATTTGCAAAAACATTATCTTAGCACTCAAAGATAATAATATGCATCAAGATAAGGAGCGTATAAATATTTATAAAACACATCAGTGCCACAAATGCAATAAATTTCAAGCAATCTATAAACTTTAACAAATGAGAATCTCACTGTAGCATGCATAACAAAATACCAAATCCCATGTCTCAGATCTTAAAAACATGTAAATATTCCCATAATTTCATTCAATAAATCGAAGGTTCAGATGGGCTTGTTAGGCTATGGTCTAGTGGTTGAGACATGAATGTCACCACAAAAAAGATCAAGGTTCAACCCTTGGTGAGAATATATCTTTAATCATGTGTGTGAATTGGGCAAGTTTAACAACGCCCATGTTAAAGTGGGATTTACAACAACAACATGGAGTTAGGGTTCATGACTCAGCATAGTTTATGAAATTGGGGTTCATAACTCCATTGATTCAAAAAGTTTAGATGGGTGCTTAAAAGACAAAAAATTAAAGAGAAAATAGTAAAATTTGAATTTCAACAATAAGTAATAGCAGTCAAGGTGAGAAACATACACCAAGATACTCCTCGAGAACCAAAATATGATGAATCTTCATTGTCTCTAAGTAACACCTCTTGATTGGTAGCACCTGTGGGAGCCTTGTATGAGAAAAACCCCAATAATCAAAACTAGAGAGAGCAAAAGGGTTATAGTGATAACACTCTATTTGCTTGTTTGTTCACCTTTAGATGGGTGCTTAAAAGATAATAAAAAAAATTAAAGAGAAAATAATAAAATATAAATTTCAACAATAAGTAATAACACTCAAGGTAAGAAGCATACACTAAGATACTCCCAGAGAGACAAAATATGATGCAACTTCATTGTCTTTGAGTACCACCTCTTGATTGGCGACATCTATGGGAACCTTGTAGGAAAGTTGTGTCCATTGTATAAGAAAAACCCCAAGAATCAAAACCAAAGAGAGCAAAAGGGTTTTAGTCATAACACTTGATCTAGTTGTTTGTTCACCTTTAGGTATCCCTTTGGTATTCTTCAAAATTCCCAGGAAACCCATTTTCATTACAGTTTTAAGCTTCTCTAGAGGTTATATGAAATCCATTGAAAGAGTTTCTAATCATAGATATGGATGTTGGTTTGACCTATGGTGTCATAAAACAAGGATTTGAGGCTTACTTAAGTTGATCACCCTAACTGCTTGAGCTTTAAAGATATAACCACCAAAGCCATATTTTGACAATTATCTTGAAATGATAATCTCCATGCTTGATTATTAAGGCATTCTAAATAAGTATTCCAAATTTTAAGTTGTACCCCTCATCTTGATGCACATGATTAAAAAATGATTCAAGGCCATGTACGTACCTGAATCAAAATTTGAGGATCACTAGCAATTGTAAGGTACATGATTGATCACAAATTGAAGGGATTTATGAGTATCAAAATTACATTTTAAGGGGTACCCACTATTACAATCTAAATTCTTAGTAGATCCATGGACTTCTTTAGTGTCAAAATCAGTCTTCAAGGCTAGCAACATTGGTAATGCACATACTTGATCATAAATTTAAGGCCTTTTATGTAAGAAAAGTAAAACTCTAGGGCTACCCAAAAAATATTCAAGATCTCCCAACTTAAAAACATGTGATTTTATGGAATTGAACACCATGCAAACTTACTTTATTTAAGACCTCGTGATCATAATAACACTTTTTTATTCTACCAACAACTCTTACCTACAACATGCATGTACCACCATCTTTTCACACAAAAAGTGATGAAGCACATGGTAAAAAAAATGATTGAAATAATTTACTAAATAAATGGTACATATTATTCAACAAAGGGTGGTACCTAGTAAAATTTTGTTCAAAATGAATGTCATATCTTGATTCACCATATTAGAATACCTTGTAAACTACATTTATTTATTGTGATTCCTGGCACAATTGTCTTCCAATATCTAAGCCCCATTTTCTTATGTACAACATTACCATGGATCTTTACAAAGTGACACAAACTTCTCTCCTTTCTAGCAAGAAAATCTCCATCCTTATTTGTTTTACATTGTCATTTGCAAATCCTTCCAACCAAAGAGGATTGATCCCACTCCTTCCTTTATTTTGTTCATACCTTTTGCTAAAAACACCTATCGAAGGAATACATTCCCTAATATGCAGCCCAACTATGCCCCACCTTGGCTCAAATCCCCGTGAAAACCATGCCCCTATGTAGCACACTAGAAACTTCCTTTTTGATGTATATGGAGGGAAATGCATATGCCACTACCCTACAACTTCAAGGAATTTTCAATAAATACCACAGATACCATAGATGTCCATTTGTCTCATCGTGAACATGTACGTGTAGAATTTCATGAAATCCATGAGGTGGAAACAGTTACAATGGCAACTTAATGTAGTGAAGCAATGAAAATATCAATCATCAAATCCTTTAGAACAACCATCAAATCGTCTACAAACGGCATCAAAATGATCCCCTCATATATCCATCATTTGAAGGAACTTACTAATGATGACATAAGTGGTAGGGATTTATTTGTACTCCCCTAATTATCCACCTCGATGGCCTTGAAAGGCATATCCCTACCACTGCCACCTCTATATTGTATCACCGTCAAAACCCTTGTAGTGCTTCCTCTCCTCATCCTTGCCACTGCTAAAACCCCCTATGTCCTATATGTGCCCATAACCCCTAAATCCAACCCCCAAACACTCACCACCATACTCATAATCCTCCCACTTCAATATTGGGGGTTGGTGGGGAGAACCATCATTTTGTCCATATCAACATTTTGTTCTTTGTAAAATCCTTGCTCCTCCCATTAAGGTCGACACATCTCCATGATTGCGACTCTGCAAGGCTCAATGTCTAACCCTTGTTTTTCTTCTTGGGTTTGGAAATGACTATGTCTATGAGGGAGGGAAAACCCTAATCCTCACTCTTTATCTCAATGACTATGAGGTACTGCTCAAACTCCTCAAGATTTTCCTTAGCTACCCATACCTCTCCACAACTACTCCACAACTTCGAAGCTTGATGTGGAGGCATATGTGTGTGAGCATTTTACATAGAGTGTATTGAAAGTACTATCTTACTACTTCATATTTTGTAATTATTACTATCCACTTTAATTTTTAATTTGCATCTAATGCATGTAACAACATGAGAGTGAGTTGTGGTCTTACAATTAATGGGTGAGATTGCCAAGAAAACTATCAAAGAAAGTTATTAGTTGTAGAGGTGGTTGCTATGTGAATACAGTTACAGATGCTTCCTAATGAGATGACATAGAAATAACAACTTCTAATCACTTATATTGAATCATTGAATATGGATATGGAAAGTTGATAGAGTCACAAAATCCTAAGTGCTTGGTTACAATCCCATTTCATTAGTTGTCAGTACACTACCTTCATAGTTATGATTCTTGCCTTATTGTCTTGATGCTTGTCCATAATTTTTTGGGGTTTCTTTGATTTCTTCACCTCCTAGATCTATTTGTCCATCGATAAACATTCATGTAACCTAGAATGGAATGAATACTAACTTTTATTAGAATGGTGTCATTTTAAACCACCACCAACACTACAAAGAAAATGGAAGTGTGAAAATCAATGTTGCACCAAAAACAACTCTAGTGGGACAATAAACCATATTTGAGATAGAGGTGGATCCTTCAAGGAAATCATGGTTTCTGTCAACCTGATCATAGTTTTACTCACTACAACCACGAAAAAATACAAATGCATTTATGGCATCCATGACGTATAAATTTAAAACACCTTTAATCGTCTATGTCAATTTGAATTCTTCTTTGTTAACATACTCAACATTTAAGGATCTACTCTTCCATCTTAACTTGGCCACCTATACAACATCAAAAGGAGGGATTCCTCACCTACTAGTCAATTTCAATTTGTGCATATGCTCTACTCTGGATTTACATTGTACATTACATGTGGGCCCTTACCAGGAAAGCCATCCACAACCTTTTGTTTCCATATTTTTTTTATTATTAGTATTTTATATGGATAAGGGGAAGGACCCCCAATGGGGTGGGTGGAGAGAGTGTATCTGATCATATTACTCAGATGTATACTCTTAAATTTTTTCCATATTGGATTCCTCCCCCACCATAAATAAATTCCATATCATCTCGTATTCAAATTCGAATCTTAAGTCGAACTCAATAACTATAGTGCAATCTAAAACTTTGTTTACGGACATGTTGAATAAAAAAGGCAGTTCTCAAGGGAACACAAATGCAAAGGGTATTTCACTTTCAAGTTTGCATATATATAGACAAGAGATTGTGACTTCAGTTCCCATAGACTGATTGAAAGAGGGATCTAGATCAAAGGAAGTGGAATACCAAGAATTACAAAGAAAGATCGATGAGATAGACCAACAATTAAATTTAAACCATGAAATGAAAGAGTTTGATTAGTAGGTCACATGTCTAATAGACTTCACTGAATATTAGTTTCAACTTTGAGATGATTAAAATTTTCTCTAAGCATCAACATTTTGACTACCTTGACTGTGCATTAGAAATAAAAATATTTAGAAGATCAATTAGATTAAAAATTAGGGGCATAAATGTTGTAAGACAGAGACATTAAAAATGGCAGAAGATACACGTCTACTATGAGGATGAAAAAATAAATTTGGACCAAAACAATAGAGGATTAGTCAGTTCCAAGTAACTTACAACAAATTGTGGCATGACAACTTTATAACCAGTGAGAATCAAGTACAATAGGGACAGTAGCCTGGATATGGTACATCTTTTAGATGTACACAATTGATCATGCATGATGCAATAGCCATGTAAAATGAGAATAAAAGCAATGAAACGAGCTATTTCTAAAACAAACTAATCACAAAGACCCCAAACACAACCCAGGATGAGGACATGCTAAGATGAAGATAATAGTACATGAAAGTCACACGATAAAATATTCAGTGAATGTGTACTTCCTTGCCCGATGGAACTCCCGAGCAAAAAAGACATCCATTTCAACATGTGATTGTGCATATCAATAAACATGGATCCACTTAATGTTAAGTAGTCTAAAGGCATCCTATTGACACTATGAAACAATTCACAAAAATACAATATATATAATGTGAGCATACAAACTGTAATGCCCGCCTCAGTACCTTAACTGTTTTGAATAATGAGGTACTAGTTTTGAAATGAACCAGCTAAGTAAAACACGAACCATTTGAATTTACTTTGAAAATGCTTAAACGACAGTTATAGAAACTATTACTTTACTTAATAAATGAATGCTCGACTGATTGAGATAGAATGACTGAATGTTGGATATGCTTGACTAATTGAGATAGGATGACTGAATGTTACATATGCTCGACTGATTGAGATAGAATGATGAATGATAGATATGATTTACTTATTGAGAGAAAAGGATGAATGAAATATATGCTCAACTGACTGAGATATTATGATGGATGATGAAATATTTCATAGTGTAGCACTACTAATGTGCGCTTGAGTGTGTGTGTGTGCAGTGGCAGGTAAGATGATTTACCAACTGACCCACAATGGAATTATAGGAGTCGTAAGAGCGGAAAGAACACATAGGGGTACTGTTAACACCTAAAAAGTGCTCACTAGCTCATTTCCTTATTTGACATGACCCATTTGTCCACTTTCTACCATCTGAGCCTCTGAAGCCAACAAAAGGTCACCAAAAGACCTTATTACACCCCTTTTTTTCCACTCAAAAAGATTATTTTTCCTAAAAAAGCATAAAAAACCCTAAAAAAGGGTCCAAATTCCCAAAATATTAAAAAGGGAATAAAAATATTAATTTTATTCAAAAAAGGAAAAAAGGAGGGAAAAGTACCTAAACCATGTTGGTCAATACCATTGGTTTCCACAAAACCACAAATGGTATTCCCCACCACCAAAACCTATAAAAAGGTGGTAGGGGCTACTCATTTCATATCCATCCATATTCCTATCCTCATGCTGCCAAAATCTCCCTTGAGTTTTTGGCCATTGTAGCAACCTTGGAGAAAGGACCCATTGGAGATTGGAGCTGCTCACCATTGGAGCTACTACTCAACAACCTTCATCACTTGGAGGTATTGTTATTGCAAGCACTTGCTTGCCCCCCATTTTTCAATACAAAATTATTTCTTATGTTTCTTGTTCTTGTTTTTTAATTCAAAAATGCACATGCTAGTTTAGATTAGTTTAGATTTAGTTTATTGTTGTTAATTTCTATTGAAACTGCTGCTACTAGTTAGCAGGTGCCCATAGCACTAAGCTTGGTTGCAAAACCAAGCCAACAGTTTTTGGCGACTCCGCTGCTTTTCGAATCTCTAGATGTCACTTTTGCTTTAGATCTTAGTTTTTGATTGTATTAGTTAGTTTAATTCATAGATTTGCCACCCTAGACAGCAGATCCATTGTTGTTCTAGATCTTGGCCCATTTTTTAGCCATTAACAGCCCGAAATTCTCAATTTTTGGGTTCGTTTTTCGGCATCCGCGTACGGCTTTCACCTCGCGGCTTTTTGCCCAATAGTCGCGCGGCTCATCACGACTGCGCAGCCTTTTTCCGCGCGGTTCACCGTGGCTTCGCGGCCATTTAGCACGCTGCACATCACGTCTTCGCGGACATTTTCCGTGCTGCACATCACGACTGTGTGACGAAATCCCGCGCTGTCCTTCGCGGCCGAAACCCGCGCTGTCCATCGCGGCTGTTCTGTCAAAACCCGCGATGCCAATTTTTTCATTCGGCCGATCCGTTTAAAAAATTAATTTTTTACTGTTTTTTTCTGCCCACATAGCACATTTTACAGTACTAAGATTCCAACATTGTTTACAGCCATAGGAAAATTTTACTATTTAGAATGCACATGTGAAAAAGTCTTTTTAAAAATTTTCAGAAATTGAAAGAATGATTTATTTTGCATTTTATCTAGATTAAAAAATTTTGTTGTTTGCTTCTTTAATATTTTACCCATAGCAATTTTTGAAAAAGAAATCCATTTATTTCTTAAAGAAGTTATATTATTTGCTTTCCTATTTGAAAAGATCCTTTGTTTTTTGAATAATCTTCGCAAAGCATTTAATTTCCATTTATTGAAAAAGTCATAATATTTGCTTTTTATTTCAAAAGATCCTTTGTTTTTTGAATACTTAGCATTTACTTTTTCAATTTCAGTTTAAAATATCACACGTGCACCCACTCAAACACTAATTTTAAACTGAGCCTTAAAACTTACCCTAATTTCAACCCACTTTTAACCCCACTTGGGGAACACTAAAAGAACTTTGTAGCTAGGTAGTATTGAGGGGATAGGTGTTCCAATAACACCCCTCAGTTATTACATCTGAGACATAGTTGTTGTCCATTAGGGAGCTAAAATCTCCTAGTATTTATTGGCACGGTCACAACCGGTTTATGGGAAGGCCTCTCCCCTAGGAGGGTTGAAGTCGCGAGGATGGTTCCGGAAGCCTGAGTGGAATACCGAATCCATTCAGTAACCGAAGGGCTACCATTCGCAGTTCTCGGGATATCCCTGTATGGAAGTATTGCGATAAAGGACCAAACGGCAGATTTACCTTTTCTCGACGTGTCATGAACGGAGTATCCTAGTAGCCATTCTTTAGGATTGATAACCCGGTGTCCCTCCAGTCAAGGTGGTTTTGTGAAAGGCAGGCATATCACGGACAATGTGACTCTTGTGCAGGAGACCATCCATTCAAGCCATCAACACAAAGAACAAGGTATGATTATTAAGCTTGATATGGCTAATGCCTTTGACTGGGTTAGACACTCCTTTTTGTTTCAAGTCCTCCTTTCTTTTGGCTTTAGTAATGATTTTGTAAGGCTGATCAAAGCTTGTATAGACAAGCCTTGGATTGCTCCTTTAGTGAATGGCAGGCCAGCCGATTATTTTCAAAGCACTCGGGGCATAAGGCAGGGTTGCCCTTTGTCTCCTTTCTTATATATTTTGATGGTTGACTCTCTCAGTCGTAAGTTGATCGCAGAGAAGGTTCCAGGAACAGCTCCAGGAATTTGTGTGATGAAAGAACTCAAACCCATTAACCACGCCTTTTTCGCTGATGACTCTCTCCTTTTGGCAGGTGCCTCTGTATCAATTGCAAAGGTCTTCAATGATGTTATCCAATATTTCTGCAGAGTCTCGGGAGCTTTGGTCAATAAGAAAAAGTGTGCGGTGTATGGCTAGAATGTTTCTCATTCTGCCATCCAAAGGATTGCCCATTTTTTAGGCTATGCGGGTTATGCAGATTGGGAAACGTTTAAATATCTTGGACTGCCTATAACCCTGGGCACCACTAAGGCAATCCACTGGCTTGAGGTCATAAGCAAAATCAAGTCTAAAATGACAATCTGTGGAGGACAGTGGCTCACCACTGTTGGAAAATTAATCCTTATTAAAGCAGTCATATCCTCACTGCCCATCTATCAGGCATCGTTTTTGTTGGCCCCCAAAATGATTACTGAGCAGGTCACAAAGTTAATCCGAACATTCCTGTGGCAAGGAGGGAAGGGTAATATTAAAAAATTTCATCTAGTGAGCTGGGACATAGTGAAAAAACCTTTTTCTGAAGGAGGTCTGCAGGTCAGAGATCCTGGTCTTGCTAATTTGGCTCTCGGTGGCAAGATATTGTGGAAGATCTTCGCTAACCCCAATCATCGGGTCAGTCAAGTCTTAATCAAAAAATATCTGAATGGAGTTTCAGTGAACAGTTTGGATGAAGGAAGAGCCACTAAAGGCACCACGTTGTGGAAACTTTGTAGCAATGGCTGGGAGTTTTTCAAAAAACATCTATATCGAATACCGGGCAATGGAAGGCAGATTTGGCTATGGGATGATATTATAATGGGCCGTCAGCCTCTCAGGAATAACGAAAAAATCAATGAACTTCAATGTTGGCTCACCAACCGCGGCATATTGAAACTCGCTGACATCTCCCATTGGGATCAAACTGGAAATTGGCAAGAATGGAAGCTGCCAAGGCCGCTAGACAGATTGCAATCGCAGTTGAGTACTTTGTTTGCTGCTCTAGTTGGATTAGCACCGGTTCATCTGTGAATCAGGGATAAATGGGGATGGGGTCCGACGGGTATTTACTCAGCCTCGCAGGGATTTGCTGCCTTCCAAAAGCAGCAACTCCAGAATCAGTAAATTCAGAATCAGTCGATCGCATTGTGGAAGCAGGTGTGGGATTCTTTTGGTATTCCAAAAATTATTTTTTTATGTTGGGTTCTCATGCATGGTCGAATTTTGACTGGAGAGAACCTTGTAAAACATGGAATCCTCGGACCGCACAGGTGCCCACTCTGTCAATCAGCTCAGGAAACCAGTGAGCATGTCTTCATTGATTTCCCATTCACGCAGGAGGTGTGGCAGCAGGCTATGCAGGGCCTCAATGTTTCAATTCCATCGTAATCCAATATTGTCTTATTATTTTCTACCTGGACTGAGCGTTATCCCCTAGCGATTAAAAGCAAATCTTTATGGGCCAAAATTTGGATGGCAACCCCAAAATACCTTTGCTGAGAAGTGTGGCTAGCCATAAATGAGAGCATCTTCAATAACATGTTGTGCACCCCAGCAATTGTTGTAATGAAAATCAAAGCATTGCTTTTGGAGACGGTGGAAAATCGCCCAATTAGCAAAGATAACTCGCTTCTTCCGGCTGAGAAAAGTTGGATTGGGGCTCCATTGCTGTGAATTAGGAATAAGATACCTGCCTGTCCAACCAGCTATCCTGAATGGCGGCTTTGGCGCACTGATTCTGAATTTCAACAATGGTGGAAGAACCAAGGTAAAGCCACTCTCTTTTTCGATGGAGCAGTGAAATGAAACCCGGGGATAGCTGGAGCAGCTGGGGCATTCTATGCCCCTGACGGGCATTACAAGGGCAGCTTCAGCTGGGGATTAGGGCAGGGAACAAATAACCAGGCTGAAATTCTAGGTCTGCTAAAAGCTTGTCAGATATCTCATGGGAATGGAGATAAAGATATTCAAATATTTGGAGATTCGAAAATTCTCATTAAACTTTTAAATAATGATGATCACTTCAATAATGCGGTGCTCAATAAGACTTTGCAAAGGGTCCGTAACTTGTTGCTAAATTTCAACTCTGTCTCCTCCTTCCATATTCTACGGAGTCTAAATCAGGAAGCTGATACTAGGGCCAATGTGGGGTGTCTTCTAGCCCAAGCTGCTCTGATTCTGAATGAAGAACCTCCTCTTTGGTCTCCCATCCCGTAAGAGGGCAGCCTCTAGAGTCTTGTAACAGCAGGATTCTAAAATATTTGACTGATAAACATGTTGGCTTTGTAAGAAAGGTTGATTGGCATTATCCCAGCCGTGTTTCTCCTATTATCAATAAAAATAAAAAAAATTACCCGTTTTTGTTATAAAAAAAAGAAAGTTGAACTTTAAAAATGAAACCTACTTAATAAATATTTAGTAGTGTTATTGGTAGAGGAGCGTCACATACATAAATACTATAGGATAATATACAATGGAGAAAGGGAATGGGAACTTCTATTTAATAAAAGAGGGTTACTAATTCGATATATAAGAATTTAATTGGAAGAACATAAGAATAGAATAAGAAGGGACAAGTCATCTTAACCCAAGGTAGTGATTTTGCTTATACAACAACCAAAGGGAAATGCCCATGGATAATGTCATCAACAATAAAATTCTTGAATATATAAGTAGTACCATCCCCATCTCTCAATCACTTGCTCTTGCAGTAGTAGACTTAGCATTGTTTATCAAATGATTGTAGCTTTCATATGAACTTTTTAACAATAATGATTCCTTGATCCTAACATGGGAAACAACTCACTTTAAATCCAATATTTTTATATTTATTTAACAATTAGTTGGGATTTCATTTGTTGGATTAAAGCCTAAGGCGAGGGAGTTCATGGGTTGGATTAAAAGTCTGAAAACTTCTAACAACTCTAATGTCACTATCCAAGTTCAATTTGTGGATGGCATGTTGCTATCAAGTGAGGCTATCATTAGAGAAGTTAAAAGACTCTTAATATCCTCAACTCTAATGTAGATGCATTGAGTCAAGAAATTAGTAAATAAAAATCTAAAATCTACTTATTAAATTCCTAGAATTGTAAACCAAAACACCTTTACAAGACATTAAACTTCCAAAACACCTTTACAAGACATTAGTTTAAGGACATTAGTTTAGGTATTATGTATTGATAAAGAGAGAAGGATTGTATTGATAAAGTTTAAGGACGTTAGTTTCCTATCGAGATTCCATTTGTATTTGGAATTGATTGTTTTCAAACTTGATAAAGAGAGAGGGAATTGTAAACCAAAATTCCAAATCCAAATGGAATCTCAATAGGAAACTATTTTCCTTTACAAGAATTGTATCAACTTTACACCATTACATTAGGGGTTCAAAAATGGTGTATTACACCCAAAATCCTTCTCTCTTTATCAATACATTATTGTAATTGTAAACCAAAGCACCTTCATTTCCTATTCACAAATAATGTGCTCATCCACTACCAGGCCATTCATTTTCCTATCATCATCCATCCTCTATATTATAAGTACTTATTCAACATAACTTCCTCAACCTTCCCTTAATGACACTTTCCTAAAAATGCTTCCCATTGCCTCACATTTTAAAATGTTAAAAATCCTTCTTGAGCTTTTCAATGCTTCAAACCATCAGATCAACCATACATAATAGAATTTAACCCCTTGCTCTCTGATTCACTCCATTGTGACAATTGTTCTTGTGAAATATCCATGACAATTTATAAATCATCAACTCCCTCTTCCCAATAGAATCTTAAAGCCGAAAAAAAAAACTTCAACCCAAGAACAAACAAAACAACATTCAAATCAATAACATCACTTGATGGCATGTAGAAGGAATTGGACCCCAATCCTTTTGTAGGACATGTATCATCATCACCCAACTCCACACGCGTTCCTCCCTCTTGCTCTTTAATCCCATTGAAAATTGTCTTTCCATGAGTCATATGATGCCCCACTGTCCACATACTATCAAAACATGACACAGTGTTAGAAAATAAATAAGATACCATAGAGAAGGTGGTTTGAAATTGGGATGATTCCTCATCCACTCCTACTACAATTCCTATTGCAACATGTTTTGATTTCCCCTTGTTCTCTAAACATTGGCTAACATAATGTCCTATCTAGTGTCAACTACAACATGTCACTTTCTCAAGAATTTTTTCCTATACCTTAATCTTCCTTCTTACCCTCTGTATCTCCTTTCTTCCTTCCCTTATTTGTCCTCCCAACAAATGTGACTTCTTCTACTCCCTTTTGTTGCATTGAACAAGTTTCCAACATAATCTCTTCCTGCACAAGGTTATCCTAAGGCTTCACAAAATTTGGCAAGGTCCCATGAGCACAAACACCTCAGACAAAAGGCATTCAAGATTGAGCAAGTCCATTCAAACAAATGGACATCAACTCCTTATCCTTCACCTTCCTCCCTATGGAAAGCCTTTGATCTCTCAACTATGTGACCTTGGTAAGGTATCCCGCCATTGTATCTACCTTTCTAATGTAGATTATAGAAATCGTATTCCTCAATATCATCTATCGAGAAACACAAGTGCTTTAATAAACCAACCAAAGTATCTCCTTACCATTCTTCTTCTCTAGAATGTGAGGGATGAAGTGATCCTTCACCAAATCAAGAATGGTTTACTTTTCCTTGGCCTCCTTCTTGACGTGACAAACCAACAACTTCATATTAGTAGAGTTTCCATCACTTTCTCAACATGCTCTCAAATATCAGCTTCCTCCATAAGCATATGTAGACTAAGCTTCCAAGATATGAAATTGGAAGCGGCATCCAACCTATCACACTCTCTAAGACTAAGAGTTGTGATCTTTCAAATCTAAAGCACACACGAAATAAAATTCAACAACAAATAAGTAGGATAACCCTTCAAGGATCCAAGCACTTCTCCAAAGTGACCTGGGCTATAACACCCAACAACTTGTAAATAGGTTGAGCAACCACACCCACATGCAATCTAGTTAAAATATCCAACTTCATTTTCATCGAGAGAGAAATCTCAGTGAAAGTAGCTTCGAAACCATGTCGAAATTCAATCTAAGGAAATTAATGCAAATTCAATAATTTCTTCTCACATTTGAGGTTTCGTAGGTTTACTCCCAATGAACTTTTAGCCTTAGGGATAACACTAAATATTAATTTACACCAACAAACAATGGATGATGTTTCACTTCACTTCAACCCAACATACTAGGAATCCTAAGAGAAAAGATAGCAAACATATGTCAATAAGTTTCATCCCTTGGCACACATTTTTCCAAGCATATAACATATATGAAAATCACTTTATTACAACAAATTTTATAGCTGGAAATCGACTTTCTTATCTTCTAGTTTATCTTAAATTAAATCACTTAACTATTTCAACCCTATGTTATGTCAAATCAACATGAACAACAAGCCTTGGGAATTACCTAATCAAGAAGACAATGCAAGCTTAAAACCAAATATGCAATTACACAACTTTGGATATATATAAATTTCATATGTATATATAGAATAAATGAAGTACATGTACATACCACAAATTTATCACAAATCTTGTACGAACACTAGCTCTCGAAAACCAAGCTACAGAAAACCATGGCCACCACCAAATATCCACAATAAGCCATACCAACATTAACAAGTCCTCCTTTGCTTCAACGCTTGTCTCCCACAAGTGTCCAAGATGTATCATTATCTTGTGTTCCTCAATCAACCTCGTCTAAAGTTTATCACAATCCTTGATTCTTTCATCCTTAGGGTGAAACAAAACCCTAGAAAAACCTTGAACTTCTCTAAGGACCCTAGTGATCCAAGATAAATAAAGATGATATCATGAAGAGTAGAAAGAGAGATACAGAGAAGCTAAAGCAATACACTCCTCTAACTTGAGATGATGAATGAATGAATGAATGGAAGGACTCTCTCCTTCCTTTATTTATATGTGAGGTAAGAAAGGCCAACGATATAAAGTGGGCCTAAACTCTTACAAGCATCCTATCTCTAACATGTAGGTTGACACATGTGAAGTGCTCCACACTAAAAGACACATGTCAAGCTCTAGGGTGATGTTGTCCAACAAGTAAGGCTCCAAGGTATGAGTATTTTGTGAGATATCGGACCAACACTTCTCCACAAGCCTCCAAGACTCCAATGCTCCTCCTCATCCATGTGCTCCTTTAGTTCCACCCCACTTTCTTGATCACTCTCTCAACCCAAGCTAGCATAATTCAAGTACAATATTCCATGCAATAAATCCAAGTGTGCCCATGCCATCTAGGGCTCAACTCCCTCCTTCAAAATGCCAAGCACTTTTCCTCCAAAGAAAGGCATAATCACAAGAAAGCATCCAACCTCCATGTGGCATTTACGAAGAGTGCCACCAAGATGTTTGAAGGTCTCCAATGCTCCAAGTAATAAATCCACATAAGTATCCAAACAAGCTCTGGAAACCCAAGAGCAATCCACCTCCATATTTACATGTCATCATGGAACAACCAAGGTTCACCCATACACCATGCACCCCACATCACATGAAGCACCTCTAATCATGGTGTAAACACTTTCGAAGTAACCTTGAAAGATAAGAGGTAGAAGGTATACATTAAACTCACAGTCAAGAGCCATGTGTTACAAACACATACTAGATGTTTTTATCTCATGAATATGAGGTTGATCTTGAAATGGCTTGGTTAAGTTATCTTGTGGAACATGCACCTATAAACAAAGGTATGGAGTTCGCTTTAAGAACATGAAGTGGATATTGTAATTAGTAGTTGTGTCTACTTCCACATGTTGGTGTGGAGATATATTGTGCACTCTCCACTTATTACTCCTAACATTTGACATTTATGCATTTACATATCACTAAGATTCAAAGTTGTAATTATAAGTCTTTAGTGGGCCTTGAGATAAATGGTTTGATTCTAGAAGATTGAATTTTGTTGAATTTAATATGTGGCTTATATGAGACTAACAATTGAATCGTTTAATTATATTTAAGTCAATAGTCATTGTAATGCTTGATATTAAATGTGAGTCTTCGTAGGGAGGTAGGCAATCCTGCTTGCATTGGGATGGAAGACAATGAGTTGATTCAATCCCTATGTGATTCATTTATAGAGGGTATATGAGTCATTAATTCATATATTGAGTTGTGTTGTAGTCAACATGTTGGGAGGGGGAAAGAAAATATACCACAACATCGTTGTGATAAAATTTTGTTTAATTAAGTCAAAATCGGGTGAGCCTAGTGTGAGTCACACTACAGAATACAAAGCACCCTTGGAGACATCATATAAAGACTTATTCACTCTACTATTGATCTTGCTATCACAAATTTTACATGTGTTAATAGCATATTAGATCATAGAGGTCTTGCAATGTTGGTTCTTCTTCAACACTACAGGCTTATTGATTTCTAGTTTAATCCTATTTCTGGAGTTTAGTTGTAAGCACCATTTTTTGAGAGTATGTATGAGGATGATTTTTGGAGACGGTCTCTAACTAGATTGACCATTATTTCTTGATCATTTGTCTTAGCCAGATTGATGTTGTCACTACACTCATATTTGTAGGAAATGGCCTTTATTTTGGAGATTTTATGATGTTTTTGTTGACACGAGCAAGATTTGATGAAGATTCGAGCCTTCTACATCTGAACTCATTAATTGGTGATGATGTTTAGTATTGATGATATGAATTGGTGTTGTTGATTTGCAAGTTGTTGGTTTGGTATGAGGAGTGAACCCAATATTCAACCTCATTTCTACATACTTGGTGGCTACAATGGTTGTTACCTCTATACTTTGGTAGGATGGATTTACAACCATAGCGATATTTTGAGCAAGTTGAGTTGATTATTATATATGAGGAGGATGCACCACCGATACTACACAAAGTAGAGTTTTTAGCTTTCCAAAAGTGTTTTCAAATAGATAGGAGAGCACTTCATTGAATGAGTTTTCGTCTCCTTGCCCCTTTGTTTATTTTTTACTTTTGGAGAGCTTAGACTGGGTGTGTGTTTGCCTTGGAATTAGTGTAGGGAGGCACACTTCTTGATGTGGTCATTGGAAAATGTGGTGTATCTATCATCTTTTAAAAGGGTGTAATTATCGAGGAGGATGGGCTCTTGCACACGTGGAGTAACCACTTTGGAGGAGGCCATTAGTCATGTGGAGGTTGGGAACATGGCCCTAGAAGCATGTAACCACATTACATATAGTTTGAGGAGGAACACGATTTGAGAAGCCATTGATTGGAGGGCACAACATCATTGAAGAGAATCACTTGACATGTGGACACCTAGCTTGGAGGGTGAACCATCTTGGATGAGGAGCAATTGATATGTGGACACCTAGGTTGGAGGGTGCACAACCTTGGCAGTTGTATAAACATTAATGTGACATGTGGATACATTACTTTGAGGAGTGCTCCATTTGTTGAGTTATCCTATGGTTGCTTGTGGACTTATTTCATGTCTTTCTGTTGGCCTCCCTCATCTTAGTCCAGATAAAGGAAGGAGAGTGCATTTGTTAAGAAAAACTAATTTGTATCTTAGAGATTGATAGTTGGTGTGATGCTATCTATTTGGAGAATCTTGGAAGTTCATGTATTACTCTTGTAACAAGGATTAGTGCTTGTGCGATGCTAGAATTAGGGTTCCTTGTCTTGTGAGATGCAAGCGTTGAGAATCGTAGCTTATGGGATGCAAGTGCGTGAATCTCCTTAATTATATCATGTGTGATGCAAGTATAAGATATTGGGGTTTAACTATTAGTGTGATGTTGGCATGTTTGGAATCTTCAAGGATTGGGTTGTAGAGCTTGGTGTGATGCCTTGCTTAGCCTTTGTATTGTTAGCTAGGGTTTTCAATGATTGTGGATTGCCCATCTAGGGTTTATGATGCATTGAAGAGTCTTTGCTTCGGATGAGTTAAAAGGATTGTTGTATCAAATTAGGATGAGATGGGGTATTGTACTTTATCTTCATTACTATGATAATATGAAGTGTATCATTGTTGCCCTAAATTTGTGTGGGATTCAGAGAGGTTTTTTAGAGTTGTTTATAAGGAGGACAATTTGTACAGTTGCTTCTTTGATTAATATGAATAATGATTCTATCTATTTGTTGTGCATTGTCTTCCTTGATTAATGATTATTGTTGAATATTTATCATTACAAACCTTGTTGATCATTAAGTGTCAACTCTCATTAGTAGATTGGCTTAGCTAGGGACAACCACCACAAAAGGAGCCTATTCTACCTTATTCAAGCAAGCTAAAGAGAAAACCTGGCGTTTAAAGGAAGTAGAGAGACTTGCCCATAATTCCTCTTTGAAGAGTCTTATATTCTTGTTGTGGAGCTAAAGGACCGGGAGGAGGAGAATAGCAAGCTCTAAGTAAACCTACACACAGTCAACCAAAGAAAACCCTACTCTGTAACTCTACCCCTGCATGGAGGAATCTAGATTTACTTAGTGTACAAGGTTGGATATCAAATCCAAAATCTACATGATGGTTCAATGAAAGTGAATGTCTGCAAATACCCACTTCAAATCAACACAAGTATTTGGGGGGTGAGATTCTATTACAAGAAGAAAATATTACTTGTGAGTTCCATACCTTATATATGATAAGTTGGCTCCAAATCCCTTCTCCTAATTGGGATTTTTTACTTCCAGGTCTCTCTCTAGTCCAATACTCATTCAAGTTTTCAATATCTTCTTGTTGTCAACCATCCACATGCAAATTGGGCAATGTAGAAGCAAATGTGCAAGTTGGGAAACCTTTAAAATAAGAGAGAATTACATTAGCATAAGTTTGATATGAGAGTGTTTAAAGATTTATTTCAATGTGTAAAGGTGGCCTTCTTATAGGAATAAGGTTCTTACTTAGGGTTCTTATAAAGAATAGGTCCACATTCTAGAAGAGTCCCATATGATATGTGCTTTTCACACATCCTCATTGATCAAAGTTTAATGATTCAACATTGGCATGCTCCCTAATCAAGTTTGACCTTGTTAAATAGAGTCGTATGTGTATTAGACTATTTCTTACACAACCACTTGCTTTATGAAGATAAACCCATGCAAGCCAATATAACCAAGGAAATTTATTGTTTTTCTAATGTTTTGGGACATTTCCAACTTTTTCATTTAAATTAAATTGCATGTGGACGCATTTCAAAGATAGCATAGTTTAGTGCATACTTATAAATTGATGAGTTAAAAAAAGAAATTGAACTATAATGGAGAATATCACCACTCCCTCTTGACCAACTAATCAAATCTACTTATCAAAATGTGAAGTATTGTGTCGCACTCTATAAATAATGTGATGCCCAATCCACCTATACAACCATAATGACGATTTTACTATTTTATTAAAGAAAAATTGAATCATAATAAAAATTATCAGCACCCCCTCTTAATCAATCAATCAAACCCCAATAATAATCATAATTCTTTATAATTTATAATTAAAAAAAAAATTACGAATGTTTAATAAATCATGTGAACATTCGACTATTATATATATCTTTAAAAAAGAGATGCCCATCGATCTACGTGGTTATCATATGTGACTAGTAGATGTCTCCATGGTTACCACTCACAAAGTAATGCACGAGATGGGGATGTCTTTGGAATATTGTCAAAGATATCTCTTAGTGATATATTTAAATAATCAACATGTTCTTTTGGAATATTGTCAAAGATATCTCTTAGTGATATATTTAAATAATCAACATGTTCTTCTTTATTGGATAGTCATTATTAATAAAAATTATTATAATTTAGTGGTTAATCATTAATGGGATAATTATTATTGGTTGTTATCCACGAATGTGAATTAGCTTATTATTGTTACTTAAGGAAAATCATACTATCTAAAATGATTTATTGGTGGTTTGAAAGAAGTAGATTTTCACTTATGCCAGATGCATCTAAACCTTGGGTCATTATTCATTAACTTGTTTCCTTACGTTTAAAAAAAACAAACTCTTCACAAATTGGAAGTAAGTTTAAATGTTACTTTATAACCAAAAGACGGATCATTATTCATTAACTTGTTTCCTTACGTCTAAAAAAACAAGCTCTTCACAAATTAGAAACAATTTTAAATCTTACTTTATAACCAAAAGACGATTTAACATAGATAATATAATAAATAAATAAAAAACTAATATCCTTTATAATTATTATTGAGACTCCCTCTAAAAGAATTCATATACTTAATATTTAATTTTAATCCCATATATAAAACCAATGCCATTCCAAAAAAATATTCACTTTTATATAAATAGGAAACATAACCATTATTAACCATTATATATTATATTTATAATTTTTATAACACTTTGTGTAAAGCCACTTTTAATTCACATAGTAGTGGTTTTTAGCTTGTGTTTTACAAATCTTCAATTTTATTACTACGATTTAAAAAGATATATACAAAATATGAATGTTTAAAATGTTTTATAAAATGGAAAGTAGATAAATTAAATTAAAATTTTAGAGATGATGAAAATAGAGATTTTTATATAAATTTAATAAAAAAATGGTTTTAAAATGATATATAAAATATGAATATTTTAAACATTTTATAAAAGGAAAGTAAATACATTAAATTAAAATTTTAGATAGATGGTGAAAATAGAGATTTCTATATAAATTTAATAGAAAAAACAAAAAGATGGATGTTTTATAATATTTTAGATAAATAAAATGTGAATTATACATTTTACATTGAATATTTTTTTAAGTTGATAAAGGATAATAGTATCCTATTAATGTCCAACATATATTAAGTGTATTTAATGAAAATGAAAAATCAAATATTGGAGGCCAGTTTTTTTCTTTACATACATAATGACTCCACATTTACTAATATTTGAATTTGAACTATTTACATAAAAACACCTCCTTCCAAGCACTACACCACAATCCAACATATAAAATCCATATATATCTTATTATTAACAAAAATAATAAAATAAAGAAAAAAAAACAAAAACAAAAATTAGATTAGAAGATATGTAACCATTTTCTCTAGAATCCATGAACCTCATAAGAAGCTCCATTTCCATAGAATATTGATAAGTTAAAACGGAAAGTAATTATTTCTTATTGCACTTACTACCAAACCAAACTTACTCGTAGCTTATCCTCTCTACTAAATGTTCTTACATATAATCGCATAAGTCTATTTACTAGTAGTTGCCCCTTTTGTTACAAAGTAACATCATAACGATGTCATGTGTTTGAATGTCATATGTACCATGTGGATTTGAACAAAATTGTTGGGTAACCAAAATTTGAGAACATCCAAAGCATTTGTGTGCTTTCTAGTTTTCTTTCATTAATCATTAATCTTCAAGTGCCTCCGTTGTAATGGTTTCACCACTAAAGTTTTCATACTTTGCAACACATTTTACTACATAAGGATAAGTTATGTTGACTAAAGGATTTGTTTTTCTACCATCAAGCTGTGAGTTTATACCACCTCCCATGACACCAAAGTCACGCTCATTGAACCATGAGAATCTCTCATATAATTTATTGTAGAATGTGACTCATGACTGAAGCTTTTTTTTTCCAATGAGTTGTGAGTTTATACAACCTCTCATTAAATTGTTAGCCACATATATATTCTCACAACAATATGCCCAACGCAAGTTGTGTGAATGAGTTGTGAGTTTATACAACCTTTCATTAAATTGTTAGCCACAGATATATTCTCACAACAATATGCCCTATTCAAATTGTTTGAATTTAAAAGGGTCAAGCTCTTAAACTAGGAGAGAACCATTGTAACCCTAGATCTATTAAAGTATAGAAAGGGATAATAAAAATGGCAAAGGTGTGAATCTCTTCATGCCTAATGCATTCACAGTTAAGATGGACCTATGCTTGTGTGTGTGCATTCTACCTTTTTGTGAGTAGAAGCATTATAAAGAGACAAACAAAGTAATGGACATGGACATCTTCATCACTAAAGAAAATCTTATAATCTAATTCCAATTTAATGGATAATTGAAGAGTGGGGCTATGATCAATGATAAAATAGAGTTCATTTGCAAAACAAGAACAAGAACACAAACATTATCATTTTTAAGGTAATATGACATTAACAGAAAACAAAGATTTTCCTTGAGTGTATTATATATTATAATGGACATGCGAGGGGTTAAACAACCATAAAACTAACAAATATCTACAAAATAAATAAATCTAAAGTATTAAAACAACATTAATTCATAATGCAACCAACCTGCAAAACAAGAGGAGGAAAAACAACTATCGCAAAAACCTTTTCTAAGACATTCCTCCAATTGGATGAACAAAATCACTTTCAAATTGAACAATCTATTTCATAAATGAAGCCAACATTTGAACCCTTTTTCCGTGGAAATACCTACCATGTTCTTGAACACTTAATTTTCACAAATGAATTTTCATTTCAAATCACTTTAAGAGCGACACATGTAGAATAAAGTAAGAATAAAACTTTAGCCCCAAGGGTCAGCTCAATTGATAAGACGTGCGAACACTCTCTCGGTACGGGGGGAGGTCACAAGTTCGAGCCTTGAGTCCTTTGGGGTTAGGCCAGTCGTTTATCTCTGGCTGACGGTTTACCATCCTTACCATCCACGAAATGTGCGGAAGTATTGGTGGGTTTCCCGTGCACCGTTTCCGCAGAAAGAAAAAAAAAAAGTAAGAATAAAACTCTAACATGTTCGGCAAGATGTTAATATTCTAAAATATATGGAGTCAAATTGAAGGGGTTGAACAATGGATACAAGACACTTCAAAAGGAATAGATTGAAAGATTCAAAAACAAATGCCAAATCAATCATGTCCATAGGAAACACAAGTTTGAGCATGTATATACTACGAGAGGGAGCTTGAAAGCATCGAAATTCAATTTGTTGGATACACCATAATAGGTATCAAGCACAACAATAGCCATAGTTAGTTCTACTCAACATCACAAAAATGGAAGATTATGCACCATGTAAATTTGAAGGATGAATGGGACTTATTTGTGTGAGAATTTAATCTCAAGGGCAATTCTCAATGAGATTCATTCCATTAAGTATGTGTTTTTTTAGTATCTCATTCTAACACATCTACATAGGAAGAAATTATGTGGTAGAGGTTTATCCATATAAGGAATCCTATTGGATCCAAGTAACTAGAAGATATATTAGGAATAGAATGGCATATCTTTATAATCTAATTTGTCCCCTTGTTAGAGATTATTTTCAAGATGTTCTCACAAGAAGTATAGGAAATTTTAGTGAACATTTTGGTTATTATGTGAGTATAATATATCTTTGGGAAATATTTTGTATTGTGCTATATTTCAATGGATTGGTATGGTTTTATTATGTCTTGAAGCAGACATAACAACACTCTTCAGAGAGATAAACATAAACTTCCAATCGATAATCCTTGAGAATACCACAACACAACACAAACCATTGAAGCTTTCGCATGGGTGGGTCCATGAAGCAGAAAGGAATAATAAGTTCATAAAATTTAAAGGTGAGTAGTACAAATTTCTTTGTTCAAATTAGGTTAAGCCAGTCCATTACCTTGCTATAACTAATGAACTACAAAACAAGATCACTTATATAAATTTAACCCCTCTTAGCAGTAACAATGCAATTCCATGACATCCGTAAGGAACTTTTGCTAATAAACCATTTCTTTTGATTCCTCAAAAAATAAGAACCCCTAAATTTTCTCTACAAGAAATTCATCCCAAGCAAGGTAGAATAAGTTACCAATGGACTGAGGATGCATACCTTATAGACCACACCACTGAATCTATGAGAAAGGTACCATTAAATTTTTCCTAATAGATGTTGATGTCAATAAATGGTAAGGCAAAACCTTTGGCAATTCATGCAAATTTTCATAAGGTTGGATTCTTAGTTTGGAAACGTGTCTACAACTAGAATCATTTTATGTTATCGGCTTTGTCAATTGAAAACCACATGTAAGAAGTATTAACAATATCTACAAAGAGGTATGCATCAACTCTTCATATTTTCATACAACCAATGACTTGGTGGATTTCCCCAAAATTGCCACCTACAAAAAGTATTTGGCATGGTTATTGTGCCATATAAAAAGTGACATTCCATAATGCCTACCTAGTGCTATGAACTTTTTTTTTATATTTGAACATATACCATCTGTGTGTATCCATTGAAGACAATGTTGTTTAGAACTCAACCCAAATTTTCTAAATAAATCTTTTTGATAATTTGGAATAACTAGTTCAAAGGAATGGATAGGGTCATATCTTTCTTGAATAGATGTAAGTGATGAACCAACTATAGGTGGAATCTCCCAACATAGATCTAGCATATGTTCCAGAAAATTGTTATTCTCAATATGCTTAACATGTGAGATCATCTCAATTTTGGCATTGAATTTGTCTCTCATTTGTCCTCTGACACCCCACCAAACGTCTCCTAGCCGACAATGTCTCCTAGCCCACAAATCTCTTTTATGTCTAAGGCCTTTTTGCAAAAATGCTTGATTTTGGATCTTATAGTGGCTTCACCATTGTCTTTGTAGCAGATATGTCCACCACTTGAAAAAAACAATAAGCCTTTGGAGACACCAATAAGGTTAGTTTAATGGATAAAATGGGTTAATATGTTCATGATATAAAAATATGTTTAATTCATTTTTATTTACCTATTTTATGCTAATATGGGAAAATAATAATTTTTGCCTTTTATATGAAACTGATCACATAGTTGAGGGAGAGAGTATTGGTCTTCCATGCCAATGTCATAGTTATCCTCAAACATTGGATGCCTAAATTCTATCTTTCGAGTTTGCTTCAATATGAAGTTACATGAAATAACACTTAATTAGTTTAAAAGAGTGGTCATTTTCCTGTCACATGCCAAATTAAGCACTTGAAAGAGTGTAGCATGGTTGTTATCCATTTTGTTGGCACTAACCATACCTAATTAATGGTTCTCATTATTGAGAAATCAGTGGTAGAAAAAAACCAAAAAAATTGTACACAAACAAGAGCATATATTGTATTGTCCCAAGCGCGCAAAGCTTAGGGTCTAACAATTAAGCAAGGCCTCATCTTTTGAATCCATTTTGACGATCATCAAAAAAAAAAGCACCTTACTCTGGTCTAAAATACCATAATCTTTCATTACAAACTTCCATTGAAGGCTTCCAAAATTAATAGATTGTTTTTCTTAATAATATATGTGATTGGCATGTACATAGGCTGGCCCTTTCTTCAAATACTTTCTAGGGTGACGAGGGGTAATTGATATTATAGGATTGTCATGCATGGATTTCCCTAAAACCCATGTGGAATGACCTTTGAAAGCACCACTCTCTATCATCAAATCTAGTTTCAACCACCTTGCAATAAAGTAGAGGCCAAAGTTGTGATCAAAACCCATACCAAACATTTTTATTTTGTATAGTATCTTGTTTGATAAATAGGCACAAATGCTTTCAGGGTGTGAAGAAGGTCATCTCTCATCCAATTGACAGTAGATCCATGTCTTGACCAAACTTTAGGCAAAGTTAGAAGTAAGCATAAGATTAATATCCAACAAATGAAGAAAAAGAACCCAAATTTGATTTGCAAAAACATTATCTTAGCACTCAAAGATAATAATATGCATCAAGATAAGGAGCGTATAAATATTTATAAAACACATTAGTGCCACAAATGCAATAAATTTCAAGCAATCTATAAACTTTAACAAATGAGAATCTCACTGTAACATGCATAACAAAATACCAAATCCCATGTCTAAGATCTTAAAAACATGTAAATATTCCCATAATTTTGTTCAATAAATCGAAGGTTCAGATGGGCTTGTTAGGCTATGGTCTAGTGGTTGAGACATGAATGTCACCACAAAAAAGATCAAGGTTCAACCCTTGGTGAGAATAGATCTTTAATCATGTGTGTGAATTGGGCAAGTTTAACAACGCCCATGTTAAAGTGGGATTTACAACAATAACGTGGAGTTAGGGTTCATGACTCAGCATAGTTTGTGAAATTGGGGTTCATAACTCCATTGATTCAAAAAGTTTAGATGGGTGCTTAAAAGACAAAAAATTAAAGAGAAAATAGTAAAATTTGAATTTCAACAATAAGTAATAGCAGTCAAGGTGAGAAACATACACCAAGATACTCCTAGAGAACCAAAATCTGATGAAGCTTCATTGTCTCTAAGTAACACCTCTTGATTGGTAGCACCTATGGGAGCCTTGTATGAGAAAACCCCCAATAATCAAAACCAGAGAGAACAAAAGGGTTATAGTCATAACACTCTATTTGCTTGTTTGTTCACCTTTAGATGGGTGCTTAAAAGATTAAAAAAAAATTAAAGAGAAAATAATAAAATATAAATTTCAACAATAAGTAATAACACTCAAGGTAAGAAGCATACACTAAGATACTCCCAGAGAGACAAAATATGATGCAACTTCATTGTCTTTGAGTACCACCTCTTGATTGGCGACATCTATGGGAACCTTGTAGGAAAGTTGTGTCCATTGTATAAGAAAAACCCCAAGAATCAAAACCAAAGAGAGCAAAAGGGTTTTAGTCATAACACTTGATCTAGTTGTTTGTTCACCTTTAGGTATCCCTTTGGTATTCTTCAGAATTCCCAGGAAACCCATTTTCATTACAGTTTTAAGCTTCTCTAGAGGTTATATGAAATCCATTGAAAGAGTTTCTAATCATAGATATGGATGTTGGTTTGACCTATGGTGTCATAAAACAAGGATTTGAGGCTTACTTAAGTTGATCACCCTAACTGCTTGAGCTTTAAAGATATAACCACCAAAGCCATATTTTGACAATTATCTTGAAATGATAATCTCCATGCTTGATGATTAAGGAATTCTAAATAAGTATTCCAAATTTTAAGTTGTACCCCTCATCTTGATGCACATGATTAAAAAATGATTCAAGGCCATGTACGTACCCAAATCAAAATTTGAGGATCACTAGCAATTGTAAGGTACATGATTGATCACAAATTGAAGGGCTTTATGAGTATCAAAATTACATTTTAAGGGGTACCCACTATTACAATCTAAATTCTTAGTAGATCCATGGACTTCTTTAGTGTGAAAATCAGTCTTCAAGGCTAGCAACATTGGTAATCCACATACTTGATCATAAATTTAAGGCCTTTTAAGTAAGAAAAGTAAAACTCTAGGGCTACCCAAAAAATATTCAAGATCTCCCAACTTAAAAACATGTGATTTTATGGAATTGAACACCATGCAAACTTACTTGATTTAAGACCTCGTGATCATAATAACACTTTTTTATTCTACCAACAACTCTTAACTACAACTTGCCTGTACCACCATCTTTTCACACAAAAAGTGATGAAGCACGTGGTAAAAAAAATGATTGAAATAATTTAATAAATAAATGGTACATATTATTCAACAAAGGGTGGTACCTAGTAAAATTTTGCTCAAAATGAATGTCATATCTTGATTCACCATATTAGAATACCTTGTAAACTACATTTATTTATTGTGATTCCTGGCACAATTGTCTTCCAATATCGAAGCCCCATTTTCTTATGTACAACATTACCATGGATCTTTACAAAGTGACACAAACTTCTCTCCTTTCTAGCAAGAAAATCTCCATCCTTATTTGTTTTACATTGTCATTTGCAAATCCTTCCAACCAAAGAGGATTGAGCCCACTCCTTCCTTTATTTTGTTCATACATTTTGCTAAAAACACCTATCAAAGGAATACATTTCCTAA
Organism: Larix kaempferi; assembly: GCA_027924585.1. Taxonomy (NCBI): domain Eukaryota; kingdom Viridiplantae; phylum Streptophyta; class Pinopsida; order Pinales; family Pinaceae; genus Larix; species Larix kaempferi. The sequence continues at coordinate 11,425,551 of BSBM01000931.1, forward strand.
TATGCAGCTCAAATATGCCCCACCTTGGCTCAAATCCCCGTGAAAACCATGCCCCTATGTAGCACACTGGAAACTTCCTTTTTGATGTATATGGAGGGAAATGCATATGCCACTACCCTACAACTTCAAGGAATTTTCAATAAATACCACAGATACCATAGATGTCCATTTGTCTCATCGTGAACATGTACGTGTAGAATTTCATGAAATCCATGAGGTGGAAACAATTACAATGGCAACTTAATGAAGTGAAGCAATGAAAAGATCAATCATCAAATCCTTTAGAACAACCATCAAATCATCTACAAACGCCATCAAAATGATCCCCTCATATATCCATCATTTGAAGGAACTTACTAATGATGACATAAGTGGTAGGGATTTATTTGCACTCCCCTAATTATCCACCTCGATGGCCTTGAAAGGCATATCCCTACCACTGCCACCTCTATATTGTATCACCGTCAAAACCCTTGTAGTGCTTCCTCTCCTCATCCTTGCCACTGCTAAAACCCCCTATGTCCTATATCTGCCCATACCCCCTAAATCCAACCCCCAAACACTCACCACCATACTCATAATCCTCCCACTTCAATATTGGGGGTTGGTGGGGAGAACCATCATTTTGTCCATATCAACATTTTGTTCTTTGTAAAATCCTTGCTCCTCCCATTGAGGTCGACACATCTCCATGATTGCGACTCTGCAATGCTCAATGTCTAACCCTTGTTTTTCTTCTTGGGTTTGGCAATGACTGTGTCTGTGAGGGAGGGAAAACCCTAATCCTCACTCTTTATCTCAATGACTATCAGGTACTGCTCAAACTCCAAAAAGATTTTCCTTAGTTACCCATACCTCTCCACAACTACTCCGCAACTTCGAAGCTTGATGTGGAGGCATGTGTGTGTGAGCATTTTACATAGAGTGTATTGAAAGTACTATCTTACTACTTCATATTTTGTAATTATTACTATCCACTTTAATTTTTAATTTGCATCTAATGCATGTAACAACATGAGAGTTAGTTGTGGTCTTACAATTAATGGGTGAGATTGCCAAGAAAACTATCAAAGAAAGTTATTAGTTGTCGAGGTGGTTGCTATGTGAATACAGTTACAGATGCTTCCTAATGAGATGACATAGAAATTACAACTTCTAATCACTTATATTGAATCATTGAATATGGATATGGAAAGTTGATAGAGTCACAAAATCCTAAGTGCTTGGTTCCAATCCCATTTCATTAGTTGTCAGTACACTACCTTCATAGTCATGATTCTTGCCTTATTGTCTTGATGCTTGTCCATAATTTTTGGGGGTTTCTTTGATTTCTTCACCTCCTAGATCTATTTGTCCATTGATAAACATTCATGTAACCTAGAATGGAATGAATACTAACTTTTATTAGAATGGTGTCATTTTAAACCACCACCAACACTACAAAGCAAATGGAAGTGTGAAAATCAATGTTGCACCAAAAACAACTCCAGTGGGACAATAAACCATATTTGAGATAGAGGTGGATCCTTCAAGGAAATCATGGTTTCTGTCAACCTGATCATAGTTTTACTCACTACAACCACGAAAAAATACAAATGCATTTATGGCATCCATGACGTATAAATTTAAAACACCTTTAATCGTCTATGTCAATTTGAATTCTTCTTTGTTAACATACTCGACATTTAAGGATCTACTCTTCCATCTTAACTTGGCCACCTATACAACATCAAAAGGAGGGATTCCTCACCTACTAGTCAATTTCAATTTGTGCATATGCTCTACTCTGGATTTACATTGTACATTACATGTAGGCCCTTACCAAGAAAGCCATCCACAACCTTTTCTTTCCATATTTTTTTTATTATTAGTATTTTATATGGACAAGGGGAAGGACCCCCAATGGGGTGGGGGGAGAGAGTGTATCTGATCATATTACTCAGATGTATACTCTTAAATTTTTTCCATATTGGATTCCTCCCCCACCATAAATAAATTCCATATCATCTCGTATTCAAATTTGAATCTTAAGTCGAACTCAATAACTATAGTGCAATCTAAAACTTTGTTTATGGACATGTTGAATAAAAAAGGCAGTTCTCAAGGGAACACAAATGCAAAGGGTATTTCACTTTCAAGTTTGCATATATATAGACAAGAGATTGTGACTTCAATTCCCATAGACTGATTGAAAGAGGGATCTAGATCAAAGGAAGTGGAATACCAAGAATTACAAAGAAAGACCGATGAGACAGACCAACAATTAAATTTAAACCATGAAATGAAAGAGTTTGATTAGTAGGTCACATGTCTAATAGACTTCACTGAATATCAGTTTCAACTTTGAGATGATTAAAATTTTCTCTAAGCATCAACATTTTGACTACCTTGACTGTGCATTAGAAATAAAATTATTTAGAAGATCAATTAGATTAAAAATTAGGGGCATAAATGTTGTAAGACAGAGACATTAAAAATGGCAGAAGATACACGTCTACTATGAGGATGAAAAAGAAAAAAAATTGGACCAAAACAATAGAGGATTAGTCAGTTCCAAGTAACTTACAACAAATTGTGGCATGACAACTTTATAACCAGTGAGAATCAAGTACAATAGGGACAGTAGCCTGGTTATGGTACATCTTTTAGATGTACACAATTGATCATGCATGATGCAATAGCCATGTAAAATGAGAATAAAAGCAATGAAATGAGCTATTTCTAAAACAAACTAATCACAAAGACCCCAAACACAACCCAGGATGAGGACATGCTAAGATGAAGATAATAGTACATGAAAGTCACACAATAAAATATTCAGTGAATGTGTACTTCCTTGCCCGATGGAACTCCCGAGCAAAGAAGACATCCATTTCAACATGTGATTGTGCATATCAATAAACATGGATCCACTTAATGTTAAGTAGTCTAAAGGCATCCTATTGACACTATGAAACAATTCACAAAAATACAATCTATATAATGTGAGCATACAAACTGTAATGCCCGCCTCGGTACCTTAACTGTTTAGAATAATGAGGTACTAGTTTTGAAATGAACCAGCTAAGTAAAACACAAACCATTTGAATTTACTTTGAAAATGCTTGAACGATAGTTATACAAACTATTACTTTACTTAATAAATGAATGCTCGACTGATTGAGATAGAATGACTGAATGTTGGATATGCTCGACTGATTGAGATAGAATGACTAAATGTTAGATATGCTCGACTGATTGAGATAGGATGACTGAATGTTACATATGCTCGATTGATTGATATAGAATGATGAATGATAGATATGATTTACTGATTGAGAGAAAAGGATGAATGAAATATATGCTCGATTGACTGAGATATTATGATGGATGATGAAATATTTCATAGTGCAGCGCTACTAATGTGCGCTTGAGTGTGTGTGTGTGCAGTGGCAGGTAAGATGATTTACTGACTGACCCAAAATGGAATTATAGGGTTCGTAAGAATGGAAAGAACACATAGGAGTACGACGACTGACTGTCGACCCTGGATTAGCAACCCACGCACGGGTGAAGCCGTTTCAGCTCGCCCGGGGAAGCGTATGCCGTACGGGCAAGGCCATAATGATTTGGTCACGTACGATGAGTTGAGGGGCACGCAATAAGGAGACCCTTATCCCTCAACATCCCTTAGTCTCCAAGGTGCGTAGTTGAGAGATCGCGGTAACGATTCCTGGTCACTACGCAGTACTCCCCATAAGAAGGAAGAAATGAAACTGTTAGAAGGGCCCGCTGAAGAGGTACCTAGACAAGAACGAGAGGAAGAAAATTAATCAATGGTATAAATGAAAATTTCACATAAGATTTAAGAAATACTTATTTCATTTTGTTCTATTTATTAATTTGAATAATTCTATTCAATATTTTATTTTTAATTGATTTCATTAATTTTATTAACTTGAAAAAGAATTGAAGAGATTGATTTTATTCAATATTAAATTTGATTAATTATGTTGATTGAAAAAGATTAATAATAAGAGAATTATTTTTATTCAAAGATTTTAATTTTATGGATCTTATTATTTTAAATCATTCTATTAAAGATTCTATTTAATTTACTTCATTATTTTGAGAAAGAATTGAAATAGGTCATTAATAAAATAATTGTTTTTCTTTTATTATTCAAGATTTTACTTTAATTAATTTTATTATTCATTTAAAAAAAAATTAAATAGATTATGCTTTTAGAAAAAGGAATCATCTTTTAATTCAATCTTAATTTTAGGAAAGGAAAGAAAAGTCGAAAGCAATAAGTCTAACTAAAAAATTGTTAAGTAAGCTAAATGAGAACCAAAAGAGAAGTATAACTCTTCTACACCTAATTCCCACTGATTTAGGGATTTAGGTGCACATTAAAGACATTAAGAAGACACATGTATTTGAGAATATTGGAAATTAAAATATTAAATTAAATTAAATATGTGCATGGACAGACACATGGCACACAGGCTTTTGCTATATAATGAGGGAGGAGAAGGAGAGAAAGACATCTCTTGCTCCATAAGGATGGATGGTCATCATAATCTCGGATTATGTTATGATCCTTGGAGTTGGGATTAGCCGGAACGGGGATTGGGAGATCCTTTCGGGAGGCTAGCTTGTGTGTTCTTACGATCCCATTAGCTCAGGGGTTCGGGGTGAAGAAGAATAACCCCAATACGATAAGGAGGTCAACCGAGGGGTCACTCGGTACTTCGTCAGGAAATTGGATTGGATCGTGCGGAAACCACTTCGAGGACTCCATCGATTCGCTGGACCAACCGTCGAAAATAGGTTTGAAGTATTTATTTTATTTATTTTGCTAAATCTTTTTGAGAATGAATAAATCTGAGTACATAGTTTTATATATTGACATTCATGTACTACAATAGATAGAACTAGATCTGTGGCTTTTATATCTTCTTCTAAAAAATCGTACTGGAAGTTATAAACTTAATTATACTTATATTTTTCAATTCCGTGGAAGTCTTTTTGAGGAACCCGAAATGGGGGCCCCTACACAAACTTTCTTCCATGGGTGAAAAGATGTTTCTTTCACATGTTAATCATTCAGTTTACTAAAAAAATAAAAAAAGAGATTCCATTATCTACAAATTGTATAAAAAGAGTAAATTGTATTTGTGAAGAGCAACATCAATCTAAGTTTAAAAATCTATGAAAAATACAATTCACCATTATAGAATTGATTTGGTGTCCCACATCATACAAATCAAGCAAGTCTTCGGTAATGCTAAGATGAGTATCTCTCCATAAATATAAAAGTTGCATTATCACCCTCAATTTATCCAATTGGTTAGAATAAATTGGTTTGAAGTTTGAACCCCCGAGAGGAAGCAAAAACCCATTGTTTACTTGAATATGATATGTAGAGTTGAGGATGAAAACAAACCATCCTTGGGGTACATTAATGGAATCTAAAGATTAGTTAGCAACTCTATATTTTCATACTGATTTTCTCCTCCATTATTTGACCTTTATTTAGTAGGTCGAACATTTGACAAATAAAAGAGTGAATACTTGTCTGCTTAATTGTTCTAGGCTTTCTATGTGGAGTATGTTTTGGTTCGAAATTCGTTCATATATTATTCAACAACTTTGCATGGTGATTTCAATTTGATTGTTTGGGGACTAAGGATGGTATCTCCAAAATTGATGAAGCTACTTTGCTAATTTAACCTAAGTTCAAGCTATGACAATTTACATCTTGGCATATGGCCAAATAATATGATTCTAAGCCTAGTTCAAGTTTGGAGAACTACCTCATCATTTTAAAACATGGTTAATTAGGATATGATTTTGATTTTGAGTTGGCAAATCTTTGGGCTTAATTGTAATCCATGCTTACTAGGCATCCATATTTTCATAGTGAAATGGGAGCTTTACATTGGTCACTTGTGAAATTGTCTATCACCAAAGTTTATCCATTTATATTTTTTTCTCAAAGTGGTCCTACTGACATGGACCAATGTCCAAACCACGCTCCCTTAAAAGGATCCACAAAGATGCTAAAAGGAGGCGAGGGAATGGGCATGAGTCCCCTTTGTAGGCCATGAAGAGAGGGCATGTCTGCCGCATACAAGCCCAATTGGTGTAGTATTGTAGACATCATTATAAATATTTTTGAGCATATAAATACCTTTAAAATATGTCACATGGTATATATAATAGGCCCAATCTACTGATTGGTTATATGTTATGTATAGCATGCCCACTAGACCACATGATTATACGGTATATATCTAATAGGTCGAATAGGTTGATTGGTTGTATAATACATGTTACATGCCCAATAGACAACTTAAGCAATTGTTGTAATATTACTTGCTTATGCTTACCACAGATGATGACATTGTTGTAACCAAAATAGACTCAAATAATCAATTGCATGAAACAATCAAAGTGCACACCCTAAAACTATATTTGGGTGTTTGGAAAAACATTAGTTGTATGAAAAATTGAAGTGGGTACACTAAATTCATATTTGCTTGTTTGAAACAACCTTAGGGGGAGTGGCCAATACCTTTCCTAGGGTCAGGAATATGATGGGCCCCAAGTTTGGATTAGGGATGAGGACATCCTGAAGAGTTGAGGATGTTGTGCAGAGCCAAGAATCCACAGGATTTACTTTCATACACCCTGATACATTACAATTGAGAGAGTCATTGATCACTCCCCGTATGAGGGAATTCCCAAATTGGGTATCGAAGGGTCGAAGGGTCAAAGTAGATTTATTGAGAGATTTGTTACTGAGATAATAACCCCACTTGGTGGTGATAATTTCAGCGGATGAGCAGCTCTTGAAACCTTTGATGGAGTCGTGTTGGTGGTGGCATGTGGAGGCTCCTCTATGGGCATCTCGATCGTGGAAAATAACCACATCATCGGCGACATAGTGAACCATAATGGGTTCATCCTTTCAACTATCATAGTGTTAGGCATCTTGAGTTCGAATTTGATTCTGACCTTTCCACATCAATCGGTTATTTAGATTACCACTATGAAATCGCATAGAGGCTGAGTCATAGGTGGCAAGTTGCGCTGGACAATTCTGGTGGTCGCCTAACACCCATTGACGATGCACTGGAGCCAAACATCCCATCAAGGGACTTAAAGTTGATAGAATAATATGCCTTGTGATGTAAATATTTAATTATTTACTTTAGTAATGGATGATTTGTTGGGGACAATTTAGTCGGATTTTTTTTCCCAAAATATTTAGATGGGATTGAGCTAAAGTCCAGACGATTTGCACCTTCTCCGGTGAGTTTGGTCGGAATTTGACAATAGGATTTGTTGCTAAAATTGCAATTTGATTGTAGAAATGGATTCACTGCCCTCAATTACCCTTCGGGCACCCTGAATATGCAATTTCAACAACTAAAACCTTCCATTTCAACAATTTTCGTCGAATTTTGACCGAAACATTTGCCAGATAGTCGGTGCAAATAGTCTATACTTTAGCTTACACCATTTAGATGAAAGAAGGTTTGATGGCCAACCACAATAATAATTAGTAATCCCCAAAAAACCAAATGGATTTGAATCTATAACCTTCTCATTGACATATAAATTAACTTTCTATTAGATACACAAAAATATTTTTTACTTAGTTTCTCAAGAAGGTAGGTATATCATTAGCATAACCTTGAGGGTTAGCTCAAGTGGTGATGATCCATACATGATATCTCTTTTTCTAAAGTTGAGAATGTCGTCGGTTTAACTCTCTTGATCCCCTCAAGGTTAGGCTCCATAATTAGGGTTGACAGTTTACCCCATTTACCATCCATAGATCGTAGGGAAGTACTAAAAAAAAATTGCAATGTGCATTTCATAAAAAAAAAGATATATCATCAATATAATAATAAATAAATTTAATTGAAAAATAATACTAAAACATATTAATAAAAAATATATTTTTGTGTTCTAATCCAACCTAGCATATATTATATGTACACACACATCGTGTGTGTGCGTGTGTGAGTGATAAATATAATATTTTATATTCATATGTTCATGTATGTGTATTTGGTGATTATTATCTTTCATACACCGGAACATAGGCCACACTAGAAAGAGATAAGAAAAAAAACACACTCATCCCACAACTAATCAACCATAATATTAATAACAAAACCAATATATTTGTGAATACATCTTGTTAACATAAAAATCATAATATATGTAGGCCAATATGTGTTTCTTTGTGAGATTTTCTTCATTTTAACTGCTAACAAAATTGTAGCCTACCCCTCCAAGACAAATCTGCTATGTGCATCCTTACATGTTCTACCCCTTGATAGACTTCTTACTAGCAAAGGTCATTTTGTAGGGTCATTAGACGGTGAGCTAAGGGAATTCAATCTAGATTTCACTATTGATCTCCCTTGAAAATGGGATTTGTTGATCTTGAAAGGGTATTTCTAGAGGATGGATAAACTCCAAGTGATTTGACACCTCACCATCATGTGTATTGACATATCCACATCCAATTTCACAACTCGACTTTAAGCTAAGATCTTGGCCGTTGGTTCAATTCTCTTCTAGTGCATCGCAAAAACCTATTGTCTTAGATGTTTCCATTGAAAACCAACCCTGCATGCTACCTCCTGGAAACTTCCAAAACACCATTCCATATAATTTCAATAAATGATAAGAGCTTGGCCACTCAACAAAATTTTATGCCAATTTTGTCATTCTTGCGCAATGGGAAACATATACATAGGAATGTGTTGTCAGAATGTGGGAAGCTCCTCCAAGGCTTTCAAGAGAAAGGAGGCATGTGGATTCATGCAATTACCATTGTTGTCACAAGGCATGAATCATACTCTACTTTTTACCCTCTGGTTATTTCCATTCTCTGCATACTAGCCAATGCTTTTATGCTTGTATTCTATTATGCCATACTTGTTAAGTATTGCACTAGTTGGGATTCATTCAAGGGTTGGATGATAGGGGGTGTTTTTGATGATTCTTTCGAGGATGAGGATCATATATAACTTGACCCCTTGAAATGAATCTTGACCTTTGGTCATAATTGGGCATGAAGAATCTAGAATCAGATTTATCCTCATTTATAAGTATGAGAAAGGAGATGACTTGGTAGAATGCATTTATTGCTTAGTTTGTCTCAGCAAGTTTCATGAAGATGATAGCACCATGCAACCATGCTTTTCTTGTTCCTTTTATTGATACTTTGTTGCATTCTCGCTCAAATTTCCCTATGTGTTGGGAAAATATTGTGAGTCCTACTACATCTCTGCATGTAGAAGTTCCAATCACAATTCATGATTATTGTTGTGTCTCAAATGCCAAGTGATAATCATGAGCATAATTTGAGGGAGGAAAATATGCCTTTTCATAAGGCAATTAAATCTGAGTGAATTAAATTAATCCAAATCATTTTATGGAAAGGAAGGATGATGCTAAAATGATTGAATAGGAAAAACTTATGATCAAGTTATAGATGCCATCGGATGTCGACGCCTTGATTGATTTGGAAAGCAAACAATGAAGATATGACATGATAATTGGTTTTGGAGGATATTTGCAGCCCATTAGAAGGTCAATCGACCCAGGCTCATCAAGTAGGCTTTGTATATCAATTAGCAATATTTTGGTTATGCAAACTAGTTTTGAAGATGAAGATGCAAATGCAACTTGCCTTGAATCATTGTAGAGTAATAGGCTCACTTATGAGTTGTTAGTTCTTAAGGGTTTCAACAAGCAGGTGATGCTTCCAAGAGTGGAATTTTGCATAATTTGAAAGGGAAATGACCATGAAGAGATCATTCGTTGGTTGCATTTTTTTTACTTTATAGGTATCATAGAGACAAAAGTTCCATCCTACCCATATAAATGACACTATAATGGTTTGGGGAAGCTTATGGTTTGTCCACCTAACTCAATAAAGGGGTCAGTTGCGAGCTATAATTCTGTAAATTATTGTTTCAAAACATTTTTTATTCATGGTATACATGCTTGCACAAAAACCATTTTCAAAACCTTTCAAACCATAAACCACTTTAAAAATAGGTTTACTTGCTCTTCACTAGACAAACCCTCTAAATGGGAATTCATACACCCCTTAAATTCATCTTATGTACAATTTAGTGTTTATTCTAAGATGGAAAGACAAGGGCCTATAAATTGATCTAAATGCTTGCATTCTCAAGAGCATTCTGTTCCTTTTGGATATTGTAATTTAGTAGTGCAATTGTTTGTGCCTATGAATCAATATATAGTCCCTATTGATGATGTTTCTATGTGGTGTGTAATGAATGCTTCAATTGTATAAATTAAATGTAGGGGTTGTGCATTGTTGACAATAAATAGCATGGTGAAAGAAGGCATAACTTGTTTCTCCTATTGTTGTTTGTAGCAAAAGCTTCATTGCAAGATTTCTGCAATAACAATTTGTTTATCTTGAGTTATAAATTTTATTGTTTAGATTTTGTCTTAGTATCCAATTATATGCAACAATATTTATGTAAAACTTTGTGATATGAGCAAGAACTAATATTTAATATAATTTGTCCACTCAAGATCAACCAATGCTCAAACATGCAGTAACCATGTACATTGCAAGGCTTACATTCTAGCATATATAACTTCTATCCATAGTGAAATCAATGCAATCCAAACTGAACTTGTTTACAATAATGTGACCTACAATCTATTTTTTTCATATCAAAAGATAATTAATGATTGAGATATGGGTGGTTTAAATTCCTAAGGGATTTTTTACCCTTAGTCTTCCAAGTTAACAAGATTGCAAAGTCTACTAACCCTATTCATAACCATAGTTGAACCTTAAAGTAATAGAGTTTTATACTCTCTAGCTCTTATAGGTGATATAACTTAATGATTAATATAGATTTAGACTCTAGAGTGTTGCAAGTCCTAAAACATAAAAGTAAAATAGCTTTTGGGTCTCGAGTGCTTAAAATATCTTTAATTTTGACTTTGAGCTAGGAAATACTAGGGCTCGAACATAAATCCCTGCCGTCATAGCTCTGTTGCATTTTATTTTTCAAAAATTACTTGGGTACAAAGAGAATTGCAGTATCTTACTGATGATGGACTCACCTGGGTGAAGCTTGAAATGTTGGGTTAGCTAAAGTAAAATATTTTTTTTCCATTTTGATAATACATATTGCCTGTGATGGAATGTCTATTTTCAATATCTTACTAAATTCTCTTTGGGATTTTGTTCCACATTAATACTTCCCCCTCCCTGTTTTGTAGACCGTGCTTTATTGAAGGCAATGGCCACATGCATTTCTAGTAACGTGTTCCTTGCTTGTCAATGTCTTAGCCAAGGGCATGAAATACGCCTAATGGGTCAAATGGAATACACATACTAAATACTTCCTTGAAATAGAGATTTTCTTGCATATTTCTCTCCATGTATGAATATAAAGTTACTATGTATTTACACGGTAACTTTATCAATTGTGGAATATTTTTTGGATGAACAGGATGCTAACGTGGAGATGCATGTGAAGCCTTGTTAAAATCCATGTATGTTGAAGTATTTATTACTATTGACATCACGCCATCTAAGCTTTAAATAGGCCATGAAGTAACTTTAGTAGCAATTATACTTTTTTTTTGTTTGCACAAATCTCCCTAACTTGCGAGAGTGTCATTTGGTCTACGAAACCGCGACCCAAGGGCATCTAAGCTGTCAAAATAACCCAGGGATCGCACTCGTCCTAGGCCACACCAACCCTGGTTGGATATTTTTGGTGTCTCCTCCCACTTTCGTCAAGTTTCGAATCCTAGGTCGCTTAACAAACAAAACCCCTCAAATACCAACCGCGCTAGTGGGACTTGATTAGTAGAAATTATACTTGAAAATGTGCTAATTAAACAATTTGCTACTTAGTGCTGAGAAACATACATCCCAAATTTTCTCATTCAAGCAAAACGAACAACCTCTTCTTGCATATGCCTTGGTCCACCATAAGCCTTGATGGTTAGGTCAAGTGTTCATGAGCCATACATAAGATCTCTCCCACTAGGGTTAGGGAGCTCACAAGTTCAACTCTCTTGATCCCCTCAAGGTTAGGATCCATAATTAGGGCCGATGATTTACCCTGATTACCATCCATGAATCATGGAGAAGTACTAGGAGGGTTTTCTGAGAGGTTATTCTTTGGAAAAAGAAATGCCTTGGTCTGCCATTGTTTTGATGTGATCGTAGGTTGTCTCCAATTGTGTCATTGTTATGTAAGAAATCATTTTCCAGTAGTATTAAGGAGTTGATTATTTGAATTTGAAACATAGCATAATGTTTAGACATTAGTAATGCATCGTTGATTTCTCTAATTTTAAGCTTGTGCGACTTAAAGTTAAGCATAACTCTTTAATTAGGAAGAATTTCAATTCTCCCATCCAAATGAGCTTTTGGAAGAAAAAAGAAGAGTGAACCATTGAATTCATTAATAAGATATAAGGGAGGTAATATTTATGAAAAAAATAAATATTTATAAAAGAAATTTGGTTGATCAAAATAGTTAATATAAATTATTTATAAAAAAAAATTATCAAATATTAAATAAATACAATTTTAGATTTACTAAAAATAATTGATTAAAATAAGATTAAATAGATGAAAAAAACTAATAACTAAATCAACGTTGATTTAAAAAAATAATGACGACGTATTGCTATGAGATGAAATATAAAGAAGTTAATGATTAATGGATTTATTAATAAATGATAATAATAGTTAAAATATTAAATTAAAATTAAGAATGTAATTGGTAGGAAATTTAGTTAAATTGTTTTTTTTTCAGCGGAAAAAAACCATACTATTGGTATTCATTGATGTGAATCAAATAGTACAAATTCGTAAGTCATTGTGTGAACATGACTTATACAAAAATGAAAGCCCTATGGAGCCCAGAATCAACTTCCAGATTATAGAAAAAATACATAGACTTCATCCTGTGTAAGGTGTAAACAAGCTAGTGAGGGATCAAAGATCAATACAGCAAAGGTTCAAAAATAGCATAGCCTCTACAGGAATGACATGAAAATCTGACCCGAGTCGAGCAGAAGACTCTCTTGATATTCTTCCCATCTAATAACACCTTCAGCGCCTTCATGAGAATTTTTGGATAATGTATCAGCAAAAGTATTATGTTGTCTATATATATGTTCAAAAGATATAGCCTTGAAGAAGAGTATAGCTTCCTTAATTCTACGACACCAGTGATGTAGAGAGATCACATTGATGTTAAAAACCCCTTGTGCCCATTTGATTGTTACCGGGAGTCACTATAAATGAGATTTCATGTAATCCAAAATATTTGGAAACTGCAAGAACACACCACAAACCAACATCTCAGCCTTGGTATCAGTGCCGCTGCCACAATTGAGTTTTAGCATATAGTAATGATCCATATTGATGTAGATAACCCCACCAATAGCACAACGTCCATCAATAGCCGATCCATCGAAGAAAGCCACCAGTCTGTGAAAAGTGCATTGAAAGAAAGATTGTTTTGAAACACTATTATTGCCGGTGCTTGTGCATTGAGTTTTAGTAACCCCCATAATTCTGCAAATGATATTTTGAATAGAGGGCTTGATGTCCTCAAATAGTGCAACATTCCTCGAATGCCAAACTTCCCATGAAACCACAGCAGGAAGAAAAGGAATTTCTTTACATTCACGATACCATTGAAGAGCACAATCACGAAACAGTCCAACCTTCCATGTCGAACACATATCTAATTGTTGAAGAGTCTCATCCCAAGCAGTTTTGGTGAAGTTACAATCAACCAATATATGCTCCACCGATTCTGAATCATTCCTGCAGAGAATACAAATGTTTGGTCGAATCCACCCACGCTTAAGTAGATTATCCCAAGTTTTAAGACACCCCCTAAGAGCCTGCCACATGAAGCATTGTATTTTCACCGGTATCTTCCACCTCCAAATCACCTTATACCACCAATCAACAGGAAATGTACAACAATTACTAATTAATGACTTGTATGTAGTATTAGCAGTAATCATACCTGTGGCTTCATTACCCGTCCATATGAGCATGTCTCTATCTGCATTCAATCGGACACCAGTAGCGTTTAGTTTAAAGATATATCTCTCCCATTCAGTAGCTTCATCATCCTGAAATCCCATCTCCCACATTGAAGGCCAATAAGGTTGTCTATTCCCCTTCCTGTATCTTTGAATTGTATTCAATGTCTTGTAATTGAAGCAATGAAGGTAATGTAAGATTCCACCAGATAGAGTATAATCTTCTCCAATACCCATGATAGGGTCAATCCCCACCATGATGTCAGAGCCATTTCCAGCCTACCAAACAAGATCTTTAGCCATATAGTTATAGATCTTTAAGAAGCCTTCCCAAATTGGTGATGTGCCTCTAATCTTTTTCTCTAAATTCCTGAGCCATTTGATAGTATCATCTTTGATATATTTCACCTTCAAGATATTTGTCCATAGTGTTGGACCAAACAGTCCCCGCCAAAAGCTTTTTAATCTTAACGCATAGCTGAACAATGGCAGGTTCTTAATGCCCCATCCCCCTTTTTCATTCGGTAATTCCAGTTGATCCCACTTGGCCATAGCCAAATAGCCATTGTATGGACCCCCTATCCATAAGAAGTTAAAAAATAGTTTTCTCAGCCCATTTAAGATAAATACAGGAACCGGCATGAGAGAGAACCAGTATACTGGCATACCAGTGAGAACACAATTGATAAGCATGAGCCGGCCACCAATAGATAATAATCTAAACGTCCAATTGTTTATCCTCTAATCAACCCGTTTGATAAGCCACATCCAGTCTTGCCGCCGATATGCACCAGGTTTGAGAAAATATCCTAGATATTTGAAACCTTCCTCCAGAGGGCAGAAAGTGTAGGGCAGAATTCCTTTAAAATGCTCAATATCGCATTGTGGGATACCAAAATGATACAATCGGGTCTTTCTCTTATTAATCAGCATGCCTGAAGCATTACAGAAGTCATTTAATATGCATGCATAATTTTGCCATTCAGAAACTGAGTTCAATCCAGCTGTTAATAAATCATCGATGAATAATGTATGTGAAATAGATATTTCATTGGAGAAGGTAATGCCATTGATCTTTCCCACCACCTTGGCTTCAGTGATCATCAAACTTAATCCCTCAATAATTAATAAGAAAATCAGGGGTGACAGTGGGCAGCCCTGTCTACCCCTCTTGTAATTGTGAAGAACTCGGTTGGAGCACCATTAACAAGAACAACAATACAAGCTGTGGATAAGCATGCCATGATCCATCTGATCATCAATGGAGGGATTCCTATCTGAATAAGAATTAAGCGCAGAAAGACCCAATCCACCCTATCATACGCTTTTTCCAGGTCGATTTTCATAAACATATCTTGTAATCTCCTAACTTTAACCGAGTGTATCAATTATTGAGTGATGCCTATGGTGTCCAGAATCTGTCTGTCCAAAAGGAAACCGAATTGTTCACTTGAAATACATCTAGAAAGCAAGGGTTTTAGCCCGACAGATATGATCTTAGTTATGATTTTGTATGCCAGATTGCATAATGCAATTGGACGAAAATCCCCAAAGGTGGAGGGTTTACCAATCTTTGGAATCAAGGTAAGGAATGTGGAATTCAATCCTCCTGAAATGTAGCTTTCAGCTCTAGAAAACTCCACCATCGCCAGTATATCATTACCCATAACATCAAAAAAATCTAAAAATAGTTCCACTGTCCAGCCATCAGGGCCTGGACTTTTGTCTCTGGCAAAGTCCTTCAACACATCTTCCACTTCTTTCAAAGTGACCGCTTGTCCCAAATCCTCAGCTTTTGAATCCATAACAAACACAAGAAACTTCCTCGCAATATTGATTTGAGTAATCAAATTGCCTTGTTTTGGGTCAGTGTATAAAGTACTGAAGTGATGCTTGGCTGCAGTATGTAGTTCCTCCATACCCTTAATGACATTCCCATTATCACCCTCCAGCTCCCAAATAGAATTGTTGTTCTGCCTGTGAGTGGCATATGCATGAAAAAATTTGGTGTTTCGATCACCCAAATCGATCCAAATGGCCCTGCTCTTAAGGCGCCAAGCCATCTCCTCCTTGACCAGCCATTCCTCTTTCTTGTGTTCAAGTATTTTGATTTTCCCATTTCCCCGTCCCTATCACCATTAATGTTTCTGCAATGGAGTTCTCTAATCTGTTCTTCCAGATCTTCCAGTAATTGTTTCTCAAATTTTTGTTTCTATTTTATCCAAAACGATACCTGTTGTTTTAACCTTCGTAACTTGATAACAAAGGAGTCCATAAGATTAGTATCCAGATCCAATCCGCAACTCTCCCAAAAACACCTAATCATCTTGCAGAAAGCCTCGTCCTTAAGCCATGAGCAACTGAATTTAAAAGGGTATTTTAATTTAGAGTCCTCTTCATCAAATTGGAAATACACCAGCCAGTGGTCTGAGAACTTGTTTTCTCCAATCCATGCCCTGTGTCGAATCCATGACTTCAGCAAATTTGATTTGACAAGGAACTTGTCCAGTCTTTTATGAACACCATCGACACCAACCTTGCCATTGGTCCAGGTTGGTGCAATTGTACCTAGCATTACATCAACTAAATCATATTTAGTCAGCAAATTTGTAAAAAAATCCGCCAAATGATCAAGCCTTGAGTTTGTTCCCCAAATTTCACTAGCAGATCTGGTAAAATTCATGTGTTAAAAGAATAAGTAAGTTAAATTAATAAATTAATTGGTTAATGTAAATAAAAATTTTTTTAGGAAAATCAAAATGGTTATCAACTTCTTTTATCCAAACCAACAACCTTGAAAAACTTGAAATATTCTTAGTTATTGAACAACTTTCAAACTTCAGCTCAAACTTGAACATATCCTCAGCCGAAGAAAGGAAATTTATGGACGTCAATCTTTGTAGGGTTGAATCCTTATTGGATACTTACCATTCTTCAAATCTAGCGAGGCACTCCACTATTGAACAAAAGCTATAAATTTTGGATTTGGAATCACGCCGTAGAAGAATCCTTGAGGAGAAGGAAGCCTTGTGGAGGCTCAAAAGTAGAGCTATATGGCTCCAAAGGGGGGACGAAAACACAATTTTTTTCCATAATCACATGAAGCATAGGAATCATGCCAACTCCATCTCGCACATTGATAAGAAGGATGGTTCACAGGTGACCAGTTTCAAAGATTTGGCTGCAGTTGGGGTTTCTCATTTCAAACAACTTTTCAAAGAAGAAGCGCATGCATATATTGCTTAGATGATGCACATGGTGGCCTTCTTTACATAATTCATGAATGAGGAGTAGAAATTCTCTATATTGGAAAGTGTCACCATGGAAGAATTAAGGGAGGCCATCTGCTCTCTACGAAAAGACAAGAGCCTCGGTCCATACGGGTTCCCTGTGGAATTCTTTGAAGCTTTTATGGAATTCATTGAATTTGTCCTACTTGATGTAGTAGATGAATCAATGGCCTACTAGACTATATTGCCCTGATCCCCAAATCAGATAAGCCATCATACTTTAATGACTATTGGACTATATCCTTATGCAATTGTATTTACAAGATGATCGCAAAAGTTATAGCAAGGAGAATCAAAGGCATTTAGACAACAGTGGTTTCAAATAAATAGTTTGCGTTTCTGGAAGGGAGACAGATCCATGACGCCATTGGTACCACTCATGAAGTTATTGACTCTGCTAAAATCAACCACAAACCAACTGTAATTTTCAAAGTGGATTTAACTAAGGCTTATGACCATACCAGTTTGACCTACATTAGACTGATTCTCCTTCAAGTTGGTTTCCCTCTGCATTTCATCAATTGGACTCTTTCTTGCGTCCAATCGGTTTCCTTTGCATTCCTCATTAATCGCTTCGTCTCTAAATTTTTCAGACCGGGAAGGGGAATAAGGCAGGGGTGCCCCCTTGCTCCACTTCTTTTTTCTCCTGGTTATGGAAGGCTTAAGCAACATCATTCTCCAAGCCAAACAAAGTGGTGCTTTTAGAGGAATTAGGATCAGAGGAGACCTGAATATCACGCACTTGCTCTTTGTAGACAACATCTTGATTTTCTCTAAAGGATCCATAAGTGACATTCTTAGACTGAAATTCATGCTCACTCTTTTCGCTGATGCTAATTTCAGAAAATATTCTGTGTCTTTTATGAATCCTGATCAGAATTCCATCAATTGGATTTGTGAACAATTTGATTTCATCAAAGTTGATTTTCAATTGAGTTTAAAGTATTTGGGATTCATTTTAAAACCTAATGACCAGATGAAAAAGGACTGGTCCTGGCTGGTGGGTAAGATTGAAAGCATAATCAATTTGTGGTGTAATCATTGGTTATCTAGGTGCAATAGGCTTATTATGATGAAGGAAATGCTCGAAGCCACTCCAGTATACTGGATCTTGATGGCTCACATCCCTGTGGGAATCTCGGATCAAATAAGGTGGATTTATTTCAATTTTCCGTGGAAAGGCACCTCGCCAAAGCATTCCTTTCACTAAGTCTCATGGGACAAGATTTACATCCCTAAGGATATGGGAGGCTAGGGTTTGAAAAACATGTCTCTCTTTGCAAAGGCCCTAGTGGCCAAAGCCATATGGAGGATCATTCATGGTAGAGGTTTATGAGTTCAGACTGTCATTCAAATATACATTCACCCCCTTTCAGTAGAGGAATGGATCAAAACTACTCAAAAACCAATCAAGAATGTTTCAGTGATGTGGAAATCCTTTCTACAAGCCTTTCATGTCATTAGTGATATTTTAATATGGAGTATAGGTGATGGGCATAGAATGCATATAGGTCAAGACCCGTGGTTAGGATGCTCCAATGGTTTCAGATTACTAGAGGATCTTGTAGCTGACTTAATGGAACAAGGCTTCATTTATATGCACCAGATCGGAGATGCTGCAAATACTTCCCCTTTTTGACAAGCATGGTTACCTGCCAATGCTTTGGTTCTAGAGGGTGATAATGCTATGATCTAGAACAAATATATTATTGATCTTCATAACAGTCATGTTCGCCTAAAAGATATCCCCGACCAATTAATTTGGGAAAAAATATGGTTGGTGGTGTATACCCCCCCTGTTTGTGATATCAAGTGCTCAAAGAAGAGGAAGATAGGCCAAAGCCCCCTTGGTGGGATCCGAAGATATGGAATCTGCACTATCCATTAAAAAATAAAATCTTTCTATGGCTGGCTCTTATGGACAAAGTGACTGTATGGGATAATCTTACTAGAAAAATCATGACAAGACCTGGCATATGTCCTTTATGCAAATAGAACAATGAATCCATTGATCATCCCTTCATCTCTTGTCCCTTTCTTCTCAAGATGCAGGACCTAGCATCTATGATTGAAGGCATTCCTTTTGATTGGGATGGTCTGAGCCTTGATGGAGCTCTTCACAATTGGCTCTCAAACCAAGTTTTTTCTTAATATAAAGCACCGACTTTGATCTTTATAAAGGGGCATTTGGTTAGCCATGAATTTGGCTATTTTTCAGGACAAATGCATTGCTCCAGATATGGTGGTTACAAATGGGTTAGCTATCCTCAAAGTTTTTCCCCAACTTGAAATCCCCTCCTCTATCAGAAGAATCACACTGGAAACCATCGACAAAACTTTCAGTTGGGCTTTCTTTGACGATGCCTCATAAGTACAACCGACCTCTAGTGGAGCAGGGGGTATTATTTTTATATGACAATCACTAGATCAGTTTCTCTACGGGATTGGGACGTAGCTCGAACAATAGGGCAGAATTAATGGTAGTCAAACTTGTTTTGTCCCTGGCCATTTCAAAGGGGATTGACATAATTTAGATATTCAGAGACTCTAAACTGGTGGTGGATTGGATGCATTTGAGAAGACCACCAAGAATGTTTTTATTGAAGCCTATATACGAGGTAATTGTTCTTTTAGCTGACATGTACATGGATATTTCTTTCAAGCATGTATACTGTGAAAGAAATATAGAGGCTGATCGTTTATCCAAAGAAGGGCTTCAAATTGGCGACAGGATTTGGCATAGATGGGAATATGCAAGAGATACCATAACGAAACATGATCCCAGATCACATCCAGTTGAAGACTTCATCCTTCCACTATCAATCAGCAATTCATAAATACACATCTGGAGATTAAAAAAGCTCCATTATGATATGCATAAGGAATGATTTTTTATAAACTCCATGTATGAAGAAATACTCATGATCAGATGAAAACTGAACTATCTCTTCTTACTAGTATGCTACAAATTTTGTATTGTACTACGAAAGACTTTCCAGGTCTCTGAAAAATGTGATTACATTATAATATAATACAATTGCGCTTTTTTTCAAGGAAAAAAAAAACTCCATTTTAAACATAATATGATAATCATCACTAAACTATATCGTGAAACTCCATTTTAAACATATTATGATAATCATCAATCCTTGATGAAGTAAACAAAAATAATAAATAACATGGTTTCATAAGATAAGCATGAATTTACTTAAGTTTTTATTTCACCATTATTATCCATATTTATAATTACAAGTAATTTTATTATTTCATATTTATATATTTAACATTTAGTTTTATAATTTAAAAAAAATTATAATATAAATAAACTCTAATCAATTTATAAGAAATTATAATATAAATAAACTCAAAATCAATCATAATGTAAATTTCGTATTCACAAATTCTATCATGTAGGAAGGTAGCAAATTGTGACATTGGACTTATACCAAAATCAATTTCAATTTTACATAAAACAATACAATGTTGAGGTGGCTAAAATTCCATTATTTATGCTATATTTTCTTGTGATCTTCTTAAGAATAGCATTAATAATGCAATGCCATTCTTCTTCTTAAGAATAGCATTAATAATGTAATGCCATTCTTCTTCTTCTTTTTTAAATCCAAATATTTCACTTGGACTAGAAATAGGATGCAACATATGTTGCACTTACTTTCCATAAATATAGTTGCTTCCTACTAAATTAAATACTATAATTGAATATTCATTTGCACTAACTCTTTTTATTTATTTATATGTTATATGGTCAACTTGGATGGTAATGGTTTTTTTTGTTTTCTACAAATATTTTGTTAAGTAGGATGTCTAAATATATCTTAATATGTATCTTTAAGCTTTTGGGATGTCTTAAGCAATAGCTGGAGAACTCCCATAATCGGCTCCCCCAAATTTGAATGGAGCAGAAACTCATCACCACCAAGAAAGCTTTAAAGAAGTGGGCTAAAATCAATTGTCTCCTACCCTTTAACAATAAAAAGAAAGCTGTTGATGAGGGAAAACTATCAAAACATGTTGGATGATCACCTAAAACAAGTTATACAACTTGACGAGAACCTGACATTGTTCTCGTTTTTTAGGAGGTCAATTTTAGTAGTTGTTTTTACCTCCGTTTCAAAAAGTGTGTATACTGGTAGCACCATTTTTCATTTTGGGCCATTTTTGAAGGATTTTGAATCTTTTTTGTCATAAAAAACTATAATTTTTATTTACAAGTATGTTTTTTCAAATTTAACAAAAAAATATACATTTAGCAACTAGTTATAATGAGAAATTATGTACATTTTGGATTTTTTTTCATATTTAGAAGTTAGTTATAATGAAAAATATATACAATTTTAAAGTTTTTTCTTTAAGCTTTCCTCTTAAATAAGCCATTTTTATGGACAAATTTGTAAAACAAAAAAGAAAATAAAGACATTTCAAAGTGTTTTTAACTGATTTTCCAATATCTTATGTATGAAAATGTATTATTAACATTATTTTCCATAAAGTGACGATTCACACAAACTCAAAAAAAATATACCATATATTTGTAAATAACATATTAAAAACAAATATTTATTCTTAAAGTAAAATCTCAAAATCAAAACATTGTCAAAATATTTTATCAAAAAATTGTCAAATTTAACATTTTCCCCAATAACATGAAACTAATCAAGAATATTATGTAAATCAAAATCTTCATAAAAATAGACATTTCTAAAGCTTGGCCCTCTTCTTCCATCTCAGTGTCTTATATCATGAAGAAGTACCCTTTATCAACTTTAAAACATATACCCAAGTTAAAACTCCCAAATCAAAATTTGATCAATTAATAATAAATATAATTTTAAAAAATTAAAAAAAATTACATTAAACTTTAAAAAATCAAAACTAAACATCTAAAAACTCTCAAATTAAAAAGATATATTAAAAATCTAAAATATAAAAAAATAATAATAATAAAACACAAATAAAAAAAATATTAAAAAATCATATAAAAAACAAAACAAAGAATAATAATAAAAGAGAAATAAAAAGAAATATTAAAAAATTATAACAACAAGTCATATAAGAAAACAAAACCAATAGGAAGAATTACGTTAAGTTCATGGTGTGAGAAGGAAGCTGGCGGTTATTCTTGGAGCGACGGAGGGTTTACTGGACATGGCGGAACCCTAGGAGCTGGGGATGTGCGCAGAACGGACCGCGGCTGTCAGTGACGCGGGTTGATTGCACGGTTTATCGGCGTATATCTTGGAACCCTGCCCGGTTAATTCAAATCACAGGTTACTTTACCCTGGTCTGTGTTTTCTTACCTGGGTTACGGTGGGCTGGAGGTAGCTGGTAACCATGGCTATCTATGAAGAACGTTTAGATTATTCATTTGACCCTTCTGATGATGCGGCCATTTGGACACAACCTGCGGGCGCCGGGTGGCAGGTAGGGTTATCTCCTGGGGAAGGAGGGGCGGTGGTTACCTCTGCAGCGGACTGTGCCGCTCTTGGTTTCTCACCATCAGGGTTCTTAAATCTCTCTCCGGACTTGGGAACGAAAACTGTGCCCTCCCACGATATTCTTCCTATTTCGCCTTTGAAGGATGCGGGGGTTCTTTGGTCTTCGGAACAGGTCATAACTGCACTAGAGGGCTCGGTGGACAGGCAGAAGGGTCCGGTTTTTGCAGCCGCGGGTCATCTTGGAACTGTTGGAAGTTTTGTTCCTCCGGCGGATCCACTCCCTGTCTTATGCGCTGCGGATGGCGGGGATTGCTCGTGGTCGGGCCAATTAGAACCTTACGAACACAGGGGTTTTGCCAGTCCCTGTTTGGGCTCTGGTACTTGCTCGGATGATTGGGGCGAACCATCCTCCAGGGATAATACGCAGCAAAATGCACAGCAGGGGAAACAGGGTAAAAAGCGTTGGCTGAAGCTTAGCAGGACAAAATACAACTACGCCCTGGGGGAAGATATCGAGTGGAATCGACTGGTCAAGATGACGGGTATCACCTTGGTTGGCAAAGCATTAGGCAGATCTTTTTCTCTCAGCACCATCGAAGCATGGGTGGGGGAACATTGGGCTGGAACCCTGGGCTATACTCCGGAGGTTGTGGAGCTAACTCGCAACTGGTTTGCTTTCAATTTCAATGAGGAAGCACATACCAGATGGGTTCTGAATTCAAACTGGAGTTGGGACCACTGCCCGGTGATGATCAAACCCTGGCATCCGATGTTTGATGCTAGCAGGGAACGACTAGATATTGTTCCGTTATGGGTTCGGCTCCCGGGTTTACCCCTTCATTATTGGTCGGAGCGCCATTTCAGGGGGATTGGAAACATGATTGGTACGTATTTAGATGGGGACTATAGTTTTCTTCAAACCCGCCAGAGGAAGGTTGCCAGGATCCTGGTCAATTTGAATATCAGAGATGGACTCGTACCGGATGTTACCCTCAGCTGGGGACCTTATGTGTATTCGCAGAAATTGGACTATGAAAATGTGCCTTTCAGATGCCGTCGCTGCCATGCTTATGGTCATCCGGTCGCTGAATGTAAACTTCCTTTTCGTCGGAAAAATTTCGGGTCGCAAAAAGCCCCAAATGCTGAGTTTGTTTCTCCTCCTCTGGAGGACCCTGTGGCTGTAACCCACCCTAATGTGGTTTTGGCCGGGGACAAGGGTCATGGTTCTCCTCGGGATTCGGCGGATGCTCGTCCTGCTTGCACTACTACATCGGTTTCGGGTACTTTGGTGGATGGGGCTGAGGTCTTACCACAGGAAATGGGAGTGGAGGCGCCACACACTGGGGATGCATTTACGGTTACTACTACTTTGGAGCCCTCTCGTCAGACTGCTTTTACGGAACCTGGGTCTTCGTCCGCGGGTATACCTCATTCCATTACTCCTCTGTCCTTACATTTTGTTTTAAATAATTTGTCTTTTGATAAACCTGATTGGATAGAGGCTTTGAAAAATTTGAATATCTCTACGGCTATGGAGTTGGATTTACCTAACTGTTTAGACCCTACTCTCCCTTCCTGCTCTTCATCAAACTCTGGGGTGCTGCTGCTTGACCATCCCACTGTGATTGAACCCGTGCCCTCTGAAGACCTCTCCCCCTCCTCCCCCACTACTTCATCCGACTCCGGATATTTCCTACGTTCCCTGTCGAAGATCTCCCCGGGTGGGTTGGGTACTGGGGTCAATTCTACTGTCAAACCTGGAAAGGGCAGAGGCAGGAAATCCCATCTAGCTAAGGCACAAACCAAGGCTAAGATGGACCTCATGGACGGCAAACAAGTGACTATTGATCGGGCGCTTAGAGCGGTGCGAGCCCAGAAGCGGGGTCGTTGATGAAGGTGATGTCCTTTAACTGCAGGGGTCTAGCTGGTCCCCATAAAAGATCAGCATTGCGCAGAGTGGTATCTCTTGAACACCCGGATATCATTCTGCTTCAGGAAACACTGGGTGTGGGGGAGACTATTAAGTCTTTACTTGAAGGTTGGTTTGGTGGCTGGACTTTTGCCACCTTGGATGCCCGGGGTCGGTCTGGTGGACAGGCTATAGGCTGGAATAATCGCTCGGTTCAGTGTCATAATCTTTGGGGAATGGAAGGGGCTTTGGGGATGAAATGCACATCTTTGGACTTCAGTGAGTTCTTCTCGGTGGTGAATATTTATGGACCCTATTTGAACCGGGTTCCTTTTTGGGAAGCCCTTTTCTCTCACCCCTTGTTAAATGAGGGGAATCTTCTAATAGGGGGAGATTTGAATTTCTCACTTGGGCCGGCTGAAGTGTGGGGCAGCAGAGCTCGGACTGATCCATTGTCTGATTTCTTCACTCACCAGTTGGTCACTCAAAATCTGCTTGATATAGAGCCGACACTCCTTAAACCTACTTGGAGAAATAACAGAACTGGAGATTACAGAGTAGAAAAACGATTAGATCGTTTTCTGGTGTCTGAACTTTTTGTAGATAGGAACTACCTTTTGAGGCAGTGGGTTGGCTCGGGGGGCTTCTCTGATCACTTTCCTATTTTCATGGAGATGCGGGATGGTCCGTCGAAACCTGCTGGGCCACTGAAGTTTAATAAGATCTGGCTTAATGATGAGACCTTTACTGAACTTATTGGCACCAATTGGGAAATCTACAACCCTGGGATAGGCCTCTCTGCCTCACAACAGTTCTCTGACAATATCAAAAGGATTAAAGGGCCGGTGAAGACTTGGGCTTATGAGAAGAAACATCGGGATGATAGGGAACTTAAGACTATTGAATTGGAGCTGCAAACCATTTATGAGTCTGGAGCTGGGGGTCTTGGATCACAGGATGAGAAAGCCCATATGGTCTCATTGGAGGGTCAAAGAAATAAACTATTATTGGAAAAAGAGGAAACTTGGCGATTGAAGAGCAGGGCACTTTGGCTATCAGCTGGAGATGAGAACACAAAATTCTTTCATGCCTATGCAAAGGGAAGAAAGGCGGCCAATACCATTTGGAGTCTGGAAGACAACTTGGGGAATTCCCAGACGTCTTTTGATGGTATGGCTGGGGTTGGGGTAAATTATTTCAAAACTCTCTTTAAAGCACCCACACAGGCTAACATTTTGGAGGTGGTCAGGATGGCTCAGATGTTTCCTCGGTTTGTGGAAGAGGCAGACAATCTTTCCCTGATGGCTACTGTTACTGAAGCTGAATTGAAGGGGGTCTTACAGAGTTTTCAAAAAGACAAAAGCCCGGGACCGGATGGATGGACGATGGAATTTATTCTTGCACTCTTTGATATTATTGGAAATGATCTTCTGCAAATGGTTGATGATACTCGTCGTTCCGGAAATATTCCTGCTGCCATGAACTCCACTTTTATTGCCCTTATTCCAAAAACTGATAACTCTTCTTCCTTATGTGACTTCAGACCCATTTCTTTGTGCAACTGTGTATATAAAGTGGTGTCAAAGATCATTGCTGGGCGGCTTAAGGGTATACTGCCCACTCATATTTCGGAGGAACAATTTGGATTTTTGGAAGGACGACAAATCCATGAGGCAATTGGGGTAGCGCAGGAAGGCATACATAGTATGAAAGCTCGGAAAATCAAAGGAGCCATTATCAAGATTGATTTGTCAAAAGCATATGATAAGGTGAGTTGGTTGTATATACATTTACTCCTCACTCATCTGGGTTTTGCTGTGGATTTTATCAGGTGGATTATGAGTTGTATTACTACTGTATCCTTTGCGGTACTCATCAATGGTGCTGCTTCTCCTTTTTTTCGGGCTGAGAGAGGCCTTCGACAGGGGTGCCCATTATCTCCATTACTTTTCCTGTTGGTCGCTGAGGGGCTTAGTAAAGCATTGAAGAAAGCATGCAGGGAGGGCACCCTTCATGGTATCCAAGTGGCTCCTGATTTTTTTATCACACATCTGTTGTTTGTGGATGATATCCTTATCTTTTGCATTGGTTCGGCTAGGGACTTGGAAACTCTACAGGACATTTTACAACTTTTCTCTACTGCCACGGGAATGGAGATCAATGAGCGGAAATCCACTCTATCAACTCACCTGCTCAGGGATTCTGAGATTGTGGCTATTGGAAGGATCTTCCCTTTTACCTCCCTACCACTTGATGATGGCTTCTGTTATCTTGGGTTTCATTTAAAACCGAATGCCTATACTAAACAGGACTGGCAATGGCTTATTGAAAAAATTCACAAGAGGTTGAAGGTCTGGAGCCATAGGTGGTTATCGCAGGCAGGTCATCTGGTTCTGGTGAAATCGGTATTGGAGGCCATTCCGGTCTATTGGATGTCCCTCTCATGGATCCCAAAAGGAACACTGGAGAAAGCACGTCAATTATGCTTTCGTTTCTTATGGAGAGGTAAAGGGGACTTTGTATCTCCCTGGGTTCGCTGGCAGAAGATCGCCATCCCAAAAGCACTAGGGGGATGGGGTCTTAAGAATATACATCTCTTCGCCAGGGCTTTGGCTGCAAAAGGAGTGTGGAGACTGTTAAAATCGGAGAACCTCTGGACTAAAGTTGTTTTTCGGAAGTATATTGCCCCTGCTTCAATTTTGGAATGGGTGCGGACGGTGGATAAGTCACACCGGGGATGCTCCATCATTTGGAAAGCTATCATCAATTCATTCCCGGTGATAGGAGATCTGCTTGCGTGGAATGTTGGTAATGGGCAGACACTCTGTGTAGGGGAGGATCCATGGTTTGGCAGCGCTGGTCAACATATTTTAAATGCAAATCTGATCTCTTCTCTACGGGACTTGGGTATAACACTACTCTCTCATTTGGCTGCCCCGGATATTCATCCGTGGACACAGTCATGGGTGGATGTGGATTCACTGGCACTTTCTGTGGCCGAGCGGGTAGATTTGCGGGCTTATCTTGGTGCCTTAACTCGATCATATATACATATTCGGGACAGGGACGATTACTTGGTATGGGAAGGCGCCCCAACTGGCTTATACACACCTAAGGAGGGATACATCAGCCTGAGTCATTTCCAGAATCCTCGTGAGCTGGTAGGGTGGTGGAAAATGATCTGGAAGATACACTGTCCACTGAAACATCGCCTTTTTATGTGGAATGTCCTCGAAAACACTGTTCCTACCTGGGATTTTTTACAGAGGAAGAATCGGGTTGGGCCGGGCTGGTGCATCTTATGCAAAGCCAGCGAAGAAACCAGTTGTCATTTATTCCTTCAGTGTCCCTTTACAGTGCAAGTCTGGGCGGAAGTTTCCAGAATTGTACATGTTTTACTGGACTGGGCAGGGCTTACTGTTCTGGAGGCCTGGACTCGGTGGGTTTCGGAACCGATTGGAAAAACTTTCTTAAAACTTCTGTTATTGGTTGCGTGGGGCATTTGGATGGCCCGGAATATGATGATATTCAATGAGAAACTATGCACTCCGGTGGTAACTGCTGTTCGGATTTGTGGTTTCCGAGAGGCTTTCCCTCATCACATCATTGTGGCAAAACAGAGAGAGGTCCTTCCCTTGGACATTGATGTGACGATGCCTTGGGGATTTTATGACGGTTCTGCTTTGGGTTTAAAATGCGGGGGTGGGGCTATACTACATCTCTCTTCAAACCACTCTTTCAACCTTTCTTGGGGACTGGGGGAGGGGGGAAATAATTTTGCTAAAATTATGAGCTTAAAACTTCTCCTCATATTTGCACAGGAAAAAGGATGTCATGGGATTAATGTATACGGTGATTCTATGAATGCAACAAATTGGACAAATGGCACACAACTTTGCAGGGATATTCGGCTTGATAATATACTTCAGGACATTCTGCAACTGAAATTTTCATTTTTACATTTTTCATTTTTACATTTTTCATGCAGACATGTATATAGGGAGAACAACAAGGAGGCGGACGAGGCTTCTAAGGTTGGCAGGGACTTGGCAGTGGGGTTGTGGAAAGTGAAGGAAGACAACAATGGAACTCTCTATGAGTACTATCATAGACCCTTTATGGATGACATGCTTGCGGTTCTGGCACATACTTAGGGATGGTTTTTTGGTATATGAACAGTCAAGGAAATAGATGGCAGGGAGATTTTTTGTTAAAACATAAATGCTACAGTTATATCAGTGGACACTTGCAAGAGACTCGGGGAGTCCTCTTGGTTTTTTTCTTATTTTATGCATAATAGTTTTTTATAAACTTGGTATAATTCTACGGCAGGTAGTTATTATGAACCGATCGGTTGGTAGTAAATGAACAGTTATGATATTATGACTGGTTTTTTATGTTTCCTTAAGAGGACCTTTGGATGTTTCTATTACATCGCTGTAAACTTATTTTGCTCCTTAAGTGAACAATTGTATGCTTACTATGCATATTCAGAATGTAATTTTCTTCACCCGTTGAAATGAAATTACGCTTTTTTCCATGGAAAAAAAGAAAAGAAAACAAAACCAATAATAATATTTTTAATAAAAAAATATAAATCCAAAATGTAAAAAATTTTAAAAAAATTATCTTAAAAATAATTTGAAAAACAAACTTAAAAAAAAAAATTAAACAAATATTTTAATAAAAAACAATATAAAAAACCTATAAATACAAAAAAATATCAAAAAATATATATATATTAAAAAACAAACATGTTTTAATAAATATAATGCAAAGTTTTGTAATGGGGGACTTTGCGGGAGTTTTTACGGGAGAGCTTTATGGGGAGTGATTTTGAGAATCGCGCTTTAGGGGGGCGCGATTCTCACCCTTTAAGCGTCGTTCCAAGTGGCAGCGATTAAAACATGTTTTTTTTAATATATATAATTTTATATTTTTCTATATTGTTTTTTATTAAAATATTTATTATTTGATTTGTTTTTTATATAATTTTTATTATAATATTTTAACATTTGTTTTCATTATTATTTGTTTTATATGGTTTTTCTATTTCGTTTTTTTAAATTGTATTTTTATGTAGTTTTTTAATTATATTTTTTATTATGTTGTTTTTTTTAATTATATTTTTTATTATGTTGTTTTTTTTAGCATTAATAATTTTTATTTTTTTCTATGGTTTTGTTACATAATTTTTAATTTTTTAATGCTTTAGTTTAGTTTTTAATGTTTAGTGTAAATTTTTTCAGTAAATTTTATTTTTTTTATTTAATTATATTTTAGAAGAGAATCTTAGAAACTATATCAAGATTAAACTTTTTTTATTTATTATTTTTTTTTATATGGTTTAGTTTTTCAAATTTTTAATATTTGTTTTTAAATTTTTATTTTTTTTCATATGTTTTGTTTTGTTGTTTTTAATATTTGTTTTTTTAATGTTCTATTTTATTTTTAATATTTAGTGTAATTTTTTTTTTAAATGTAAGTATACTTAATTATGGTCATATAGATTGTTGTCTATTGGTGGAAAGCTCGTGCTGGTTAAATCGGTTCTGTCCAGCATTCCGGTTTACTGGTTTTCTCTATATGAAGTCCCTTGTTTTATCATAAAAAATATCAAAAGATTATTTGTAAACTTTTTATGGTCTGGATCTGGTGAGGGAGCAAAGCTTCATATGGTGGCTACTGAAACTATTACTAGACCATACCGCTATGGTGGATGGGGTATAAAAGATTTGGAAGCTTTTAATACAGCTCTCAGACTGAAAAGCACTTGGAGAGCAATCTTTGGGCACACTCTGTGGTCTCGGATCATCCATCACAAATACATCAAATCAGATTTTACTACTTGGATTAAAAATCCAAAGGAAAGAAGCTGGAACTTTTCCCCTATCTGGAGGGGATTCATGAAAATTTTTCATTGGATAAAGGATGATCTTCAGTGGCATGTAGGTTCTGGCTCATGCATCCGTGTGGGTTTGGATCCGATCATTGGCATGGACTTCGAATATCTTCTGCCTCCTAACATCACAATATATCTACAGATCCTGGGATTATCTACTTTAAACAAAATTTGGAAGCATAGCGATGGGAGGCATCACTCTGGCAAATGGTTGACTGCTCTGGATTTAGGTCTGTCGGGATCTCCAGCACATATCTGGCAGAACTACATTAAAAATCTAGATGTTGCAGGTATTAGATTATCAAATGAGATTGATAAACTCCTCTGGAAAGGTAATCCGGCTACTGGACAAGTCACTGCATATACGGCCTATAACAGAATTCTTCAGGAAAGATACATTTTCCCTCAGGATTGGTGGTTCAAAAGAATCTGGGCTTGGAACATGCCACAAAAGCTCAAATGCTTCACCTGGTTAGTACTGAATAACAAGCTAAAAACTTGGGATAATTTATGTAAGCGCGGTTGGACAGGTCCCAGTATCTGTGCTGTTTGCAAAGTAGAAGCTGAATCAAGAGATCATCTTTTTGTTAATTGTTCTTTTACTTGCAAAGTCTGGGATATCATCTCAATCAAGCTTAATTTTACCCCTCGATGGGACGTTGGCGATTTCAACAGCTGCCTTTTGAATTGGTTTAGGATCCAAAAACAGTTTTTCTTCGTCGCAATATGCATCCCGTGGGCAGTATGGTTCATTAGGAATCAGGCTATATTTCAAAACAAGACTCCTGATACCTTTCATTGCAGTCAGATTGCTTTGAATATGCTCACATCTTGTGTGATAGATCAGAAACATTTAAAAGCTGACAGGATTGGTAATTTCGCCTTCAAAGTGGACCAGCCAGTCTTATTCTTCGATGGTGCTTCAGCAAATGGACTCTGTGCTGTTGGTGGAGTCATTTTCCTTAATGAAACACACTATTTTACAGTCAAGCTAAATTGTGGTTCCGGTTCCAACATGAAGGCTGAGCTTATGGCTCTCTGGTGCGTTCTCAAAGTTGCCAATACATTCGGATTGGTAAATATCAAAGTTTACGGAGATTCACGCGTTACCATAAAATGGGCAATGGGAGAGTTCAAATTAAATGTTTTGAATCTTCGAAATTGGGCAAATAGAACACTTTATGAAATCTCCAAACAAAGTTCTATCAGCTTTGAGCATATTTATCGGGAGCATAATTTCCGAGCTGACAAACTTTCAAAGATTGCTCTTGAGGGTATTGAAGGACAAATCATTTGGGAAGAATGGCTTGAGGATGAATTACAGGACTGTGGGGACTTTCACTTCCTTGACTGATCTGCTTTTTTAGAATCATGAAACTGTCAATTATTTGGTGGTTCTTTTGATATTTTGTAAGTTATTTTGGGATTCATGTATCTGTATATTCGGATGGGGGTCATCCGAATGGCCACTATGCTATTTACATGCTTGCTAAGATCCCTGATCTCTAGATGATACAGCTATCAGACTCAATACTATTGAATCTGGAAGACTCTTTGTACTATTTGATTCTAAAAGAATATCAATAGTAGTTTTTTTCTGTGGAAAAAGTATACTTAATTTTTTATATTTAATTATATTTTAATGTATTTTCTTAAAATGAAAATTTTGTTATATAATTGATTTTAATGTGTTTTGTGTTTTTTTTGTATTTTTATTTTATTTTTAAGAGTTTTGTTGTAATAATGTTTGTTGTTAGGGTTATATTGTGAAATAAGGTTTAATTTTAACCTTTTGTGAAATAAAGGTGATTATGGTAACACCACTTTTTGATTGAGGGGTTGATTTAGGGTTTTGATTGTAATCACAATGATCGGGGTTTCAAAAAAGTTATAAATTTAGCTTCGAAAAAAAAGGGTTCTACCCGTAGCACCACTTTTTGATTCGAGGCTGTTTTTTGGTGTTTTTTATGCAAAAATATGGATTTTTATGGCTAGAGTTCTCATTTTGAGTATAAAGTTCTCGTCAAGTTGTATAATATGTTCTAACTGATAGTGTCGCGTTACATGAAGAAGTCAAGCATCAAGTCAAAGTATATCAAGCCTTCTGTAAAGAAGAGGAGTACCGGAGATTAAAATCTCGCAGCACTTGGCTCAAAGCCGACGATAGGAACACTTCTTATTTACACAAGTAGACCAATGTAAGGCACGCCATCAATCACATTTCATAAATCAAACTTGACAACGGTTCAACCGTCAATGGGCATAATAACATCCAAATCGTTGTGCATGACCACTTCTCAAGCCTTTTCACGGAGGATGATAGCGATGGAGAAGACGGTGAAGATGTCATTCTCGAGCACATCCTGAAAAGCATCACAACATATGACAATCACGAACTACTCAAGCCTTTGTCTGAAAAGGAGGTCATCAACGCTATTTGGTCCTTCGATCCTGACAAGGCTCCAAGACCTGACGGATACTCTATCTATTTCTACAAAGCATGCTGGAAATATATCATAACTGATTATATGAGAATGATCAAAGACTTAAATACGAAATCAAAGATCGGAGGCTACACCAATTCGACATTCCTCGCTCTAATCCCAAAAGAAACAAACCCCAACTCCTTCAACAAATTTCGACCCATTTCCTTATGCAACTCATCCTACAAAATAATCTCCAAGATATTAGCTAACAGAATGAAGCCATTCCTTTCTAAAATCATCTCAGAAAACCAAGGAGGCTTCTTAAAAGGAAGACATATCCTCAAAAATGTCATCCTAGTTCAAGAAGCCATTCACTCCAGCAAAAGTCACAAAGAAAAAGGTATGTTGATCAAACTCAATATGGTCAACGCCTTTGATCGTGTCAAGCATTCTTTTCTCCTCAAAGTCATGGAACATTTTGGTTTTGAGAAATGCTTCATCAACTGGATCTCTGCCTGCATAAGAGGTCCTTGGATCGCTCCCTTAGTAAGCAGTCACCCAACCAAATTCTCCCAAGCAACCCGTGGAATTCGACAAGGCTACCCCCTTGTTGATGCCCCAAAGATCGCAACATCAAGCAGAAAGGGATTCTACCCGATAAACTATCCCAATTAGATTGTCCACCATTTGGTGTGGGGAATCCGTCCAGTTAGCGGTTCCGGCTACCATTAGATTTGCTTTCTTTTACACCAGTTATGGCCCAATCCACCGTTCTTTTTTTATTTTATTATTAAAATGATGTGCAAGTGCCTAAGCTAATTTAATCTAAATGCAGAGCTTGAAACAAATCTGTATCTAAGACTGAAATAAATCTAATCTATCCCTACAAGGAGCAAACTGTAAATAAGAGCAATGTGCTGAAAGAAATATCTAAAGATCAACAGATAACCATTAAATCACAAAGATACATCTACAGCAAGATATCAAAGATATAAAAGATAGCTTTTAATCCATGCGAAAGCATTCTATTACTCATGTTAAGAGAAACACCATTTGCACAGAAAAATAGTAAGTCCATTCAACTCACAGAAATAATTCTGAACAGCAAAGAAAGATCTCACAGTAAGATATGAACACCACAAGAATAATCCAGCAAACATCCAACATCCATTTCCAGGCAAAACAAATGTCTCCCTCAGGCTCTTTATTAGGCAAAATCGCTTCCACCGAGCTAATTACAAAATAGTTCGTACCAGCTGAGAAGCTTCTTTTCCTTGCCAAAAAGTCCTTTACTCCTCCTTCTAACCTTCTATTTATAATTTTACAAAGCGCCTCTTGGGCTGACAAGTGTACCCTAATTTTAAAACCTCTTCCCTTGGCTTTCATCGTATCATTACCAAACCTATGGATACATGGAAGGTTTCACAAATACGACAAAACTAGGGACCAGCTGTCCTTTTAAAGAAATTATACAAAGGTAGAATTTCAACTTTTCCACTTGCTTAAAACAAAATAAGAATGATCTGTCTACTTTGCTGGGGCTTCTGCCTGCTGACTTGAAGACACGTCTGCACCAACCAGCTCGCTTGAAACTACCGGGCCATCTATACTTTGAATATATGAATTCCATTGGCTGATATCCCTTACGATGAGCTTGCTACGAG
Organism: Larix kaempferi; assembly: GCA_027924585.1. Taxonomy (NCBI): domain Eukaryota; kingdom Viridiplantae; phylum Streptophyta; class Pinopsida; order Pinales; family Pinaceae; genus Larix; species Larix kaempferi. Next base: position 11,460,286 of record BSBM01000931.1, read on the forward strand.
AAGATACTGTTGCCTGGGACGCTATCTCATGCTTATGAAGGTCTGACTTGATCAGCACTTTTCCTTGCGTAGCCTCTTTTGCCATTGCTTCTAGGAAGTAGATATGTATTGCAGGCTGGCAAATGAACTGCTGAAATTCATCCTGAGTCAAAACCTCTATCTTCTTGATATAAGCCAAGTCTTCGTCTAGCTCGCTCTGCAACTTAAAAATTCGGTCATCTTCTTTTGGGAAATCGTAAATGGAAGCGGGGATAACCAGATGACACTTGCTAAGCGATTCCTTGAGTGCGGAATAGATGGAACAACACTTGTGGACCGTCCTTTTGATTTCCACACTTAGCTTGGTGCCGCAATCTCTGGCGAATTCAAGAATCCCTATATCCACATCCAATTCATCTCCTGTAGGGGCGTGTGAGTGTGAAGGGAGTTCAGATTTTCCCCTTTTCCACTCCACTTGCCGATTCAGCTCTTCTACATGATTTACAAACCTTTCTCGAGTCTTTAGGGCTTTGGATTCAATTGGTGTCATTTTCTTAATCATCTCTTTCATGCTCCAAATCTCTTCCGAGATCAGTATTAGCAGCTGATGGATTTTAATCCGCATATCACATGCTTGCTTGTGAAATGTGGACAAGTTTTGCTGGTCCTCCGCTGCCTCCTTGAGCTGCCTTGCTAGTTGTTCTTTTTCTTGGATCAGCCCTTGACATTCATGCTGGTGGAGCTGAATCTGTTGAGCCCTGCTTACTTCGAGTTCTTCCAATTCTGCTATCCGCGCCTTCAGATTCTCCAGCTCACCTTCAGAGAAAGCCAACTACACTTCTAAGGAGTTCTTATCATTTTCGAGCTGGAGAATTTATGACTTAAGCACTAGATGCTCTCCTAACAATTGATTGTATTTCTCCTTCAGCTTGTTTGCTTCCAATACCTCCCTCATTCTGTCATCTCTGATCTTAAGGCATTGCTCTCTGTAATGCTTTATCTTTTCTTTCAAGAAATCAATGTTGGCTTTAGTTGCCTTAGCTGATGCCACGATACATTGGGCTTGGAATGTAGGTTCGACATCAGTTCCTTGGACCAATGTCTTCTCCTATCAATGATGGCCTTTTTCTTTGGACTAAAATATACAGTATCCAAGTCTGCTATTTTGCGTTGCTTCTTGGGGTTATATGGGGTCAGCGCTAAGCTTCCTGAATAGGCACCCTTTTCCTGAGTTCCCTCTGGGATGCATATCAATGGTGGATCAATCTCCATATCTGTCGGAGTAGATGGCTCCGGATCGAGAGACTTCTCTGTCTGCTCTATATCCTTCTCTCCTGCTGACTCTTCTTGATGTGTCTGCAATCCATCTGCTTCTTCAGACTCTCCTTGCTGAGTCTGTAATTCATCAGTTTTCTCACCTAGGGGCTTTGCTCCTCATCAGTCTGTTGCTTGGAAGCTTGCTCCTGGGGTACCTGATCTTTTCCTTCTTTCTAGATCCTAGCAGCTTCTTCCTGCTGTTCCAGTTGAGAGGTTTGCTTATGTTGTTTCCTTGCATCCTCCTCCTGTTGAAGCTTGGCAGTTAGCTCAGCTTGAATCCTTGCTTGCTCTTGGTCCTGCTGCTGCTTGAGAGCCTGCTCTTGGAGCATTCTGTCCTGCTCCAACTCCAATGGTTCCCCTGATTGTGAGGTCGATGCCTCCCTTTCTCTTTGGATCAAACTGATAGGTCTGGGGCTTGGTTCTTTCACAACTTTTGTATTATACCGCTTTCCTAGCTCAGTTAGATTGCGGGCGCTCCTGAAAAACTCGTCTTCTCGGTTCACTCCATGAGCATACTCAAAGGAGACTTTGAGGTCAAGACAATGTTTGCTTACTGCACAGTTGGGGTCATGTCTCCTGAAAGGGACTGAGCCGAAATGGAAAATTTATAAGCCTCTAGCGCAATTTTCCCCGTCTCTTGCTCTTGGGAGGCTGTAAGCTCCTATGGTGAATGGCATGGGAGGGTACATGCCTTTCCTCCTTTCTGTTAAGAATTTGCTTATGGCACCGGTGCCGAAGAGTTGTCTCACGACCTCCTTATGAATAACAAAGTCTGTAACATACCGAGGGAACATAAATGGTTCATGAGTCCCTCCACTCATCCTGATGTATGTGCCTTCCGCACTGTGATAATAGTCTCCAAACTGTTCAATAATAGGCATTGCATTCTCCGACATACAATTTGGTTCTTGCATGAAGATGAGCTGGTACAATGGCATGATAAACCTCTCACAAATCATCTTGTAGTGGTTTGCATACTTACTCGCCCATGTACACTAATAAGCTATGAAGAGAGTTGTTTCATTTGGCTTCCATGAGCAACCCATGTTCGGGAATGAATGCTTGCTTAACAGGCAGTCAATCAGGTATGAAGACATAAAGAAATCTGCCTTCTTTTGGGTCAGTCCACCTTGGGCTGCTGCTAACCATGAGGCCAAGCTATCTAAAATTATTTCAGCCCAGTTGAAGATGGTGCCTTTTGTGGATATGTGAAACATCACTAGCACCCATCCAATCTTAAAGATATTGCCATTAGGCATGCCGAAGAGCCTGCTCAACATCAAGACGATGAGCCTGTAAGGGGTTTTTAGGAGATTGCTCTCATATTCATTATTTTGCCTCCTCCTGATCTGCATGTCATTTATAGTCATCTTACGGGCAATTTCTAGCAAGTCCATTTGATCCTTTGCCATCCATTCATCATCTAAAGAAGCCCTATGTGAAGGCAATCTGTAGGCAGCAGTGATATGCTCGGGGGCGAAAGAAGCCAGGACCAATCCATTTTTATCAGTCATAAGCCTTGTGTCGGTCTGAATGTTAGGAATTAGCCATCCAACAACTTCAGAACAAGGGAACAGCTCTGGCCGATTTGTTGCCTTATGCAAACAGGACCTTCTGATGTTGGCATATACTAGAGCGTCCTCTATAGCAGCTGTTGAATTATCTTGAGCTATGATGAATCTGTATAGATCACCCCATTGAAATTCAGGGGCGGCGCTCCCAGGGGACACACCAGTGGTAGCTTGCGTGTCATCAAACATTGTGACCAGAGAGGTATCCAACAGAATCTCAACCTCTGATTCCGAGGTCGCTTTCTGCGTTGTCTTCTTTCTGGCTGACTTCCTGTGCATGGTAATCCTACGGCGAGCAAGGCAATATCACAAGACTTTAATTTAGACCATTTCAAAGCATTGGCAACATTCTAAGACAAAGCCAAAATATAATATTTTCAAAAAAATAGAGACTGTCTAAAACAACATAATTATCTTCATCTCATGTGTAAGCTTAATTCAACAATGTTCCTTCATGCTAAAACAAAGACAACAAATCAGGACAAAGGGCAAGATCATTTTTGGTCTGCGCCATTCATTTTTGGTGTGCAGGCATCCTTTGAAAAGTGACACAAATTTGCGTGAGCCTAATGAGGATTTCTACGCTGGCGCCCAAATTAAGCTTTGCACCATGCTTGGGTATAAGTGGGAATTTATGCGCTAAGATTTAAGCGTTCCATGCGTGCCGGCGCCTAAAATTATTCGGGCGCCAAACAATAATGTATTCTCCACGCTGATACCTAAAATATTTCACGTTCCAGTGCCTTAATCTTGTTTGTGGGCCAAAGCTAAACACATTCACGCGCTAGCTCACATAGTTTCGCATGCGCTGCTTCCTATCCTTGCTTTTGTGCTAGCGCTTAACATAATGCACGCAATATTGTCTATGCGTCAATGTTTAACATTTCATGCGCTGACAGCTTATAGTGGAAGCTACTCTAAAGAGGGATAAGTTTCGCAGACCAGGCTTTATCGGCTAAGGATCGGGTCAAAACTTTGAGTTTCTAAATGAGTTTAATTGGTTGATTTAACACATCCCCGGGGCAGTTTCGGCCGAGTAACGTGGGTTCTAGGAAACTTCGGTATGAATAAACCTCACTCTTGGTTAAACAGGGTATCTTGGTGCTTATAGCATGAAACGCTAACTGCAAAGAACGAGAAGGGTCGGGCCTTACGCGCAAAAGATGCTTGGTAGGGATTTCGCAAACGAGGTTTTTTTGGGGATGCTGCAGCTTTTACGGTTTTGAGTGAAGAACTTTGAGGTCGCTAAAAATACCGCTAGGATGACTCGACCTCATGACCAGGGCACTTGACACCTTTTAGAAAACAAAGACTCTACTCAAGGAAGAAGATCCTCAAACCGAAACAAACCATTACGCAACCAAGAAAACATATAAAACTTTGAAATGCGGTCGTGAGTTTTACGTGGGTTTCGCTTGGCAAACGAAAGCTCTATGAGGAAAAACCAGGAGAGCCGAAAACACGACAGAGGGGAAATACTTATGCCTGTGGGATGGGGCCGTCTCTTCCCTGGTTCGAAAGTGGCCTCGTATCTTCATAAGGAAAATAAATAGAGACTATCTCGTGCCCCCTCTGGCTTTTATGCAAAGTAAAATGAAGGTCATTTTAGCTATTTAAACTGTGCGTGGGTGATTTTTTTAACCTACTAATCCAATAGCGGGATTGGGAAAGAGACTACCTGTCAGTATGACAAGCGTTCTGAGACCTCAACTGTTTGCAGCGAACGACAGTCTTGAACTTCGACGCGAATGGCGAGCGCTCCGAGTGCAAATGACCAAATAAAAACCCAAAACGTCCTTGCATGCGTTAAATAGGGGAAGAGTTAAATGCTCACGTACGTTTAAAGTTGGCAGGGTTATGAGCATGGGGCTCAAGAAATTTATCATTAAGAGTGGCACATGGCTTCATTAAAGGCTTTACCAGCTCTGCTGGTGCACAGGGATCGAGGAGATCCTTTCGCGCCGAGTATCGATTTCATCTTTCGCGCCAAGCGGGGAGCGTAATGTTTCACGCTATGTGGCAAGCGCACATTCAAAGATAAGCTTTGCAATCAAGCGACAATACCGGCGTTAGGATTGCGCTCAGAAAAATGCTCCAGACATGATTTATCCTGAAAGACGAGTGCGGATTTGCAAGCGGGAAGGATAAGCGCATCTCTGGCGCTTAGGATTTGACTCTATCATCATAGTTGTGCTGGGGAGTGACGCGCTAACTTTAATTCTTCCAAGGAAGTGAAGCGCAGCTCCAAGGCGGGGTGATAATGATAATTCTTGCACCTCGAGCGACCGAGGAAAATTATCTCTTACGCTAACGGCGGCCGGCTTATTGCGCTAGATAATAGACTTGGGACTCGTCAAAAGGGCGGCTGAATTAGAGTCAAGGCCTATGCTTGACGGAGGACTTGTGGTTAAAGATGCGCCAAAGTCACGGAAGACTCAAGTCTAAATCTTGCGCTATAGCGGGGAAGCTGAGACTAGAATGTACACTAAAGGAAAGGAAGAATTTTCCTTAGATAAAATGAGAGACTCTTTTGGAAGCAGGCGATGAAATTCTGATTAGTTAGAGGCAAACCTGAAAGATGAACTAAAAGCTTGCTACAAAAGTGTTATGAGGGGCCCCAAATAACTTCAAAATTTTTTTGGGGAAGGGTGTTGCAGCAACAACACCCCTATATTCTTTCTTATATATATTTATAGCTGACTCCCTCAGCCGAAAGTTGAACTTTGAGCTCAGAAATGGATCCTTACCTGGCCTCAAATTAGCACTGAATTCCATGCCCCTTAACAATACCCTCTTCGCTGATGACTCCCTATTACTAGGAGGGGGCTCACCCATAATTGCTCGAAAATTTAAGCAAAATTTAGAATGGTACTGCAAATCCACTAGGGGCGAGATCAATCTACAGAAGAGCACAATTTATGGATGGAATTTGAGCAATACATCTGCTGTCAACATCGCCCAGATCCTTGGCATCAAAGTCCACAAACAATGGGACAAGTTCAAATACCTTGGCCTCCCCATATCTCAAGGACTCTCAAAATCTGGAAATTGGGAAGACATCATTGGCAAAATCAAATCCAAAATAAAGAATTGGGGAGGATATTGGCTCAATAAAGCCAAAAAATTGATCCTACTCAAGGCAGTCCTCTTTGCCCTCCCAAAATATCAATCCTCTCTTTTTCTTGCCCCCAAAGGAGTAACAGATCGCATCAGCAAACTCTTCAGAGAGTTTCTTTGGGCAGGTGGGAAGAACAACAAGAATAAAATACATTTGGTAAACTAGAACATCATTAAGCAACCAAAGTGTTCAGGTGGCCTCCAAATTCGAGATCCCTCCCAGATAAACATGGCTATGGGAGGCAAAATCCTCTGGCAGATTTTGCATAACAACCATCATCAAGTCAGTCGTCTGCTAAAGAAGAAATATCTAGCAGGCGATCCCCCTATATGCGTCAACAGCAAACCGACTTCCAAAGGCTCCTCAATTTGGAATCTATGCAAAATCGCTTGGCAATTTTTCTTTAATGAACTCCATTGGGTTCTCGAAAATGGGAAAGACATTAACATTTTCACTGAAGAATTATGGGAAACAAGCCACTCAAGGACAATCAAGAACTCCAAGATATCGCTCATTGGCTTGCTCAACATGGAATTAACACTCTGAACGATCTCAGTGAATGGAGTCCTACCGGTACTTGGCATAGCTGGAAAAATCTCTCAATCCCAGCATCCCTTGAATCCTCCTCATAGAAAGTTTGATCGGATATGCTCCTACTCATTCCCATGACAATGAAAAGCGTGGGTGGGGTCCAAGGGGAAAATACACCACTACCCTGGGTTTCAGCGTGCTCCAAAGTCATGAAATCTCAAGGAAAATTCTTTGGGATTTGGTTTGGAATCCATTTGGACTTCCAAAAATTAATTTCTTTATTTGGAATCTCGCCCATCGGAAAATCCTCACTAGGTATGTTGGCATGGGGTTAGACCGCATGAAGTGCGGAAGCCTACAGTAGCGAAGAAGAACCCTCCGTGAAAGAAAGGACCATTCGCGGAGAACAACAAGCCGAGGAAAGCGCAAGTTTAGTTTAGTTAGTTACAATGGGTCATTTGGACCGCTTTTTAACCACCTTAGTTAGCTATAAATAGGACTATGATTGTAATCCTAAGGGCAAAAGAAGATAGAAGATCGAAGAATAGGTAGATCAATAGACCAGTAGATGAATTGTAATGTTTTGCTCTGCCTTCAACAAGTTTTGTATGGATCCGGGATAAGTGTTTGAACTGTCCCTGCGAAGGTTGTACCGCAAGTTTTTGATGAGTTAATGCATGAAGATGTTCATCTATGTCTCTTTTGTATCTCTATTTGTGTTGAATGATGAATATTGTTATATGCTTAAGTGTTGTTATTTATGTTGATGCGATCGCCACTTTTACCCTGTTGATGCGAATGTTGAGTACGTACTGAATATGCGAATGATGAATATATGTTTAATTTGATATGAATGATGCAAAGATGAATCTATGGTTTCTGTAGCAATAGAGTAAGAATAGATGCATGTCCTCCCCCCACTGCGGAAACCTGGTTCTTGTAGCCCCCTTAATCATCTCGAGTGAGACTTCACTCACTTCGCGGGTGTTGCTGGAAAGGGTAAAACCTTTCTGGGCCGGCGCTTAAGGGTGTTTGGTTGGTGTTTGTTGATAGCAGTGTGAAGTGAACCCCTGTCGATAGAACTGTGTCAACAAATGGTTCTGTTGCCAGGACCCTAAAGAAGAAAGAAGAGGACATACTGTGGCACGTGACGAAACCGGAGATTCAGGATTAGTTCGATAAGAAGACACAAGAATTCGCAGAAGGAGAAAATCGTAATCCTGGGCAGACGACAAGCAGTTGGTTGCAAAAACATATCTACTCTGATATCCACGAGGTATTTTTCTATGAATTCCCGGTACTGTTGCACGAGTGGTTGGTGCAGCTGACATTCCAAAAGAATAATTGCCAAGGAGGTGAACCTGACCACTGGACTCCATAATTGATCCAACAGTTAAAACAGTTCGACAATAGGGTTTCAAGGGCTGTCGACTTCTAGGTAGACAGTATCCTAGAGGGATACATCACTGAGTTTGTCGTTGATACAATCAAATCATACAGTGACGCAGAGAGGAAATTTTTCAAAGTACCTAGAGTAATATTCCTACTATTGTTGAAGTTGTGGATTGAGATGCTCGTCTGCGAAAAGGGTATACTAAGGATGAATTCCAACGAGTAGAAGATCAGTGTACGGAGGTTGTAGGTACCAGCATGAATGCAGGTCCGATAGAAAAATGTGGAGTAGATGGACATGAGCGACGACGGATTTCTAAGGGAGGCTGAGGAAGATTGTGGTACCTTGAGAAGTGGGGCGATATTTCGACGACCAGGGAATAAGAGGAGGACTAAGAGAGAGTCTCCTGAGGGGACCGAAACGGAAGACTGTGAAATAGGACCATAAGGGACAAAGAAACCTTATTGTGATGAAGAAGGTGACTAGGCTACCCCAGAAGCCAAAGAGAGACGGACCCTAAGCTACAACGTACCTTCAACCCCACGCACTACTCAGAACTTTGGAGGAAGAAATACTAGTTATTCATAGAGCTGTCCTAAGTGTCAAAACAATGGTAGGAGTAGCGTATCAGTAAATAATAACAGTAGGAGCGCAAAAATCGCAAGTGACGACGCAAAAATGTCAAATTTCCAAGGTAACGGGACCGAGGATCCCGAAGAGTATTGGTTTTTGTGTGAAGTAGTATGGACTGTGAAGCAGGTCCAGGATGAATATATCAAAAAGGGACAACTAGCGACGACCTTTAGGGTCCGTGCGCTAGACTGGTTTATGAAATTTACTAAGGTACCGACAGGAACTCCAAATAAAACACTAGAAAATATCAAGGCGGGACTAATTGATGAATTTAGAAAACCAAAATCCGAGTCACAGTACATCACAGAGCTCAAGGAAATCAAGCAGTTTCCAAACGAGTCAGTATGGGAATTTGACCAGCGGTATAAAATGTTAATGGAAAAGGTGAGCTTCGGGATGAGTGACATGCAGCATAATGAGTGGTTTATTGCAGGATTGGTGCCACACATTCGTGGGCCGTTGATGCAACAGAAGGTAGCAACTCAAGCAGAAGCGTTGGAGATTGCAATGAAGCTGGAGGCTTCACCGATCGGCGAAACGGGCATAGGCATGGATCGGATACAAGCATAGTTGGCAAACTTGACGATCCAACTACAAGATATGAAGAAGGGAAAAGAAGTCTGTGAAGACATATGGTGCAGTAGATTCAAAACAGAAGGACATCATAAGGATTAGTGCCCATAATTTCGAGAATATTTACAATCAGGTGCACTGAATCTCCTCAGTCAGGGAGGGATGCCTTGGTGTCGCGTCTGTCAGACGAGAGGAAATCGACCAAAAGAATGCGTGTACCTACAGAAGATGGTGTCAAAGCCAGTGAATTTGTATTGCAAAGTATGTTGATCAGTTAGCCATGACGAAAAATATTGCAAGGCTTACAACCTACTCCAAGAAAGCACTATAGATACATTTTTCATGAAGGGAGAAGAGCAACCGCCAGTACAATAGCAACAACAGTACAGTCAACAACAGCCTCACTATCATCCGCAACCGCAATATCAACAACAGCAGTATGATCAATCTCAGTATGGTCAATCGCAATATGGTCAACTGCAATATCCACAACCACAATATCAACAACCACAGTACGGTCAACCATAATATCCACAACCACAGTATGGTCAACTGCAGTACCCGCCATATGGGTCACTGTGAGTAGGTTTTAGAGGGGGGTTTCGCGGAGGCTGAGGTACCGGTGCCGACCGAGGAGGAGCTACTGGACAAGGTCGACGACCAATCATATGTTAAAATTGTGGTCAACAGGGGCATTACCAGATGGATTGCTCGAATCCAACCCCACAGTGCACTTACTGCAATGCTATGGACCATGGTGTCGAATACTGTCCCCAGCTTATCGCGAAGTGGCAAATAAGAACCTACCCCCACCTCCATTAAATCAGAATATGCCACCAGCGGTACAGAAGATATCAGCAGAGGTCAGAAGTCAAACTGCGACCATTGTAGTAGTGACCCGAGGAGGAGCTGTGACAGGGGCCGACAGGTCACAGGCTAGCATCCGACCGATAACAAGAAAATAAGTCACATTCGATGTGGAAGCAGAAAGGGATATTTTCTTGAAAGCGCGGGAGGCAATGAGACAGATGAGGCATCCACCTCTTCACCAAAAAGAAGTTACTTATGACATGCCGCCGATATTTGACACGACAAATTCGCAGAAAAAAACTAACACCTTAAGAGCCTTCCTAGAGAGTTGCCTGGAGCTGGCAAAAGATCGGGACGCATTAGCATAAATATCCATCCTGTTGCATCGAAAAGAGGGTGCACGACAAGAGCGAACGGTCAATCGAATACATAAGAGAAAGACAGGAAGAGAAATGCGGATGTCTGCGCAAATCGGAGCATTCGATGTCGATTCCATTATCTTAGACCTGGTATCAAACGTAAACATTTTGACGAAATAGACTTGGGAAACGATGGGGAAACCACAGTTGGCATGGTCCTCGGTACAACTGCGACTAGAGAATCAAAGTAAGGTCACCCTGATTGGTCAACTATGTCAGGTCCCAGTTGAGATAGAGGGACTCAAAACACACATTGGTTTTGATGTTATAGAGATTGTCGACAACACAAGCCCCTATCAAGTGTTGCTAGGGATAGAGTGGGCGATGGAGAATCAGGCCATCATCAATTTCAAGAAACGAACCATGTCATTTGAAAATCGCGAGATAAGGGTAGTCGCACCTCTTGATCCCGCAGAAGGGCAGAGATATGTTGAGCCGACGAGGGATGAATTCACCGAGGGATGGGATCGTCTCTATAACATATCAGAAGACTACATCAATCCCACTGCAGATGGAGAGTTAGGATGGCGCAATAGCAATTCGACGTCATCATATTCGGATGAAGCACTTGAAGTATCGTTTAGGAGGTGTGCACGAATCACCCAGTCGCTGCGATGGGTAGATATGGAAGAGTGCGAACTACCAACGTATGAGGGGTTTCCCAACTTGATTGCATTTATCATTGAATTTGAAGAAAAAGTGGTAGAACCACAACGACTACTGGCCTTGGAGGAAGCCCTAAAGGATACACCAGCGCAAAGGTGGGCAGTGCACAAGTCAACTATAACTAACTGGCCACTATGTCGACACCTAATGTAGGTTAGGTTCGGCGACATTGAAGGATACTACGGAAGGAAGTACACTGGAAGAGGAGATCCAAAGGAGAATTTGACTGAGTGTTAAAGCAAATGGGGAACAAGATCGAAATAGGAATGGGTCCACACATTGGATGAATTACCGCGAAATTGGTATATCGTAGCAGAGCTGCGATGCAGAACAACCTCATGGGAACAACTAACTATTGGATTTAGCCAAACGTTCAGTTTCTTCGACGAAAACCCCTCCATCCACAGCGCATTACAGGAGGTCCGTGAGAAATACTCTAAGCAGTTCCGACAAAGAAACCTATGGGACTTCAGTGGACTACGACACCCCAAATGATGATGGAATTCTACAACATAACAAGAGAACCAGACGATGAGGATGATTAGAGGGCCAAGTATATACCAAATTCAAAAGGAAATCGTAGTGTCGAAGCGCCAGATATGCCTTCCGACAAGTTTCAGCAGCCATTGCGAATCAAGAAAGTGAACATTGGGTCAGAAGAAAATCCCAAGTTCGCAAGCATTGGAGACTATTAGGACGACTCGACCATTGCCAAGATGACCGATCTATTGCACGAGTTTCAGGACTTGTTCCCGACAAAATTTTTGGAGATGAAAGGGATTTCTAGAGACCTAGGCGAGATGAAAATCCCACTGAAGCCTGATGCGAAGCCAGTAAAGCAGTGACCTTACAAGTTGAATCTGAGGTACAAGGAGTGGGTGAAGGCCAAAATTGAGAGAATGCTGGAAGCAGGAATTATAGAACCAATGGAGGAATCGGAGTGGATCATCCCGATGGTGGTCCAAGATAAGAAAACTGGCGAAGTCAGGATCTATGTCGATTTAAGAAAGTTGAACGACGCATGCTTACACGATCCATTCGCTACACCATTCATGGATGAAGTGTTAGAAGTTGTAGGAGGTCAGGAAATATACTCCTTCACAAATGGATTCTCAGGATACCACCAGATAAAAATCACGAAGGAGGATCAACACAAAACAACATTCGTCACGGAATGGGGATGTTTTCAATATACAGTGATGCCATTCGGCCTGAAGAACGCGCTAGCAATCTTTTCAAGACCGGTAGTGGCTGCGTTCAAAGATTTCATCCATAAATTTCTTGCCGTATACATGGATGATTGTATAGTATACGGGCTGGTCAAGGATCACGTCGCAAATATGAGGTTGATGCTGGAAAGATGTCGACAACACCATATTTCGCTAAACCCGAAGAAGTGCATTTTTCGCTCTCCGTTTGGGATTTTGCTGGGGCATATTGTTTGCAGGGAAGGAATGCTGGTCGACCCTGCGAAGATTGTGATTATCATCGACCTACCACCGCCAACAACAGTAAAACAATTAAGAGCAACATTGCGACACACGGTATACTACAGGAATTTTATCAGAGGTTATGCAGCGATCACGACACCAATGGAAAAACTTCTGAAGAAGGATGCCAAGTTTGAGTGGAACGAAGAATGCCAAAAGAGCCTAGATACACTAAAAGTAAAGATGGTCGCAGCACCCATACTAGTGTTTCCGGATTGGACGAAGTAATTCCATGTTCATGTTGACACGTCATCAGTAGCACTCTGAGTAGTATTGACCCAACCATGAGAAGGGGTGATCGACCACCTGATTGCATTCGCAAGTAGAAAGCTGTCTACTGCGGAGAAGAACTATACGACCACGGAAAGGGAAGGTTTGGCGATGGTATACGCCCTACAAAAGTTTCGACATTATCTACTAGGAGGCCACTTTAAAATGTTCAATGGTCATTCAACACTCAAATACCTAGTGAACAAGCTTATGTTGGGGGGGGGAATCTGTCGATGGTTATTACTCTTCCAAGAATTTGATTTCGAGATAATTGTAAATCCTGGGCGACTGAATGCAGGACCAAACCATCTGTTGCGGATAGAATCAGGAGAAGAACCAAGGAATATTGACGAAGGATTACCTGATGCTCAGTTATTCAAGGTCGGAATGGTTGATGATCATTACAAGCAAATCATTCATTTTTTGGCGATAGGGAAGGCACCGGAGGAATTCACTACCAACCAGAAGAAACAGCTAGTTGTCAGAGCTGCAGATTTCCAACTAATTGCAGGGCAGCTATATAAGATGGGACCAGACGAGATACTTCGACGATATGTCCTTTCGCATGAACTGGAAAGGATCTTGGCGGAAGCTCACAATGGGATCGCAGGAGGACACTATGGAGGACGTTCCAATGGTAGAAAGATACTTCGTGCTGGATTATGGTGGCTGACGATGCATGAAGATGCTGCGGACTATGCAAAAAGCTGCGACATATGTCAAAGAATAGGGAAACTATCACGAAGGGATGAAATGCCATTAGTACCTCAATTGACATTGCAGGCATTCGACAAATGGGTAGTCGACATTGTGGGACCTATCAACCCACTAGGAAAAAGAACAAGGTCGCGCTACATAATTACTGCGACAGATTATTTGACGCGCTGGGTGGAAGCCGCACCAGTAAAAGATTGCACGGCTGCGATTGCAGCAAGGTTTCTATTTGAAAACGTGGTCACCGGGTTTGGGTGTCCAAAGATGCTGATGAGCGACCAGGGTACTCATTTTTTCAATCAAACGATCATAGCGATGACAGAGGAGTTTCAGATTCAACACAGGAAGAATACCCCATATCACCCGCAAGCTAATAGGAAAGTTGAGGCGTTTAAAAAAATATTGGAGCATGCACTCACAAAGGTGTGCAACACAAATCGCGACGATTGGGATTTGAAGATTCCAGCAATGCTCTGGGCATACAGAACAACTTGCAAACGATTAACAGGACAGACCCCGTTCAAGCTAGTTTACGGACAGGAAGCAGTAATGCCAATGGAGTATATCGTCCCCAGTTTGTGCATCACAGCAGCCACAGGAATGAGCAACGATGGAGCGATTGAAGAACGATCGGTGCAGTTAGTACAACTTGATGAGGATCAGTTTATTGCAGGCTTCCATCAAAAGGTATAAAAGGATCGACAGAAGGCTTGGCATGATCGACACATCAAAGCCAAGCACTTCCAGCAAGGAGATATGGTCTTATTATATGACAGTAAGTTTGCAAAGCATCCAGGTAAGCTGCAGATGAATTGGCTGGGTCCATACATAATCAATTTTGTTACTGATGGAGGTGCGGTGCAGTTACAAAGGCTAGATGGGGCAATGTTGACAAATCTAGTAAATGGGAATCAGCTGAAACCATATCGCCATAACCAGGCTCACAACAGCTGAGAAAGGTGAAAAAAAACAATAATGACAAAAAGTGGGAGACATGGCAAGGCGGTCACTTGTCGATGTTTAGCACGCGGGAGTTAAGTCAGAGCATGATTACTACGACTAAGCATCAGCGAAAGACGGCGGAAGGTTATGATGACACACTTGAGGACAGAATCTGAGGAATACGTAAAATATTTAACACTTATGCATCAAGGACATGAGGAACGAGCATAAATACAAGTGAAGAGATTCGAAGATTAAGGCTTATGAGCAGTATGAAGAGAGCGTCGAATCAGCGAGTCCAAGGAAGCTCTAGAAAAAGGAAGTGAGAGAGTTGCAATGGTGCATTTCATTTCTAGCGGAAGCACCCAAGGTGCGCTAAGGGAAAGAATGACAAGTGTTCATGACTAATCGGCAAATGCAAAGGCACCATGTATCAGGAAGAAAAAGGATGAGGTCTTACCTGAGATATCTAAGCAAGTTTCGAGTGTTAGAAGAGAAGCGGTCCCTATGACCATAGAAGTACCAAAAGCAAAGGCATGCCAGTACCAGCAAAGGATGATCAAATGTGTGAAACAGATGTGCCAGACCACTATGTCCTCTCCACAAGTTGGTGTTGTCAATGAACTTCTTTCCAATCACAAGTCAGGGTCAAGGGTAACAGACAGCCGAGAAGGAATAGATGATGAAGGTTCCAAGAGACTGGAGGATGAGTTCGAGAAGTACATGACAGTGACGAAGAGATTGGAGGATGAATTTGAGAAGTACATGACAGCGAACACAAGAAGGAAGGATCAGCTTTAGAAGTACAGAACAACGAAGGACAAGAACAGTTCCAAAGGTGTCCAGCTGAGGTGGCTCGAGGGCGAGCCACAAGTTTGTGTTGGGGGCATGTTGGCACAGGGTTAGACCGCATGAAGTGCGGAAGCCGACAACAACAAAGAAGGACCATCCGCTGAAGAAAGGACCATTCACGGAGAACAAGGAGCCGACGAAAGCGCAAGTTTAGTTTAGTTAGTTACAATGGGTCATTTGGACCGCTTTGTAACTGCCTTATTTAGCTATAAATAGGACTATTATTGTAATCCTAAGGGCAGGATTAGAGAATATAGAAGATCAAAGAATAGGTATATCAATAGACCAGCAGATGAATTGTAATGTTTTGATCTGCCTTCGGCAAGTTTTGTATGGATCCGCGATAAGTGTTTGAACTGTCCCTGTGAAGGTTGTACCACAGGTTTTTGATGAGTTAATGCATGAAGATGTTCGACTATGTCTCTTTTGTATCTCTGTTTGTGTTGAATGATGAATACTTTTATATGCTTGAGTGTTGTTATTTCTGTTGATGCGATCGCCAATTTTACCCTGTTGATGCGAATATCGAGTACGTATTGAATATGTGAATGATGAATATATGTTTAATTTGATATGAATGATGCGAAGATGAATCTCTGGTTTCTATAGCAATAGAGTAAGAATAGATGCATGTCCTCCCCCCACTACACAAACCTAGTTCCCGCAGCCCCCTTAATCATCTCAGGTGAGACTTCACTCGCTTCTTGGGTGTTACTGGAAAGGGTAAAACCTTTCTAGGCCAGTGCTTAAGAATGTTTGGTTGGTGTTTGTTGACAGCAGTGCGAAGTGAACCCCTGTCAACGGAACTATGTCAACAGGGGACAATGTCATCAAGAGAGGATTTATTGGACCACATTGGTGCCCCCTATGCCACAATAACTATGAATCCTTCGATCATCTTTTCCTTGATTGTCAGTTTGCAAAAACTGTTTGGAACCTCATGCTCCACAATCTTAACATCACCATGCCCACCCTCCAAACCACCACCTACCTCCTCAAAGATTGGAAATCCACCTATCCCTCATCCCTCTCGAAAAAGAAGCTCTGGCTCCAAATATGGGTCACCATTCCCAAGTTTACATGTTGGAAAATTTGGACAGCCAGAAACGAAGCAATATTCCAGGATTCTCATCTCAACCCCCTACAAGTAGTTGGGCAAGCCAAAGGTCTACTTCTAGAATGCTTGAATTCCTCCATTAACTCCTCTGATTCTAATATCACCACTATTGAACTAAATTGGATTGGCGTTCCTCTCCCCAATCCATCAAAAGGATTAAACCCTTGAAGCTAGAACCCCCTCCCTTGGCATATCAAGCTCTTCATTTCCAATTTTGTAGATTGGAGAAACAAGCAAAGCATTGACAGTCTACACTTTGATGGTGCTTCCAAAAAAAAATCTAGAGCAACAGGAGCAAGGGGGATCTTGCTTTTCGCCGGATGAACGCCGAGAATCAGATACAGATGGGGAATAGGAACTTGCTCCAACAACCTTGCAGAAGCATTAGCACTTCTGAAAGGCTACCAAATCGCCAAAAAGCACGGGATTGAGAAACTTCAAGTGTTTGGAGACTCTCTAATTATTATCAAGTCTTTCAATACACACACTGTCTACAACAATCTGGAAATTGAAAGAGTCATTCATCGAATTCAACAAATCACGAATACATTTAATTACTTCAAGGCTTATCACATCATCATAAGCTTAAATTATGAAGTTGATATCGAGGCAAAGGCTGCAACTGGTTTAACATCGGGGAAAATTGAATTATCTGATGGGGAAATAGAACACCATCACATTCCCTGACCTTGAGAACCTGCTACTGGTCTCATGCATACCACTAAATGATGGTTAATGAACGTATATTTAGAAGTACACATTTCCAGCCAAGTGTTCAAACTCATAACATGACAAGAATCACCAACGCATAAGATTTCAATGATATCGGAATGCCCTGCAATAAGTAAAATTATTGTACTGGAACTGGAACGAAATGATATTGGATTACCACTCTGTTTTCTTACAACACTTTAGAAGAACATTATAATGGAACTGGATGATCTATCGACTCCGAATTTCATCATGACAGCCACTTCTGGAAGCAACAAGCTCTCTTTCGAATCTCTGTTATGTCATGAAGCTCGTTCAACAATTGGTTTTAATTTTCTCATAGAAGTTACAACCAGTAGAACGCTCTGAATTAAAACTTCACTATTTTGGTTTAAATTTTCTCATACAAGCTACAGTTAGCAAAACGCCCTGAAGAATTTCAATCCAAGCAACACATTGATGCTTGATCGTGATTATTATAACTTGCCGATTTTGGCTTCCAGCCACGACCATTATTTCATTTTCTAATTCAAATTACCAGTTTTTGTTATAAAAATAAAAGTTCAATTCAAAAAATCGATACTTATATATTTTACCATTTTTTATTAAAATAATATATATTTAGTCATCTTATTTATTTTTATTAAAAAAATATATATTTATTAATATGATTTAAAATAAATACATACACTGCTTTATAAACCAACACATCTATGGAGGATTTATCTCATGCACATTTTGTAATAATTTAATATAGAAAGGTGTCGGGTGTGGTTATCATTGTATTCCCAATAGACAAGAAGAAATATCGTTTGCATGGAGAATCAAAGTCACTTCAAACAATCAAGTTAAGTCCATAAAATTTTGGAAATAAATCAGAATTATGGTAGATAAAGGTGTCAAAGTGCTTTCAATAGTGGGAGATTCATCGATACTAATCAGGCATATGGTTTACAACACAAAGATCCACACCTTTTTAGATTGCTTGAACGTACTCAAAAAAATTTGGAAGTTGTAGACTTGGCCCATTTCTTCCACTCTCTTGAGGTAACAAGAGGGTAAATGCAATGGCAAATAAGTCATGCACGTTGGCTCTAGGAAAATTTGTGGAAAATGGGGGGGGATTTAGAACTCCATAACCTCCCCTAAGTTTGTTATCCACTTCACTTTACAATGAAATCATTAATTAAGTTAGTCAAGTGGCTCGAACTTAGACACAAGGTAATGCACAGGAATGGGGCATCAATCCTCTGTTCACTCCATTTAATTGTTCAAGAGGATGGAATGGAGAGCCAAGCAGTGATGGGACTTAGCCTCGCATGTGGTTTAATTCATTTTCGATTTCCAAATCATTTGAAAATTCATTCTTGACTATCGTTATGGATGGGGATACTAGTCAGTTGCTCCTCTATTTGTCTAAATAAAGGAGGGGAAAACTTTTGGATTGATCAAAGCATAGGCAATATGTTCTAATTGTGGATCATTCTCATTTTAATTATTAGTTATTACCAAGGAAATATTAAGGCTTAGTGGTATTGTAGTGATATCGGATCCAGGACTCAACCCCCTCTAAGGAGTCATAGGGTTCAATGTTTATAGATTGTCGCAGCGATAACATTGTGCATTGGGGGTCACTAGGTTTGCGAGGTGTCATTTTTTCCCTCACACAATTCATAGTGGAATCCAAGATGTCACTCACAATGGTAGGTTCAAAGGATTATCTCTGAAACTCCAATATGAGATGTGACCTCTTGTAGGATGAGACACAATAAATAGTGGCTTAGGCCCTAAGAAGAATGGAAGACTGGCATAACTCTTGTGAACAAAACTACAATAGGGATTTAAAATCCACCAAGAAACAAAAAATTACCATGAAGTCCTAGCCATAAAAGCTTGAGAGGAAAATCATTCTCTTAGAGATAGGGGAGAATGTAATAAAGAAAAAATTGTAGAGCAAGAATGTTTGGTCAAGGAGTTGAAGGAGAAGGTAAAGCATATGTAATTAGAGCAATACTATGGATTCACATAATTGATATATCTAACATCACCCATAGCCTTAATCAGATAGTTTGGAATGGATTAGGTCACATTCATGGAAGAAGACACATTTGAGAAAAAGATGAAACAAACAACATTAAGCAATCTCTCCATCTAGTCATCATTTACGAGAAAGAAGAAATATGCTCATCATGGGAATGACATTAAACATGTATAATTTCCTTATTGTTTTACAATACTGCTTTATATTCAGGCCAACATGTAAGGCTTTATACAAGTTGGATAACTAGTACCAACTTCAAAATTTTGAAGGTAAGACAATTAGGAAGCAGTTGGTACGTCATTTTGAAACTTGGAGGTTGTTTGGAAATATTTTTCTCTCTTTGTTTGTATTAAATCACTGGATGGTTCGGTCGCAACCTTGCCCATTTTTATATAATACAAAGAATACCCATCCTTGTTAACCAAAAAAATACTTTAATACAAAGGCCACTACCACAAGATCTCCAATCCCATGGTTTTGCTTATATTTGAATGCTTGATTTGCATGTTAATAATAATACATGATTGTATGGATATGGCATTTATTGCTTTCATTATTGATCCGTTGTCTTTGAATTTCACACAATTACATGCCAATTTAGTGTACCTTGAAAGGGTCTTAAAAAAAGGAAAATAACATAAATCTTAACTTATTATATTGTTAGTTTAGTTACAATAGCGTAACTCTCGTCAATTGGGTGTATCTTGGGTGGTTGGGAGGAATTATTGTTACCCTCCCCTCCCAAGATCAATTCCTGCAAGTGACATGTTTGAGCTTTTAAACAAGCATATTGTTGTATTGGCCTTAAGCCCCGAAGAATATGGTTTCCCAAGGATATGTATTTCAAGTAAAAAAAGAATGGCATAATTCTCAATTGGCCCATATCAATGGTATTATAGACAGTTCATAACACAATGCAACATAAATTCAGAGAATTCTCTAGGGAGGGCCTCACAAATCTTGACTTCAATGAATACATATGCTCATATTCATGTTTCTTGGTGGTACCTGGTATTATAAAATCTCACTTTTTTCACCATGCCATTAAAAACTGGGAATTGTAGTGATCTTAATGCAACATTGGCCACTTTCACCAAATTCAATTTTGCAAATTGATCCTTATGAATGTTGCAACATAGAGGGCCATTGCATATGCATGGTTCCTATGGTTTGAAAATGCACCCAACATTAACACACTTGAATAAGGGAACTTGTCTGAGGTTGATGCCACCTAATATTTACTTAATAGATATGTTATATCTTGGAACCCATGAGAAATTGAATAAAAGAATCCTGCAATCTAATGTCTAGCTCTACATGCTCCATGCCTCCTAGAAACAACAACAATATCTACAACTAATCAATTGCAAAACTATGAAGAATTTGTTGACTGCATTCAATGACAAACAAAATTTCATTAATCTTCATGCTTGCAGAAGAAAGGATACACCCTCAATTACCACTATGGAATCCCCTGGGAGAGGCATGCTAATTCTTCTATGTTCATTGATGACCACGAAGGGAAAACATACATCCCTGCTCAAAATGATGAAAGGTCAAACATCCAAAACTATGGCATACTTTCAATATGGAGAGCTATCGTTGACTGCCGCAGCATGTTCTCTTCTGAGATGTTATCCTCAAGTACAGTTTAAATATGAAACAAAAGAATAATCAAAATTAGAAATCTATCGCTAGATGCTAAGAAGGAGCTCACATGTTGCACCTCTAAAAGATCCCATTGTAGTTGTTGTTCGAAATATCTTGATAGAAACAATCGATGACTAGGACATAGTAGCACAAGATACATGTCATGTGCTGCGAAAGCTTCCCCTTATAGGTTGTAGTTGGTCATATGTTTCCTTGAATGCCAACCAAATTGGTTTTTTTGCATATTGTAGATGGTGTGGGACTTATTTCTCCACTCACAACCACACAACCACCCCTCCATTTAGAATGATCATCTAAGGTACTGTAATGACGCGAAAGTATTACTTAATTTGATGCTTAAATACACACTCCCACCTGGATCTACCAACAAAATAAACCCATTGCTTCTACTTGCTCTAACTAGCATCACAACATTTAACATAGATTCACTTACAATACATGTTGAACTTTGCATACCTATATCAATGATGCATCCTCTAGAGGGACAACGTCTTCCAATATCCAAGAATAATTTCATCATATTCGTTACATTCTCATTGATGAGACGAGCTTCATTTGGCCAAATATGTTAGGCCACATTTACAACTATTTATGTGAAGCATTCCCTAGCCATCATAACTACACATTTGGCGGGTGGTATATTATCTTTGTAGGTTACCTCCAGTATTTTTCCCTTATAAAAGACATACCTATGTATGTAGCAACATTACATGGCAATGCACTTTGGTGTATCTTTGACGCAATCGTCACACTAGCCACAATATCCCCTCAAGAAGGTAGAATCCCTTCTCAAGTTGGTTTCCAAAAACTTATTTCCAACATAAAAATGCAATGCCTATGCTAGAGGACAATAAATAAATGCTAAAAAAACTAACATGCCAAATGCATAATGCTATCCTAAGGAAAGGAAACAACAAGTGTCTACTGCGATAGAACATGAACAATTGGATGGGAAAGAGCTACTATGCAATGGGAAATAGGCTATCTTAACAAGCTATGTGTGGGTTGAAGTAGGTCTTGTTAATGGATCACATGGGAAAGTTATTACCATTTTCTATAACCTTAATAGTACCCCCCCTTGAATCACCATCATTTTCTTTTCTTGACTTTGTCAACAAAAAATGTCTATGTTTCCAATCCAAATTAAGTGCTAGTACCCTCGATAATAAGGGGCTCTAGTAAGCAACTACCCCTTTGAATGGCATGGAGTTTGACAATACATAAATCATAAGGCATGGCAATAAAAGGAAACAATAGACATTGGCAACATCGACTATCAATGCGTAATATTCAATACCATATTTGTCACATACCTGACAACCTCTTTCCACTATGGAGACCAAGGTGTACTCAATTTCACCATGAAAATTTTAATCTTTGACAACCCATTTTAATTATATCGCTAGCTATAACATTTTAACAACGAAAGTACACTTGTAGCAGTCAATTAAACTTAAATTTCCCATTCCAAAACATGCAAGCATTCCAATCATGAATGCATCCATACAATACCCATGATATCCATGCACATAGACATTTCCATAAACAGTGAATTAAACAAATACATAACATGAAATATATACATGGCTTTCATGACACAATTATAAACTTCTCTTTTAAAGTCCTCCAACTGGCTACATACAAAGGACGTTCCTCCCAGCCATAGGCACTCACTCTATCACACATTTTCTTTCTATGACAGAGGCCACTCCAAAGTTGTGGCTATCGGTCCACAAGGGATGAAGTTTCCTAAGTCTTCTACTCAAACATAGATCCAATGCCAAAGCCACTCTTCACCAATCCCAATTCCTAGCACTCCTCCCCCAAAATTACACAACACAAGGAATGTGAACCCCCTCTCTGTAACTAGTCCCTTGAGATATTCCAATTCCCTTCCAATGCTCCATCACAAGTCGACTAGGGAATCTCCATGTTGGGATATATCCAGAGCCAATCCCCCTCTACAATTGTCCCAATACACTAGCACTCACCCCCTATCAACTTGCATAACACAAGGAATGGGACCCCCTTTTTTACATGCAGTTCCTCAAGTTATCCCCATTCCCTTCCAATGCTCCAACACATGTCGAGAAAGGATTCTCCACGCTGGGACTACAAGGACCTCAATTGTAGGCCATGTTTTCTCACACATGCACCATCTAATATGATTAGAATGAAAACCACATCCCAGACTAAATGCTCCAACGTTAGAATGAATGAATGAGGCTCTTTAACTTGCCATGTGGCACTCAAGACAAGCCCACTTTTCTCCTCTTAATCCTCGATTATGATAATAATAAAGTTAAGGCTAATAAAGCCACTTTCATAAACATGGATTTAGAGGCCTTAAGATAAAATCACCTTCTAAGGTTTTCAAAAAGGGACAATGACTTAAATTAATAAGTCACTAGGGTGATCTCCCACTTAACCCCCTTTCACTTCCCCCACTTGTGGAATCATAGTCCCCCATCTCTTCTTTGTCCCGATTTATCTGTAGTTGTTAGGGATTTATATTAAACATCATTGTACATCATTACAATACATCTATCCATCCCAGACCCTTTATTTTTGGCTTCTAGCCATTTCATCGTTACATAAATAATTACATCATGGGGTAAAAAATAAGGTGTTACAATATCCAAAGTTAGGTCCTTGTGCGACTTACGTATCTCTCCGAAATTTTCCTTCGCTTAGTATTCATGAATGCAATACAATGTGCATTCCAAACATAGACAACAAGAAGATTACATCTTGCTTACCTCAATATTTTTGCTACCATATTTCTTTTAATCCATCTACTTTTGGTTGTACATATCTTCCTGTGACTGATATCAAATCCTATCTCTTGCCTTGTACTTAATATCAATTCTATAGTTTTAAAGAGGTCTCTTTGTGTTATGATTAACATACCTCGTGCTTAATATAAAAAAACAAGAACACAACATGTTTATACTTGTAAAAGCAATTTCACAACATTGCATGCCATGTTATTTGAATTTTTTTTGTACATCAATTTCATATTTTATATATACTCATCTATCTAATATACTTGCATTACACTTTCATTTGTAGTTTTATTGATTGCTTTAATTACATGCTATATCTTTTTGTCCGTCACCATAACATTATCATTGCATAAATGAATGGCTTATGCAACATCACTATACATTATAAGTTCGTAGAAGTAGAGTGTATACTTCTTTTATTAAATACCTCCTTCTGATATGAAAATAGTTAATATTGGTGTTTTTCATTTCTTTATTTTGATCAACAGAGATGGATGTGCAATACTTTTCCAGGTTGTATGACTATTATTGACATATACAAGAACAATAAGAAGTAATACATGACATAGAAACTGGATTTCTACCATCTCCCACCCTTCCTCTTTATCACATGCGACCAACTATCGAGTTGCTTTCTAAATTAAAAGTACTTCTAGAACACATTATTCATGTCCATGAAAGGGACATAATGGGACTAATAAGAGAAGATTGGCAACATCAAAATAAATATCTTCTTCCAAACTTATATCTTAAATCGTGTTGTCAATGCGATGAATCATCTTGTATACATGATTGACTTGTACTTTCTTGCTATGATCACCAAAGTTACTTTGCAATGTTTCATTGTACATATGATGTTTACTTGCATGGCCATAAATAATTGTTTAAATCCCACCACATTCAACTAACTCATGTTTTGTTCTCCCAAAAGGACAATTAGAACCATGATTGATATGCTTTTTACATTGCAAGTATAGGTTCAATATATAGCTTAGGTACGATACTTTTATGCCCTTTTGTTTGTTACACAACTTCAATAATTTTCTCTTTTGCAAAACAAGAATGAGAAAATTATTTCAACATACAAGTACATTTTCCACTAAGTTTGGTCGTATCTAAAAATTTAGACTAAGAAATTTAAACTAAGGTATTAAAGACCATGTAACACACATCGCTATGAGTTCATACTTGCTTTTTAATTAACATATTGTTCATACTTACTCGACACTTTCATTCAAAAGAGAGTGAACATACTTACGTATTACTTTTTGTTTGTTGTTTCTATGAACGCTCCTTTACACATTCGAAAACAATTACTAATATACTTCTATGCTATCACACACCAATCTTCATAGGCAATTAAAAAAAATTAACAATGCTTAAAAAGACCCTATTCCAACTAAAAAAAATAGTATAATATAAAACTAACAAAAAAATAGTATAATCTTTTTATAATTACTTGTTTATTTATTAAAATATGATGACTTATTCCAACTACTGTAAGTCAGAATATATGACAAATCATGACGCAGTAACATAGTAAAAGTTGTACGAACCACATTGCAAAAACCAAATCGATTTATTGGCATGCCTAAAAAGTATTGACGGTTGAATAAATAATAATAATTATGTGTAAAAGTCGCATGATCCGTATTCCTGACACCACTCATTAAAATGAGAATCCATTCACTATTAGGGGAAGGACGCCAATTGTGGTGCGGGGTCCACTCCGCCACGTCGGAGGACACCTGGCGACGTCCTTTCAAAAATTGCAGCGTTGAAAGCTATTCATCGTGAAATAAATTTTAAAAATTAATCAAATAAAGATTGATGATGAAGTCAAAGAAAATTAAAAAATTAATCAAATAAAGATTGATGATGAAGTCAAAGAAAATTAAAAAATTAATCAACTAAACATTGATGATAAAAACATAGAATTTAAAATTTTGATGCTTTTAAAAGTATTTAATATGAAAAAATTAAAGATTAAAAATATAGGTGCAATAAATATATAGTTTATAAAAATTAAGATTATTAATTTAAATTTAGTGATATAAGTTTAAAATTTTGACGTACAATATCATTGTGTGTAAATATAGAAGTAGTTTAAATATTATTTGGATTTTTTGGTTATAAACATTATATTATTTGGATTTTTTTTGGTTATAAACATTATATTATTTGGATTTTTTTTTAGCTATGCTATTTTGGTTAAATTGCAAAATTTGATTATTAAATTGCATTTTTGAATTCATAAATGAATTCAACATCTTCAAATATTCTTATTGTACTTGGATTATGCAATCTCAACAATTTATATATATAATTCCAACAATTCTTCTATTTTCATAACAATTAGATCTTTCATACAAATTATTTTCAAACATATTAAACATCCAAATTTAATAGAGAAATAAAACTTATCACCTTTACATTGAGCTTTCTCACTAACAAAACATTTGCAACCCAAAACATAGTAATAACCAATGACATTTTTTTTCCCGTGAAAAAAAGCGTACTACTGTTATTCAAAATTTGAACCAAATAGTACATGATAATGTCTTATTATAATCCAGATAGATCATATGTCAATCCTTATAAAGGATTGTCTCAAAATATACAGAATACTCATAAATATGACAAAATCTAATGTCTAATCATCGACAAAACAACATCAAATCAGGATGTCATATGATCCATTAGCAATCATTTTGCCCTCCCAGAATTCCTCCCAAAATACAATATCCTCCATGCCTTCAAGAGCAAGTTTTGACAGTGTATCAGCCAAACCATTATGTTCCCTGTAGATATGCTTCAGTGTTGCCGACCCAAAAAGCCTGAGTTCCTTCTTAATTCTCCAACACCAGTGGGCCAAATCCAGAACATTAATCTCATATTCACCACGTGCCCATTTGATGGTGACGCGTGAATCTCCAAAGATCTGCACGGAAACTAAGCCAAAGATATTAGCAACTCTAATCACGCACCACAATGCCATGAGTTCTGCCCTCATATTCGAGCCTCTACCACACTTCAGCCGAAGTGTAAAGTGATGGACTTGGTTGAGATAAATGACACCACCAGCACCACATTCTCCAAGATTAGCTGCCCCATCGAAGAATAGAACAGGATCCTTAATAATATAACAAAAATCCCCCACCAACCGAGGATTCGAAGCTGGCAAGTCAATCCGAAACTGAGAAAACTGTGATAAGATACTGTTAACAGCACCCTGTACATTAGGAGCCAAATTTTCAAACATAGCCTTATTACGGATATACCAAACAGTCCAACATATAAATAAAGGCAGGGTTTGTAAATGTTTGTACTTCCTCGACCACTCCAGAAGATAGGCGTCTACAGAATATCCATTCCAAATATGAACAAAACCAATCTGTTGAGCAAGTTTGTGCCAAATATCCACAGCAAAGGAACAACTAATAAAGATATGTGATGCCGACTCCTGAGCTGTCATGCAAATAATACAACAGTTTGGTCCAATCCACCCGCAGGCAGTCAAGTTGTCCCAGGTCTTCAACCGATCGACTAACATAAACCAACTAAAGCATTTAAGTTTCAATGGCATACTCCATTTCCAGAGCTTATGGAACCACCAATTATTAGGGAAAATGCATTTTCTCCTAATAAAGCAATCATACGTCGATTTTGCAGTAACAGTACCCGATATCTTATTACCGCCCCAAACCAATAAATCCTCTTCATCAGTAAGACGAATGCCAACATCATTTAGGCCATGAATATATGAGTCCCATTCAGCAATCAGATTCTGAGGTAACCTCAAGTCGTCACCAGAAAGCCAGTAACTAGAATCGTCATTTTTGGCAACAAAATTTAAGGTAATCTTTCCCAGTCTTACCAAAATATTGGACAAAGCAGGCATTAACTGATAATTACCTTTGTGCCCAAGAAGAGGATCAACGCCTATCGCCACCTCGGAACCATTACCAACCTTCCAACACAGATAATACGCCAACCAACAATAGTTTTTCATAAATCCACGCCAAATCGAAGATACATCTCTCAACTTCTTATTGGACTGTCTAAGCTATATATAAATCTTCAATTTAATATATTTGGAGTGTATAACTCGAGACCAGAGTGATTTCCCAAATACTACTCTCCACATACTCTTAAGACGCAATGCAGCACTGAAAGCATTCAAATCCTTAAGCCCCCAACCAGCTGATGAATGTGGAAGAGAAATTCTTGCCCACCCGACCATAGATAATCTAGCACGATTCAGGCTTCCTGTCCAAAGGAAATTGGTAATAATTCTCCTTAATGTACCAATTACAAAGCACGGGACAGGTAACAAAGAGAACCAATAGACCGGTGTCCCCAATAGGACAGATTTTGCCAATGTAAGTTTACCACCAATGGATAACAGCCGGTAAGTCCAATGGGTGACTCTTGCTTCAAAACGCTTGATCAACCAAACCCAATCTTTCACCAAATAACCATTAGGTTTTAGGTGAAAACCCAAATAGGTAAATCCATCCAAAATCAAATTGCACTTATGAGGAAGGACAGATAAAATGTTATCAATCCTGTCATCAGCCACCAGATTCTGATATAGATAGGATTTGGATAAGCTAACCTTCATGCCTGAAGCTTTGCAAAAGAGATTAGTGATAACTGAGAGTGCTCTCCAGTCTTCGACATTAGCAGTCCCAACAATAAGTACATCATCGACAAAGAGGATATGTATTAGAAAAAAAGATCTTTTGTAATTTTAATCCCTTTGAAATTTCCTTCCTCATGAGCAAGAGAAATCAGTCTGCTGAGACCATCAATCACTAATAGGAATAGAATAGGTTACATAGAACAACCTTGGCGGATTCCTCTGGAGCAACTAAAAAAAGAGGTAGGAGCCCCATTAACCAGAACCGCCATATTCATAGTATTGACACAAGCCACAATCCAGTTGATAGCTAATGTTGGCACACCTATCTGTATCAAGAGGATCCACAGAAAATCCCAGTTAACCTGATCGTATGCTTTCTCGAGATAAGCATAATTGCACTCTGTTTCTTGCTCTTAATAGTGTGAAGGATTTCTTGAGTAATGCCAACAGCATCATGAATCTGTCTATCCTCTAAGAAACCAAATTGTTCAGGGGAAATAAACTTAGAGAACACCGGCTTGAGACGCCCAGCAATGATCTTCGAGACAATTTTATATGCAAAATTGCAAAGCACAATAGGCCTGAAGTCTGCAAAGGTCTTAGGATCATTAACTTTTGAGATAAGAGTAATAAAAGTAGAATTCCAGGCAGCAGATAAATATCCCTGTAATCTTGTAAACTCTACCATTCTAACAATATCATCCCCCATTAAATCCAAAAAATGCAAAAACAGCTCTATAGTCCAGCCATCAGGCCCTGGACTTTTCTCTTTAGAAAACATTTTCAAAGTTCTTTCCACTTCATCAAGAGTCACCTCCGAACATAAGGCAACAACATCCTCCCTATTAAAAAAGCATGGAAATAATCTAGCCACTTTCAGTTGTGAAGATAAATCACAACCCTTGTCATCAGAAAAAACACGACTGAAATATTTAGTAGCCAGTGACTGTAGCCCCTGAACACCAGAGACTACCGATCCATCCTCATCCTTCAATCTCCAAATGGTATTATTATTTCTACGTGCAGAAGCATAGGAATGAAAGAATCTGGTATTTTTGTCCCCTGATTTAACCCATAAGGCTCTACTCTTCAACCTCCATTCATTCTCCTCGGTAACATAGATTCTTTCACGCTTAGCTTCAAATTTCCTCAGTATAACCAGCTCAGGGCCTTCTGAAGGTTGTGATGTATTAAGTCGATACAGTTCCTGCAGTTTAGTTTCTACTTCAGCCAGAGTGCGTCTGTCACTATGTTTTTTCTGATGTATCCATTTTGACACTTCACATTTAAGGAACTTCAACTTATGACATAAAAGATCAACAGGATTCAAGTCCCTTTCATTGCTGAAATTTAACCAAACATTTCTGACCAAACATTCAAATTCCGGATATGTAAGCCATGAGCTATCAAACTTGAATGGATAATTGCAATCCAGAAAATTCTCCTCCAGTTGTAAAAAGATAGGCCAATGGTCCGAGACCTTGGACTCACCTACCCAAGAACGATATCGACTGCACCCCGCAAGCAGAGAGGAGTTCACCAGAAATTTATCAAGGCGCTTATGGATACCTTCACATCCATCATGCCCATTAGACCAAGTGGGGACCATAACCCCTGTACACACATCAATGAGATTGTTGTCAATAAGGAAAAAAAAAAAGGTAGCCCGATCATCCAACTGTGCCTTAGAGCCCCAAACTTCTTGTGCCAATCGAGTGAAAAAAAAAAAGGTAGCCAGATCATCCAACTGTGCCTTAGAGCCCCAAACTTCTTGTGCCAATCGAGTGAAATTTAGGTCACCCGCAACCACAATATTGTGTAGTTTTAAGATACCAGAGCTTTGTAAACCCTTCCAAAAGACCTCCCTATTTCCATAGGGAGCATAACAGTTTAGAATAGTTAGAGGGAGATTTGTGGCCTTGCATGTACCCTCCAAGAGAACACCCCATTGTGTCTGATAAACAGAAAAAGAAAAGATACGAGGATCCCAAGCAACAGCCAATACCCCTGAAAGGCCATTTGCTCCAACCGCAGTGATTTCCCATCCCGGTAGCAGCCCCGCAACTTTAGAAATGGCAGGAACATCCTCACACATCGTCTCTTGAAGCAACAAAATACCAGGTTGAGTAGTAGCAATAATGTTGGATAGAGCCCTAACTCGAGCAACTCTACCCAATCCACGGATATTAAGGGAGCATATAGACATTAAGTAACCTTATCACGGGGGGAACAAGCTCTAAGGCCCCCGGATAGAGCAGAATCCACCTTTATAATAGTAACCCCATCAGGAAGTAAAGAATCCCCCACAACATCATCAATCCTCCTAGAAATATCCATCAAGCCATCCACATCCCCCCTAAGTTTA
The DNA here is from genome assembly GCA_027924585.1 of Larix kaempferi. Lineage (NCBI taxonomy): Eukaryota > Viridiplantae > Streptophyta > Pinopsida > Pinales > Pinaceae > Larix > Larix kaempferi. The sequence continues at coordinate 11,490,900 of BSBM01000931.1, forward strand.
ATCTTCTCAGACACCAAAGCAGAAGCTAGAACCGAATCCTCATCCATATTCATCCTATTCCTAGCAGATTTCTTAGCTTTATGAATCATAACATTTTGGAATCTGGCAGAGTGTACAGACTGTACAAGAGGGTTTTGTGAAGGGATTTTAGAGAAAATGGGTAATGGAGTCAATAACACAGGAAGTGTCTTATAACCCGCATCGTTAAGGATATCAGAATCACATTCTATAGGAGGACCCCGCTCCAGCGGAGAAGAAACAAACCTATGACCAACCGGCAAGTCATTAGGGACACTGGACCCAGACACATTACAAATAGTAGCCAAACCCGAGGCCAACAAATCTCCATCAGGAGGAATATTAACATTTTTAAAAAGACTAGAAGGGGAGATGTCCGCCACAGCTAAAGACACAGACTCGTCCTCAAACAGCCCCCGACAAGTTTTGGATTTAGATAGGAGGGAATCAAACTTAATGACAGGAGACGAGGACTCTCTATGCCCTAACTTCAAGACAATATCACCATAAGCTATTTTCTTATCAAGAATCTCATCAGCTACTTATGCCAACAATAAGTCTTCCTCAGGAACATAGGGAATAGGAGAACTAATAGGAGGAATCTTACCCGATTTAGTAGCAGAATCGTCTGAGACATCAGCCGAATTCGCCGAGACATCTTCCGATGAAACAGAAGGATCAGAAGACTGCCAACCATGCTCACGAAACTGTAAATCCGGACACTGAGCTTGAATGTGTCCAGTTTGCTGGAAAATATGGCACCGAAACGGGATACGATAATAAGCTAACCTCTGGCGCCAAACCCTAGACCCCCAAATCAACTCCACTTCAGCTGGAAGCCCTTTTGCAATCTCAAACTCCACCATAACACGAGCAGACCAGCGGTCAAACCCATGGAGAGAAGAATTTTCCAACCGAATTTGCAATACCCATCAAAATATCTTCCGTCCACGGCTCTATGGGGAGACCAGGTATCAAAAGCCAAAGATGTCTGATGTCCTGTTTCTCCCGAAGGGGGTCAAATGTTAAATGCCAGCGCTTCAAACATAATGAGCCCTCCTTGAAGCACCAAAAATGTTTAAGTATCAGCCCAACATGTTCTTCCTAGGTAAAAATGAACATAAGCCATCCGTTCAGTAATTGCAAAACCCTAGGCATATCGCCAACCACAGGAACCCAATTCCTGCGAACCCAGTCCACTAAGTCTTTTTGCTCACCATTAGTAAATTCAAAGCACCCAACGATGGCATGTTTGCTCAACATCTCAATACGGTTCAGGTTAGTATTTTTCGGAATACAGAAGCGAATAAGACCCTCTCTAACCTTCAGAGTCTTCACAGATCGTCGAGCCTTCGCCCCCCTACACCAACGGGGCCAGCCCAACAGGGTCTTTGGAAGATTCTCCACACGCGAAACACCAGAACAAGAAATATCGGCAGGAAGAGCAGTCTTCCTAGTCTTACCCTCCGAACAAAATGGTAAAGGCTCCCCAAATGCCGGCGAAGGGGATAACCCATGGAGAGATCTCTTCCGTCCTATCAAGGTTCACCCCCCAACCTACAACGGCAGGTGTTACCTCCCAGGAGCAAGTAACTGGCAAATGTCCGTAGATATGACAAGGATAGGAGCACAACAACAACAACAATGGAGAGCCCCTACCGACGACCAAAATAGCACAACTGCCAAAATACCAGAAACCACAACCAAACTAAGAAATACAGGCTAAAATACACATAAAAAATGACGAAACGTACGCCCGTCTTCCCACTTATTTTTATACTTGGTTGGTACTAGGTTAGCTCAATTGAGCTAACGTGACTCCAAGTCGGTCATCATTCTCTATGCCATGTTTAGCCTGCAAACTTAGCCCGTGCCAACCAGAAAAACCAGCAGATGAAACCCTAACCCCTAACTCCATGGTTGCACCATCAAGTTGTTCACCCAGATTGTAATAATAACCAATGACATTATGTGCATTGTGATTACATATACAATTAATTTTATTTTTTTTGTTTCCAAAAAAAATCCACAACTATATTAAAAAAGAATACTATTACATTGCAGATGCTACTATAACATGATCAAAATATAAAATAAAAATGGGATATAAACAAACATTGAGTTCCAATCCAAAATACACATTCGTTAAAAGATAACATAATCTCTCTTATAGATATGATATTACTATTGTTTCATATTGCATATGTTACTATAGCATGATCAAAATACCAAACAAAAAAGGAACTTAAACATAATCATAGTTCCTCTCCATTATTTTCATGGGATACAAAATTTATTATTGGGTAATCGAAATAAACAAAACACTATAGCATTGAGTTCCAGTCCAAAATAAACATTTGTTAAAAGATAACATAATCTCTCTTATATATCTCTCTTATATATCTTTTATTACGATTGTTTCATATTGCATATGATACTATAGCATGATCAAAATACCAAATAAAAAAGTATCTTAAACATAATCATAGTTCCTCTCCATTATTTTTTTTATTTTTATGGGATACAAAATGTATTATTGGGGTAATCGAAATAAACAGAATGCTATAGTTGTGGTGTATGTTTTTGTTTTTGTATTTTTTGGTGTTTTTTTTCACGGAAAAAATATCACAGTCCGAATTTTATAGAATCAGAGGAAAAGGCTTTTGAAAGTTTATAAGACCTCGATTATACAAAAAGTTTGCAAAAAATAGAAAGTAAGGACTCATAGAAAGGAGTGGATCCCTCGTTTCTTAAGACAATCCCAAATAAAATAGATATGTATCTGCATGTAGTGGATGTATGATCCTATGGAAAATGTGGTCCTAGATCCATTTCCATAATGTCATCATTGTTGATTTCCCAGAGTTTGTGAGAATCCTCCTCGAATAGGAGACCCTGTTTGGAGAGCAGATCGACCTGACAATTCTTGTCTCTATAGACATGTTGAAAAGAGACATATTCAAATACCTCTAATAGCCCACGGATGTCTTCAAAAGCGGTGAATTTTAATTTAGCATATCATATACTTTTTAATGTAAAAAAAGGGTCGATAAAGGAATTTTTTTGGTCATGCGTGATTCTTCTTAGAAGTTAATCAGTGGATAATTTCAACATTCCATTGTGTTGATTTAACTGTGCATTTCAAACTCGTGAAAACCCTATTAAGTTTTATGTATGTTGTTGTGAGAGAAAGATATCCGCAACTTGAAAGCTTGAACTTTGGGTCTTAGTGTTAGCGATAAAACACATTCACTTCAAATATTTAATGGCATTTTTCATGAGATGTTGTTGGTGAAATATTGTGTATAAGTGATATCATGAGTCATATTGTTCCTATCACGCGAATTGTTCCTGTTTTTCCACAACCAACTTTAGGGGTGAGGGAAGATGTATTTGGAACGAATTGAGGTCTTTAAACATTTATGCAATGAAGAAGCCACAAATATCTATGTTGTCTATAAGATTCATTTGCTATTGAGATTGGTGATTTCTCATTGATGTTGTGCAATAAGGATGAATTAGTTGATCTAACAATGAATTCTCACCACTAAGTTATCTCTTGACATTTTAATGATTCATTTGATATATATATATATATATATATATATATATATATATTTTGTGTGTGTGATTCACAGAACACCCTCTTTTTTCGGTACCCCGCTACGTCCACGGTAACCTCCCCGGCGTTCGGAGACATAGGAAGGGCGGTTAATTGGCTAGTAGAGATCCTGAAGAGCTCAACGGCTCATTTAAGAGCAAGTGTCACTGGCGGGATTTGAACTTGGGTGGAGCAGATAACTCAACTACTCGGGCTAAACCCAATTGACAATATATATATATATATATATATATATATATATATATATATATATATATATATATATATATATATATATATATATATATATATATATACTTTGAATTTGCAAAATGCATGTTGTCAATAATACAAAAGACTAAACTAATCTCATGCAAATCACATATTGCCAATAATATGAAAAATAAAGTTGACATCAAAATATTGAGATTATTGACATAAGTTTACCATAAATAACAACACTTAGAGGATAAACAGTTTTAGACGTTACTGTCAAGATCAAAACATCAAATTCCAAGCATAGTGATCTAACTTCAGCTAGCCACACTCTCTCCTCTCAACCCTACACAACACTAAGAAATGAGTTCCCTTCTCTACGATGTAGTTCCTTATGCAATCACATTTCCCTCCAATGCTCCAATGCAAGCAATCAAATCGTTTTCATTAGGAATTATGGATTTCCAACTACTAACAATTGATGATCTTACTAATCATTCATAGATAATTCTGGTCTTGGTAATCACATAGATATATAACAACAACTCTAAATAAAAATGTACAAAAACAATTAAGTACAAATATAAGGAGAATGAGAATGTGAAAAATAATGAATAAACCATAGACAAATTATCTTTACATAATGAAAACAAAAATTATACTCTATAGATATATTAACATTATATACTTTTTTTTTCTTCTAAAAATCCATATATCTTTATTTAAACAACTAATTTAAAGAATTAATCATTATTAATGAATTGAGATAAATAAAATGAAAAAAAGCCTTAACCCCATTTCCTCCTTTTTCTTAGTGTATTGCTCACATTACCCTCTCAGTGTATTGCTCACATTACCCTGTATGTTGATGTTGGAGCACTGAAGTTTTTTGCATGCAGGTAGTCGAGCCTTCGGATCCCTAGGCCACAAGCCGCAGACCCTCCTGGTCGCTTCTCCTCCCTCGACGCACGCTTACCTGAACAGGTTACGCATTAGCTTCGAAGGGATCCATCCTGGATCTCCTTCCCTCAATCCCCCCATGTCCGCCTATTGTCCCTCACCCAGGGCTTGCTCCCTTTGCCTCCAATGGGTTCGGGAGCAGAAATCCTTCCCCTTGACCTTGTTAACTTCTCAAAATTATTAGTTGCTCATGGAAAGAAGCCTCTTTCCTCATCCAACAGAAATTCGTGAAGAAACTCAACGAGATCCCGACAGTAGCATTATCGGTTGAGCTATCATGAAAGACAGCCCTCAACCTGTCGGAATGTGGATTGATTGGCCAATTCACAAGCCCATGGCCTTCCCCGAAAACTACCGAAAATTGGGTGCAAAAAAATTGGAGACCCCTGATCTCATAAGATGTTAGATCCTTGTTCTTGGGTAAAGGATTCTTTGCATTCGTTTTCAAAAGCAAACAAGATCTCGAGCTTATCTTCAGGAACAGGCCTTACTTTATGGGACCACAAGGACTCTATATGAACAAATGGACTCTGAACTTCGATCCATCCCTCAACATCCCCTCTGTAGTCTCAGTCTGGGAGAGACTCCTACATCTACCTCTTCACTGCTGGAATTTTGAATCTCTAGAAGCCATCAGAAATGCCTTGGGAAAATACATTGACAAAGTTGATAGGAAGATCAATATTCATGCGCGAGAATCTGCGTTGAAGTAGATCTAGAACATGGCCTCCCGTAAGCAATAAACCTTACCGTGGCATATTGGTCTCATATACAAGAACTAGACTATGAGCAAATCCCCTTTAAATGCAGGTTTTGCCATGAATACAAACACTTCACTCGATCATGCAAGAAGAAGCTTGCAGATCCAGAAACAGATGGGAAAAAGGAACAATGGACGACCATCCAAAAAAATACCAAATCAGGAATGAAACCCCACTCAAAAAGGATAAATATAAAGAAATGAGATCATCAACACTAAGATCTGATGGCTTCGAACAACAGGAACAGATTCAAAACCCTAGAAGCACCTGACATCCAAGACATTCTTGAGGCTGTAGAAGAAGGAGAAATACGCGAATAATAGGACCCCCAAGCAAATCCTCTCGCCCATGAATATCTGAATAATCCCCTACCCCATAGAATCCCCAGCCTCATCAGATCTAACTTGATTAAAGATACTCCTTCCTACGCTGAAATCACCAAATTTAGACCTCCCAACTCCCCTACCTCCTCAGAATAACCCATTGAGAAATCTTCCAAAAATCCAAGTCGGAAATCAACCAAAGATTTGAGAAAATAAGAATCCGAGTTGGAGAAACTCCAAGGATCCCAAGCCACAATAGATATGGTTTTTCAGCAGAAACACTAGAGCCAGAATAGCAGGAAAGAAATCTGGAGACCCAGTAGGAGGAACCCCCTCCTCCATCTACAATCCTAAATGATGAAGCTGGTCTCTTGGAATTGTAGAGGTTTAGGTAATCCCAACAAGCTTGAAGCAGTAAAATATCTCCAAAGAATTGATATGCCTGATCTACTTCTACTTCAAGAGACCAAACTCGGTGAAAGTGCAGTCTTAGCTATTGGAAAAGATAAATGGAAAAAAATACAGGTTATGCAGTCAGCGCTAGAGGGGACTTTGGAGGCCTGGCAACCTTATGATCCTCTGAAAAATTCCACCTTCAAAGCTCCTTCGCTACGCAACACTAGATATACATTGAGCTCACTCATATACAAAGTAGCAAGCATATCGCTCTTTTTAACATGTATGTACCTAACCTCGACTCTGAAAAAAAAGAAAAGGATTGATGTAATCTACTCGAAGACTTTCTGGATGCATACGCTCCTCAAAACATCATTCTTGTCGGCGACATGAATATCACCCTAACCAATTCTGGAAAAAAGGGAGGAATCATTGGAAAGGACTTCTTCAAAACTCAGGTTGAAGCCCTACTCCAAACCTGAGATCTCATTGACATCAAACCCAAAAAAGGGAAATACACCTGGTCCAATAAGTGTCTTGGAAAGGGGAATATCATGGCCATACTGGACAGATTTCTAGTCCAAAGCAGCCTCATGACCGATACCCAAACCATCTCCTCTAGCATTCTGGCCAATCTGGCATCGGATCATAAACCCATCCAACTCCATTTTCAGGACAATGAGGATTTGGGCCCTATCCCTTTCAGGTTCAACCCCCAATGGCTCAACCACACCAGCTTCTGGAACACTCTAGAAAAAGCGTGGGGAATCCCCATCTCTGGATCCCCTTGTTACATTTGGGAACAGAAGCTCAAAAGTACCAAGAACGCAATCAAGAATTGGGCCAAATCCAACTGCCCAGCCCCCTCTAATCCCATAAAGACTGTTGTGTCTGATTTAGAAGAAATCCAATTCACTACGGAAGATCACCCTGTCGAAGCAAACACGTTGCACTTACAGCAATCCAATGTCCACCATGCATTTCGAACTGAAGAGGAATATTGGAGGTTGAAGTCTCGGAGCACCTGGCTTAAAGCTGGTGACAGGAACACCAATTACTTCCACAAGCAATTTGAGGTCAGACACTCATCCAACCACATCATTGAAATCAAATTGGAGAATGGCACGACAGTCATTAGGAACACGAGTATCAAAAACGTAGATCACACTCACTTTTCCAAGCTATTCACTGAAGGTGACAACGTTGAAGGAGACGATGAGCTTATGCTCCTAGAGCACATCCTTATGAGTATCATACCGGAAGATAACATTGACATTCACAAACCATTTATGGAGCAGGAAGTTCTCAACACAATTCACTCCTTTTAATCTAACAAAGCACTTAGCCCAGATGGCTACTCTATGCATTTCTACAAAGCATGCGGGCAGTACATTAAAAAAGATTTCATGATAATGATCAGGAACTTTCACTCAAAGGAAAAGATCGGTGGCTGCACAAACTACACTTTCCTGTCTCTCATCCCAAAAGAGATTAATGCCAGCTCCTTCAACAGATTCAGACTGATTTCTTTATGCAACTCCTCTTATAAGATTATCTCCAAGATGTTAGCGACGTAAATGAATCCCTTGCTTGACAAAATTATTTCCGACAACCAAGGAGGCTTCCTAGAAGGGAGGCAAATACTTGACAACGTCATCCTCATACAAGAATCAATCCACTCCAACAAATCTCAAAAAGAAAAGGGTATGCTAATTAAGCTTGTTATGGCAAATGCATTTGACCGCATCAAACACTCCTTCCTCTTTAAAATCATGAAATGCTTTGGATTCGGGGAAACCTTCATCAGCTGGATCTCAACATGCATAAGCAAACCCCAGATCGCTCCCTTAATTAATGACCACCCCACAAAATTTTTCCAAGCCACGCGTGGCATTAGACAAGGATGCCCCTTGTCCTCTTTCTTGTACATCATCCTGACTGCCTCCCTCAGTCGAAAATTGAATTCTGATTTTATTTTAGGATCCCTACCAAGTCTCCACTTAACCTTTGACTCCCTCCCCCTCAATCATACCCTTTTTGCCGACGATGCTCTGTTACTAGGTGGAGCCTCATCCATCATAGCCCAAAATTTCAAGCACAACCTGAATTGGTACTGTAATGCCTCCGGAGGCAAGATCAACTTACTCACAAGTGTTGTCTACTGCTGGAATCTCAATAACAATGTTGCAGCCAAAATTAGCAAAATTCTTGGAATCAAATCCACAACCATTGGGACAAATTCACTTACCTTGGCCTCCCAATCACACAAGGTCACTCAAAACCATGAATTTGGGATGACACGATAAACAAAATAAGAAGATGGGGAGGGCATTGGCTCAGCAAAGCTGGAAAACTGATCTTAGTGAACTCCGTCCTATATGAACTTCCTATCTACCAATTCTCTATCCTCCTAGCTCCAAAAGGAGTTTCAGATCAGATCAGTAAGTTACTGAGAGATTTCTTTGGTTTGGCGGAAAAAATAACGAAAATAAAATCCACTTAGTGAATTGGGAAACCATAAAGCAGCCAAAAGCTTCGGGAGGCCTTCAAATCCGTGATCCATTCCAAGCAAACTTGGCATTGGGTGGAAAAATTCTTTGGCAAATTCTGCATAATAAGCATCATCGAGTTAGCTAAGTGCTCAGAAAGAAATATTTACATGAGGAAAATCTAAGATGTCTCGATTGAAAGCCAATCTCCAAAGGTTCCAGCATTTGGTCACTATGCAAGGCAGCTTGGGAGTTCTTTTCAAAAGATCTTTATTGGGTACCTGGTAATGGTAGAAAAATAAACATCTTCAAAGACAAGAGCATGGACAATAAAGCACTTCAAAGCATTCAAGAGTTACAAAATATCGCAGCTTGGCTCAATCAGCAAGGGATCATAACTCTGAAGGATTTCAGCTCCTGGGACACTCATGGCAACTGGAAAAGTTGGAAAAACACAAGCTTCCCTACCAACCTTGATTCTGCCAAAACCATTCTCATCGACATATGAAAGGACGTGCTTCCATTCACCTGCTAGCCAAAGATGAACATGGTTGGGGCCCTAAAGGATGCTATACCTCTGTTCTCGGATACAAAGCCCTTCAATCTCATGATGTTGCAAGGAAATACTTATGGAGATTTGTATGGGATCCATTCGGACTCCCCAAAATCAATTTCTTTATCTGGACCTTAATCCATTGCAAAGTGCTTACTGGCGACAACCATATCAAGAGAGGATTCCATGGGCCATTTTGGTGTTCTCTCTGCCGCAGCAATTATGAAACTCTAAACCATCTTTTTCTGTATTGTCATTTCACCAAACAAGTCTGGAAATACATGCTCCTCGATCTCAATATCATCATGCCATCCTTCAACTCCACCACCCATCTCTTTAAGGACTGGAAATCTACTTATCCCTCTCCCCTCTCCAAAAAGAAACTCTGGCGTCAAATTTGGATTTCCATTCCCAAATACACATGTTGGAAAATTTGGATTGCTAGAAACAACGCCATCTTTCATGAAACACACCACACCCCATTGCAAATAGCAGGCCAAGCCAAAGGATTACTCATCGAATGTCTCAACTCTTCCAAATATAGGTCTGATTCAAATCTCAGCATAAAAGAATTGAACTGGATTGGAGCCATTCCCCCTACTCCGAGTAGAAAGCTCCGACCGCAACAACTCCCAACATGGAAAATTAGGTTTTCTAATTTCGATTTTAAAGACTGGAGAAATAATCAGGCTATGGACAATTTACAATTCGATGGTGCCTCCAAAAGAAATCCTGGCGTAGCAGGAGCAGGGGGAGTTTGTGGCTCATTAGAGGAACACTGAGATTGAAGTACAGATGGGGTTTGGGCATTTGCTCAAATAATACAGCAAAGGCCTTAGCCTTGTTGAAAGGCTGTTAGATTTCCAAAGACCATATGATAGACAATTTACAAGTGTTCGGAGACTCTATGATAATTATCAGAGCCCCCAATTCAAAATCCAACCTCAACAACCTAGCTCTAAATCGAATCATCCAACGTATTCGGCAAATCGCGAACACATTTGCACACTTCACAGCTTTCCACATCTTAAGGAACTTAAACAAAGAAGCTTATATGGAAGCAAATGTTGGAACCAACCTCAACTACGAGATACTTAGCCTCTCCAACAAAGACAATGAATATCTCCAAATTCCTTGATCCTCCAACAAAGAGAGTGGCACCGGCCTCAGCTACGGGATACTCAGCCTCTCCAACAAAGATAGTGAATACATATAACTGCTACAACAGAGCACTCAGACTTCAGGAAGATGTCCACCGTCTCCAGCATACGAGAACCCCTCGTCGACTTCATGATTGCCTCTTCACATTTGATGTCCACCACCTCAAGCACATGACATCTTTGACGCATTCATCAGTAACGTATGCCATTGTTCTTCATAATCGCGGCTGTCTAAATTGGACACTTGAATTTCGATCAACCTGAACTCCTTCTTTTTGCAATTTTTTGAGGATCTCTTACAGGTATTATCCTTATATGTTTTCAGCTCATGAAAGATTGCGATCTCACGCAACACCTTCTCATCCATTTTGGCATTTTAGAAAGCCTCATACAAAATTTGCTCTCAACAATGTCTTTTGAATATGTAGTCGGTCATCCTCCAGTTGATGATTGCCAAATTGGCTCTCAAACTGTGATCTCTGTCACTAACTACAATTATAGTCACACAATTGTTGATTCTTGAACTTGTTTACTGTACCATGCCGATCTGGTTTATAGCCACAGATTTTTTTTTAATACATATATTCGTTTTAATTAAAAAAAAACATTACCCTGTATGTTGAGAATTGTCTCTTATCATTTAGATATTCCCCTTGTTAGATGGAAGCAAGCTCCTCTTCAAATAATTGGTTATTGAGATGGGATGCAAAGAATAAAAGATATATATATATATATATATATATATATATATATATATATATATATATTAACTAAAGCAGATAGATTGTATTAAAAAAAAAGAGTGGTTGAGCTGTGGCTGGATCCAAAACTGGCTAAGTATAATGGTCAAGAATTCAGTAGCATATTGCTACAGGGTGAAAATTTTCTTCATTTTTTTGAAGAGTTTAAATCTGTAGGCCATTATAATGATCTTTTGTCGAATTTGGAGTCAAATGAAATGATCCTTATTCAGAGATAATATTTGATTGTCCTGGAAGGGAATTGGTCTGTTGATGTGGTTGGATGTCCATTGTAAAATCCTGGAAGGTGTATTCATTCTTTGTTCCTTGGAGAGGAATCGGTCAGATGATGAAGCTCGATGTCCAGTATGCATTCTTGTGATATATCCAGGTTCTTTGCTCTCTACAAGAAAGCATTTCCAGTTGCATGGAACTTGGTGCCTCTTTGATCTCAACATGGAGGCGTTGATACAATGGAGTCTTCGTTGTTGCATCTATGAGCCAATTGTGGTATGCTCAAATCATTTACATCTTCTCAGTCAGAATCTTCGAATGGTTCTGCAGGAGAGGGCAGCTCAGGGAATGTGATGATGACAAGGATTTTTGTTGGTGAATTCGATCTTTCCGGATTCAAGATTAGTTTCGGCGTTTGCTTCCAAATCTGCGTCATAATTTAGATTTCTCATAATGTGATATGCTTTGAATTTCCTGAAGGAGTCTGTTATTCGTTGGATTCGATGGATAATTCGTTTTAAAGCCAAGTTGTTGAAATCTGTATTCCCATTGAGAGCTCTGATGATGACCATCGAATCTTTGAACACTTGTAGTCTATTAATATTTTGTTTTTTAGCGATCTGGAAGCCTTTTAGCAATGCTAAGGCTTCTGCTAAATTGTTAGAACAAGTTCCCAAACCCCACCCGAATCTTAATCTTAGCGTACCTCCGTTGAACAACATAACTCCTCCTACTCCTGCCACTTCGGGGTTTCGTTTGGATGCCCCATCAAAGTGTAAATTGTCCATAGCTTGCTTATTCCTCCATTTTTGAAAATTAGAGTTGGGAAGTCTGATAAGCCATGATAGTGGATAATGAGATTGTAGGTTGGGGATTTTTTTCCTTGGGCATGAGGAGGTGGTTCTTATCTAGTTCAACTCACTTGTGTTTAAGTTTGTATGCATCCTGTGATTGGAACCATTCAGGCATTCTATGAGCAAGCCCTTGGCTTGCCCAACAACTTGCAGGGGGTGTAATGGGTTTCGTGGAAAATTACCTCATTTATGGCTATCCAAATTTTCCAGTAGGTGAACTTGGGTATGGTTATCCAAATGTGGGACCAAAGATTTTGTTTAGACAAGGGGAGAGGATAAATGGCTTTCCATTCCTTGAATAGGTATGTGGTGGTGTTGAAGGACGACATGTCGATGTTAAGATCATGAAGCATAAGGTTCCAAACATTTTTTTAGAAATGAAAGTTCAGTAAAAGATGATCTAAGGTTTCAGTGTGCTTACGACAGAGAGGGCATTGGTGTGGTCCAATAATTCCCCTTTTGACTAGGTTATCTCCAGTGAGTACCTTCCGATGGATAAGGGTCCAGATGAAGAAGTTTATCTTAGGGAGTCCAAATGGATTCCAAATTGTCTTCCGCAAGCTTTTTCTTGAGTCTTCATGATTATGGATTGCATTGAAGCCCAGGACAATAATATAAGTTCCTTTTGGACCCCATCCACGTTCATCTTTGACTTATAATTGTGTAGGAGCACATCCATTTAATTTTTCAATGAGTAGACATCTGGATGGCTTGAGGTTGGTTGGAATCGATATGTTTTTCCAATTTTGCCATACACCAAGAGTATCCCAGAGACTAAAGTCATTTAAAGTTTTGATTCCATGTTGCGTAAGCCATTGGGCTATTTCATTGAACTCTTGGAAATCCTGTAATGGCTTGTTTCCCATTATCTTATCAATGAACATGTTAATTTTTCTTCCATCTCCAGGAACCCAATAAAGTTATTGGGAGAAGAATCCCCAAGCGGCCTTGGATAAAGACCAAATCGAGGTACCTTTCGAGGTTGGTCTGTTGTCCAAGCTTCTCAGTTTATTGCTGTTGAGATATTTCCTTCTTAGCAGCTGACTTACACGATGCTGATCTTTATGCAGGATTTGCCATAACAATTTTCATCCCAGCACCAAATTTTCCTGAAGGGGGTCACGGATTTGGAGTCCGCCTGATGATTTTGGATGAGTTATGGTTTTCTAGTTCACTAAATGAATTCTATTTTCATTCCTTTTTCCTCCTGTCCAGAGGAAATCTCTCAAAAGCTTGCTAATTTGTTTGGATACTCTTTTGGGTGCCAGCAGGATGGATGATTGGTAGATAGGTAGAGTTGATAAGACTGATTTCACTAGAATCAATTTCCCAGCTGTGTTTAACCACTGTCCTCCCCATCTTCTGATTTTAGATTTTATCTTACTTATTGCGTCATCCCAAATTCTGGAGTTTGCGTATCTATGAGTAATTTGGAGGCCTAAGTATGTAAATTTGTCCCATTTCCTGTGAACTCCATTACCGAGGATCTTGCTAATGTTGGCCGTAGTTGCATTATTCATGTTCCAACCATATACTGCTCTTTTAAGAAAATTGATCTTGCCTCCCGAGGCATTGCAGTACGAGATTAAGTTATTGGCAGAACCACCTCCCAATAGTAAAGAATCATCAGCGAAGAAAGTGTGATTGAGGGGCATGGAATCAAAGCTTAGATTGAGACCAGGTAAGAAGCCTGAGTTTAGATCAGAATTCAATTTTTTGCTGAGAGAGTGAGCCATAAGTATGTACTGTGTAGGACCCCGGTCCTAGATTTACTAAGTTTATCAATAAAACTACTCATTTTTCTTTGTTTAAATTAATGTACATGTTAATTCATGCATGTTCATTAGACACTATTCATCGATACAATCCACTTCATAGGTTTTCCTCATGCTTTACTCTTTACTCTCCCCACTTAAACATATTAACCTATATTGCATAGCGTTTTACATTTCACTGACCCCCACATCAGTTGGAAACTACATCCTTCATTGATCGTATTATATCAATGTTCACATTACGGCACATAGACACATATATATCGACAAAATAATAGAACCATATGTCCATAGTGTCGTCAAACCGACGAAGTCTCATAATCAAATAAATACAACAGATAATAGTAGTTCAAGTAGAAATGTCAAAATGGGGCGTTACATACAGGAAGGAGGACAATCATCCTTGCCGAATTCCGCGAGTGGCTTGGAAGAAATTACTGGGTCGACCGTTGACAAGGGGAGCGATCCAAGGCCCTTTAATGCAGGTTGAGATCCAATTGATGAATGTTTCTCCAAATCCAAAAAATTTCATAACTTTAAATAAGAATGAGTGCTTGACATGATCGAATGCATTTTCCATATCGAGTTTAATCAACATACCTCTTTCCTTTCGAATATTGCTGGAATGAATAGCTTCCTGTATTAGAATGACGTTGTCAAGGATGTGTCTCCCCTTCAAGAAGCCTCCTTGATTATCTGAGATAATTTTGCTAAGCATATGCTTCATCCTGTTTGCAAGCATCTCGGTAATAATCTTATAGGATGAATTGCATAGTGAGATAGGTCAAAATCTGGTGAAGGAGTTTGGATTTGTCTCTTTTGGTATGAGAGCGAGGAAGGTGGAGTTGGTGCATCCACCAATCTTTGTTGTTGAATGGAAGCTCCTTACCATTCTCATGTAGTCTTTTTTGATATACTGCCAGCAAGCTTTGTAGAAGTGTATGGAGTAACCATCTGGACCTGGCGCTTTGTCAGGATCAAAAGACCAGATGGTGTTGGTAACTTCCTGCTCTGTAAAAGGATTAAGAAGGACATCGTTGTCTTCAAGCATGATGTTGTTCGGGATATGCTCTAGGAGAATCTGCTCTTCTTCTTCTCCATTGTTGTCGTCGTCTGTGTATAAGCTTGAGAAATGGTTATGAGTTGCAATTTTGATGTTTTCATGTCCATTGATAGACAAACCATTTTCAGTTTTAATTTCAAAGATGTAGTTAATTGATTGTCTTATTTTGGTTTGCTTGTGGAAATATGAGGTATTCCTGTCGCCAGCCTTAAGCTAGGTGCTACGAGATTTCTATCTCCAAAATTCTTCTTCCTTGCGGAAGGCATGGTAAGCCTTGGTCTGGTGCTTGGATTCTTCCTGTAGCATGGAACTATCGATGGGCTGGTCATCCTGTAAGATTTGGATGGATTCCAAATTATTGACCATTTTATTTCCGAGATTAGACAGAGGGGGGCAATTAGTTTTTGCCCATTCCTTTAGTGCCTTCTTGGTGATGATGATAATTTATTCCCAAACAAATCTGGGAGAGACAAAGATGGGAATTTTCTAGGATTTGTCTAATATGTCCCAAAAGCTTGTGTGATCAAGCCATTGGGGACTAAATCTGAAAGGAACCGGGCCAAGGTCCTCGTTGTCTTTGAAGTGGAGATGGATCGGCTTGTGATCCGAAGCCAAGTTTACCATGATTTTTGAGATGATTGCTTGTCTATCATTCAGGAGGCTGCTTTGAACAAGAAATCTATCCAGCCTGGCCATTATGTTTCCTTTGCCTATTCGCGTGTTGGACCAGGTATATTTTCCCCTTTTGGGTTTAATGTCAAGTAGGTCCCATTTCTGTATGAGAGCTTCTACTTGAGATATGGGAATATCCTTTCCAAGAAGACCTCCCCTTTTTTCAGATGTGGAGAGTGTAATGTTCATATCGCCAGCTAAAATAATATTATGAGGTGTATATGCATCTAGGAAATCTTCCAGAAATTTCCAGCAATCTTTTTTTTCAGAGTAAAGGTAAGGGACATATAGATTGAAGAGCACAAATTGGCTGTTGCTTTGGATGTGAGTGAGCTCTGTATAGATACAGTGTTGCGTGGCAAAGGAGCTGTGAAGGTGTAATTTGTCGGAAGACCATAGGGTTGCTATGTTGCCGGATGCCCCTATAGCGCTGATAGTAATTCCTGCATTTTTCTTCCATTTTTCGCTTCCGATGTCAAGGATGACCTTTTCATCGAGTTTTGTCTCTTGGAGTAGGAGGATGTCTGACATGTCAATTTTCTGGAGGTCTTTGACTGCTTCTATTTTGCTGGGATTGCCCAGTCCTCTGCAATAAAAGATATCGAGTGATATTCTTTATTATGATTAAAAAGGACGATGACAATTAATTTATAAGTTTTTTTTTCCTCAGAAAAAAGATCCTAGCTTGATTATATCAAAATCAGAACCATATTGTTCATTGGCTAAAAATCCTTACAAATATTCATCATTAAGTAATGGCCTACCTATATAGCGTTAAAAAATATAACATAGAATTGTTTCTATCCTTCATATGGGATCAACTAGGAGTTGTCTATCAGAGTGTCACAATTCTTTCAGTAGATTGGCTCCTATAAATTGCAGGAAATTAATTGGCAAGTTGTTGTAAAAAGTTATAAATTGGATGTACCATTGATATGTAAGAGAATGTTCTTT
This sequence comes from Larix kaempferi, assembly GCA_027924585.1. Lineage (NCBI taxonomy): Eukaryota > Viridiplantae > Streptophyta > Pinopsida > Pinales > Pinaceae > Larix > Larix kaempferi. The sequence goes on from BSBM01000931.1 coordinate 11,507,669, forward strand.
CATATTCTAACATATTAATGAAGAATATCTGTTTCTTTTTAAAAAGTTAAAGATTCAAATTTGAAAAGGTAGAGTATGTACATTTTTTATATTTTAATAATCAAATTGATGTATGGAGGGTTCCTTTATCTTACAAACAAAGTGGTCTCATACAACAATAATTTAATGTATCTTAAAATTATATTATTATATAATAGATAATAATAAGAAGGGAGGAAATTATTCTACCAATTCCTAAACTAATGTTGACAATAAGTTGAATGGATGGGTTTCAATGCAAGTAGGGATAAATGGATAAGCATAGACAAGTTTGATTTCAAGATTTTTTAAAGAATAGTGTTTTGGTTCCTTGAGTGGAAACAACTTTGTTTACTATCTAATTGGTGCACTTGAAAGCTTTTTTTTTTTATCTTTTATATTTGCATGAGTTAGTTTGATTCTACAACTATAAGGTATTGTTATGGAACATTCCTATTTGATTAAACCACGACTATAAGGTACTATTTCATCTAAATCATTCTTATGAAATTTGAAAGTCTAAAAGTATTTGGAGGAGTTGACAACTAGGGTGGTGCTCATACTCGCGTGGACACGGGGTTGATTCATGTCCACTACCACTATACTCCTAAGTGCATCCACAATGCCCCTACATGGGTACACGAGCTATTCGAGGTTTGAATTCATAACATCACAAGGAGCACCTTAACCGTGTCCCCTATAGCCAACTAGTCTACACCCCATATGCTAATAGTGACTTAAACTCTCACTATAGCATATTTATTTATAAAATCGAAAATCAAATTTGAAAAATTAAAAATAGTTAACTTTTCCCATACATTCAAAGTATTATTACATCATAATCATCCAAAACTAACACTAATTTATTTATAAAATCCAAAATCTTGATACTTATTTGGATTCCATATAAACTTTTATTATTAATTATTTATTTATAAAATTCAAAATTTTGTTAGTTTAAAAATTATTAACTTTTTCCACACATTTAAAGTAGTATTACATCAAAATCATCTAAAATTAACATTTATTTATAAAATCCAAAATCTTATTATTATCTATTTGGGATCCATCAACCATCACCTAAATTCTTAGTGATAGGTATTTATTTATAAAATTCAAAATCTCGTTACTCACTAAATTTGAAGACATTTAAAGTGTTCTTATATCAAGATCACCCAAAACTAACACTTATTTATTTATAAAATCCAAAATTTTATTACTTATTAAATTTTAATAGTTTAAAAATAGTTTTTTTTACATATTAAGAGTATTATCGCATTAAAATGCATTTAAAACTAATAATTAAATTTCATAATAATGATAACTTAAATTCTTATTAATATGTATTTATTCATAAAATTAAAAAATAGATTAAAAGTTATAATATTAATTGTTAGAATTAAAAATATATATTAATGGAATTTCATAATTTAAAAATGTAATTCGAATAATGAAAAATCAAGATTTCAGTATTCAATTCAAATTTAAACACAAATAAGCAAGAAAATGCAACCATATACTGTTTGACCGATTCCGATTCAATTTTTTTAATTGTTCTTCAAATTTAAATCGTTTAAAAATAATTAATTTTTAAAACTTATTTTTTAAATTTAAAATTTACACCGTTTAAAAATAATTAACTTTTTGCAATTCAAATCACTATTACATCATAATCACCGAAAACTAACATCTCAAATATACTGACGTAAATCCAATCGGCCGACTTTAATTAACTTTTTTCAATTCAAATCACTATTACATCATAATCACCGAAAACTAACATCTCGAATATACTGACGTAAATCCAATGGGCCGACTTGCTTTTGAAGTCCAAAAGCTTCTGGCCTACCGGATTTCAACCGTTCGGAAAGGAAGATTATAATGCGTGGCTAAGTTTTGCCTTTAGTTTCACACCTCCGATTACGTTCAAGCTGAGCAGTAAACCACCACGGCTTGAGCCAAAAGCCGCGCACGGTATCCGCGTAGTGAGCTTTTCGGCGAGTCGAAATCCAAAACAAGGCAAGCCCGTTTCAAAGGCCGAACAATACTAATAAAAAAAATAAGCTTACCTGTTCAGCTGGAACTCTTATCCTTGTCTCTCTTTCTGTATTTGATTTAACAGACCATTGGTTGAAGGGTTTTAAACAAATGATCCTCAGATCTAGGAAAAGATGATCTGATCCTTGTTATACGGGCTTTAATATCCTTTTGACAACATATTTAAGGACCCAGTTTCGAGATTTTGCCTGAGCGTTGCGTGTCAGGGATGTTGGGTGTAATCCTAGAGCACCCAAATCTCTCTGAAATTTTCAGCCGGGGTTTGTTCTAGACATAATCCAGCAGGACGCGTATTCGAATCGCGGATCTGGTTGTATTTTTGGCTGGAATTGAGGTTGCAAAGCTTAATTAACTGCTTGGAGGGTTCAAATTTCAAACCCCAATCGCGTACAGTGTTTGGTTTGATTAATTTGAAATGGGGGCCTTGATGTCTAGGTTATGGTTTATGCTGTTCCCAGCCAAAGAGTATAAAATTGTGGTCGTGGGTCTCGATAATGCCGGAAAGACGACGACTCTGTATAAGCTTCACCTCGGAGAAGTGGTGGTCACGCATCCTACTGTGGGGAGTAACGTAGAAGAGCTCGTCTACAAAAATATAAGGTTCGAGGTGAGTTCCCAAAACAACCTCCTTTTCCATTTTTGGTTTTCTGTTTTAGAAAATCTTTTCCATTTTGGTTTTCTATTTGAGAAAGTCTGTTTTGGTGCCTGCAACAGTACAAATCTGATATTTTTCTTGAAGTGCTGTTTTTTATGGTGTTTTATTTCCGGGTAAATGGCGTTTTATTAATAAAACCACTACCAAGGGAAATATATTATCTCAAATTCACCTAGGACCTGCACTTGGCCTCGTTCATTGAGATGTTTTCCGTGGACCGTTGAGGTGTCTGGAACTTCCATCCTGTCTTGGATGGGGTCATTTACTCCATTAACACAGTATTTCTTGGGGAGTTTCTGACCTGGGTCGGAGCATTGAAGACGCTTTCATTTAACCACTTAATCAAAACCCACATGGAGCAGTTTACTTTTTACGCTGAATGTCTGTGTTTGATGGATATCATGGAGAGTGCTATTTGTTTGGTATGACAATCGGGTGCTTTTGTGCTGAACGGTGGTTAGGAGTTTCATTTTTTCTTAGAGAGGGACTACACTTCTAGATTGAAACATTCTAACACAAAATGATCATGAGTCTGAGTTATGAACTTGGATTTCGAATTAATGGTGGTTCAGACTCAAAACAGCTTCTTGGGCTTTTTCTAGAAACTTACAAAAGGCTGTGATATCGGCTGGACAAAAAGAGCTGTACTTCTGCTCCATCCATGCATAGTCTTCATCACTGCCCGTATTGCCCTTGCTGGGCCCATCCTCCTCTAGCTCAATATCATCCTTGTGCATTTTTTTTGGACAGGTGCAGCAGTAGCTGTATCCACCATTGGTGAACTCTTGAATCAAACCCAGTTCCTATTTCAAGCTTTTTCACCAGGTATTCTTCTCCGAATTCAGCCTACGCATTTTGGTGCTTTCTTGCCTCAGCTTTACTTTCATATGTTCTTGGGTGGTCATGAGCTTGACCTGCTCCTTATATTCAGCTTTTTGATCATTAATCATGTCTGCTAGCTTATCCTCCAGGACAGTTACTGTATCTTTCGATGGAGCAACTTGTTCTGCCATTACCATAGCTTAGGTTCAATGCTCTCTTAGTACCACTTTCTTGACTACAGAATTCCTGCCTGATAAGAGTTTGAATAAGAGTTTGAACATGTCCTCTTTTCAAAATATCTGAAACTTGAACTTCTTTGCCACACTGCTCCAGAGTCCTAGATACCTGTCCCAATTTTTATCCACAATGTTAATTACAGAGGGAATACTTGTGATTCTTCACAGAGGATTCTTTTCGTGTCGAAGTGACGCAAGTGATCCTCATCTCATTAAGTTACCATAGTTTCGAAATGCGTTGTGCCAAATCAGCCCTCTACATGGGTAAGATGAATTGCCTCCTTATTGAATGGCATCATCTTATCAAATATTGTGATTTTAATGTCAAGTAACTATTTCAATCTGCTTGGGTTTATGCACTTGGGGAATTGGAACTATTCATAATGCCTATGGTTAATTTGGTGCCCCTATAGCACTTGAGCTGCCCAATATTTTAATGAATGCAAGGTCTTTCCCCAGGGCTTGTATTTCTGTTGCTTTATTGGAATTATAGCCAAGTTTTCAAGCAAACTTGACTATTACTTTACCGCTTGGGTTAATAAGGAGATCCGAGCCCCAACTTCTTGTCGAGGAAATTTTAGTGCCTGTCAGTGCCCCTAAGAAACCAACCAAAAAACATAAGGAGAGCAATGAATCTCACTCAAGCTGATAAGCAGCCCATGGGCCTGTCGGTATCGTGTTTCACATTGCAGAGAATCAGAGAATCCCGTATGTTTGATAAATGGGCTATGCTATAAGGATTCCATCTTACATATAATATTCATTAGTATGTTCTTCATGGTAAATACCCACTAAGCTTGTATAAATTGTCTTGTGAATTTTGAAATATACAGCACCCTAATGTATGTGATCTTTTACAATATCACCCATAACTGTTGAGGGATTCCGGATTTTCCCTTTGTCTAGTATTTTTCAAGAAGATTCCTCGCATTTTCAACATTTAATATGATAAATCTTACAATATATTTGAGGATATTATCATAATTCGACACCAAATGAGTTTGCTGTTCATTTATACCCTTCTAAAATTTCATATGGAACATTTATGATCTTGGGTGCTGCCAATCTTCCTATCACCTGTGTCATGGTTTTGCAAATGGTTTGTTATTTGCCCTGCTTGCCTTTCCTACCCACTGTCTTTACTGGTTAAACTTTGGTGTAATTGCTTCTTGCTTTGTTTCAACTACGAGCTTCTGTTACTGTTGCAAATTATGTTCAAGGATCCGCCAATATTCTACACTTTCACTTTTTAAAGTTGTACTTGCTTAAGATAAGGCATTTTCCGAGGTGTTGTAACAAAGATTAAATGTGTCAGCAAGAGAGAAAATTTGATAAGTAAATTGCAAACCTAATGTTCTTTTCTTTTGATTGAGCCACCATTTTGTAATTCAGCTAACTCTATAGTAGTTTCTCATAAGGAAACATATATGCTATTCTTTACTGTAATTTAAATTTTAACTTCTCAGTTGTTTCTTTTATAATTTTGATGGAATGTAACTTTTGAGGGATTGTTTCACTTGTCTAGAGTTGTTTATTGGTTGGTTTATTTTTGGGAAAAAATACATCTTATATTTGCAGAAAAATATTTACAAACATCAGATCAAAATGTGGAAGGGCACCTACAATGGACATCATAACTGCTTCCTTAATGCTATTAAAACAGCGATAAAATCAGAATAAGCTGTGGGTTCTAAAGATGGGCATGTTTGATCAACAAAGCACCCTTATCCTGGAGATGATGGCTTACCTCATCCCTCCGCATAGAAGAAAAGGCAGACACAGAGCTATCCTTATGATTAAAAAACAGACTTAAACCTGATTTTCCATAGAATGAATAAGGCCGAGATTCGCACGTATTGCCATATCTCAGAGAAGGCAGTATGAACCGGAGAGGCAATCTTCAACCAATGCAGAGCATTAATGAAGCCTGCCCCGAAGCAGAACTGAATACTGAGTAACTCCCTAGAAAATAAGAGAATGAAGAACAACAAGACAAAGAAATAGATTCCCTTTGTGCAAAACATCAGGAAAGTATGCAGAAAATCAAAGATGAACTGAAGCTAAAGAAAAACTTTCCAAGGAAGATGACAAAATAGGCAAGTTGCAGGCCTTTAATCAAACACATCTTAATAAGATTAAAAGCTCAAGAAAAGGGAAGGCAAGCAAATCAAAGTGTTGGATTTTGTGCAACTTTGGAAGATATTATTCATTGTATTTTATTGTACTTTCATTGTACTTGATTGTACCTCCTAAGGGGGATGAACCTGATGTAATTACTTATGTAAACACATGAAAGAATCAATGTAAACCTTGGGATGCAAACAAGCAAAAGAAAAATATTAAAATTAAATTTATTAATTGCCCCTAGGTGAAGTCGGTCCAGTTAGGGATTTTTCATGTTTGCACTTGTATAAATAAGAGGTAAAGTGCACCTCATTATCTCATTCACTCACTTGACAATTGCGCATCACTTGGGAGAGAGAAGAAGTTTGCACAAGCTGGAGAAGGAAGCTGTTTTGGGGTTTCTACTTGTGGAAAGCATTTTCACATTTTCTCTTTTATCTTTGTACTCCGATCTTGGGATTATCATCTGTATGAGAAGGTTGCTGGGTTTTTCCCAATTGGGTTTCCCAGGATAAACTCTGTGTTATTGTTTTGTGCTTTGTCTTTTTTCTAGTGATCTTGGTTATGCATTTATATTATTATGCTATGAATGTATGAATTTAAAATGGTATCAGAGCAATTCTAGAAGGAGCCATTGCCGGAACATTGTCGGAACCCTGCTGGAACTAGGGTTTCATCTTGTGAAGTCTTCACCCAACATTTTGGAGAAAAAGAGCCTTAGGAATTTCGTTTTTGGGAAGGCGCATCTTTTGGTGAAGACAAAAGTCAATTCTGAGAATTTTCAATTTTTGACCCAACTCTGTAGTTGGAGCAGAAATTAGGGTTTCAGTTTTGACCTACTTCTTTCCACAGATTTGGACCAGCCCTACCTCAATTCAACTCGCCTTGGCAAGGCACATCTACCTGTGGAATCAGTTTTTTCCAAATTCCAACTTTCATTTTGACCTAGCTCCTGCTAGGGTTTCTAGACTAGATCTACAGTCAATATGATTGGTATGAGGTTGAAGATCATTTGGAAGGAGCTTCCAACTTTATTTCTTGGAAGTCTAGGGTTCTTCTGTTTCTAGAAGAAAATGACCTCTTACTATATGTAAATGAGAAGGTTCCTGAACCAAAAGCCGAAGAGGATGAATCCTGATGGAGGAAGAATGATGCTAAAGCAAGAAGGATACTTGTGGATTCAGTAAGAGATCACTTGGTCCCGCTAATCTCAGGAAAGAAGAGTGCGCGGAAAATGTTCAAGACCATTATGAAGCTGTTTGAACACACTAGCCTCAATGTATCCATGACTTTGAGAAACCAGCTCTCAAATATGAAGATAGCCAAGTCAGAATCCATTGCCCCATACTTTATAAGGATCACAGAACTCAAGGATAAGCTCAGCACCAGTGGAGATCCTATTAATGATAAGGAGCTTGTCCTCACCACTCTGAATGGTCTTCCACCATCTTGGGAGTCCTTTATCCAAAGCAGAAGTGGTAGATCCAAACTACCAAAGTTTGATAAGCTTTGAGCAGATTGCTCTCAGGAGGAGATCAAGATTACAGCACGTCAAAGACTCCATGGTACCTAACTTGAGGAGAACCAAGCTTTTGTTTCCCATGCCAAGAAGGGTAAGGGAAAAGGTAGGAAGTTCCATAAACACAAGCACCAAGATAGGAGATCAAGTCCTCGCCCAGATCAAAAGGAGAAGAAGGACATATCTCAAGTTCAATGCTATAGGAACAGAAAATATGGACACTACGCCAATAGCTGTCGAAGTTCAAGTAAAAGGAAGCATGAAGCATCCACTGTTAATGTTGAAGAAGATACTCCACACAAGAAATCAAGGAATGATGATCGTTCGGAGTTCCTCTTCTCGAAGATATGAAGTTCCAGATTGCAAGAACAAAGATCTCTCTTGGTTCCCACGAGAAGGCAGTGGGAGCCCACACACAAAAACAATAAGAGATAAGTATTTGTTTTCTTGCTTACATAGATCTGTTTTGTCTTATATGCCTTCATAACTATTATATGCAGATCTAATGTGTTGAGCAGTTGATATAGTTTACATTGTTATATTATGCATATGAGCTACACAACATTCATGAAGCTAGTCTATATGATATCTCCTTTTTGCATGCTTAGGGTAGTGCACACTCTTGATGGCATGTTATAGTGGAGATGGCAGACATCTAGATAGTTCCCAGATGTGTTTGGTAGACATGTTCATGATTGTTGTGACAAAGTATTAGCTAAGATGCATGTGTAAACTATTGTCTGCACATTTGATTATACAATGTCACTGATCATCAGGCGAGATTTGACTTGTAGGGAAAAGACCATGTGACATGGCCTACAAGAGAAGGATGATGTGACCTGTTTCGGATGAACAAGTGGTGGACACATGAATCCCGTTGGTGTTCAAGATGAAGCTTCCAAGAGTATGACTCTCAGCCTAGAAGGATGACCTCAGAGGAAGTTTTCACAGAAGTCAAACCAGAAATGGGCCACCTTCAAATATTAGGCTGTCCAGTCTACATACATGTGCCCAAGGAACGAAGTTAGAACCTTCAGGCCATAAGGAACTTTTGTGGGACATAGTGAGTCTTCAAAGGCTTTCAGAATCTACATCTCGGGATTCTGACAGTCAATAGGGATGTGACCTTTGAAGAAGAGATGGCTGTCAGGAAAGGCAGAGGATCAGACATGGAGATCGATGATGAAGAAATGCTCGAGATGAGACCATCTCCCCCTCCAGTTCAAGAGGGAGTTAGCAGAAGAAGATGAACCCATCGATTCCATTGATCCAATTGACATCCCCAAAGATGTTGCAGGTTAGAAAAGACCTAGATGAGCACAACAGACACTGCAGGATGTAGAGGGGCATGAAGCTCCACATGGCGCTTTCAGAGAAAGCAAAAGACCTCAGAGGTTTTCTAGTTATGTGGCACTGATGAGCAACATTATTGATTCAAAACCCACCACTTACGGAGAAGCATCCAAACATCAAGTTTGGAAGGATGCCATGATGGAAGAATATCAACCCATCATGAAGAATGATGTGTGGGAGGTTGTGCCGAGACCTGAGGAGAAGTCAGTAGTGACTTCTAAATGGCTATACAAGATCAAGCATGGAGCAAATGGCAGTGTTGAGAAATACAAGGCCAGATTTGTAGCCAGAGGATTCTCTCAGAAAGAGGGAGTCGATTATGATGAGACATTTGCTCCTGAGGCCCGATATACTTTCATCAGATCCATTATTTCCATTGCTTGAGCTATTGGATGGAAGTTGCATCAGATGGATGTGAAGACAACATTTCTCAATGGTTTTATTGAGGAAGAAGTTTACATTGAACAACCAGATGGGTTTATTGTCCAAGGAAAGGAGTCTCACGTATGCAGATTGAAAAAGGCATTGTATGGACTCAAGCAAGCACCCCGTGCTTGGTATGGACGGATAGACGGATTCCTGGTGAGCTTGGGATTTTCCAAGAGTGATGTAGACCCCAACCTTTACTACAAGGTTGTAGATGATGAGCCACTGATTTTGGTATTATATGTTGATGACCTGTTTCTCACAGGAAATGAGAAACTTATTGTATGGTGTAAGAAGAATCTCGCCTCTGAGTTTGAAATGAAGGATCTTGGATTGATGCACTACTTCTTGGGATTAGAAGTATGGCAGAGGCAGAAAGAGATTTTCCTAGGACAAGGAAAATACACCATTGATATACTGAAGAGATTTGGGATGTTGGACTGCAAGTCCATGGCTACCCCGATGGATGCAAATTGGAAGAAGTTGAGAGATTCTACTTTAGATTCTGATTTGATTGATCCCACTATGTATCGCCAGTTGATTGGGTCACTGATGTATCTGACCAACACCAGACCAGATATATGTTTTGCTGTGAATGCCCTTAGTCAGTTCATGTGCGAACCGAGGCAGATTCATCGGATTGTTGCAAAACATGTGCTCAGATACTTACGTGGCACTGTGGGATATGGATTGAAATATGCTTCAGATTGTGACCTGAGATTGTAGGGTTTACAGACTCAGATTGGGCCGAATGTGTTGCAGATCGGAAGAGTACTTCCGGATGTTGCTTCAGTTTGGGTTCTGCAGTTATTTCCTGGTGCAGCAGGAAGCAGAACTCGGTAGCACTTAGTACTGCAGAGGCCGAGTACTGGCAGGATTGTTCGGCCAGATTCCAAAGCCGACCGTGATTCACGGTGATAACCAGAGCTGTGTGCAGATGTCAGTGAATCTTGTATTTCACGACAGGTCAAAGCATATCGAGATTCGATATCACTTCATTCGTGATATGGTGCAAAAAGGTGCGGTCGAGTTACAGTATGTGCCGACAGACGACCAGACTGCAGATGTTCTCACCAAGGCTCTTCCCAGGATGAAGTTTGAATACTTTCGTGAAAGACTTGGAGTAGAAGAGAATGTGTCCCTCCTTGAGAGGGAAAGATGACATTGAGATGCTTGCCCTGTTTTGCTCAGGTGCCTTCTGCAGTTCAGTTACTTAGCCAGATATGGGAGAAATCCCATAGGCAGATGAGTAGGGCAGATTGGCCGGGCTCACCCAGGTGCCTCTGCAGTCCAGTTACTAAGCCAGATATGGGAGAAATCCCATAGGCAGATGAGTAGGACAATCAACAGATTGGCTGGGCTCACCCAGGTGCCTCTGCAGTCCAGTTACTCAGCCAAATATGGGAGAAATCCCATAGGCAAATGAGTAGGACAATCAACAGATTGGCTGGGTTCACATAGGTGCCTCTGCAGTCTAGTTACTCAGCCAGGTATGGGAGAAATCCCATCGGCAGATGAGTAGGACAGTCAGCAGTTGGCCGTGTGATTGCATTGGTGCCTCTACTCATTTAGGATCTCAGCCAGATGAGACGAACATATAGTAGATGGTCGTGCATATTTGCTCGTCTGAGATCTCAGCCAAGTATGGGAGGACCCCATCGGCAGATGAGACAGACAGGTAGCAAATGGTATAGCAGAGATGGCACAGCTGATAATCTCAGATATCCAGGATTGAGTGATTCTCTTGGATCCAGGATTGAGTGATTCTCTTGGATCCAGGATTGAGTGATTCTCCTGGACTCATCGAAGGACTGGTGAAGATGATACACTGAGACTGTGTGGACAACCTTCAGTATGTATAGAGATGATGGAGACAACATGGATGTACAAGATGAAACTCAGATGATCGTGATGCAAATGAAGACCGAAGAATACCTTCCTCGTTGAGAGGGAGTGTCGGATTTTGTGCACTTGTGGAAGATATTATTCATTGTATTTTATTGTACTTTCATTGTACTTGATTGTACCTCCTAAGGGACATGAACCTGATGTAATTACTTATGTAAACACATGAAAGAATCAATGTAAACCTTGGGGTGCAAACAAGCAAAAGAAGAATATTAAAATTAAATTTATTAATTGCCCCCAGTTGAAGTCGGCCCAGTTAGGGATTTTTCATGTTTGCACTTGTATAAATAAGAGGTAAAGTGCACCTCATTATCTCATTCACTCACTTGACAATTGCGCATCACTTGGGAGAGAGAAGAAGTTCACACAAGCTGGAGAAGGAAGCTGTTTTGGGGTTTCTACTTGTGGAAAGCATTTTCACATTTTCTCTTTTATCTTTGTACTCTGATCTCGAGATTATCATCTCTATACGAAGGTTGCTGGGTTTTTCCTAATTGGGTTTCCCAGGATAAACTCTGTGTTATTGTTTTGTGCTTTGTCTTTCTTCTAGTGATCTTGGTTATGCATTTATATTATTATGCTATGAATGTATGAATTTTAACACAAAGGACAACGACGAGTCAACATGAAGAAATTGCAAGAAAGGATGATGAAATAAACAAAATAGGAATTGTAATCCACTGTTCTTAATGTTGAAAAATGTAGCTTGCACAATAACTTTGTGCACATGATCAATGTGAACATGCCGGAAATAGTTCGAGAAAATTCTATTTTGTAATTCACTTTAGGAAAAAGTGAAAGTCTTATATTTAAGTAATAAAGTGTATTTACTACATTAATGATTTAGACTAGGCTTAATCTCAATCGTACATTTTATTGAGAGATTAGGGTTTCAGCCAAAGTTACCAGAACCGAACCAGTGGTTGAATCGATCGACCCTGAGAACCGGAATTGGACCAAAACCGACAAAAAAACGGATCACAAAGCTGGTCCACCAAAAATACATAAAATATTCAAATTTTGAAAAATTATATATATGTATGTATGTATGTATTCATATTCATGTGCATCCATGTGAATTCAAACCATTATACGCAAATATGCAAAGGTTATCATGTATAAAGCAAATAAGAGTGCATATAACCAAAACAACACTGAGTTTAGGGTTGTCCACATTGATCCCACCTAAACTAACCTTTCATTTTTTTAGAAATTTAAACATTTGAATTGTTGGTGTTAAAGTTAATACAGCTGCGAGACCCATTCTCAGGGGGGATGGTACCCTAGTTAGTTAACTAGGGTTCCTGGTTAGTTAATTGGGCAGAGTAAGTCCCTAGAAGGTACCCTAGGGCCCCCAACAGTCTCCTGGGGTTCTTGGTCGGGGACCAAGCAGGTTGATGCCATGGCAAAGTCCCTCGCATGTGGCTAGGGCCCCTATCCGCCTCTAGGGTATTCTGGTCTGGGACCAGACAGTTTTTTGGTCACGAGGACCAAGCAGATCCTGTAGGCTGAGATAGAGACATCCTGGTCTAAGACCAGGCAGATTCTTCGTCAAGGACCAAGCAGGTCTTGCAGGTGGTTGATCAACATTCAGTTTGGGACTGAAAGCTCAGCTTGGGGCTGAGGACCATTCTCCGAGAGAATGGAGGACTTGGTTAGGGACCAGGGGGTTGATCAACATGATTCGGTCTGGGACTGAAGCTCAGCCTTGGGCTGAGAGCCAGTCTTTATGAATGGAGGATCTTGGTCAGTTAACCAAGATGATGATGTGTGATTCCCTCCTCTCTTAGGTCTTCGCGATGGTTGAGCTAGGTTATCTTCTCAAGGGATTGGCCACCCCTTGATGGAGTCACTGGCACTTGACCTCAGGAGTAGATAGGAGGACGACAAGCTCACATCATCCAGTGTGGACCTTCCTTATACAATGATGATGGACTTTCAGTTAGTGTATGGAACACTTGCACATTTGAGAGAGAGATGAATGGTTGTAACCCCACCTTGGTTGTTCATCCTTGGTCTTCCCACCTTGTTGTTCTTGGTCTTGTGGTTAGAAGGTTAGCACCTTGTCTTGTTCACCACCTTGACTTGTGGTTAGAAGGGTTGTCTACCCACCTTGAGTTGCCTTGACTCTAACCACTTTGTTGTTATCGATCTTATGGGTAAAAGGGTTGTTTACCCACCTTATTGGTACACCTTTGGTCATATGGTTAAAGAGTCATGTACCATTCCTTGTTTCATGGTTTGACATGTACCACTTGATTGGTCCTTGTACTAGCGCCCTTCTTTTATTGTGGTTCCTAAGATCCCTTGCTATAAGACACCTTAAGTATATTTTATATTCTTATAAGTAGTGACCCTTATTATTGTTTGGTGTCTTAACCCTTATTTGTTGGTAACCCTCCTTAATTAATGGAACCCTAAGTCATTAAATAATTATGAGTATGATCCTTCTAGAAGTCCCAAGGCATTATAAATTGAAGTCTAATTCTTCATTGATGATCATCATACTCACTCATCTTAGATCAGATCTGATTGGGACTGTCTAAGGTTGACTTCAAAGGTCTTATGCTGCTATTAGGGTCTGCTATTGCCTGTTGAGAGCCTATTTGTGGAGGCCGTGCGCCCTGTTGGTCTGATTCAGCCTGCTGAGAGTCTATCTGTGGAGGTCGTGAGCCCTGTTTTTCTGATCTAGCCTGCTGAGAGCCTATCTTTGGAGGCCGTGAGCCCTATTGGTCTGATCTAGCCTGCTGAGAGCATATTTGTGGAGGCCGTGAGCCTTGTTGGTCTGATCTCCCTTGCCATGACCAGTATGTGGGGTTAACATCTCAGCCGTGGTCTTGTTGGCCTCTGATCTTGCATGCTTGTGAGCAGGTTGCAGCGCTAGGTTGCCTACCAAACCCCACTGTGGTCTGCTGGTCTGTTTTGAGGTGGCTGCATCCTTTAAAGTTTATCTTTTTCCCTAAGAAAGGAGGCTGTGACCTCTTGTGTACAGAGCTATGGGTTGATCTATTGAGTTACTGCTTTGATCTTTTGTGCTGAGACTTTGTTGAGGTTTGATCTATTGTGCTGAGACTTTGTTGAGGTCTGATCTATTGTGTTGAGACTTAGGTGTGGTTAGATCTATTGTGCTGAGCCTTGCTTGGAGCTGCTACTGTGATTTGACTGTTGGTGACCACCACTACTATCCTTATCTATTTGACTGTCTTGGTTATACCTCATCCCTTCCATCTCTCTCTCTCCGGTTTGTACTAACCCTTCAGGTAAGGGTCAGTTTGTTCGACTTGTTTGACTTGCCTCTGAGAGGCACAGTCTAATCTGAAAGTTAAATTTCTGAGTATAAATGAAGGTTTCACTCTCCAGGTAAGTAATCAGACTTGTTCTTTTATTGTGAGTTAGAAATGTTACTGCTGTTATAACCTTGTTTAATTAGTCATACTACTGGTACTAATTACATGTTACTAAAGGTTTCAACTTTAACACAGGGACCTCCTTGGGAGTGTTAAAGTTGAAAGAGATGAAAATTATGTTTTAATTTATCTTGCTTTGTTACAGCTGTACTATTTTGCTTTATGTACTAGTTTGTTAGATTTATTTTTGCATTAAAGTACATAAACTTTAATTTTCTACCTCAAACCCTAACCTATCCCAAATTTTAACATACCCTACACAAAAGGGGTTAGAATTGCACCATTTTAATGAAAAATAATGTAAAGAAAAAACACCCTCTAATCCAAGATAAAATTCTTACCCTAGATCCAATCCAACAAGACAAGAATGCCTTTATAATATCCCAAGAGGAAAGGATGGCAATGCTTAGCAAAATTGTTACATCCAATAGAAGAAACAAGAACAATAAATAATACCATGTATCCAAAAGAAGCTCCAAGATATGACCTCCAAAGCCGAAGAAATTTTATTAAAAATTCTCTCTTGTACAAAAATAGTTATTTTGTAAAACACCCACAACCAACAAGACAAATGGGAGAGGAGTGTTTTTTATATAGGATGAGTGACTCAACCTCTTCTCATTAAGCAGTTATTTTTTCTTTCTAGAAGACTCAAAACCCTAACTAAATCCTCTTGGCATAGAAAACGATAATAAAAATATTTATAAGTGGTTGAGACAAATCAAAAAGGAGGGCACTATCCTTAGGAAGGGGAATGATTTGCTTGAGGGAAGGAAAATTGTGCAAAAGGGGATTTTGGTTGAGAGAGGAAGGTTCTAGCTCCTTCTTGACACGTTGACAAAAAGATAGCTCAAACATCTCTAACAACCCCCTCAACGGCTTAGTAAGGGTCCAACAAGTCAATCAAGGGTCAAATCTAATGCTAGAAGCAAGGGAATAGGCCACATGTGTGAGACAAGGAAGGGAATGACTCACATGTGTGAGTTTAGGAGGGATATTTTGCATGATTGAGGAAGGCGTTGCACAATGTAAGGTTAGGAATGACTCTAGGATAATCCAAGGGATGAGATAGACATAAGAAGGAGGGTGCTAGGCTAGAAAGCTTGCTTAGGTGGCTGCATGGGGATACACGAGACCACATAAAATATGTTGAGGGTCTCATATGAAAAGGGGGGAACTTTAAGTTATAATTTTATAAGGATAATGAACAATTAGAACATTAAACCCAAAGTTAGACTTGGGGAAAAGACAATCCCAACCTTTAACTTGTTTTTAAGCACTAAAACATTTAAATTATTGTAAACAATGTGCAAGACAGACTCCTAAGACTCTAGACTTGAACCCTGACATTACATAAGTGTCCATGTTGACCATATACATGAGATGTGATACATTACATTGACTCTTATTGCTCAAGTGCTTAAATATATGGTGAGTTGCACCTAGCAAGTGTCCTCGACTTGGAGGATTTTCAAGTGAAAAAACTTCGGAAGATTTACGATCATAAAAATGTAAGTCTTATTCGATAAAATGCACTCGAGACATTTTAGACGTGCAATCGTCATAGGAGAGTTGAGTATATGCCATAACTGGCCTTTTACATACACAATACATCTCAATTACTTTACAACATAGCCATGAATCACTTGATACAATGCTATAGTTTACATAATTCGGTTAGACAAGCCATAGATTGAACTTTATCTAGATCATCAGCATCTTTACCCCTTGGATAATTCCTTGTGTAACCTAAGGGGTAACAAGTTCTTTGAGCGCAACTTTCCTCAATCTTCTCATAATGATTGTAATTTTTCCCTTGTAACTTCTTCAAAAAGAGACAGTGTTAATCTCACCATCATTTATAAATTAATCCATCTCGTTTCTCTTCTTTGTTTAAGAATGAGATTATAATTTAATCAATGTTGTTTTAACTTTTGGCATTCTAAAGAAATAAGAGGAGAAATACTATGCTTAATCTCCCAAACGATGCCAAAGGCTATTAGATAGTAGTATGAGAGGATGGCTTCTTCCATGCCTTCATTGGTTGAGCACATAAATAGTGGAATGCAAAGAAAGCACCTATTAAATATCTTGGTGAAAGGCAAATGAGGAATCGGTTTGTTCGTGAGGTCGATGTTAAGATATAAGGCTACACATGTAATAAAGTCACTTAAGTGATTTAGGTCAAAAGTTAGGTTTTTAGGTGTCTTACGGTTTACATATTAGGGTTAGGGATTTGGTCACTTAGACTCTTTATAAGAGCGAGGGCCCTCATTGTAATGTGTACTGTATCGTCTCATAATGATATCATTCATTATGTTTTTCATCTCACATGTATTAGGTGATAAACCCACTCTAGGGTTTTTCTGTTCTCAGAATATGGTATCAGAGCGAGAGAGTGCCTTGGACTAGTCCACTAAGTATGCTCTTCTCTTGCATCATATGATGATTTGAAGAATCAGAAATAGTGTGATTAGATTAATGGGTTAGAAATTATGAGTTTTTGTTTATTATGAAGAACCTGTCCAAACTACCACGATTTTTTAGTATGTTGTCGTATTGAAAAAAAGGAGATTGGGTTGCTAACGTTGCTATCCACAGTCGCCAACCAATTAAGCCGCTTCCTTCAGTATTAGAAACCACACTAATTATACCTGTTGAAGAAGTCATCCACCAACTATCTGGAATATGTCATTTTAATATCAAGTTGTTTCTATAGTCATTCGAGTCGTCTTATCTGTCTGCTGTAAAATTTAAAGGAGTTGTTGTTCTTTAAAGCACGTGCCACCATCTGAGGAATCTCATTAAAGCACATTGAATCGTTAAAGTACATTGATTCAAGCCACCATGCACTGAGCTGCCCGTTGAATTGCAGAACCGTCAAAGTAATTAAGCCATCAAATCACTGTCGCCGTCATGAGAGTCTAATTCATTGTTCATAATTCATTGCTATGAGCGATTTGTTGTCGGACTAAAGAGAAGCTGCCACAGATTAAGGATCGGATTTTTTTGTTGCAAACTTGTGATTTTTCGTTCTTTGAGTTGTCGAATCAATTTCATCGAGCTACCAACGTATGAGCCGCCAAGAGCTTAGTCTCCATTTTTCAAGTAATCGATTTAAAAAGAAAAAAGAGAGAGGAGCAATCCCCTATTTTTAACGTCTTTTTTTTGCCACTATCCACGATGCATACAACAATACGACTTACAACGATTTCTGAAACAACTATTCTTTTAATAATTGATTTCGTACAGTCCGTATGATCAGTTATGCACTAGTAACCTTTTAAAATTTTATTTTCAATGTGAGTTTTTTATTAAACAACGAAAATTCATAAAGTGCTCAGATCTATTAAAGCCATGAAGATGCCATGGGAAATAATGGAGCCTTGTTTAGATCCCGAGGGAGAAAACATTGTTCCCAATGTGCTCGATTATCGTCCTGGAGATTTTAATGGAAAAGGAGTTTTGAGGCCAAAGATGGGCCACACAGCTCGTGGTGTCGAGTTTATCAAAGAACCATCAGACATTGCCTAGGGTATTGACTTTACTGAAGAAAACTAAGTTTCTATGCATTTTAGGAAGCTAATGCTTTGAAGACAGAAAGGGATCAGTTAATAGCTCAGTATGGATGGTTGTCTAGATAGTTTGGGAGTTGTGGATCTAGGGAATGATCCCTCATTAGTCATATAGATATGCATGTGGATTGTAGTCTGCTAATGAGGTTGTAAGACATGCATGTGGATTGCTATCCAATAATTGACTTCTGGAGATTCGTGATTCGGGAGTTTGGGGAGGTGGAATTTGGGAACTCGAAAATTCAACTCAGGAACTACACCTTTACTAGGGTTACGAGGCAGCTTGATGGAGCTCAACCTGGTCCACGAACTGTGTTCAAAGAAAAGCTTTCAATAGATGTTTAATTTTTAGTTTGTGTTTTTCATTTAGTATGTATGTATTTGAGTTTAGTTTGTTATTGTTCAACAATGTACGCCTTATGGGGGGGTTGTTAAGATATAAGGCTACACATGTAATAAATTCACTTAAGTGACTTAGGTCAAAAGTTAAGTTTTTAGGTGTCTTAAGGTTTAATATTGGGGTTAGGGTTTTGGTCACTCAGACTCTTTGTAAGAGCGAGGACCCTCATTGTATTGTGTACCGTATCGTTTCATACTAATATCATTCATTGTGCTATTAGACTCTCATGTATTAGGCGACTAACTTGGTCTAGGGTTTTTCAGTTCTTAGAGTAGTTGACATATTGTTAAGTTATTCACAAGGCTTCCATTCTTGCTTGTGGTCTTTCCCATCCAAACGGTGTGTTAAAAAGTGAATGAGGTTAGGTGCAATCCAAGACGAATTTCGTGGAATATATACCCCCTTCTTACTTGGCACATAGTTAAAAGGAAGTCTGTGCTATGTGGTTAAGCCCTAACATAGAAATGATGATGATCCCACAGTAGGGATCGAAACGTCGAGAACTATCATTTCAAAAAAGCAGGTCCTCTCTTCGCTTAAATCACTTAAGTCATGAAACTATATAAAAATCACTTTTACTTTGCCCCAAAATAATAAAAGACCCCTCTTGACTTTATAAAGTTACCTTCTGAAGTCACTTTATAAATACATTTTATAAAGGTTACTTAAGTGAGACATTTGCTTGGACTTCTACATCTAGGCACAATAAATGTAGAAGTACCTCTGAGCTACAAAATCTAACACTTGGGGATCACTAAAGTATGTGGTGAAGTCCTTGACCTTGGGGCATGTTTTTTGAAGTCCATGTTATGTGGTGAAGCCCCAAACCTTGGCATGTGTTCTTGAAGCAACTTCCAAAAAAAAATATGGGTTTAAACTCTTCAAAACCCAAGCATCTTACCTTACCAATCACAAGGTTTTCATGTCACCATTATTTGTATTATTCATTTAAGATAATAGTGATTTATCTTCAATGATGACTAAGTGAGTTAGTTGGGATTGCCTAGCGTAATCATCTTGCTTGATTTTAGGATCTGGTGCAAATCTCTCTAAGAGGTGGCATCACCCATTGTACTATATATTGGTAGCTTTGTTGTGAATAATATGAGAACCGACAGAAAGCCTTTTCCGTCTAAGTGTTGTTATTGTGCATATTTTATCAATAAGCCTTTTTGTAACTTGGTTTTGGTTGAAGTTGGGGACATAAGGAACCCTCTTGGATTTCGAATAAAAGTAGGCATCTTTCCCTTTTACACGAGTGCTTTGTGAGAAGCCCTTCCTTACTTTTAGTGTTTTCAATCATATTAAAAGCCTCACATACAAGCCAATTGGCTTTAGAAAGTTCATTAACCATTCAATGCCATAGCTCTACACTTTCGACTCTTAGATTGGAGGCACAAATGTGTGCCACCCCCAACAATTTCCCTTGCTGACGACTAGACGTGGCATTAGTTCGGGTAGAAAATCTGGTCTTAAATTTAATCTTCAAGGTTAGGAGTCAAGACCACTAGAGTATTGATCTAACCTTTCCCTTTTTTTATACTTGGAAATTGATATTATGTTGCAAGCTTGATGGCCTACAAAGTTGTCTATAGAGAGGTATTTATGTTCTAGAAAAACTTCCAAGATGCACAAATTTTAGTCATATTTGACTTACTAAGGGGCATATTTTAGTAAGGCATGTGAAAGGGGGGGGGGTGAATCAGTGAGCCTACACTTTATTCAATTTCAACTTTAATCACAATTTCATATCATCATTTGCATATTTACTTCTATATTATATTCATCAATATATTATCAACATAAATACTTCAACATATTGCACAAGAGACGAGATATAAGCTTTGCAAGTTTTGTATAAATAGAGACTACAATCTCCAATATGGGCTACAACCCATAAGGTGGCACCACCCACCAGAATGGTTCAGTCAGCTGCAACTGACTGAGATGTTACAATATCAGGCAAGCTGCAACTTGCCAAAAAACTAATTAGTCTTTCCCCAGCTCCACCCTACCTTCCTATACAACTTTCAGATTGCAGATTACAGTAGACTCTTCCAAAGTCTGCCACAGACACATACATTATAAAATTCCAATGAGCAAGTCTTCATTCTGTTTATACACTCATCTTCAGCATGTACTCATAGTTCTGTCCACATTCTTCATGCTGCCCAAGAGCAAACCAAATACATTCTGTCTATCTTGTCCATGCATATACTCAGTGAATTGTTCATCAATATTATCAGCATCAGCAGTACATTAACATCTTCAGCGTAATGTCAATCTTCATGTCCTTCACCATGTCATTGTTTTGTCCACATGTCTTGGTCTTTATGCTGAGCACTCTTTTTCATGACTTCATCGAACTGCTACCTCAGTCAAACCCAGAAAATAGAAGATTAACAAACTTTATTTCTGCTCCTGTGCTGCTGCTCCTGCTACCACCGAACTGTCCTTAGTCCCCAAGAGATCAGAGCTCCTTATGTCTCCCAAATTGCCCCAAATCTCCTTTCAAAAAAAAACTTCCCATTCATCCAACGAGTTCATCTCTATTTATAGTTCATTTGTCAATAAATTTAGGGGCCGACTTGTTCAATAAATATTATTTTATTTTGTAATTCATTTCCATAATCACATCATCATGCCATATGAGGCCGACTTGTCAATTTGAATACATTCTTCATTTCTGTGTTATCCTCAACAAGTATATGCATTTGATTTTTTGTTTTATCAAGGTGGGTAATCTTCCATCTTAAGCCCGCAAGGATTTGACAAACCCTCAATGATCTCCAGGATGCCCGTAATGCCTTATTAGTGATGCCTGCATTCTCTTCTTGGTATTCTGACCTGTGATGCCCGCAGGGCTCAATTGGCTGCCCCCATTGATGCTTTCATCATGCCCGCAAGGGCCCTTCTTTTATGCCCTCGAGTGCCTTGCAATCATGCCCGCAGCTCTACTTCATAGTGCCATTAGAATGCCTGCGTTCTCCTTGAAGCATGCCCGCAGCAAGCTTGTTATGGATGCCTGCAATCTTTTTGCCATGTCATCACTCTTCACTTGTGCTTGCTAAGTCATGTCTACAACCTCTTGCTTGTTTCCAGCTTTGCCTAGTCCTCCATGCTGCCACTTGTCATGCTCATACTTGCTGCCACTTGTCATGCATTAGCCATGTGTTCTCCATGTCATGTGTGCCATGTGCTTGCCATTCAATGTCTTCCTTGTCTTCTCATGCTCGCAAGCTTATGCTTGCTTGGCATATGTCATCTTTTCTATTGTCTTTTATGCCAAGTCATATTTCATTTATTGTTCTTGTCCATGAGCCATGTCATCACTCATCATTCATTTGGCTCATTAGGTGGTTCAGGTTGCCAAGTCAATCAATCATGCTGCTTTGTCATTAATGTTGTCATCAATGACAACCATAAACAACCATATTCATCAGGGGGTACTATGGAGTATTGCTAGTGATAATTTTTTGGTATTTTTGCACAAAAGGAGGGGAAAAGGCCGAGCATCAAGCATATTCACACCGCAACCAATCAACCATTATTACTAAAAATTCTTAAATCCTTAAATATTTAAATTATTACTTTTTGCAAGCAAGGAATGTTATCTTTTCTACTATTTAAGAGAATGATCTCTAGGATATCGTCCAAACTACAATGATTCCATTGATAGATCCACAGGATTTGGCAGTTCACAAGTGAATGATCATGGATGTTATAAAAGATCATTGGATCCCTTATATTTTTGAGAAGAAGGCAACATATATGTTCGATGCCCTGGTTTTTACCAGAACGAGAACATAAATCGAAAGATGATATTGCATAACAGACTCCGATTTGTAGAGATGACTAGATGAGACACAATTACTAGTTACCTAATGAAGGTTAGGAGATTTGTGATCAACTTGTAGTAGTTGGGTAGAAGGTTGAAGACAAAAAGCTAGTGAATTGAGCACAGAATGGGTTCTCATCTCAATGGGAAACATTTGTTTAGGGTGTTTGTGCTTGGGAGAATCTTCCCTCCTTTGAAAGACTATGGGATGATTGTATCCAAGAGGAGACTTGGATGGAGTCAAAGGCCAACAAGTAGGGATTTGATAGCAATGTAGTCAGACTCGGACTTGTCAAATACTTGGCTGGCTTGGAACTTGGCAGACTCGGCGACTCGGATGAGACTCGGATAAGACTCTACAAAGACTCGGCAAACATGAACAAAATTAAAAATACGGTAACTTTTATGCACAAAAAACAAACATAATGTCATAATGACATTACTAATCCATATAAGCTAAAAAACAATTATATGCAGAAATTCATTAGATCATCTCATAAAATTTGATAATACAACATTTCACACTCCATATTTGTATGCAAAATAGTGAATTGAAAGATGATTCCTTGAACACATTCCAAAATAGTACCAAGTTCAAATACATAACTCAAAACATAACTAGAAAATAAAAAAAGATAGTGTCTCCAAGTCGAAACTCGAGTCATGCATGACTATGAGCAGCGGAACGTCTAGTATAGGCCCTACTAGAGCTACTAGAGCTAGTGACAACATCACTAGACAGAAAAATCAACTGTGATGCATGTGTGTTTGGTGTTTCCATTTCAGAAAATGGTACACCAGAGGGACCCTCGATCTCTTCATCAGGCCAAGTCAAATCAGAGACTAGATCAATCTGATCCAATAAAATTGGATCCAAATCCTTTGCCCGCAGCTGTTTTGTGAGCATCCGAAGCTTGTAATATATGTAGACCAACTTCTCCAACCTGTTGTGCTTTTTAGTGTGGATGTGCTCGGATACTGACCAATTGAGCTCACAACCTGAAGCATTGCAAGGCTGACTCAGGATTTTGATGGCGAATTCCTGTAGTTGTGGTGCCTCAGTGCCACAATCTAATCACCAATGGGCTGTTATAAAAAACAGATAAACAAATATTACAAGTTTTGCAATGTCAAACTTGAAAAATAAAACTAGCAAAATAAATTTTAACGAATTACGAATTGAATCTTACATGGCATTTTCTTCTCCCTGAGACGTTGTGTTGAGCTAAATCCAAACATGCCAGATGATTCCATGTACATATATCGCTGCATATTGATTAGGTCTTGAGTCTCTTGATTGGGGTACATCCTCTCAATGCATATCATCACACCTCTCATCACCTCAGGATCTTTTTGAATTTTAAACCCATCATTATAGAATATGCTCGGATTGAGATATTCCCCTGCTACATGTAATGGTGAATGTAGCTGCTTGTCCCACTTGGAATCAATAATATCCCATATAGGAAGATATTTTGATTCATCCCCCTTATAGAATACTTTGATGGCCTCTTTGGCCCTGTCCATCCCTTCATAAACACACCCCATTGGTGGTTTGTCACCATCCATGATCCTCAACACTTTCAGAAGTGGTTCCGTCACGCTCACAATCTCAGTGACTTCCTCCCATAAACTATCTCTACGGACAGACAAACTCATAGCCATTGCATCTGGTTTTGTGCTGTCCTTATAATGTATCCATTCCCTGCTACTAACCATCCGTCTCAATGCTTGGTACTCATTAAGACGGCTCTGGAGGGAGAGAAAGTTTGTTGCAAACTGTGTGACAGCAGGGCGACTGCGTTCACCTTCTGTTTGCTCTCTCATAAGGCTCAACACCCAAGCATGGTTATAAATGTACTTGGTTATTTGTTTGCACTCATGAACCACATCTTGCACCCACTCCAACTTCCCAATGCCCTCCAAAATCAAATCTATACAGTGGGCAGCACAAGGGGTCCAAAAAATAGTAGGGTATTTTGCACAAAGCAATTTACCTGCCGCCACATAATTTGTAGCGTTGTCCGTGATTACTTCGACAACATGTTTGGCCTCCACTTCTTCCACAACCTCTGCTAACAATGTAAATATCAGATTTGCATTTTTCACATGTGAAGATGCATCACCAGATTTCAGGAACATTGTTCCTTTTGGGCAAGCCACAAGAAAATTTATGATTGTTCTACTCCTCTGATCTGTCCACCCATCTAACAAGATTGTGGAACCTATAAACTCCCATGAGCTTTTAATGCTCTCCAACTGTGCCTTGTCACACTGCAACTCCTCATCTAGATCTTTCCCTCATGCACTGTAAGAGGGGCCTTTGTGTCCAGGGCCAGCGCTTGCAATAGCATCCATGGGCTGATAAAAAAGAGACCTTGCAATGTTGAATGAGAGGCTGTTATGATACCAAAACCTCTTCATTGCCATATCTGCGTCCTTCCTTTTTCTTTCATTAAAGCTTTCCAAGGTTGGTTGAGATCTTGGGGTTGTACGAGGAAGGAAGAAATGAGAGGTGATAGATGGACTTGGTGCAAAACTTGATGAGCAACTGCCTGGAGGTTCCATTGGTGATTTGCCCATCCCTGTCGTTTCAAACCTCAACCTAGTTCTTTGATGCCTTCCAAAGCAGCGTGCATTTCCGCTGTGACTTCTTCAGGGCAGCCATCACAAACTACAACGTCCTTGCACACAACTCGAGCTAGGTGGTGTTTTAACAAGTTTTTGCCCCCATACATAGTTGTTGGACAATAGTTGCACTTTACTTGATTTTCTTGCCTTGGGACCACCTGGACACAATGTTCCCATGCTTTATCAAGAGGCCTTCATGGTCTGCCCTTAGGTGCCATGGATGACAACCTGATAGTGGAAAAAAAATTAAAATGAATTTCTATTTATAAATTAAAATTAAAATGAGTTTTTTTAAAGGAATCTAATTCATTTTTGGCTGGCTGTGGAGGCCTTTGTAGGCTGTGATGGCAGCCTACATAGGCCTCCCAAGGGCTGTGGAGGCCACCATCACAGCCTGCCAATGGCCCCCCCCCCAAAAAAAAAAAAAACATAAAACTTGCAAAATAATGCAACTTAAAGAACAAAAACAAAAATAAAATGTTTTAATTTTTTTTATGTTAGGCTGTGATGGCAGCCTACACAGGCCTCCCCAGGGCTATGGAGGCCGCCATCACAGCCTGCCAATGGCCCCCCCCCCAAAAAAAACATAAAACTTGAAAAACAATGCAACTTAAAGAACAAAAACAAAAATAAAATGTTTTGTTTTTTAAATTTTATTTGTATTTTGATTTTTTTTATGTTAGGCTGTGATGGCAGCCTACACAGGCCTCCCCAGGGCTATGGAGGCCGCCATCACAGCCTTCCAATGGCCCAAAACATAAAAAAATAACATAAAAAACTTAAAAAATAATGCAACTTAAAGAACAAAAACAAAAAAAATATGTTTTTTTTTAAAATTTTATTTGTATTTTGAATTTTTGTATGTTATTTATTTAAGTTTTTTTTTTAATTATTTTTATGTTTGGGTGTTGGGCCTGTTGGCAGCCTACAGTCCCAACACCCAAACATAAAAATAATTAAAAAACTTAAATAAATTATTAAATAGTAATTAAAAAAAATTAATTAAAACAAAACTTAATTTAAAACAGAACTTAATTAAAAATTAAAAAAAATTGTAAATATTTAATGAATATTTATTTTAAATTAAAATTTAAAAATATGTTAAATTTTTATTTTAATATTTTATTTTCGTTTTTATGTATTGGGCCTTTTGGCAGCCTGTGGAGGCTGCCTACAGGCCATGATGGCAGCCTCCACAGGCTGCCAAAAGGCCCAATACATAAAAATGAAAAAAATAAAAAATCAACATACAATATTCCAAATAAAAAAAAAAAAAATCGCCAACCTGGAATTCCTCCCAGCTCGGCCGGTTAATGGCAGTCTTCACAGCTCGCGGCGGACTCTACAGGGCTCCAATCCAACTCCAGTTGACCTCCACGTCTCCACTCCAGTCCAATCAAACTCCACGACTCCACTCCGGTTGCACTCCCCTCCAATCGAACTCCACTCCAGTTGCACTCCACGACTCCACTCCAAGTCAAAATCCCGTTGAGGTGATGAGCTCGGGAGCAAGAACGTTTTCTGTGAGTGAAAAGGCAGGGAGATGCCTTCTTAAAGAAGTTCCTGCCACGCGTTCCCGCCAAAACCAAGCCTCGATCAGGCATACGTGGAACGGAGTGGCCCTTTCCGGTGGGTGACACGAACTCGGCGAGTCTGGCGAGTAGGGCGAGTCCGACCTTCTTTGGTACGGTGGCTGTCCTCATCATCTGAAGAAGTGAGTCGCAGGTTGTGGGATGCCAAGTAAAGCAAATAAATGCTGCCACATCCCAGCAGTAAATGTCTGCAATGGGATAAACTTCAAACATTTTCAAGAATTAAAGAATTTAGATTGATTCCTGAAATAAAGGGATGAAAGTGGAGGATTAATTCTAGAGCTTCTGGACTGATTCCTGATCTGTTCTCAATTGCCACATGTGGTAGACCTGAACCAGGAGTATATTTTATTTCCTGATAACCTGATTCTTTTTCCTCCTCACAATAACGGTTAGAAATTTATATTAAAAAAGAAGCTGTGGCCGAACCAGACAGCATTTAGATACAAATAATATTTGATGGGACTGGCCAGAAGTCAAAAAAGCAAGACAGGCTATCCAAAGGAACACTACTCGCATACTACCTATTCCATCTTTTCCAAATGCATCAAGTGTACTGCCTTACAAATTGACTAAGCAAATAAACAGTGTGACAAAACATAGAAACACATGCGAAGATAACTAAAAGGCCGGTCCATGAAGGCCTGCTTCAAGCATATCCCCCTGTGGTTCCTCTACATCTGTTTCCATGTTCTCCTCTTTATCTTTTTCCAATGTGCCATGATCTGAGTCCTGTGCATGACGTAGCAAGATGCCTTGGTTGCCTTCCGAGGTCTGATGGCCATTGGAAGATGTGGTCTGAGAGCAGCTAGCATCCATACGGGATTGGGCAGAAACAACTTCAGCAGGAACGCCAAGATGAGTGACTATTCTGTGTAACATCCTGCTGGAGAGAGCTAATGTGCAGATTGAGCTCTTCATGCTTGTGATGATGAATGCTCATAAATGCATCAACCTCTTGTTCCCATTCTGGAATTGCCATTGGACGTCTGGTATTTTCCACTCTGAATTTATCCCTTGTGCTATTGTCGTAGTTAACCTGACCGGTAAGCTCTACCTTCCATTTGTTCCATTTTCCTGTCCAATTGATTATGCTACATTTGGTTTCTGCAGTGTCCTTGCTGCATTTCCTCATTCCTTGCTTAACGCAAGATCCTCAAGTTCACAAAGGATGCAGAAACCACTCCGGAATGCACCATTGCCCAAAGTGTAACATCCAGATGAGTTCACCACTTTTTTACCACAACCTGAACTAGAAGAGGAACACTGCCCAGGCCAGAACCTAAAAATGACATAGACTGCTAGACCAGCCTGCCAACCTGCAGCAGGAGCCTTCCTAACCCAAAAGAATGAGCCATGAACAGAGCCAGAATCCAAGAAAAACGGCCTGTGAGTGAGTGGCTCCAGCCACTAACCACTTATCCAAGAACTGAACCATACTGAACCAACATTCTTGCCAGAAAAGCTTCACTCTGCAATGAGGGCAGGCAACATTCTGTACACAGTCAAATTAGCTTACATTCTTTCAATTTCATTGCCATGGTACCCTTTATTAATTCCTTAAATAGGCTGATGAAATTGACAGTAATGCTGTTATGCTGGAGATTTAAATCACTGTCCTGTTGCAATTGCATGAATAAACGTGTTAATTTGTGGAGGGATATTCATCATTGCTAGACTGTCATCGGAGGGGGAGTGGACTAAATCCCCATTTTACTACAACCCTCCATTTTTGAAGCTTTATTTGCTTGCCCATCTGCCAGATGGTTTTGTTTGCGTAAGACCTGAAAGGGTTCTAGATTTCAAAGCTACAGGTTGAAAAATCTGCTGCACTATCCTAGACAAGGAGGGATTCTTGGGCAGGCAGTGATAACATAATGATCTAATAATGGTTGTTGAGTTTCCAATCACTGTGGCTGGGCGGATTCCATTACCATGAAGAATGGACAGGCCCTTATAGAGAGCATAGGCTTTAGCCTCATTATTTGAGGAGATACCAAGACCCCATGCAAAGGTAGATTCTATCGTTCCATCCGGGCTATGAATAATCCCTCTCCGCATCTGCCATCTCCATGATAACCTTATTCTTACAATGATAGGTTGACTAAAAGTTAACCTTGAGTATTTTCACTAAGGGTTCAACTTTTTGTGGAAGTTGCTTTGAGAAACGTGTCTCTAGGAAAATGTTTTCTTATTTATTTAATGTAATATTAATTAACTGGTATTAATTTTTAACAATCAGGCACATAACAATCTACATAGACTTTCAGTGTTTATATGCACTATTCTCTGCTTCATACAACTCTTTTTCCGTCATCCAGAGTGGGCACATATTTTCGTATTTACTTGAAAGTCTCTGTTTGTGTTCTGCTCTATGTTCTCAGACTTCGTTCTTTTCATATTGTCTGAACTGGCCATAGATTTGCAAATTCATCTTTTGTAATTATGAAAATGCCCTGCAACATTGAAGCTTATGCATGGCACTTGTTTTGAGAGAATCATGTTATTGTTCCCATCAATAGGTGAGTTTTTGTTTGTTACAGTTTAATCATCACATTCGATTAGTGTTCTTAATCGCTAGGCTATTTTACGATTGATATTAGAAAGTATGACATGCTCTGTCTCGATAAAGTAGACATGTGGACATTATTTGGATACCTGCTCCAAATTTTCTATTAAAGCATCATATTGGTCATTGTATTCTAGATATGTTTTCATACGGACACTCTTTTATAATATCCCTTTTATAAGTGTTTTGAAGGCAACCTACTCTGAGTTTTATTGGAATGCAATTTCATCAGGTGTGGGATTTAGGTGGTCAAGATCGTCTTCGAGGTTCATGGGCAACATATTATCGAGGCACACATTCTGTCGTGGTAGTTATTGACAGTACAGATAGAGCGAGGATTGCTATAATCAAAGATGAGCTTTTCAAACTCTTACAACATGAGGATCTTGAACATGCTGTTTTGCTAGTCTTTGCCAATAAGCAAGATCTTAAAGAGGCCATGAAACCTGCAGAGATTAGTGATGCTTTATCTTTACACACCATAAAAAATCATGATTGGCACATACAAGCTTGTTGTGCTTTAACAGGGGAAGGATTATATGATGGTCTGGGCTGGATTGCGCAACGGGTAACTGGATCAAATTGAGTAGTATTGGAATTAGAATGATCATTTTGTATCAAAGATGATTCCTGATTTCTTGGGGCTCTAATTTGCAAGGAAAGTATTTGTAATTTTTTAAAAGCAACCTATTTGTTTGAACTGGTTTTTGCATTGCACTCGAATAAAATTATGAGTTGTATCTCAAATACTTATGTGATTTCTTGGTGGCTTTTATTTGCAAACCATGCCGTCTCTTTGTATTGGAAATTAATGTGAATTAATGTTATATTGAATGGATCTATTTAAGAGGATATCAATTTTTACATTTTGAAATAACCACACATACATAATGTTTTCTTTCAATTTGTTTTGGTTTTTGCTTTGTGCAAGGCTCTATTATAACTTTGTATATTTTTTGTTTCTCATATATGATATTGGAAAGTAATTAACAAAAGAGGTTAACCATAGTCACAAGGACATTAACTAACAACACCCAATTGTCTAAAAATCTACTCCCCTAGATCTCGGTCTTCCATAGATATATAGAAGCATTATGATGAGATCCTTGCAAAAGAAAAATCTATGTGCAACATTGATCATGATGTTGCATACATTGCAAATAAATAAAAGGTGGGGTTCTCATTTATTATTTATTGCAAGCATTTCAATTAATTGTTTCTTATTTCTTCCAACCATGGACATAATATTTTCCTTCAATTAATTGTTTCTTATTTCTTCCAACCATGGACATAATATTTTCCTTCAAATATAATTTATGTCATGCCATTGTCTAAAAGTATGCCAAGATGCCCTCCTCCCATAGGTATTAGCCTTCCAAGGATATCAATAAGCATTCTAATTACATCGTTGCAAAGGCGATATACATTACTTATCCTAATTTGGTAGGCACTACAATATAAGAAAATGTGGGGCTCCCATTCTTAGTTTATTATAAGCCTTTGAGTTAATTGTTTATTTTTACTTCCTCTATGAATGTATAGAATCTTGTCTTGCAAATTCAACTAATAAGATACATTGTTCTAATAGCTGACAAGGTGCCTTCCAAAAATTTGCCCCTTTTGAAGATATGCAAAAGTATTCCCATAAGATAATTTCAAAAGCAATATCAATGTGCAATCCTTGATCCCACATGCATTGTAGTGAAAGAAAAGATGTGGATCACATTCTCTATTTATTACAAGTCTTTGGGTTAATGGTTTCTGATTTCTTTCTCTTATGTACTTTGTCTTTCAAAATGATTTAATATCGCAACATTGTTTGAAAGTAGGCCAAGATGCTCTCTTCCTAAAGATCTAATTCTTGAAGATATACACAAGAATTCTCATAAAACCATTGCAAATTAAATATTCATGTGCATTGCTTATCCTACTCCAACATGCATTACAATGAAACACAAGGTGGATATTACATTCTTTGTTTATTACAAACCTTTAGGTTAACAATTTATTCTTTCTTTTTCTCATGGATGGAATCTTGTTTTGCAAATTTGACTAATAGCACATAATGGTATGAAATTACGCTAAGATGCCCTCTTCCTAGAGACGAGTCTTCTAAAGATATATGAAAGTGTTACCATGCAATCGTTGCAAAGGTAATATCCATGTGTAGTACTTGTCTTGGTCCATCACACGCTTTAGCGAGACAAAAGGTGGGGTTCACATTGTTTTTTAATTACAAAGCTTTGGGTTAATTGTTTTTTTCTTCTTCCTCCCATTTGTGGAATCCTATCTTGCAAATTGAATTAATATCATGCCATTCTCTGAAATTAGGCTTATGGTGTTGTTTATTTTTACTCAATTTAAAAATTGATATAAAATTATGTCTATACATACATTAATGTGATGTAAGTGAATTCAAATATATATCTTTTAGATATTTCTTCCAGTAATGATTGTAGTTTTAATGGGAGAAGGGAAGGAGGGCCGACTGCAAGATCAAATGGTGGTGATCTTATTAAGGGAAATTTTGTATACATGGATTATCCTTGTGCTTAAGGAGTGCAATATTATTATGAGAATGAGGAAGGACGTTATGGAGGTGCCAAGGAGTGCAATATTATTACGAGAATGAGAGGAAGGACAATATGGAGGTGCCAAGGAGTGCAATATTATTACGAGAATGAGAGGAAGGACAATATGGAGGTGCCAACATTGTTCAAGCATCTTTTCACGAAGTAGAACTCCAACCCACTTTTTCAGTTGGACACTAATTTTGTAATTAATGGGCGCACATATCTCATTGCCCCATCCTCAATACATGGGTTGGGACTATTTGTTATGGATGGTATAAAAGTTGTACATAGATGTAAAGTTTTGCTAATGGAGTATGTTGGCTCATTGTACAATATGGAGATTGGATATTTTGAACCATATATGTGAAGAGCATGCCGAAATATGGAATTTTAAAAAACTATAACATAATAAATGAAAACCATCAAAATAAAGGAGCATCGATATTTATTGATGGAGGCCAAAAAACTTCAAGAAATGTTATGGGGTTATAAATAGCGTACACCTAGATGGCACGAACACAAATTCCAATTGTGTGTTTGAGGAGTGCAAAGGAATTTACCATTAGTGTGTATATTGATGGTGTTTCATTATTCTTTCTAGACCAATGTAGATCCATCTTAAAGCTGGATCTATCACGCACCGAGAGGGATCCAATTTCTTGAGGTGTAATTTTTTTTTAATCTTAAATTTTTTACACGTTAAGACAAAATTTACACCTCCGGAAATTTGATCCTCTCTGTGCATTTACTTGGTTTTAATTTTTTATTTTATAAGTCGACATGATTTTTTTAATTACTTTTTATTTTTATTTTTGGTAGCATAATGTTACGATACGTTCCATGACAACGTCTCCCCCATATTGGGCTGTAGAACTTAACGAAATTATTGTAAAGTTTTTTTCCAAGTGTTTGAGCACTTTAAGAGTTAATTATATGGTGTACATGACTCTAGTGAATATATTTAATTATTTAAATTATGGTTATTTGTTTGAATGTATTGAATTAATATTTAATTTTATTTGAGAATAAAATATCCATGCAACAATTGTATGTTTAAGTTTGGGTGGAAAAATAGCTTGTTGCATGAATGTTCCACACTTGATAAGGTCAATAAATCAGTCACACCTCCTCTCTTAGTAAAAAACCATTGTCTAATTATCATTTAAGAGTTGATTATAAGGTATAGTACAAGCTTCTAGTGAATGTATTGGATTAATCTCTATTGAATGTATTAGTTCATTTAAATTATGGTTGTCTTATTGAATGTAATCAATCCATCTATTATTTCATTTAAATTATGGTTGTCTTATTGAATGTAATCAATCCATCTATTATTTCATTTGAAAATAATTCTATATCTGTGCAACATTTGGATGTCTTTAAGTTCAACGTAGCAACAAGAATTGGGGCATATAAACTTGATCCATGCTAGATGGATCAAGGTTGGATGATGGTAGGCAAAGAATCCCAACTTGAGTATCAAAATCAAAGTTACAAATTTAAAATTTTCTTTTGAGTTTTCATTTTATTCATACTATATGCCATGCAATTTTAATATTGATATCCATTTTTAGATACCACGATGACCGACCGAAGACATCATCTAGAATCTTCAACTTTGGTAGGAAGATTTGCTCGAGCTATAGGCCTAAACATGTCACATGCCTCTCATTTTAGGAAAATCAATGGATAACGAGGTGTTCAATATTGACAATTATATCAATTTTATTAATCTTTGAATGCTTTATAAATTAATAATGAATTCTTTGTAAATGAGTCATGAATATATAAGTGAACATCTCTTTGCATGATTTAACCTAGATAATACCATCTCAACCGTTAGTCAAACAACATCTTTAACTGATAAAGAACAAGTTTTAGTTGCTTCTGCTAGGGTAAGTTCTGGTCTTCCATGGCGACCGCCTCGACCTCCTCTCCAGAAGGGGTCGCTTCTCTTGATGATAATTACAAGCGAGCCATTTCTGCTGCTATAGCCGCGAGATCTAAGGTAGATGCCTCCTCTGAGGAAAGGTTTGTTAAACTGGTTGTGGACCTTGAAGTCTCACTCTCCTCGACCGCCGCTAAAAGCAAGGTAGTAGCGTTATTTAAGAAAGGACTCATTGAACATTTTACGGGCTTGTGGCTGTCTCCTAGAGGCATTGAAATATGGTTAAATAAGAACTGGCGACCTTTAATCAAAAGCGAGGTGATTCAAAACTTTTGTGGAAAGGCATTCTATGCAAGGAAATTTTTAGGGGCAAAATTTCGCCAATTGGCTATTTTTGGGGCTTTTTTCAAAAAATAAATTCGCTATTTGGTCATTTTTAGTCTCTAATATCGCCTATATATACATAAAATATGTTTTTTTTTATCATAATATTTGCCAAAATTTACAAGTTTCAACAACAAATTGTATGTTTCATATTTAATATTTGCCTAACAATTTATATATGTGTTTTTTTCAATCCAAATTAATCGCCTAGAATACTATGCTTAAGTATACTTTTATAATCCTTACAAAATACCCTAATTCTATGTCTTTTTGCTTGAATTCAAGAAGGACAAAGATCTCATATTCAGAAACGATCCTTATTTCATGGGACTGAGAGGAATGTACCTGAATCAATGGAATGCTTCCTTTGACCCAGAAAAGGACATCCCCAATGCTGTTCCAATTTGGGTTAAGCTTCCTCATCTGCTGCTTCACTACTCGGGATACGATGACTTAAGGGCGATTGGGAACTCTCTGGGGAAATACATTGATAGATCAGAACCTAAACCCCCACTCTTCTCGTGCGCCAGAATCTGCGTTGAGGTGGACCTGGAGAATGGACTTTCTGAAGAAATAAAGCTTACTATGGATGGATGGTGCCATTTACAGAAGGTTGATTATGAACAAATCCCCTTTAAATGTAAATTTTGTCACGCGTATGGTCATTTTGCAAGAAAATGTGCAAAAAAGAAAGCACAAGAAGATGAGCTAAATAAGGAAGAAGGTTGGAACGTGGTCACAAAGAAGGGAAGAAAAGAACCTTAGAAGACTCAACCTCCACCTCCTCTGCCTCAACATCCCAAAGATGCTCCCTCCGGGAGCAGGTTTCAGGCTCTAGCCTCCTAGGAAGGTGTGGAGGAGGGAGAAATATGGGAAGAAAAGCCAGAGGAAGAAAAAGGACAACCCACTATTGAAGAAGAAGAAAATGGAAACATTCCAGCTACTGCTTCAACGACCCGTCTAGCCAAAGAGAATCGCTCAGAATCATCAGGGTCAGTGACTAGATCAAAATCCAAGATATCAAAAGAAGAATCATCAGAGATAAGGGAAGAAGAGAAAAAGCAACCGGGGAAAAAGGGTAGGAAATCTAACATGATGCATAGGGAGGAGCAAGCTGAGAAAGACAAAGCGAAAGGGAAACAAGCTAGTTTAGATCAACACATAAAGATCATCTCCACACCGGGAAAGAAACAAGTTGGGATAATAGAGAACTTGAAGGTTAAAAATCCATCTTCCATCTCTCGTAAATAATGAAAATAGTCTCCTGGAACTGTAGAGGATTGGGAGGGAAATCTAAAACAGAAGCCATAAAAAATATGATCAGAAATGAAAAAATATCTATAGTCCTCATCTATAAGACAAAAATGAACGAAGAAGACTGTAAAGTAACAATGAAAAAGATATGGAAGAATAGTGAAAGTAGCTCGGTTTCAGCAGTAGGAAGCTCCAGGGGAATCTCCATTTGGTGGGATACCCGTAGATTTTCTTGAATAGAAGAGTGGAAGAATCCTAACTGGATAATGGTAGAATTAAAGGATCAGGAAGAGAATGAGATAATCCAAATATGCAATGTCTATGGACCGGTTCTTAAACACAAGAAGCATGATTTTTGGATTTCCCTTGAAAACCTTCGAAGACTGGATTTGCACCATCGAAGTATTGTTGCAGGGGACTTTAACACTACTATATCCCCATCAGAAAGAAGAGGAGGAACAAGAATCAGGGATCCCTATGGGGAGAATATGGAAGACCTGCTAGCTTCCTGGAATCTTATAGAAATTAAGCCCAAGAAGGAATGTTTCACATGGAGAAATAAGAGAATAGGCCTAGGCCATATTGTGGCGCGCCTCAACATGATCTTGGTAAGTGAATTCTTTTTTCTTAAAAGCACAATTCCTATTTCTAGAATTTTACCTTCTTCAATTTCAAACCACAAGCCCATTCTCCTTGGATTTGTGCTTCCGGATCTAGGCGGTCCTCTTCCCTTTAAAGTCTGTCCAACCTGGATAAAAGAGGAAGAGTTGTTCAAACTAGTCAAAGAAGCATGGAGACCCTTTGTTTCTGATTCCCCAGGTTATATATGGGAGGAAAAAATCAGAGCTACCAATACAACCATTAAAATCTAGGAAAAATCCCGAAGTGATTCGACAACCGTCCAAAGAGAGAGGATACAGGAACTGAAAAAATTGCAAGAAGAAATGGAACATTGCAAAATCACTGAAGCAATAATATCAAAAGAGAAAATACTAGGAGAGGAGATCCAGAAATTGGAAAAAAAGGAGGAAGAAGAATGGAGAATAAAATCCAGAAGTCTCTTGCTAAAGGAAGGAGACAAAAACACTAAATACTTTCATAACCACACAAAGAAAGAATTAGAAGAAACACCATTTTGGAATTGGAGAATGGAAATGGGGAAAAAATATCCTCCGCGCAAAGAATTAAAGAGGCTACTTTTAGACATTTTCATTCCTTGTACCAAGAATATGAAGAAGAGCTGGAGGACCGTGAAGCTCTCTGCAAACACATCCCCACTCTCGTCTCGAGGGAGGAAAACTCTCTCCCAATTGAACAAATTTCGGAGGAAGAGGTCAAACCAGCCATATGGTTCTTACATCCTGAAAAGGCCCCTGGGTTGGACGTGTTCCCAATCTGCTTTTATAGAAGATATTGGATTATTATTAAATCTGATCTTTGCAGAATGCTAAATTGTTCAAAGGGGAGAGACAAGCTTGGAGGGGCCACAAACTCTTCCTTTATACATTTGATTCCAAAAGAAAAAAATCCTACTTCCTTAGAGATTTCGTCCCATCTCACTTTGTAATGCCTCTTACAAGATTCTTTCTAAAATTATAGCCAGTAGATTGAAGAAGCTTATCCCCAATATTATCTCTGAGAACCAAGGAGGATTTATAGATGGAAAACATATAACTAATAATATCATTTTGGTTCAAGAAGCCATTCATTCCATCTTTAGCAGACATGAAAAAGGTATGGCAATTAAATTGGATTTAGCTAATGATTTTGACTGGGTAAATCATGGTTTTCTCTTCAAAATATTGGAGCACTTTGGATTCTCCTCAAACTTTATTAGGTGGATAGGAGCGTTCATAAGTCAGCCATGGATAGCTCCTTTGGTAAACGAAATACCTATTGGATTTTTCAAAGCTTCAAGGCGGTTAAGGTAGGGGTGTCCTCTCTCCCCCCTCCTTTATATTATTGCAGCTGATGCATTGAGTAGGCATCTTAATTGGCTTTCTGATTGTGGACAATTGCGTAGTATCAACATAACAAGAGGGGTAAGATCCGTAAATCATGCTCAATTTGCTGATGACACTATTCTCCTTGGAAGTGCCACATCTGTTACAACAAAGACTTTTAACTCAGCTCTTTATTCCTTTCTGAATGCCTCTTGAGGGATGACAATCAAAGAAAAATGAAAAATATACAGTTGGAACTGCTCTCCTTAGCACCTGTATGAGATCTCTAGAATCCTTGGCTTCTAAGGTATCAATAACTAGACCTCCTTTAAATACCTTGGCATTCCTATTACTTTGAAGAAAAGAATCCCCCGGGCCCGGGGAGAAGTCCTGCAAAAATTAAAAAATTGTATCCTCTCTTGGGGATTCAAATGGCTGAACCTTGCAGGGAAAATAACTCTTCTGAAAGCAACTCTATCTTCTATTGCAATTTTTCTATGCTCTTGCCTCCTTACCCTGGTGGGATTTTTGAATAATGTGAGCAAGCTTCTTAGGATTTTCCTTTGGCAGGGAAAATAACTCTTCTGAAAGCAACTCTATCTTCTATGCCAATTTTTCTATGCTCTTGCCTCCTTACCCCGGTGGGATTTTAGCGAATGTGAGCAAGCTTCTTAGGATTTTCCTTTGGTAGGGTGGCAAGGAAGGAAGTAAGAAATTCCATTTAGTTAAATGGGAAACTGTCAGGAATGAGACCAGCAAAGGAGGTGTCGCCATAAGAGAACCAAGGCTGGTTAACATGGCTATAGGAGGAAAAATTCTATGGAGACTCGTCACAGGGAAAAATGATTGGTGGAAGCAGGATATCTGTAAGAAATAGCTCCAGAATATGGGATCTTTGTAAAGCGGCTGCCAACCTAGTTCGAGAGGAACTTCACTGGGTCCCTGGAAACATAAATAAGATTAACATCTGGAGTGATAGGATCTTGAACAACCCCCCTCTTGAGGAGCTTGAGGAGTTGAAGGAAATAAAGGAGTGTCTAAGTGAAAAAGGATTCAACACTTTGTACGATCTCTCAAGATGGCACATAAATGGGAATTGGAAGAGCTAGAAGAGAATTGAGATTCCTGAGCACTTATTTGCTGGATTCAACAAACTCATTCTTGAATTAAATATGAGGGCACTAGTTCATAAAAATGAAAGGGAATCCATAGGCTGGGGGAAACAAGGTAAGTATAGTGTGACAAAAGGATACAGAACTTTGCTAAACAATCTATTGGTTCCCCCCTTTGATGGGATTTGGAAATGCATCTGGAAGCCATACTGTCCCTCTAAATTGAATTCCTTTTCATGGCTCCTGGTACACGGGAAAATTCTCACAACAGAGAACTTGAGAAAACGGGGCATTGAAGGCCCCAATAGATGCATCCTTTGTAAAGTCAAGGAGGAATCAATTCAACACCTGTTCATAGATTGCCAATTTCAAAAAATGTTTGGGATGATTTCATGAAGGAACTTGGGCATATACTTCCAGAACAAGTTAGCAACTTCTACAGGGGATGGGATTTCTACTATCCCAGGACTCTAAAGTATAAAAATATTTTGAAGCAACTATGGAGTGTAGCTCCCAAATACATAAACTAGCGGATTTGGCTCTTAAGGAACAAGGAAATTTTCAAAGGAAGAAAAGCTGAAGTCAAAAGAGTTGCATTGAAAGATCAAATGAAAATGAAGGAATTTTTCTTCTCCCAGGGAAAATACATACTGGGAAGTGAAGCTCTCTCTTCTATTGAACTTAGCTGGGTTCACAACTTTGTGGGCCCAAACTCCCTTCAGTCCAAATTTTATCTCAAAAAATATTGTTGGGTCATCGATCTCTCACCTTCGGATTTTCAAGCCTGGATCAAGACTCATAAAAAATTCTCTCTGTTCTTTGATGGGGCCTTGAAAGGAAATCCAAGGGAGGCAGGTGCGGGCGTAGTCATTTTTGATCAAGGTGGAAATGTTATTAAAACTGGTGGAAATGTTATTAAAACTTATGCTTGGGGTCTGGGCAAGAGAACGAATAATTATGATGAGTGGATGGTGCTGT
Organism: Larix kaempferi; assembly: GCA_027924585.1. Taxonomy (NCBI): domain Eukaryota; kingdom Viridiplantae; phylum Streptophyta; class Pinopsida; order Pinales; family Pinaceae; genus Larix; species Larix kaempferi. The sequence goes on from BSBM01000931.1 coordinate 11,546,932, forward strand.
CTCAAGGAATAGAGTGTATGTATGACCTTCAAGTAGAGGAATTCATTATTTGCGGTGACTCTCGAATTGTTTTTCAATCCATGAACAACTTGATTCATAGGATAGTAGCAAAGAATAGCATTCAAAAAAGAATTATTCATTATTTTCCCAACCTCTCTCACATCAAATTTATCATATTAGAAGGGGGCTAAACACTAAGGCGAATCATTTGGCCAATGTCGGCGTTAGGCTCAAGGAATGGGAGTCATCCCTTGATAGTCATCACACCATTCCCAAATGGTGTTGCAACTTCCAATACCCCACTTAATGTCTACGAGGCTCGAGAGAACGTGCCATATAGGCGAAGGTTGCTACCAGATACACATCTCGACAGATGGAAGGCTAGAGATTTCCTTTGGCACGGATAGATCTGGACTCTTCTATTCCCCATTAAATTCACACATTCCCTGTCATGCCAGGAAGATGGGAAGTTGGTACAAAAATTACAGCAGAATGATGGATTTTCCACCGCCGATAATTCAGTGGGAGGATATATGGGAGATTCAACTGCTCTTTCCTCATCTTATGTGCTTTGAAAACACTGCATGCAGTGAGAATTCTCTAGATATCAAAGACATTGAGATGGCACAGAAAGGCTTCTCGAGGAAGAAAGGCTCGAACCCAAGTCACCCCGAGGAAGAATCTGGATGGAATTATGTTGCTAAGAAGATTAATGCTCTCAAGGAAGGAATGACGGACCTCCGGAAGATGAACCAGTGTATTTTTGAAGTGGGTAAGGCCTGCTTGGAGGAATCAAAGCAGACGGGTTTGCATTTGACGTGTTTTGAAATGCGCTTGGAGGATGCTGAAACTGGATATCGCGTTCAGAATTGGGAAGTGTAAGAGTTGATGAGGACTGTGGAAGAAATGGAGTAAGTTCTGAGTGCAAAGTTGGATGGGGTCAGTGGAAAGTTGGCGGATCTGCGTAGGATTATACAGAGCGCAAACATGAACGTTGTTGAATGTCACGAGAGCCGGTTCAACCAGTTGAAAGAGATAATGGAAGCATTGCAGGTTGACGTTAACGTACTCTACCCCTGGAACCGCAAACCAGAAGGAGAACGTGTAGAGGACTTCCCCATGGACGAGGCATTGATTTCTCAGCCCAAAGTAGAAGAAACTAAAACTCAAGAATGAAGTCTTTTTCTCTCCCTTTTGATTTAAAGCTCTAGATGTTTTTTTGTATAATCCGGGTTAGGCAATTTATAAGAGTTTACATAATTAGAAGTAGGAGGTCAAAATTTGTTAAATTATGTAAAACGGTTGAGTAGATGGAAACCTCTGTAGCTCTATTCTGCACTGAAACTTTGTTTTTTGGACTATTGGCCCTTTTTTCAGCCCTGGGGGCGTATGTATCTTTCCTTTTATATAATATAATTCCTTTTCTCGTTCCGGTTATTTTTTTTAACCTAGATAATGATGCATTATTTTCTTTTAACTAGTTGTATTTGTGTGTTTTAGGAAGAAAATAAATAGTGTAGTTTATATCTATCACTTTTCGTTAGTAAGTGAATTAGTATTACTAGATGCACATGTTGACTCTAATTTTGTGAAAGATAACACTAATTGGTTGAGAGAATAATGTGAATGGTAGGTGTCAGCATAAATTTATTCGTCAATAATCCTATAAAATTGAATTTGCCCTCAAATTTACACTTTAGTTATGGACATAGACGAACTTTCTATCTTGGACAAATATGTCACTCCCCTATTCTATTCCATTTTTAGTTTTAAAAAAATGTGATTTCTTGTTGTCTTCAATATCAATTTTGGTACTAATTTCTTAGACATGATAATCATCTATATGTCTCATGTCATACTATTTTCCCATTCATTAGAATTCCCTAAGTCCATCAACTTTAAACCCTAAAGCTTACTTTACATTATCGCTTGGATATATTTGATCAATTTTGATATATAAGTTTGTGTCATCTGGTTAATTATAGAGTATATTACACTAGGTAATTTCCCACATAAACCCATCTACAGAATTGAAATGTGCTCAAGGATTTGGACATATTTGATTATGAAGGCACGAAAGATACAAAAACTTTAAAAAAGTGTTCCATTATGTTAAAAAGAAAATTTAATCATAAAATGATTGATTCATTAGCTCATCTCCTCTCATAAGAGTGAATCCCCCGTTCATCAATTTAGTATATCACTTTTTGAAGGGATTTTTATATATAATGTTTTTATTTTTTGAGCAAGAGAAAAGAAACACTTCTCTTTATCTATTATAGTGCTAGTAGTACTTTCATGAACAAAAATGCTTTCTTGATAATAAGACCACATAAAAATAACACTAAGTATTGAGAGTACGATATTGAACCTCATGTTTTTGACTTATCTATTGTGGAGTTTAGATATAGAGGAATTTGTCTAAGTAAAGAAATATTATCAATATACAATATTAATAAAATTTAAAACTACAGTGCTCACTCTCGCCAAGCACTACAATACTTCATCCAAATAGAACTGTAATACAAAACTCAAAGTTATATAAAGAAGAGAAATACAAAGTAAGGACATTTGTGGGCCCTTATTGTATAATATATTGTGGTTCACTCTCTTCAATCAACTTAATACAACTTTTAAAGTTATAAAAGGAAGATAAATATAGAGTGTGGACATTCCAATGACCCATAACCCTTTCCTTTCAATGAAAAAACTCCAAAGAACCATCATGGTTATTGGAGCCTTAAATTGTAAAGTTTTTGTATCTTTCTATTCATCCTCTATTTGAGATAGTATGCTTTATAGCACTTCCATTCTTTATTGACAAGGAATATTTGAGTTATTGTCCCTTTTAAAGTCACTCTTTCAAGGATGTTAAGATGTGTGCACATCTCATGAAGAAGAAACTATTGTCTAAATATTGAATCCTTTATGCTTATTATGTTTATTGTTTAAAATGGAAAAAGAAATATATGAAATACTAGTTTTTGATATTAATGTTGAGTTATGAACATGGGATTGACCATATTATGTCTTTCAAAGCTGTCAAGAATTAGAATCTAGATAAATAACTCATTTTTTATAGTAGAACCACACATATTGGTGTATTGTTAAAACCATGAGGACAACAAAAAGCATTTCCAATCACATTTGTTGGAAATATCTTATAATGACACTTCAATGCAATTCGTAAATTTCACCTTCTTCTGAGAAGGTTTCTTAGATGTTAGCCCTAGAATTTTCAGTCTTTAAGACTATTGTAAATTAGTGTATAAAATAATAGTGGAAATATCACAATAATTTAATTCTAACAACCCCAAACTTCATGGAGAAATGATACCAAAAATTGAGATAAGTTTCAGCCCCTTCTAGGATAAATTATAAGCCAATAACCATATATGATTTTGTAGCTTAACAAAATTAAATAAAGCAATATAACTGCAATAAACAAAGCCCCTTATATTCTCCCTTTAGATGTTAAATCAATTAACAATTTTCTCTTATAGTGGAAATATCACAATAATTTAATTCTAACAACCCCAAACTTCATGGAGAAATGATACCAAAAATTGAGATAAGTTTCAGCCCCTTCTAGGATAAATTATAAGCCAATAACCATATATGATTTTGTAGCTTAACAAAATTAAATAAAGCAATATAACTGCAATAAACAAAGCCCCTTATATTCTCCCTTTAGATGTTAAATCAATTAACAATTTTCTCTTTTACTCATGTCAAATTGACAAGACATAAATCACTGTAAATAGCAAAGCATAAAGAACATATAATTGAAAATTCAAATTTGAAAATGGCACAAGAGACGAACAACTGAAAACTTCATATATAAGCTCAAGGTGAAGTACAAGTAAATACCACAACCTTCTCTCAAGGCTAGTACACAAATCCAACCATCCAAAAAATCCCTAGTTTGTGTAAATCATCAAATCCTCGCTCAACCAAGAAGAACCAAGTACAGCAACATCCTTAGCCCCCCTTTTTTACTTTTCAGATTAGGTCACGCTTTTTTAAGGGAAAACTATGATAGGGTCCAAGATTTTTAGGAGAAAATTGCGACCTATTTGACATGGTAAATTTTTTACTTTTCTTTCGTTTTTTTGGTCATATTGTTGAGGTTATATGGAGATTAATGGGAAGAAAATAGGACCACTACTGCCGGTGATGGTGTATAATGGTTATGGAACTCATGACAAGGTAGGTGCGAAAAACTAAGTTGTTAACACTAAGGTTTTAGGACAAAACCCCAATGTCCAATTTCTAAGGGTAAAAACCTAACCCTAGAACTCCAAGATGCTCTGTAATGTCCCTTATTAGGAATTTTATTAAAATTGCAATTTTCCACTTTTTTTCCCTAGTTCGACCTTTGACTAGTTTTGATCTTTAGGGCCCAAATTTGCCCCAAATGATCCCAAATCTTCTGAGAAGGTATATGAATGATATCAGAACATAAATATGTGTTTCAGGGATGCCTTTGGAACTTTAAAATACTTCTGCAAATCCTCTTTCAATTCTGATCAATGTAGGTAACTTTACTAGTGATTTTCCTTTTACTAGTATTGGTCTCTAGGTCTCAAATTGACTCCAAATGCCTTCAAATCTTCAAGGAAGGTGTATGAATGATATTAGAACTTGAATATGATGTTTATGGATGACATATGTCCACCAAAAGACCTCTGCAAACTCTCTTAAGATTTTGGACCAATTATGCAATTTTACTAGTAATTTGGGGTTCAAATCCCCCTGGGGTAAGTACTGAAAATGGCTTCCCAAATGCCTCCAAACCCACTCAAATTTATGAAAAGAGGTATGTAATGTGTTAAGTATTTTATTAAAGTCTCATATGCACATTTAATGGATTATTACAATTGTTCTCACCCTCTCCCATTCAACTGCAAAAATCCCCAATTCGACCCTTGGGGAAATGGCACTATTTCACCTCCCAATACAACTAAACTGAGTAAAAATGCTTCAAATGCTCAAGTACAGTACATGAAACTTGTAGAAGACATCCATGGCAGTATATTGATCACAAATATATCAGAGAATCATCCATTCATTCGAAATCATCAGCATTACATTGATTCACAACAAGGTAGTGGGGAAATGACATCGTTCTTTCATTAAAATTGAGATTTATACATTTCTACTTGGAATTTCGACCTGAAAATTTCTGAGATAAAGAACAGAGTATTTAATTCATATTACAAAAGAAATGGGGCATTAAAAGCTTCCCCAAAGAGTACAATAGCTCACCAAAAATGCCCTCCCTCAAGAATCAAGAATATGCCATCAAAACTGGAAATGGTTGAAGGAGTGAGCTGCAATAGAAGAAACCAAGATCTGCCTTGTATCTTACACCTGCAAATAAAGACTCCATTAAAGCTCCAAATGAAAAGTCTGAATGGCCTTTCCAATTACCAACTTGGATGGGAATCTTTCACCCTCGAAATTGGCTAAGGCAAGAAACTAGTCATCCACTAGCTCTCCCTCTTCACAAATGCAATTGCAAATTCTACAAATGATCAAAAGCTGCTTTCCTTCTTTGTTATTGACATTTATAAAGTTCTAATGTCCTCCATGGGTCGAATTCCTTCCAAGAGACTCATGCCAACTCAAGTTGGGAAGAGATTCCAAAGAACGCCACTTTTACACCAATTCCTAGTCTCCCACTTCCACCAAATCACATGTGGGAGCATCTTAGCTGCCCTAACACCCTTGAGCGCCCTATTGGAGTCTATTTTTAGCCCTGACATGTCATATATGTCATATGTCAGCCTTCAGGTCTGATTTGTGTCATAGGTGTCATAGCATCTTCATCATTGTTGTCATAGAGCTAGGGAATCTAGCCCAAGTGTCTCACTAGCTCCAAATTGCCTCTTCCTCTTCCATGGGAGTTACTCTGCCTCTATATTTTGACCTTGGATGAGTCATGCCATGAATAATACCTTTTGGACTCCCCCAAGTATGTTACTATTCACCTTGAATTCGAATTGGTGAGAGAATGATGCCAAGTGTAGTGGGGAAATCTAGCCATATGTGGGTCCCACTTCCTCCATGTGTCTTCATGATCAAATTCCACTTTGATTTTCACTTGTATATATTTATTTATCTCCTTTATTAAATATTTATGCCATTCTAATGTTCAAACATAATTTATTATCCCCATTATTCCAAATCCCAAAGCTTCCACCCCAAACCTAGGAAACTAGTAATTTTCCTCCTTGGCAATTATTTGACCTTTAGCATCAATTTGACAAACTCTAATGAATAGGGCCAATGTTATTACGCCATTTTGACCCAATGCCAAATTTGGGACATGACATGCTCCAACAAACAAAAGAATACCAAGAAACCCTAGCACATCAAGAAAGAGAGAGAGAGGGATACTAAGTACAAGTGAATATCACAGAGAGAGAGATGTGCGCCTTCTCTTTGTCACATCTCATTACAAGAGTGAATACAAGTGAGTAAATGAATATGATATGGAAAGTATCTTGCCATCCTCTATTTATATGAAAGGTTATAAAGGCCAGCAATACTCCGTGGGCCTAAGACATGTCCTTGAGCTTCATCGGACTTTGCGTTCCAAGAATTCTATAAGTATTAACCTTTCAATCTAATCTTCGACAATCATTCCTCGAACACCCAACACCCCACAACTTCATCGGCTATCTTGTATGGGGACTATCTCATCAAATAATCCATTATGGATTGTATTCACAGACCCCTAATAAGTCTTTCCCGATGACGTTTCAACCAATGACTTTCATCAAAATAGATAGACCTGCTTTTGCAATAACAACGCTGTTGAGAACTCCCGAAATTTGTTGCTTGACAATAAGACCACCCTATTGGAAATGTCCTATCGGAACTCCCTCCGATGCACATATTTTGAAGCCCCGATAAGCGTCTCCTGAAAGGGTCTATATCGAATATGTCTTATCGGAACTCCCTCCGACACTTCTTTTATAAATCCTTGATAAGGATCTTACGAAAAGGTCAGTATCGAACTTGTCTCGTTGGTATTTTCACATTAGCGTCACGATCGAGTTCCATTGAAGGTTTTCCCCTTGAAAATGCATATCCGATAAGGCTCACGTCGGACCCCTACCCATCAGACCTAGCTATTCAGGTCAACCTAAACTTTTCAGAGTTATCCTATATACTGTCCCCCTGTAACCACTGATGATTACTCCTCAAAATCGGTTGGCTGATAGAGTATCAGATATCCTGATCAAACTTATAAAATAACTGTTGCAAAAACTCAACTTCGATGATCCCAGGAAAATCCAACCTTTAATGTGCTATATCCCGAGGAATTAATGGATGGGATAACCTACATGTGACATTAGACCAATCACAAACTTATCCTCGTCATGAAATTAACTGTAGAAGATTATGAAACTTGGGACATTAAAGGGAGTAATTTAATGTATATATTTACCTCTTTAATTTGTTGAGAAAGCTTGCGTTGCAATGTTGCCTCCTTACTTGATTCACTATTGAACTTGCTTCCCAGCTCAATCCTTATGTTTTCATTTTGTATATCAATAGCAGAGACCCTGATTCCTATTTTTGCTCAGATTTCGTCGCATTCAAATGTCAAAGGTACACGGTCGTAGGGGATCCCGACTGTAGTAATTAAAGAATGGTGGGATGAGGAAAACATTCACATAAAAATAAAATTGCAATTAAAGTATGTTGTCTGATACTTTAAACGCATGCACATATTGCTCACTGCCATGATTTGTTGACTGCACGAAGAAGAGCGGTCTTCACACTCCAGAATCGAATGGACACTTGTAGCACATGATGTAGGATAAATAGGGTAGAAATTCAATTGGGCCAACATCCTATCATCAAACATATTGAAGGTTTCCAGAGCTTCCAAAGAGGTACATAAAACCAAAGCCCCTGATTTTTTCATGTCAACTTTCCTTGTTGATTCTGTTTGTTCTACAAACGCCTTTCCACATATGGATTGGGACTCGGAACCATAGTTTATCCCCTGTATAGGTTTACTGTAACACATTGTGGGATTCCAACTTTAGAATCCACTTTTATGGCATTTGTGATCATTTCCCGACCCCATTATATACTATTATCTTCAACAATCTTGCTTTGACGTTAACCAAGGAAGGCCTGTAGACCCTGCAAAAAATTGGTCAATGGTACATCTAGGAGTTTTTCACCTACATTAGGGTTTTCTGCATTTTGGTCTCTCCTCATCTATTGCCTAGATATGTTCCTTATAGGTTAATCCTCATGGAGATCACCTATCAATAGTATGATCAAAGGAATTATGAGGAACTAATGGGAAAAATCCAGGACAATCACCAGAGGGAAATACTTCATGGGTTTCAGGTAGCCTCTCAGAATGTGCCTAGGGTAGAGAGACAAGTAGCTTTTTATGTTGAAACAGAACATGATGCAGCTAAGAAGGAAGCAAAAAAGCTAAAATAGAGGCTTTGATTAAAAGTTTTTAGAGGTCAAGGAAAAATAAAATCAGAAGCAAGATGTGCAAACATCTCATAAATATTAAGTGACATAGAAGGATAGAAGGGAGGCAAATGATTCCTGAAAGAGAGAAGAGAATGAAAGGTTAAATGTAGAGAAAGAGAATGAAAGAAGAAGAAGTGTTAGCATTTGATATCTTGGTGGCACTCCTGCATCAGGTGCCTAGGTGCAGGGGTCAATAACTTGGAGTCTCATTAATGTTCTTAAAGTTACTTTATTAATGTGTTTTTATTAAAGTACCTTTTTGATGTGACTTTATGATTTAAAAGTGAGTCGCACTTTATTATGTTTCTAAAGTGACTTTAAGTCATAAAGTGTACTTTTTAAATATTTAGGGTAATATGACTTTTCAAAAGAAAAATTTGTTGTAAAGTTCACTTAGGAGATTTAAGTGAGTGAGAGATTAGATCCCAACCATAGATCTCTTGGCCAAGATCTAATCTCGTCCATTGAAGTTGAAAAGTCATGAGAGTAACCCTAATAGGGTAAATAAAAAGTGAATGAGTCTCCATTCTTTCACACATTCCAAGAGAGCAGCTTGGAGAGGCACGAGTTTCTAGAGGAGTGAGGAGAAGTTGAACTGAGGAATAGTGAGAAGGCTGGGCACTGAAGAGGGTGCACTTCCCTAGGAGAGGAGCACGCATCCCTGGGAAGATTCCAGCATTATTTAACAGCAGCAAGAGGGGATCGATTCCTAAGGTAGAGAGCACAGTCTATAGTGATGTTTTGCATCAGAAGAGTGGTAGTTCAGTATAGCTGAAGAGAGGAGTTTCAGACTGCAGAAAAGTGAGGCCGTACAGTCATCAGATTGCATAGAAAATGAGGCAGCCTGTGGGCACAGTTTTCGAGGTGATCTTCTTCTGAGTTTTTTGTCTTATTTCTGCACAAACTCCAGTGTATATTTCTGATGTACTATTTACTGTAAATTTCAGTCATTTACAGTCATTTCTGAGCACTAAACAGGGGTCTGTATGGTCACAGTCAACTGAGATTTTCATGCTCAGTCAATGCTGGAAATCACTGTGTAATTTCTTGATGTAATATGCTACTGTTACACTCTCTGTAATATTCCTTAAGAGCTCAATAAAGACTCTCCCTCTTGACTGGTTTTTTCCCCGAAGTTTGGGGTTTTTCCAGGTTCATGGTTGACCAAAAATCACTGTGTTTATATGCTGCTTACTGCATGCTGGTACATTTTTTTTCTGTGCATGAATTTTTATGACAGTCTGCTGGTTATTAAGTTTTTCCGCTGCAAAATGTACTTTACAGACAGTATATTAGCCTACAGTCAAGTTAATTTTAATGTTTGATAAATGTGCATGACTTGTGCTTACTGTTGAGGTCAATATCAGTGGTTTGTAAAGTGTTTGACATTAGATTACAGTTGGCTGTTAAGTGGGCAGATTCTGAGTTTTTGTTGTCATTTTTCAACAAGAAGAATCCCAAAAGGTTGAAGATGAAAAAATAAAAAGAAAAATAGGAGAAATAGAAGGAAGAGGAAGAAGAAAAGAGAAAGGAAGCAAAAACCAAGAAGATGAATCAAACATAGAAGTCGAAAAATTAAAGCAAATCACAGTGCTTACACTCAATGCTTTTTGTTGATCCTGGTACCCCCAATCTCCACCTTAGCAAGAGTATCTTCTTCCACAGAACTCACAAACATTGATGATAATGTGGTTTCATTGGGGATTATTATTTCAATAATCTAGTAAATGTGTTGTCAAAAGACCCTCCAAAAAATAGAAGGTAGGAGGAACCCCAAACAATGTGATAGTTTGGGACATTGCCAATAAATATCCCCAAGAAATCGAAGTCAACACAACTCCTTTGTGAGGGGAAATTGCTAATGCTAACGTTGTGACAGTTGGAGGTGTTAACTTGTTGGTGGATCAATGTAAGGAACATGTAAATTCCATTAAGGAGAAGTTAGCAGAAGCCCAATTCCAACATAAGGAAGGAATAAGTCAGCAGATAAGGCAACATGAAGAATAGATTGCATCTTTGAGATGTGAAAATGAATATACAATTCATAAATTGCAGGAAGAGCATAGACAAAAAATAATTGAATACCAGGGACATAACCATTCAACAATCAATGTTGTCAAAGAAAAAGCACTCAAGGAAAATGAAGATCTAAGGGAAGCACATAAAAGGTTATTCATTCATTTGGAGGAGATACACCAATAATATGATAAATTGACCAAATTATCAGATCAAGTAGAACTACAAGAGGATGAATGGAATATTCTGCATGATAAGTTTGATGAAATCATGGATTGGCAAAGACAATATAAAAAATCTCCTGAAGCACTCCCACGGATAGATCAAAAGTAAAAATACAAAACTCAAATATTGTTGGGTTCATGGAAGGTTGCTTGTGAATAAATCACTGAAACTATTCATGTTGCTAATTGATCCTCTTTAAGATTTGGAATTCTTCTAATGATGTTCTTGATAAATTTGATATGCTTGCTCTAGATGACTTGAGTCTAGATGACCCGTGCAAGTTAAAGATTGTTGATGTGGAATAGTATCGAGATGAAAACAAAGATTCCATCAATCAACTAACCGAGGCAACTGAAGATGTATTGAACAACTTATTGTCGAGTCCAATCAAACTGGCCACTTTGTCTGATGAATGTGTAAAGAGAGCCAAAAAATGACTTAGAATGAGAGGTTGCAGTGAAACTTTATGATGGAGAGTTGCAGATGGAAAGAATGAAGTCCGATAGGGTTCCTTGAGTCTTCAAAATTCACACACTATGGAAATCCTTCGTGGAAGGATTAAAATAGATTAATTTTTGTAATTTTTTATAATTGGATTTTAGTTATGTATTTTAGTGATAACAATTATCATAATGTCCCCTAGCTATGAATTTAAAAGGAAGATAATAAGAATCATAAAATGGGGGCGGGGGGTGTGGTAGGCGATTCTTTTTCAAAATATTATGTACATTATTGTCAGGATCGACTGAGGAGGAAATCCCAAAGTGACCGTTGGAGGCATTTTTGTTGCCATAATATAAAGATTGATCTTTTATGTTTTGGTGAAATTATTTATGGTTGTGTGTTTATTGAATATGAATGGGAGTTATTTTCTTTTTAGTCAATGATGCATGCATAACTCACTTCTTCTATCACTGCAATTAGATTTTAGATTATGTAATTTTCAATTAATTATTTATTGATATTGCGTAATTGAGTATAAATACTCAGGTTCTGATAAATTATTTTTTAGTATATTTTTGGTTGTATTTACTTCTAGAATCTAATCTCCCTCCTTTACAATTTTGCTCTTGATCCGGATTAGATTAGTTTTATTTTTAAATTTTTTTATAGGATAGATTTATATTCAGAAAATAAATTTGCTTTAGATTAGGCTGCTAGTTAGATCAAATTGAAAAGAAAAATCCATAATTGCAAAACTATAGTGCCTGTCGAGCCCACATATCAGTCGGATAATGTCATCCTAAACATGACCAAGCTTAAGTCGGATAATGCCATCCTAAACATGACCAAGCTTAATTGGGGCTCACAATTAGCAATTCTCTCTTACTATTGACTCGGGTCATTTTGAATCGTTAACAAATTGGCACTAGAAGAAGGGCCTAAAGATGAATAGATAATGAAGAAAAATTAAACCATGAACTTGTACATTCTTCTTCCACTCTGCAAAGAAACTCCACATAGCTCACTGATCCCCAAACTTCCTAACTTGAGAGCCAATTTTCAACCCATGGGTGACACTGGTTCAATCCCCTATACAATTTCTTAGTCATTGAGGCACATCCCAACAACACGCTACAACTCATGCCTCAATGCGGACATGATCTCCGGGGATCCCTCTATTGTTCCAAACCCCTCGAGTCATAATCCAATAATTAAGTAGATATTTCGATCTGTCACCTATCGAATACCCTATCCCTATTAGAAACTGACAATGTAATGCCTTCATTGGCATTATAAATTTTAATATAATTAAACATAGATTTTGTGACTAAACAACAAATAATCAAAGTGTAACCATAACAACATATAAGCAAAATATAAGCATTTTGCAATAGCATCAAATAACTTAGAATTTTTTTAAAACTTCATTGGTGATTCACACAACATAAATTAACGTCATAAATCATGTAGCAATAGCATCATATGATAATTTTACAACAACATATAAACAATTTAAAATCACAAGAAAAATACCTCGTTATAAGAATGGTGACGGAGTCCAAACTGAGCAAGCCTCCCTCTTCCACTCGAGTTGCTTCCATCTTCATTGCCCAAAAGCGGGACCACGGTTTTACCTCCCAGCCAACTAGGGGCCTAGCTGGCTCCCTAGCCCCAGGAAGCCATTGAACGGTCCCATCCAAATGGCCTCCTGGCCCTCCGTGCCCGAGACCCCCAAAGAACATAACAGTGATGCACTAGTAGGCTATGTATCAAATCTTCCAAGAGTTCTCAAACTCTTCCAACTCTTCCAAACTTCTCATACCCCAAATTATCCAAAATACCTCTTCCTATCGAAATTCTTACCAAAATATCCTTCCAGGGAAAAAGACTCCCCTCTTCCAATCTCAAGTCTCCTATTTATATAAAAACTCCTCATCATCCTCCTCATCCATGAATAAATTCCAAAAATAATAGTCAACAATCAATAAATTCATTTTCTAGAAAAATATAGCAATTTGATTTAAATAATTAAAATAGTAATAAACATGGTTGCAAAGTCTTACTTGTCATGCTCCCTTCTTAATGCAACTATGACAACTCTTTTCTAAAAATTTGTGCAAATCCTATCTATCCATTTATTTATATTATCCTTTCATTCATAAGTCAAATAAGATATTTTCATATACTATATTATACTATGACATAATTTATATTAAATGTATATAATTATATATGTAATTCAATAATACAATCAATTTATGTAAATCTAAAACATATTTGACAAGTCAACAACTCATACTTTCAACACACAAGTAATACTTTCAACAATTCATCAACCAATATACTATTAGCTAATATAACCATATCAATTTATTCATCGATCGACCAATCATAGTATTGTACTCACGAATTGGCGTATGCATGGCCAGTGCACACGTCGTAAGCGTGGGTACTAATAATCACATTTAATGCTCCTAATAGATCATTATTACATGATCACAAACAACACATAGAAGAATAATTAAACAATGCATCATTCATCATTCATAATCATTCATACATAAGCAATAAGACATTTAATTAAATAAACATAGTGATGAAATCCAGCATATAATCACGATAGTTAATAAAAATCAAGAACACCATCCAATCCATCATTGGTCCCATCCATCCCATCAGTACTCCAACCCCCTAATCACCACTACTTCCATCTCCTGACCTCACCATCCCATCCTCTGCTGGAATATACCATGGAATCTCGACTACGCATATGACCATGTATATAACCCGTAAGTGGAAGTGTCGATCGACCACATCGACCAAGCTTCTCCAGCAGGCACCCACTAGTCGTCATCACACATCCATGGGAGCGTGCTAAGTACAGCCCTCCCACGACTCTGGGTTTCAGAGGTTCGATGGTGGGAAATGCCTCCACCCCTCCTAATAGTACTAGGGTCAACGCCCTAAATCAACCATACTATACCATCACTGATCTAAGGGGTCCCGTCATTGAAAAACCACTTTGGGAAAATCTCAATGCCTGTCAAAACTCACACTCACCCACACGTCATAGAAATATTGGAATTCACAATTAAATAGCATGGAATTTGATATAACATCATTATACTCATGATGTTCAAGACATCTCGTGCCCTTTGGAAATATAGGAATCTGCCTATCTCATAGCCAATCAACATGTGGAATAGTTCATCATTAACATGAAACATATATGTAGCCATACCCAACTCTTTCAAGTGCCAATCCATATCACTAATACGACATTTACAAATAATCATGTAAGTTCTTTTTGCAACAACTAAATTAACATTCTACACATGGATATTCTATATTAAATTTGCATGTTCAATATGAAGTAACATATTCATTTGCATGTTCAATATGAAATAACATATTCATTTCCATTAATGAATTCAATAGTAAATTCCACTTACCATACACACCTCAAGGGAGTCCACATGTCCATATAACAATAGTCTTAATCAATCTATCCTAGTCAACATATAATAAGCAAATAAAATGGTAAGCTAAATCACATTAGAGTTTTTAATTATCGATTGTCAAGATATGGGGTGTTACAGACAACCCCAAATGGAAAGAGCAATTGGTGTTGACATCCCTACCGTCATGACCCCTAATTATCACTGTTCAAGGCTAGAAAACCTTGTGCTGGAGGAACCCGAGGTGAGAAACGGTGCAAGTGAACCTCCAAGTCCTCTCGATTTTCCACCCAGAACTCCTCGAACTGTGTCAGGTGAATGATTTTCAGAAGAAGAACGATTCGAGAGAAATTCCTCAGGAAACCCTTCTAGAGGTAACCCAAGATCATTAGGAAACATGGATAGTACTAACACAAAAACTAACAAGCCTTGATTGGTCCAATATGCATTTCCAGTGCCAGGAAATGTTCATGAGTTTCCTAAACATCCTGAAAAGTTACTCTCTAAGTTTGACCCTAATAAGAAAGACTTTGCCCACAGTCACATCAAGGTATTTAGGATGGAGGGCATGCTTATGAATGTGGAACACAAAGATGTGGTCTATAGATTATTCCCATACATCTTTGAAGGAAAATATTCAACGTGGTATTTCTCTATGAGGCGAAAATTCACCAGAAGCTGGGGCAATTTTGAGAAAGAATTATTAATAAATTTAGTGAAGACAAGAGCCCTACCATGTTAGTTCTGGAACTATCTAGAATCAAGATGGAGCGGAAAGAAAAAATGAAAAATTTTAACCAAATATTATTGACTTTGATGAATAAGATTCCAAATGGCTCTCATCCTATAGAGGATGTACCCATCGATTTCTACATTGCTTCTTTAGCCACCTCCATTTCCATGTTTGTTAAAGAGTCGAGAAAAAGAAGATTGATGTGAACTGTGATGAAGTGATAAACGTTGAAAGGGATATGGTTATTCTGAAAGTTAATCCTCGGAATGAAGAAGAATATGGTACCTCATCCTCTAAGAAGAGGCTTCCCAGGTTAAAATTCCTACTCAGAAAAGGTAAACGGATTATTTTGATATGTACATACAAAGAATCGTCAAAAGGATTTCAAATGGAATAGTTGTTTTAAAGAAAAATTCAGGGGACAATCAACCTCCTGAGAATTGCTTTAGACCTCCAATCAAAATGAATTTTCCTCCTAATAACAAAACTACTCCACCCAATAAAGGGATCAATGTGGAGGATCTCATCAATGTGTTTAAATCCATAGATTCATGACTTGAGTATTCATTAAGTAGTCACGATAGTGAAGGGAAGGAGGATAATGATGAACTAGAAGAAAAGTGTGATAATGGTGAGGACACCTCATAACATACAATTAATGTCCTATGGGATGTTTCTTAGACCCGAGGTGTTAGGAACCCATGTCAACCCTTCTCTTTACTTTGTTAGTATATTGTTGTTGGACACATATGCTTTGTAAGTCGTCCCGTAGTATTTGTTGATCCATAGTTTGTACTGGCCTATGATTTTGACCCATAGTATTGGCGCCCAGACTTAGTATATAAGTTTGTGTTGAGGTCAATGAAGGCACCGTGAAGTTATTCTGTATTGAGCTTGCTTAAAGGAGGTTGCCCCTTCGAAGTGGCCCACGATCAATAAAAATATTTTGTGATCTGATATATCGTGTATTTCATCCATTAATTATTGCAGGTTCTTCACATTTAGTATCAGAGCACTTTCATGGGCTCGTAAGGTGAAATTTCTGCCAAATTTTTTTTTCGCATCTCTTGCATGTTCGGATTTGGGAATAATCCCTATCCGCTTAACTGTGGGAAGTACTTGGGCATAAGCCGTAAAAATCATTGTTAGGAGTACCACAGGAACCCCAAAGTAGCTATCCCATTGAGAGGACCTGCCAGCGAAAATGGATACGATCCCTACCTGATTGACT
This sequence comes from Larix kaempferi, assembly GCA_027924585.1. Lineage (NCBI taxonomy): Eukaryota > Viridiplantae > Streptophyta > Pinopsida > Pinales > Pinaceae > Larix > Larix kaempferi. The sequence goes on from BSBM01000931.1 coordinate 11,563,556, forward strand.
AGTTCCCACCCTTGAGGTAAACCAAGAGTTGCCATATGTGGCAAAGCGGTTATCAGTTTTACCTGAGCCGTGGAGTGAGGGGTACTGCCCCAATATGCAAGCCATCAGACAACATTGGTGGTCGAGTGAATCCCCTGAACCGTTAGGAAGCCGAGCATACCTGGGGTCCATATCTATTTTCAGCTGATAAATCGCAGATTTTCTCTGTCCAGAACTGTTGCCGATCCCTTCCGCGCCGTTGTAGATACATTTGTTTCCGATCACTACCGTGTCGTTGTAGATCCATCTGTTGTCAATCCCTTCCACGCCGTTGCAGATCCATTCTCGGAAAAAAAATCCATTCCAGTATAAAATTTTGTTTTTTCGCCATATCTCCCTTGTTTTCACTTTGTTTCCCTTGAAACTTCCCTGAAACCCCTGCAATCCCATTCTGCATATTTCATCCCTAAGGACCCTATCCCAAATTACACTTCCCAAATCCTTAAATACCACATTTGTCTATTTTTAGGGTTTGCCATAACTTCTTCGATTTTCACCCAATTGCCTTCAAATTTTACCATAGTGTTCATTTCCTATTTCTACTTCTTTGTCACTCTCTGCCAAATTTTCTCATTCTTTCACCCCGCTTTTTAAATCATCCTTTTCTGCTTCCCTGTCCATTCGAAAGTGTCCAAAACCTAGTCAAAACCAAATTGCCCATCAGATTTTTTTCCAAATCCAGTTTTTCCTTTACTGAAACGGTTTCTGTTTTTGTTTTTCTACCCACTCAAAAAAAGAAAAAAAAGAAAACTCCTTGTTATGGTTGGCACCTGCGTAGGAGCAAAATCCATGGAGGAAGAACTTGCAGCTCTCAAAACCAAACTCCAGGATCTGGATGAAAAATTTCTCGGCCTCCATCTTGAGCATTCAACCATGAACAATAAACGACAGTCAGAGTCTTCTTCAAACAATGTGTTTCTTCTTTCAACAATTTCCGTGGTCCGAAGCTTGATTTTCCTCGCTTCAATGGTACTGATTCGACTGGATGGATTTATCGGGAAGAACAATATTTCAGTTTGCATAATACTTTTTATGTCAACAAAGTTCCACTTGCATCCTTTCATTTGGAATAAGAAACTCTTCAATGGTGCTGTTGGTACGTCAAGGCTCATGAAGAGCCAAAATGGCCAGATTTTTGCCAGCTCCTTTTGCAACGATTTGGTCCTAGTGCTTTTGATGACTTCAAAAGATCCCTCACTAAACTTCGCCAAATTGGAACTGTGAGAGAGTATCAAACTGAATTTGAGAAACTAGCCAACCACACCGAAGGATTTCCTGATGACTTCTACAGGAGTTGTTTTATCAGTGGTCTAAAGGATGCAATCCGCTCTGAGGTCAAAATGTTCTGTCCCAACACAATGATGGAAGCCTTGGGGTTGGCTAAGTTGGCAGAAGACAAGATTGCATCCCAACAACGCTCCAAACCCACTTTTGTTCCCTTCCGAAATATGGGTTCTCAACGACCTCCCACTGCACTAGCTCATCGACCAACTCCTATCAAGCATTTGTCTGAAACAAAGATGTGGGCACACAGAGAAAAAGGGCTTTGTTATAATTGTGATGGGAAATTCACTCGGGGACATAGATGTGTTGAACAAAAGCTCTATCTCTTGGATGTGGATTCTTCACCTGCCTCTGAAATTGGTGAAGAAGCTCTAGATACAATGGATGATTAGGTTGACATTCAGGAGCCGCCTATTGACCCTCCGTCTCACGACGACCACCTAGAGATATCTCTCCATGCCTTAGCCAGAATCCCCACCCCCCAAACAATGTGGGTCAGGGATTACTTCAAGAAGATTCTTCTTACAATACTCATTGATTTTGGTATCACTCATAACTTCATTGACCCTCGGATCGCCAAACATGCTGATTGTTTTGTCCATCCTAGCTCCAACTTTGAAGTCATGGTTGTCAATGGGGGAACCTTACCTTGTAAAGGGAAGTGTCGCAATGTGTGTATCTCTATGGGAGATTATAACCTGCACGCTGACATGTTTGCCTTGACCTTAGGTGGATGTGATGTGGTTTTGGGCACTCAATGGCTACGCACATTTGGCCCCATCTCATGGTATTTTGCTGAACTTTGGATGCAGTTTTCACCCAATGGACAAAAACACACATTGAAAGGCTTACAACCAGGGTCTCTCAACATCATCAGTTCACATCGCATAGAAAAACTCCTTAAGAAGAATTCACATGGTGTCATCGCTCAGATCCATTCCATTCGGATGCAACCATCAACGGTCTCCACTACTCCTTTGGATCTACAACAAATTCTGGTTCAATATACATGTGTCTTTGCTAAACCAGTGGGATTTCCACCTTCATGGCTAGAGGACAATCATATTCATCCCCTTCCTAGAAGCGTTCCTCCCAACATCAGGCCCTATCACTACTCATCTCACCAACAAACAGAGATTGAAATGATCGTTTGGGACTCACTAAAGCAAAGTATTATTCGCCCAAGCACTAGTTCATTTTCTTCTCCAGTTCTTCTTGTCCACAAAAAATATGGGTCATGGCGCCTCTGTTTGACTTCCGAGCACTTAATCACCTCACAATCAAGGATAAGTTTCCAATTCCTGTTGTTGATGAACTTCTTGATGAGCTTCATGGTGCTCAATTTTTCTCCAAGTTGGATCTTCGTTCTGGGTATCATCAAATTCGGGTTCATGAGGATGATCTCCCTAAAACAGCTTTCCGCACACATGATGGCCACTATGAGTTTTTGGTCATGCCCTTTGGCCTCAATAATGCTCCTTCCACATTTCAGGCCTTGATGAATAAAATATTCCAGCCATACTTGCGGAAATTCGTTCTGGTCTTCTTTGATGATATCCTCATCTACAATAAAACATGGGCTGAACATCTCCAACATCTGGATCTTGTAATGCAACTTTTCTCTGACCATCATCTCCCCGCCAAACAGTCTAAATGTGTTTTTGGACAGAAGTAAGTAGAGTATCTCGAGCACATTATTTCAGCACAAGGGGTTCACGTGGATCCTGCCAAAATCGCTGCCATGAACAATTGGCCGCATCCTCATACACTCAAGAGCCTTCATGGTTTTTTGGGGTTGACTGGATACTACCGCAAGTTTGTCAAGGATTATGGGAAGATTGCAGCTCCATTAAATGCTCTATTGAAAATGATGCTTTTACATGGACACATGCTACTGAGTGTGCATTTGAAAAATTGAAACAAGCTATGTGTACTACACCTATTCTAGCTATGCCTGATTTTTCCAAGCCCTTCACTATTGAGAGTGATGCTTGTGGCAATGGAATTGGTGTTGTTCTCCTTCAATATGAACACCCCATTGCGTTCACCAACAAAGACCTTTCAGGTAAGAATTTAGCTGCCTCTACATATGAGAAGGAAATGATGGCTATTTTGCATGCAGGATAAAAGTGGCGACCATACCTATTAGGGAATCATTTCTACATCAAGACTGATCACCAGAGTCTGAAATATTTATTGGAACAGCGTGTATCCTCCCCAATACAATAGAAATGGGTTATCAAACTCATGGGTTATGACTACGAGATCACTTACAAGAAGGGTAAGGACAATATTGTGGAGGATGTTGTTTCTCGCACATTTGATGACCAAGGTTCTCTTTCAGCTATTTCTATGCATGTTCCAAATTGGTTGCAATCTGTTCAACAAGGCTATGTCAATGACTCTTCATTATCTCAAATCATCCAACGCTTGGCCAGCAACCATTCTGTTGTACCACATTACTCTTGGGATGGTGCTTCCTTGAGATACAAGGGTCGTCTAGTGCTTCCCCAGAGCACAGATCTTCAACAGGATTTCTTCTATGAATTCCATGCTTCTCCATCAACAGTGCACTCTGGGTTCCTCAAAACGTATGAACGGGCATGGCGTAACTTCTTTTGGCAGGGAATGAAAAGGACAATTCAATAGATGGTGGTTGAATGTGATACCTGCCAGTGCAATAAGGGTGAAACGACACTCCTTCCGGGATTGCTCGAACCCTTGCCCATACCTACACGGATTTGGACAAATATTTCTATGGATTCATTGAAGGGCTCCCTAGATCTTGAGGGAAGACAATGATTTTGGTTGTGGTTGATCGCCTCTCCAAATATAGTCATTTTTGTGCTCTCAGCCATGCCTATACAACCTCCTTAGTCGCTCAAATTTTCCTGGACCAGATCTTTCATCTTCATGGAATCCCTTCTTCCATTGTCTCGGATCGTGATGCGACTTTCACCAGTCATTTTTGGACGTAAATATTTCACCACACCGGCACCAAACTGAAAATGAGTTCAGGGTATCACCCACAAACAGATGGTCAGACTAAAATTATCAATAAATGATTGAAAACTTATCTTCGTTGCTTCACCTCTGAACAACAACATCAGTGGGAAAAGTGGCTCCCTCTCGCTTAATGGTGGTACAATACCTCTTACCACACTGCCTCTAAAATGACTCCATATGAAGCAGTCTATGGTTAGGCACTGCCAGTTCTTCTTCCTTGTCCTACTATGACTATAGAGTCTCTCGCTTATGCTTCTACGTTAGGCATGGTGACTGCCTAGATGGATTGGAACTGTTGGCTTCATCCCTATGACCATTCTTCTCTATGTCGGCTTTCTCTAGGATCTCTATGTCTGAATTTGACAAAAATTGCAAATGCATAGGCCACTGCATGACCATGTCCTTAACATAGTTGGCGGTAATGCAAAAAGGCAACACATAATTGACCTTTGGATCGACGTGCAGTAGTATCAAGACATTGTGGGAATCTACCTCAAAGATAAAATTGTCGTTGAATCTATCCACAATGTGAAGTGGTACTCTGAATGATTCAGTGGTTGCATTAAGCATTCTTGTGTACCACATTTGGTGCAATCTCAACATCAACTTGAAATTTTTTGTTTGGTTGTCAATAGAAAATTGGGAATTTAGAGGCGACAAAATCCTCTTGAGTTGGGTGGACATCAGTGTGGTGTGGCGATGGTTCCCAAACCACCATCGCAATTAGCAATAGGATCCAACTATGGTGGAATTCGTTTCCACGGTCTTGCATGTCTAGTTAGTCTTGGAATAATTACAAATGTATATATGGTTCCCATGCCAATTGCTTCCCTAGGGTGCACTGCTCCGCTTTTGCCACAACTCCCGTTGGGCACTTGTCCTTACAACATTTTCTTAATAGTTTGCACGCAAGGATTTGCGTTGCAAATATGAATCAACACTCTGATATTGCTGATATTATACACCCCCTCCCACCTCGATGTGTCTTATACTTCTTATATATCTTGTTTTCTGAGGTACAGTCCATAATGTCCGCCAGATATGCTCCTCTGCACGGAAGTCTGGAGACTAAATGAATCAATATGTCAGTGATATCATACTTCTTATTCAACCATAAGTAGCCTCTCTATAGGAGACTCAAAATGAACCGAGTGCAAGAGCTAATCTGGTCCCCTCTATCGAAGTGTGGGAGGCCCAACAGTTGCACTATCCCCAATTGATGGAGCAAGGGTGCCCAGGATTGTATCTCCACACTCTCTATTCCATCAACGATGGTATTCAATTCAGTATATTTTTTCGTCATCGGCTCAAGGAACTGTGTCTCATCAAGGATGTCAAAATCTTGGTTCCTCAAGAATGGAACCTGGCCCAACAATTCTTCTTTGACTGTAACCTCTATTGGGAGTGGCACCTCTAGCATTGAGTATTCCTTAGGGGAATTTGTTTTGGTGCGACCCTTCTTTGCTACAGGGGTAGTGTCCATGGTTGTTCACTTACATTTTCAATCAACTAGTATCCCTCAAAACTCTGGTCTCTTGGATCAACTTAACTCTACACTTCTCACTTCAATCTATACTCGGCACACTAGTGCGTTGGTCTTCCCTCTCGACATCTCTTATAGCTAACTCTGCTAGATCGACTTCTCCTACCTCCTTCAATGCTTTCCCTCCTCCACGTCTCTCTTCTTAACTATTGGATGGTATGGAATATCTACAAAAATCCTCCTTAGCTCGGCCTTCTCCTCACCATGAATGCTAGACAGGATGGCCAATTCAGCATAGGCTCTCTCTACCTTTGCGTGCCGCCTCTTGCATTCATGCAGGATACCTTATTTTTGTGCAAGCTATCTGATTTGCCTTGATAATGAATCTTCTCTGCCTTTTGTACTACTACCTTTTGGAGCAATGCTTGAATGAAGTACCTTCTCTTTATGATATCGTCCTTTTCCAATCTTTGAAAATTGAGCAAAGACGGTTGCGACTAACACACAATCTAATTGATAGGTGGGGTACGACTAGCGGAATGATGACTAATGGATGGGTGCATGATGATTTGAGGACTGGCAAATGGGTGATGGTGAACCTTCATTAATGATTAGTGGATGATTAAGTGGCAGCTGATGGAGTGGCGAATTGATGATGTATGATGCAGTTTAATACTAGGCTACCAAGTTTGCGCATGACTCGACGGTTGAATTAGCTTTATGTGATGACTCACCTTCAATGTGGACAATGAACAATCTCCTTACATTTGATACTTGAAACTTGACCTTTTTCACTTGATCTTCTACTGACTGAACTATGACTAACCCTATTACCTCATGACTAAAACATAAATTATCAATTTTTTTCTTAGTATTGTGCTTGACTTACAGGTTTTCTTTCCCTTGAGGGCCATATTAAGGTTTAAGACGACTCCCATTGATCAACCCCTTCATTGGATCTCCAGCCAAAGTGGCAAGCTTTGTTGTGTCTGCTTAAGTAATAAAAATGATCCATCTCATGCGCAACTTCCTGAGATGCTTTAAAAAATTTCTATCATACATCAACACCAATGCACCAGGTTACAGGGTCTTACTCTTGATATTCTTATCATGCCATGTTTTATGTCACTGCTTCTTAATGACCTGATTGAACCCTGCTAGGAACCGCACTTCTTCAAGTGTCGTTAGCTCTTCTAATATGTGCGCAAGTGATTCATCATATGTAATCTTTGTGGCTAAGGCTATGCGCAGGCTAGGCACAACAAACTCCAACGACATGACTAATTCCTCCCCATAAACCAATCTAAATGGGGTCTACTTTATGAGCCTCTTTGATGTTGTCCTGTATTCCCACAATACTGTTGGAATACGTTGGTCCTAGCCGTCGCGCTGGACGTTACAGACCTTTGTGAGCGCATGTCATAGAATCTTATTAAATACTTCCACTGTACCATTGGCCTTTGGATGATATAGTGTACTTTTATGGCGGTATATCATGAACTCTTCTATTAATGCACATATGGTCGAGTTTAGGAAATGTGTTCTCTGATTGCTCATCAACAACTTCGCGCATCCAAATATAGTGATAATATGCTCAAATATGAACTGTGTGGTTGTCTCTAAAGTATAGTCCTTCATTGGCGTAGCCTCTGACCATCTTGTTAGTACCCTGTCGCAGTGATGATGTATCTAGCGTTGGTTCTGCGTGTTGGTCGGTTGATCAAACCCATGAAATCAATAGCCAATTTCTCAACTGGTTCAATCACAATGACAGGGAAGAGAGGCTTGCACGACGACTTACCCAATCATTGGAAAACATCACAGTGTTTGCAATACATCTTAGCTTCTTGGAACATCGAAGGCCACCGTATCCTTGTTCCCAACACCTTATGCGCAGTATCCTTCCATACATAATGTCCTCTAGCTATGTCTTCATGTGCTTCCCTAAGAAGAAACGGCCTTTCATCTTCCAATACATATCTGCGTAGTATGCCATCAATTCCTATCTTATAGAGTTGTCTTGCAATCAATTGGAATATGTGTTGTGTGTAACTAGTTGTCTGCATTGTGCAACTATATACTCTGTCGGTGTGCGGCCATAAGCCAAAAATGCTACTATCTCATTGAATTGATCTGGTATATCCTCAATGCGAAACAAATGCGCATCTGGTAGATCGTCATCCATACTACCTCCTTCCTCACCATATTTAAGTATTGACAAATGATCTGGACCAACATTGTGATTGCCTAGATTGACAAGCTACAGGACAGTCATTCAAAAGCTACAGGACGATCCTAGTGTATCAGATACTTTTGTGTGGAAAAATGATTCACTATGGTATAAGGATCGCTTATATTTATGCAAAGACTCCCAACTCAAACTAAAGGTCCTCTCAGAATTACACACCTCTCCTATAGGTGGGCACTCTGGATTCTTGAAAACTTACCATGGGGTCAAGAAGGAATTTTTTTTGGGAAGGTCTTAAATCTGATGTTCAAAGGTTCGTGGCCGAATGCTTGGTTTTCCAATAGAATAAGGTGGAAACAGTTAAGACCTTGAGACTTATACAACCATTAGACATACCTTGCCAGCGCTGGGAAGAAGTCTCAATGGATTTTATCGCGGGTCTACCCAAGTCAGAAGGAAAGAAGTTTATTATGGTGGTTGTTGATAGAATCACGAAGTATGCACATTTTTGTGCCTTTCTCACCCTTTTAATGCAAATATAGTAGCCACAACTTTTTTGGAAATAGTTCAGAAGTTACATGGAAATCCGAAGATTATTATAAGCGATAGAGATCCAATTTTCACTGGAAAATTTTGGACTGAATTATTTTCTTGTTTGGGTACCCAATTGGCTCACAGTTCATCTTATCATCCTCAATATGATGGGCAAACTGAGATAGTGAACAAGTTTTTGGAAGGCTATCTTCATTGCTTTGCATCTGATAAACAAACACAGTGGGTGAAATGGTTATCTTTGGCAGAATGGTGGTATAATACTTCCTTCCATACATCATAAAAAATGTCTCCATTTATGGCACTTTATGGGTACCAGCCTCCATCTATCACATCTACGTTAAAGGGAAAATCTAAAGTTCAAGCCGTAGAGGACCACATAGAGCACCAACAAGAGCTTCTCCAGATACTTAAGGACAACTCAACTATGTCACAAAACATGATGAAACAACAATCTAATCAACATCGGAGTGAAAGGAGATTCGAAGAAGGAGATTGGGTGTTTCTAAGGTTACAACCTTACAAGTAGATGTCCCTCAAGCAACTAAATAAGGACAATAGATTAGCAGCCAATTATTATAGTCCTTATAAGGTGTTGCAGAAGATTGGTAGTATGGCTTAGAAATTGGATCTTCCTTCATCTTCAAGAGTGCATCCAATTTTCCATGTTTCTTGCTTAAAGAAGGTAATATGAGACAAGATACCAATTCAAACAATCTTGCCCGAGCTTGATGAAGAAGGAAGATTCATATTGGAACTTGAACAAATCACTGAAACAAGGACCAAACAGCTACGGAATCAGGCTATTACGGAGTACCTCATAAAATGGAAGAACCTGCCAGTGGAAGATTCGACATGGGAAGATGAGTCCTTCATACAGAAGCATCCACAACTAATCAAGTGTTGAGGACAACAATTGTCTCAATGGGAGGGGCATGTTAAGCCCTAAATATTGGCACATTACCCCCTTTGTAGTGGCACATTACCCCCTTTGTAGTGACACATTACCCACTTTATCATGGTGCATTACATATTATTGATGTCGGCTTGGGTCTATTAGTGGGTCTATTACTTGTTATTGTACCCCTTTGTCTCCTATATATAGGAAGGAGACCTTTTCATTTCAGTCATCATTGCATCTTGTCTTGTCTTATGTACATTGTGTAAGGAGGTTCCTCCCTCAAAGAGGATTGTTATTCATCTCAGTTCTTCATTATTAAGGCGTTGATTACTTTCTGCAATTTTTATGCTATATCTGAGACTTGGTTGCATAACAGCCTCCCGAAATTTTGGCGCAACGCTAGAATTTGGCTCATCCTACGGTTTCTTTAATATGTATGTTGTGTGGATCCTCCTCCTTAGCAAGCTCCTCACTATCAAGTTTTTAGTACTATATTGATTTGTTCATCCTTGCCAAGTTTTTGTGATATGCACAGACGATTCTTTTCCTCATATCCTATTGTGGTATTTCTCGAAATATAACCTACTTGATCCTGTGGAGAACTTTGCTCATGTTCAGATTTCTAGTACTTAACCGAAATGTGGCAGTGAATTCGGTAGATACTTTCTCGCAATATTTTGTCTGCCTTCTTCTCTCCTACTTAACATACCAACTTCGGGTTATAACATCCAATATATGGTAGAATCTATGTACCCATTGACTATGTAGTACACTCTTCATCTCCCATCTTTGCTAACATAATTCAAAGTGTTCGATGGGATTTTCAATTCCCTTGAATCTACTTAGAAGTTCCAATTTCGTAAAAGGATAGAACCTCTTCATAAGGCATGTCTACAGGACAGCCCGGCTTCTCAAATTCTCTTTGTGCATTTTCCACCATCGTGCAGGCACTCCTTAGGTGATGTCATCCATTGCTTCTACTCGTCGATCCTCCGGAACTTGAACTTTCATTTGTTCGAGGAAAGCATCTACTTTCTCTATTCCATCGAACATTGGTGGATCATGCAGTTCTTCTCTAGGATTTAAATGAGCATACATAAAATTTATTGTAAGAGAAATAAAATATAACAAGAAACCATTAAAGATAGACACACAATGTTTACGTGGAAAACCCAAAATTGGGAAAACCACCATAATAGATCTATTATCTCACTTGACCTAAACCAGTCAAGTTGGGCCAAGTGAGCTAGCCACCGCTCACCTCCATACCACATTGCAATAGAGTATGCCAAGCCCTTTATAGGATTCATTACATGTAATACTTTGGTCCAATACCATGGACCAACAAATACCATTGATCACCAAATACCATGTGCCCAAAAACATGTGCTAGACCTAAACCACCTTTGACTCATTCCTGAGTCAAGGTTAACCCTAACAATCCTCCCTTTAAACTTGACTTGGAGTAATCACCAACCCCCCTCAAATTTTTAATTGAGCAATTGCACATACACCCCCTATCACCTAGGTCTATCTCTCGACTTTACCGATGAGTTACCAGGGGTTTGCATGCCTTTCTAGGTCTTACATCCATATGCCCATTTACATGTAAACTACTCCATTTAATTGTTTTCATGTGTCTTCATGGTGACTACACCATCACCATCCATTACTTCTTTCTCTTTCTTTTCTATGCTCATCATCTTCCATGCATCATTTTGTACTTGCATCCAACCTTTTCATTGACGTCCATATAAAGTGGAATCCATCTATCGGATTACATGGGTCCTCAGCCGCTATAACCGCCAGTTCTATAGGAATTCTCTTCGCATACACGGTTCAATAATCTTGGTCCCAAAACTGAGATGAAAACATCTCACATTCCTCCCACAATCGAAGACTCAACCTCTCTGATTCCACATCAAGCTAGGCTACAAGTACGCCTGCCACCCTCGTACCTATCCCAGTGGTTCATTCCACAACTTAATGCCACATCCCTTCTTTGCACATAAGAGGAATACCCTAATTTTTTTAAACTTTTTTTCTTTCATTCTTCTAAGCACCTGGGGAAATCACATTCTAACCAGGAACCAAAAATAGTTGGGGTGTCAGGTACCACCGATCATGCACCCCACAACATATTAATCAAAACTCAGGTACAAAAAATATGGCCTCAAGGATCACCGACCACATGCTCTGATACCAGTTCTTAGGATTATAACGAGCATACATAAAATTACTTGCAAGAGAAATAAAATAGAACAAGCAACCATTAAATATAGACACACAATGTTTACGTGGAAAACCCAAAACTAGGAAAAACCACCATAATAGATCTATTATCTCCCTTGACCTAAACTAGTCAAGCCGGGCCAAGTGAGTTAGCCACCACTCACCTCCAGACCACATTACAATGGAGTATGCCAAGCCCTTTATAGGATTCATTACATGCAATACTTTGGTCCAATACCATGGGCCAACAAATACCATTGGTCCCCAAAAACCATGTGCCCAAAAACATGTGCTAGACCTAAACCACCTTTGACTCATTCCCGATTCAAGGTTAACCCTAACAGTTCTAACCCAATCCAGCACACCAAATTTGTAATGCGCACACATGTCCTTGTGGATACTTCATACAACTATTTTTTCCAAGGATCCATCACACCTTGTCAATCTGTATCAAATGAATGGACATTGTGCCAATTGATCTCTACATCCGTCGTGGGGTTTATATAGTCTTCTTTTTTGGAAGTGACATTGTATATGTTTTCTATCTCCACACTGTTAATGCCATCTTGAATCGACTCCATATATTTTTCACCTTCTGTGGCATCCAACAAAGCTACCACGTGTAGTTACTTAGATTCAAAGGACATGTGTCTCTACTTCAGGTTCAGAATCACATTATTGTCAAATGCCCAATCTGTCCCTAACAATGGTGTGTCCAGATCAGTATCCTTTAGTATTTCAATCACTTCAAACTCCACCATTGGCTTTACTTCATCAATGTTTACTTCCACATCAGTCAACCTTCCAATGGGAAACACTTTGTACTAGTTAGATAATTTGAGTTGTATGGGAGACCATACTAGCTTTGGATTTCCCATCAACTCTCAAGTCTTCTTAGGAATAATGTTCACATTTGCCCCCAAGTCGATCATAACATCACTCATATGAAATCCTCCCAATTTTAGGGACAAGGGACAACATGAATTCCTTCCTAGTTCTTCGTCTCTTGCCCACTCTGCACGCATTCCTCTCGAGGAGTGGCATAGAAATAGGTTCTTTGGCTTCATTAACCATTAGAAATTTTGCAGCATACTCGTTATTTTATTGACTGCATGAGGATAATTCAATATATGTATACAACTTCGCAGGAAAGTACTTCTTGGATCTTCTTGGAAACGTTTGTACATTCCTTTAGGCTGTTCTTCTTTGTGTTGTATTGCTTCGTGCTACACAGTACACCTTAACTCTTCATTGTGCATGTTGCACAATAATTCTTCCTCGTGCATTCTTCTTTCGCAATCTTATTCTTTGCGCAATATGTGTAGTTCATCTTCTTGTTTCATAGCATCCTCGACTGCTCTCTGCGCCTCGAGCAGGATCTGCAGTTAGTCCTTTGCTTGAAACTTAGGTGAAGGTTGTGGAGATTTTTTTACCTTCTGCTCTGATGGTACTCGAGCACTAGAATCTCCAAGAAGATCTTCACCTGTCTGAGTGCCTCCTCAAGTCACTATATTTAATTGCATCAGACGCTTCCCATTATTCTCTTTCCTTGGTTCAACCATCACAAGGTTGCATCAACCTTTTTTCTCTTCCCATTTCCAGACACTCCTATGTCGCATGGTTTGTCCAATGGAAATATGCGCACATAACACGAGGCTTGGTACAATATCTTGCCAAGTGGCCTAGTTCTCCACAATTGAAGCAAATTAATTGTCTTCCCCCACCACCATAGCCTCTTCCGCGACCTTAGAACCCATCGTGCGTGACTCCCTGCTGTCCTCTCGGGTCAGGTGGTCTATTTTCTTTTGTACCTTGACCCCGACAGGAATCCACTGCAATTCATTTCATCAATTTTAGAGTGCAACAGTTGTTCACGTCATGGCCAACTAACTTGTAGAACTCACATAATGGTGCATGTGCAGAGCTCTAGTGCTTCTGCAACGTTGGGTAGTTGGGAGGCGCATGACCCCAAGTTCTACAAATCTCGCGCCACTGAAACTTAGGCGTTATTGGAAAAGTATTAGGTGCATCAGTACCCAGATAATTATTCAGTCTCGGGCATGCATTTTTATGATGTCCTTTTGTTATCCCACGTAGGCAAGAGCAATTAGTAATGAGTAAATGAGATGAGAACTTGTAAATGGAAGGTCACAAGTTCAAATCCTCGTGGGTACTAGCTTACAAAAAAATGATGTCCTTCTGTTCTACATAAGCTACATCATATTCTTTCTCTGACTTCCTTACCAGTAGACAGTTGTTGTAACTGATCAGGCAGTGCACCAAGCTGCTTTTGAAGCTGCGCCATTCCTGGCGACACCTCCCCGCCAAGAGTCTCTTCTAACTTATGGCGATCTTAGGGGAATCTGACTAAGTATTCACCTTCTCTTGGTTCAGGGGAACTTTGATACGTGGAAAAAATCCCACGATGAACCATTCATGGTGCTACATGTCTAGGATTTGAAAGCTTAGTCGGTCTAGCAAGATATTGAACCGTTGGTCGTAGTCCCAAACTGACTCGCTAACTCTTTGCTTGATATCCTTAATGTCGGTAATACACTACGACTCAGACTTCAACTTCTGAAATTCCTTCAAAAGAGCAATTTTAATTGTATCCAATGAGAAAATATGACTTGTGGCTATTGTGGTCTTATACTTCATGTACCATGTCAGATCCCTGTCTCTGAATGTGGTCTCCAGCAACACAATCTTAGCAGCCTCATTCGTGACATTCTTCACAGCCCAAATTGCTTCGCAGGTAAACCAATGTTGTTGTGCATCATCCTTACCCGTCCCATGAAACTTAGGCAATCACAGGGTTGAATATGATGTTGTCTCCATCCTTGTAGGTATGGGTGGACTAGTACATCTACTTGGGACTAGTGGATTCGAAACAATACTACTACTTCTTGAACTTTGTAGATCTGGTTTAATCCCTTATGTAGGAATAACTTGAATTTCTCTAAATTTTGGTTCGTCTTCGGGTCTTTCTTCCCGCACAAACTCAAGTAATAATTGGTGTTCTTGATTTGATAAAGAACGTTGGGGGGTTGGGCAAAGGGAGGGTTAATATATTATGAATATCAATTGTATTGTGCCAAATGTTTTGAAAATGAGATCTAATCTTTGTGTAGGTTGTGCATTTTAAGAGAAAATTATTTTCATCTTCTACCTTATTATAATTATAAACTTTAGAATCTCCTTTTTCCCAAGGTGTTTTAAGTCTTGTCCACCTTAATTTTTCTATAAAAATCATGGGATTTTGTTCTTATTTTTGAAATATTATTTCTTATGGATGCTAGCAACAATAGATAAATAATTTTGATATTCTATCTTGGGGTTAATGGCCTCATTGA
The DNA here is from genome assembly GCA_027924585.1 of Larix kaempferi. NCBI lineage: Eukaryota > Viridiplantae > Streptophyta > Pinopsida > Pinales > Pinaceae > Larix > Larix kaempferi. The sequence goes on from BSBM01000931.1 coordinate 11,578,594, forward strand.
AGTAAACCACCTTTTTATTATTCTCAGTGTCATTATAGCACCATAGTTTTTCTTTAAAGTCAATTACGAAAATATTATTAATGGTGTTGGTATTTTGAAGGCCATCCTCTTCTACCACCCCCTAGTAATAGATCCAAGAAGTAACATCTCCAATTCACCTTCTCTTTAGCCTTGAGTGACTTTTAATAATGTTTGAAGTTGTTATAAGAAGCCTCTCTTTCTTCATGTAAGCCAACTTATTATTGTACATTATGTACTTTATCATAGCCTTACTCTCCACAAGTTGGAGGCCAGCCCTAAAAGAAGGATAGGGTAACATGTATTGATTTTAATTTGAAGATTGTGTATTGTAAAACACTTTTGGATTTGCTCGATTTTCCTCCAAGTCCCCTTAGAAATACTACAACCTTGGACTTTGCAACCATATAGTAAACATTAAGACAATAAGCATATTAAAAATAAATTTATTTTTTCCCCGGAACCAAAGCTTAGCTTCTCTACAATTATTTTTAAGACCAATAAAAAACTTTCTATCCTTCCCTGGTCTTTATTTTAGCACTATAGTTATGATTTAGCTTATGGTAGATGTCGATTCCAAGGTATAAATATGATTTGACTTCTTCCAAGTTGTGGTTATTGGGTATAGGAAACTTCTAATGTTGATAATCATCATCTTTGTTTCACATATATTCATAGTCATACTATACTATGTGCAAAAATATTTAAAAATCTAAAGGTCTTTTTCGAGGTCAAAAAGGTTTCTTGGGTAACAATGTCATTTCCATATGAGGGGGATAATAACTAGCCCTACAAGGTCTATGGCCACACACCTTGCTCCCTCTAGTGAAAAGTATAACTTGTTTCTATAGGTACCAAAAAGAGTATGCCCATGGGGTTAGCTCAAACCGTTGTTGCTAATGTTGTTGCTTAGTCGTACCTCATTCGGCTAGTTTTGTGTCAACAGTTCCTTGTTTCGATCCCCCTATGTCAAGTGCACTAGTTTACACCGATGAGTTTCCCATAGACGCCATCTGCAAATGTGGGGAAGCATCCCTTAGGTTTCTCTACAAAGTTTTCGTTGGAAAAAAATATCAAAAAAATTAGGGGACAAAGGATATCCTTGTTTAATTTCAATATTACAATTCTTTTTCAATCAACTCTTATTTCTTTTAAATTTGGTAATGACCCTCTCGTATTTAATGCAAAATATGATGTAAAATGACACTATCCCAAGTCACATAAAAATGCACTAGTAACATAAAAATTTATCCCACCTCACTTAAAGATGCACTAATAACATCAAAATTTACATCACAAATACTTAAACAAATTGATTAACTTAATTTTTGTGATGTTAAATGCTAAAGCTTTGTATTGTAGTAGTGGTACTCGCCACTCTGGCAGATGGAGGAGTGAACGAGGGGCACGTGGCCAGGCCTCAAGCCACCCGTGCCACCACCTCAACGCCCCTAGCATGGCCCTCGTTAAATGGGACTCACGCGAGCATTCATCTCGGTAGCTGCTCGGGTACAAGCCCTCATGAACATATTGTTAGATCGTCGACGGAGTCTGGTCAGGGTGATGAGAATGCAAGTGTGTGAACCTCTACGTCCAGCTCTCGCCATGATGACAATACTGCTGCGGGATTTTCGATTCAGCCTCAATCTCATCATATCGAAGAGTGTCTTAATGACAATCCCACCCATTAAAGGAAGCCCCTCCTTTGTTTCTTTCCCCAGTTTTGGCTTTCGAATTTCTGTTGCTATCCGCTTAATCCTTCTGTCTGCAAGTGAAGCTTGCAATTATCCCTCGACGCAGTGCTATTCGTGGAACTTTTGCCTAGAGAAAGTTGTTATCTCTCACAGCCCCGTGCCCTTCTTTAATTTGGTGCTCCCTCTGTTTTCGAGAACCCTCATGCCGCCTCAGAAGCGTTCGTATTTCCATAGGAAAGCCAAGGAAGCCAACTCCTCTTCCATTCCCCCGGCCAAGACCACCAGAACTATGAGAAACATCATCCGCACTGCAAGTCTGTACAATCAGCAAATTTCGAATGAAATCAAAGAAGAAATTGTTGCAGTGGAAGACGATGCCAAGGTTACCAGGATTTGCACTCAGGATGAAGAAATTCGCAAGGAATTTAAAGCCCTGCTCCCACAACTAGGCTACGCTCGAGGCATAGTAGCCTTGTATTCGAAGACTCTTGACCCAGCCTGGCAGCATAAATACCTCATGGGGAATGCGCTCGTGGAAAGAGGTGAAGCCCACCAAGAAATCCTCCTCCAGCTGGGCGAGATTACTCAGAACGTGCAACAGATTGCTTCTCATCTCGACATCAATCTGAACACCAACAATGAAGCCCCCTCTAGCCCGGGTTGATTTTTGTTTTAATGTTTTCTTTGTGAACTTTGTTTTATGAAGAACAGTAGCAAAATTATCTCTAGGAACTCGCAATGTAAGTGGTTCAGCTTAGTATCTTTCCGTGGTAGACTATCGGACAACTTTTTCTAAGAATCTGAGCCTGTTTTCTTGTTGTTGGGAGGGCTCAAATTCTCTATTTTCTCCCTGTTTTCCCTATGTAGGGAGGGCTCTAATTTTACTGTCGACTGTATTTCTCTGGTTTTGGCAATAGAAAGATTTTATCTAGCTTACAAAAAAAATAGTGTACCGCCCCCTTAATGACATTATGTCTTTAACATTAATTGTATTCCCACCCACCTAAGAGAATATATGTGGGGGATTTTTTTTTTGTAATGTTAAAAAATAGTGTAATTGGTAAAAAAAAAGTTAGGCATTACAAACGACTTGTTTTCATGGACCAAATAATTATACAAGTACAAACCATTTAGCTAAAATACAAATAACGATATTATTTCGTCTAAATTACTTGATTGTAACGAAATAACTTCTTTTAAGGAAATATATGGAAAACGAAATAAGGAAATATATGGTGATAATTCTTAGATACAAATAACTTCTATTCCTTTAATGGAAAACGAAATATGGAAATATATGCAGATGTCACAACCTAATTTGATTTTGCATTGCTTGAACAGCGAATTGAATCGCTGAAATTGTGACAGGGTGTTTTTTTCATGGTTTCAACCAATTACTTTCGCTGGAGTTCGCTCACCAAATTCCGGTGATGCCTTGTCGAAGAAGTTCAAAACCGTCGGATTTTTATCTTGCTAATATCAAATCGAATTTAAGGTGTTGAATCTAAGCCACCGGCTACCTCCATCACAATGCGATCTAATCGCCCATAATTTATGGGGAAATGAAAAGCATGAAGCATCACTCTTCACTTTCTCCCAAAATGGTGGAGACCATTAGTTGAACATGACCGAAGATGCGTAATCCCTTCCCGTATTTGCCTCCCATACACGACACATGTTCTCCTTCTTACTTTTGAGTCTGTCAACTACCTCCGCTCATGGTTTCATATAGTTAAACTCCATTCACGCCCAAAGCTTACTTCTGCCGCTCTTCTCTGGAACTTGAAAACATTTCCTGCACAGGACGGCTATGGCGAATATTTACACCTTCGGTGCTGTTTTGACATTAATACTCGCATTTCATGTGCACGGCTTACTGTGCAAAAAATGCACACATATCCCTACCCAGCTCTCGTCACACACCTTCCGTTATGAGCTTCTCTCTTCCCAGAACAAATCATGGCAGAAATCCGTGTATTCGTCATATCGTAATACCCATCTTTCTTCCTCTGGCCATGATTCAGCCTCGCCTGGCCTTCCTTCAAACCATGTTTATGGATATTTCAACCAGAGATTGCTGCGTGAAAATTTTGTGCATGCAAGAAAAATTTCTGAATTTTTTTTACGTGAGATTCCATTGCACAAAGTAACAGTGGACGCTGATTATTCTGTTTATTGGAAGGCACAGCAGACGAATTTGGAGTATTTGTTGATGCTGGAGGTGGACAGCTTGGCGTGGAGTTTCAGGAAAACGGCCGGGCTTGCTACTCCGGGTTTTTCTTATGCCGGTTGGGAGGGTCCAGATGTGGAGCTGCGCGGACATTTTGTAGGTATGCGCCATTTAACTTCTAGATGTATACCCTGAAAATCTCTAACTTTTTCGGTGAGAGTAACTAAGAATGTATGGTATGTGCGCTTAGCGTCTCTAAACTATAGATACCTCTGTCTCATGTTTTTCGTGTAGTCGCCATTAAAAGAAAATAAAATATAGTACAGGTTAATTAGCTACCATTCGTTAAAAATTTGGTTACTTCGAGGTTGGTGATGGCGTTTGGGAGTGTGGTAAATGGTCTTAATGATGTTTAACATTTTTAATTTTCAATTTAATTTATTTAATGTAAAAAATATCCAACTTCTATGATAAAAAATCTGTATAAATACTTGACTTAGTTTTAAATAAATATTTCCTTTTTACTATCTTGTATATTTGAAATACATGGTAGCAAAGTTGTATTTCAAAAAAAATCTTTCACTTTTAAATTCAAGTGAGTAATCTCTTTGCTCAATTTTTAGGTTTAGAAAATATAGTAAACTTCAAAGTTTTATCTTGAATGTTTTTTTAATCAAAAACTTATACTCCAATTCATATTTTATTCTTCCAACTTTTATATGACAGCCCAATATGTGCATCATGTGCATCATTACTTTTCATTGCATCTTTACTTCTCTTAGATTTTTAGTTTGGACGTTTTTTTAATAAAAACTTATACTTTAATTCATATTTTATTCTTCCAACTTTTCTATGACAGATCAACATGTGTATCTTTACTTTTCATGTGCAGCTTTACTTCTCTTAAATTTTTAGTTTATGACATTTTAGGAAATATCACATATTCTTAATCAGTAAACTCTTAATCATTAAACCCACTCTATATTTTAATTTTATTATTATTTTTAAAACTCCATCCTAACCATATTGGTATGTTTTTTTCCATCAACCGTGTTAATAAAGGCAAAAGGTCCTACAAGTAATTGAAGCTTGGAGTATATAACATCTTTTTTATAAAATTGAATAAAGGTTTTATAATATTGTTAGTCTTTCAATTTTCTTTTAATGATGGTGAATTATAAAAGACTCCATACTAAGATACTAAGATCCACATGTGTATTTATTTCTATAAGTATGAATAATAAGATGGGAAGAGGAGATTTCAAATATCATTATATTTAAAAGTATATAATAATTTTTTTTTGAAATTGAGTAAATTAGTTTGTATTTTTTTTTTAATTTTTCATTTAAAAAAATAAAAGTAATAAAAATTTTAGAAGTTATGGAGGGGGTTTCATAAAAAGAGTTAGTATCTTCCTACATGTATAATGGTTGATTGGTTATAAGTTAAGTATGTTTCCTTAAGGATTGTACTTGCATCATAGGGTATTATTTGGAAGCGCTAGTTGATCCTTCTTCAAGCATAGTTTTTGTATATTGGGGATCACATGGAAGGGCCGATCAACCCTTCCTCTAGCATAGTATTCTCATGGAGGGGGAGCATGGAGAAGCATTGACTGGCCCTTCATCAATTATGGTATTCTCATGGAGGGGGACACTCCCTCAAGGATGGTATTGGAATCATGGGTTATCCAGTGGAATGGTCAACCAACCCTTCCTCAAGGATGGTATTGGCATCATGAGGTATCAAGTGGAAGTGTTGGTTGACCTTTCCTCAAGCAAAGTTTTGGTGTAATGGGTATCCCAAAGAAGGGTCAACCAACCTTTACTTAAGCAAAGTATTCTTGTGGGGGAGGAGCATCAAGAAGGGTCAATTGACCCTCCGTGAAGGATGGTATTTCCATTGAGATTTATTTGTTGGAAGGGTCCATTGACCATTCCTTAATGATGATATTTGTGTCACCAAGTATCTAGTAGAAGGTTTGATCGACCCTTCCTCAAGGATGATATTTGTGTTGCCATGTATCCAGTAGAAGGGTTGGTTGACCCTTCCTCAAACAAAGTTGTTGTGTAAGGGAGATCTCATGGGAGGGTCGATCAACTCTTCCTCTAACATAGTATTTTCATCTAAGGGGGTCACGGAGAAGATTTGGTTGACTCTTCCTCAAGGATGGTATTTGCATTATCAGCTATCCAATGGCAAGGTTAGCAACCCTTCTTCAAGCGTTATTTTTTGTGTACTAGGTTGATCGAACCTCGTCTAGCATAGTATTCTCATGGAGGGGTAGCTTGGAGAAGGGTTAGTTGACCCTTCCTCAATGATGGTTTTATAGTTTAGTGAAAGATTTGCCAAGCTTTTGTAGTGAAATGTTATAATTTAAGAGCTTGCGTACAAAATTATTAAGACATGTTTATGGAGAAAATGGAAATATGAGTATTTGTAGGCACAACAATGAATATTATTAATGGTGGACGGCTTATGTACATATGTCTAAGTATACCTTCATTCAAAGTGCTCCCGTGACATAGTCTACATAGTATGATTTAAAGTTCTATTAATATTAAAATTTTAATATTTACTAACTTTTGGTTTCAAATCCCAACATTAAAAATATATATATATATATTGATGGGTTAAAATTGGAATAGCCCTTCAATTATAAAGTAGAAAATATATGCCGCTTCATTTTGGATGGGTTCAGTGCAAAATAAATTTCTTTTGCATGGTGAAAATTGTAATGCATTTTTATGGAGAGTGGAAGAGGTTTTGATGAGCATCGAAAGCTTTAGATTTGAAGCTCGGTGGGTTTGCACAAAAAAAAAAGAGTTATGTAAGAGTAAAGGTCGTGTTCAAACTTGATGATATGTTTTTTAATAGGGGTAAACTAATTTCATGGTAAAAGGATTCTTTTTTGGTGATAAATATGATAAGCATTTGATCTAAAATTTAAGTATGATTTATGTTTCATACATGGTAGAATGATATCTTTAAGATTTTTTCTCAATTCTAAATCGATTTAGATTGTTGAAAATTTAATTATAATTTTGATCAATGAAAACTTAACTTTCGATATTGCTAAATTCTAACAACTAGAGGAAGTTTACTACCAAATAAGATGTCTCCCTTCCAAGAAGTCCATCCTTCTATAATTAACTTTAAATTAAAGTTCTGAATTCATACTCATCATTATTATGTTCACATTCATAAAGTTCTTCTCCGAAAAATTGGAGTAGTCTAAACATTATATGATTTGGATATTTTCTTAATATCATTAACAAAATTCGATTATGCAATCTTTGGTCAAATGACTATTTTTCATTGTCGAAATTGTATTTTTGAATGTATAAATGGATTCAATGTCTTGAAAAAACCGCATTGCACTCACGTTTTGCAATATGAACAACTTATATTTACGATTCCAACAACTCTTATGAATTTTCGATTGGATTTCAAATAAATATGATAGGAGAAAAACCACCAAAAAAATTCAAATTGTAGCATATTTAGACTACTGCCTCAAAAATAACAAAAACTAAAACTAATCATTGAAGAAATGCCGTCGGAGGGTCCTCATTCTGCACCTGTCAAGCTTAGCTAGTTTCTCTTGTCATGGTTTTCTACTATTTTGGTCTAGTTTAATTACTGTTTTGGCATGTCATTTTGGGTATCTATATGTCTCGAACCAGTTTTTGTAGGCCTAGTTTCCCCTCAAAGGGAAAGTCAACTAACCAAAAATTCAATGCTTGGTTTCCCTTCATGGATAGGTTTTTTATTCTCAGTGTCCCTAACTCCAAACTCAAGGAGAGGCGTCACACATCTCTCAGTTTTGGCTAGTTATCCTGCTTGTATTTGGTTGTACTTTGTTGTATATTAATATAATAGTTAGCTGGAATTTACAAAAAAAGGCTAAAACTAAAACTAAGAAGTAATAAATTTACAATCAACACTTAACAATTGCAACATCAAAGCCACTATTTTGTTCAAAATCAATGGAAATAAAAATCCCAATCATTTAATATAAAATATTTTATTAATCTTGATCTTACTCTAATTGTATATTAAAAATATCCAACAAGTACCCAACAAATTTTAAAAATTAATTTTATTTTAGTACCATCAAATACACCATACACATTTGAATATGAACATCCATTATCTTGTATATCTTGTTTTGCTATAAATTTAATATATAAACAATAAAAAATTAACTTTATTATAATACCATCAAATACACCATACATAATTAAATAAGAACATCCATTATCTTGTTTCTGATTTGAACACTGTTGTGGTGATTGGCTTATGCCCATGTCTTTTTTATATCCTCTGATACAACTTTTTTCAATGAATAAAAAGTTGGTTTTTATATCTTGTTCTGTTATAAATTTAATATATAAACATCATTATTAATATTGATGTGATTTCATTTCGAATTCCGACAAGTTTATGGAAGTCTAGCAATCCCAAATATACTAACTTGTGAGTGTTCCCCACCCACTTCCCAACTACTCATGTATAAGTGTGAAGTATATTAGTTGTATCAAACTATTTGTTAATCGTTCAAGTAAACTAATCACGTAATTCAAAATACTAATTAAAGATGTTAAATGCGCAAGATCGAGTAAATCATTATTACGTATTCCCATATCGCAAACTAGGTACTCATTAAGAATAAAAACGTATAGGATATCTTACTATTTGTTGACCGTTCAAACAAGGGTAAGCAACAACTATTTGGTGAAAAGAAAGGGTAAGCAACAATTAATTTTTGTTTAGCGTGAATAGTTAATTCAATGAGAAAAGAAAACGAATCGCTCTCTTCTAGTTCACCATGGTTTATGTGCATCTTTCTAGTCTCAAAATTTGAAATCTGGATGGATTAGCATTGGGCTAAATCTTTAAGTTGTATGTATTTTGGGGTGTTATTTGCATTTTCCTTTAGGTTGGCTATGGAAATATAGTTGAATTGTATGGAGTAAATTTAAGTGGTAAAACATGTAGGTTAGATGATTGATCTTGTAGTTGGGTGAGTAGATTGTTTGTTGTCTTGTGTCTAGATATCTCGTTGATAGAAATAGATATGATTGTGTTGGTTGATGAGAGATCTTTGACTTACGATCACCTAGTTGAGGATTAATGCCAGACACATTTGGATTTAAAGTTGTGACAACTGTAAGGGAAGGGAGGTGGAGGCTTATGCTTTTTTTTTTTGTTGATCCATAGCCCACATCTCTCGGGAGAGGTGTTACAATTAACCTATCTGCCCATAGCACGGACGCATCGACAGATTATTATTTGATCTCTTCTTGGATGGTTTTTATATACTCAATACTTAAGTAGTACCACCTTTATAGCTTACTTCTAATCCCATATGTAGGTAGTTATATGTATACGGTATAGTGTAATCGATAGAACATGATGATTAGAATGATTATGTGATTCCTTATCTTTAAACATAGTATGAACTCCTTAACCTGAACAAGTTTTGCATAAGATGATGATTAGGGAAAGACTTGGCATACCTGGATTGGAAAAGGTACCATGTTGGCTTGGAACATATTTTAAAAACAGCGTAATTCAGAATAATTTTTCTCTTTTTGGGGGTCGTAGGCATAATATCATCGGGCACTCAAACTGGATTTTATTCCTATTTAGCATGGAGATCAAAACATCCCATTTACACTCACAAGAGCAGATTTGCATTAGCTCGTCTCTAGTAGGACTATTGGCAATTATCACAACATATTTTCAAAACAACAACTAGACTCACCGACATATTCTCATTAGTTGTTTCATGCTCCTATCCACGCTGGAATAGATTGACCGTGAGTAGATGGAAACAAGTCTGTACACACGCTCCGGTCTGTGGGTCATGGAGAGTGGTGAAGTGTATAATAATTTGAGTAAGGAAGATGTTTGTATTCATTTTTGTGTGTATGTGTAACATTTATATTAATAGCACAACTACTTAAGTGGTTGGTGAATGCCAATAGGTATGGTGGATGAGAACTTGGGAACAATGCCCAGGCAACTCACGATGTGTTCTTTCCAGCCAACAATACAATTATGGAATGAAGCAAAATTTTATATTAAATTTGCCACACTTCTTCATCCGAGGGAGAAAACGGAGGTTGCCACCAGGGTTATTTCCATTGCGGATCATTAGAAACGCTCACCTGTTGCTGAGAGAGCTTCCACACCAAATTTTGGCAGATTTTTCTTTGACATGATGGGCATGGGATCAACCATTTTCCAAATCTGTGTAGGGTTTATGCAACCAAAAACACAAATAAAATAAAAACAATATAGCCTTATGAAACATCAACGAATAATGAGCATATTAAAATGAAAAACTTTACATAACGTACTTTTTTTCCTATAATGGTTAGTATTAATTCATAAACATGAGTTGAAACTTGATACCTGTACCAGTAGGTTTGATGATCCATGGAAAACAACCACGTGATCAACCCCTGAACAACAGTGGTCTTGCAAGGCCCAATTCACTTCAGCACGCCCAAACGTGGCCTCGCAAGAAGCCCCCGAACAACAACCCCGTGAGCATCCCTCGATGTGGTTCACTTTGGGCGAGGAAAGATTGATTTCATTCATCCATTTTAATAGGGATGCAGTTAAATAGAGGAAATAACTAACTCGTGATCGGTGTGTGGAGGTTGAGATCGGGTTACCCTGCCATTATTACGCCACCCTCCTCACAAAGCTAATGAATGGTTATTACCTCCCCTAATCACAAATGACGACGATGCATCTTCCTAGGATTTTGGGATTCTAGAGTTCAACCTCCATCCCGGAGCAAAAGTGGAGAGAATAAAACCTATCGGCGAAAATATAACAAAGTTTAAGTGTATGCTATATTTTCTTGTGCTTGGATATTTTTAGTGTTTATTTACTCATTTTAATTCATTTTAAGCTTTTAGTATCCAATAAACAATTCTATGAGCTTGATGTCATTCATAATATACAATTTTTGTATGTGCGTTCAATATCATTATTATTGTGTACATATCAATTGATATCAAATTTTAATATTAAGGATTTGCAATAACTTCATCGTATCAATCTCCTCTAGGATATGCTTTCTACAAGGAAACTTCCTTCAAGCTATCTTTTAATGGCTCAAGTAATTTATAGGTATATCGACAACATCAACTCTATATTTTTAGTCCATTGACACATATGTAACATATTATTGTTCAAGTTACTTTTTTTTCCATTTTCACATTTTAGTTTTGTTAATCATCCCACATAAGTAGACTTTGCTTGTAAACAACAAAACCATTAGTTTTGTATCCTTGTTCCATTGATTTTTTCCATGCTTTACAAGCATTTAGTTTGTACCATTAGTTTTTACATTGTGCTGTTGATCAAATCAATAAAACTATAACCAAAACTCAGAAAAATAGTGGGGGATTTGCAACTTTTTCTGTGAGGCACACTCTATGTTTGTGACCTAGATAACATTTCATAACCCGTATTATAACATTTTATAACTATTCAACAATAGATCCTACAACCCTAACCACACCTCGATATTTCCCAAGGAATACCTATTGTCAATAAGAGATTTGAGCCCTAATCCGTGGGTGAAGTCCTATAAGGATGTGATGGTTCACTTGCCTAATTGTTGTATGCCTAGCATTGGACAGATTAGAGATGGATAACCAATATAGTGGTTTAGGTCTTCATCTTACAGTGAAAGTATGCCTATTATCTTGGAATGAGCGAGGGATGACTATTCCTAGTTGAAAGCAAATTGTCCAAGGTGTTTTGCAATGTTTCCAATTGGATGTGGTTTTCCTATAGGAGGTCAAGTCAGCTAGATAAAGATAAAATGTTATACGAGGTTTTGGGCTAATAATATATTGATACAATATAAGGAAAAACCTAATACTTGACACACTATATGAGAAAATGGTATGCAACTTGTTGTTCAAATTCTACAGGTTGGGCAATTTGCTTGATCTGTGATAGTCTCCTCTCCAAGACCACCTATTAAAGACGTTCAAATTAAAAGAAACTATTCAAATTCAATGTAAAATTCCAACACTACATATTATAAATATATCAACATTTTTTTTTCACATTATATTCTAATTTTTAAGCCAAAGTAAAATTAATCTCTTATACAATCAATAAACACTCCACAATATGATACTAAATACAATATACATTTTTTTTCCCTTTTCCAATTAGTGGTTAACCTCAATAATTGGTTTGGTTTAAGTCTTTTGGGCAACCATAAATAATTTGTAGACTGCCACTTGAGAGATGTAATACATTTGTACCTTTCAACCAGTTGAGATCCAGATCTATAAAGATCACTAACATCCTAGTGGCATAAACAAGGTACCCACAATAACTAGTGGGATTTAAACTCACAACCTCCCATAAACACTCCACAATATGATAATAAATACAATATACATTTTTTCCCTTTTCCAATCAAAGGTTCAACCTCCATGGTTTTGTCTAAGTCTTTTGGGCAATCATAAATAATTTGCCAACAACCACTTGAGAGAGGTATTACATTTGCAACTCTCAACTAATTCGAGATCCAAATTTATAAAGATCACTAACATCCTATTGTTATAACCACATTAACTAGTAGGATCGAATCCAGGAACACAACTTTTTGACAGGAGATAGATTGAATGTAGATAAAAGACATTCGAGATCCAAATTTATAAAGATCACTAACATCCTATTGTTATAACCACATTAACTAGTAGGATCGAATCAAGGAACACAACTTTTTGACATGAGATAGATTGCATGCAGATAAAAGATATATAAAATTATAAGAAATTTGAATCTTTTTCAACATTTTCTAGTTGGAAATTTAAGAATTAGTAAGTTTCCAAAGCTTTTCACACTTAAAAATATCAAAGCTTTTCACACTTAAAAATATTATGGATCCTTAATATTTTCCTTAGTACCTTCCAAAATTGAAATTTGAGAATAGAAAGAAACGTCAAACCAAACCAAATTAAAGTAAAGCTTAATTTATATTAAAGTAAAGCTTAATATAATATACACTTGACATATACACTATCAAATTTAAAATGTGTTAGATCGAATCATTTTATTTCAGTGCAAAATGCTTACGACATCTCTTGGGAGGCCTCTTATCGGGGATTCTCATGTAGGGCCATATTGAATGTTGAGAATCTTTATGGTGAATCACGATTCACCACATCAAGGAGCTTTTCCTTGATGGCCAGTATCAACTTGTTTGAGAATCAAACTTTTTACATATCCGCGAAAAGAGGTGAAGATCATTCTACTTGTGTAACTGTTTGGACCAAAGACCTGATACACACTTTGGACCATTTGGTTGTTGACATTTCGAAGTCAGGCTTTGGAGATAGACGAAGGCATGGTTTCTTCCAAAGGGGCAGTGTTCTCTCGGATTATCGGGTTGTCCGATCGTGGATTTATGCCCAAAATATGATGCTGCGGACTGTGGATTTGGACTAATGGCTACGCTCGGAACTCGTTAGGGGCAGTGTTCTCTCGGATTATCGGGTTGTCCGATCGTGGATTTATACGCAAAATATGATGCTGCGGACTGTGGATTTGGACTAATGGCTACTCTCGGAACTCGTTACCGTCCTGTATCTCCTTATCTTCAACCCTCACAATGACATTTATACCGAAATCATTTTACGCGTGTTTGAACGGCTAAATTGTTTCCCGAATTTAGTGTTTGATAGAGGTTTTAATCCCTGTTCCAAAATGGTCGCATCTTGAAAATCTTCATTGCTTGGCCGGGCTTATATATTTATTTAGTTTTAAAACAAATTTCTTATTTGTCCGAGCTTCGAATCTGTAAATCTTCTCTGATTCTCTGAACTTCTTTTAAAATTTGAGCTACAACTTCAAATTTTTTCTCATTCGCTGAAGTTTTTTATAAAGTTTGAGCTAAATTTTAAAAATCTTTTCTCATTCTCTGAGTTTCTTTAAAGTTTGAGCTAAAATCTTTGGATTTTTTCTAATCCTCTGAAGTTTCTTTCAGTTTGAGTGAAAATCTTTATTTATTTTTTTCTTTCTTTTCTCAGAAGTTTTTTGAAAATTTGGGCTAAGCTTTAATTCTTATTCTGATTCCCTGAAATATTTGAAAATTTGAGCTAAACTTCAAATTTTTACTGATTCTCTGAGCTTTTTTGAATATTTGACCTAAAATCTTCAAATTATTTATTATTCTCTGTAGTATCTTCAAAATGTGAGCTTCAATTCGTCTCGCATGGACAAATAAGCCAAGGTCTCTGTAAATTCTTCTCATTCATGTCGAATCGTGGTTAAAAGGGCAAGAAGAAAACTAAAGACAACTCCACTTATTAATCTCGCCATGGCCAGTCGTGCTGTTGGTGTTTTTTCATTCATCTTACTCGCACTTATAGACTGTTTTCTGTGCAAAGAATGCACAAATGTCCCTTCGCAGCTTTCCTCACATACCTTACGCTATGAGCTTCTCTCTTCTAAGAATAAATCATGGCAAGCAAATATGTTTTCTTCCTACAGTCATCTGACGACCTCACATGATTCGGCTCAGTCTAGCCCTAATTCATACCGCATGTTGAGACAACAAGAACGAGTTCGACTCCCTGCTGAAAAGGACTTCATCCATGGTGATGGTTTTTTACATGAGATTTCATTGCACAATGTGAGATTAGATGCAGATTCTGCTTACGGGAAGGCTCAGAAGGCGAATTTGGAGTATTTGTTGATGCTGGATGTCGACAGCTTAGTTTGGAGTTTTAGAAAAACAGCAGGCCTTGCTACTCCCGGATCTCCTTATGGCAGTTGGGAGGGTCCAGATTGCGAGCTCCGAGGTCATTTTGTAGGTCTGCATTACAACGCCTAGACTTAATTGATGCGTCGAGAAGATAATAGTTAAGCCAGTGAGCTCTGTTCATGGTTTATTTTAGCATTGACAATATCTATGTAGTTATCATTGCAATATATGCTTATTTCTTAGCCCCCAACACACACATATATACAACAGCGAAAGAATATTTGATAGGACTCCCCAACGCACACACATATATACAACAGCGAAAAAATATTTGGTAGGACTTTTTAAATATGGTTGGCTTATATTTTCGTTATCTTTCCTAGTGACCAGGTTTGGCCTGACCCTGAATCCATCCTGCTGGCCAAACTGGTCCGGACCAAACCTCTGAACCTTTTCTAAATAAAGTGCGGAGAAATATACCTGAAAAATCCACCATTCAAATAGCCAAAAAAACAAGATCTACATTAGGGCATTTTATTGAGGCTGGCAAAGTATTAGAAGGAGATGCTGGCACCAGTTATGATTTTTGAAGCCAGTTTAGATGTTGCAAATGTTTAAATTTTCATTTTATCTTTGAGCCTAACATCTATGGATAATGCTAGACTAATGATTATTTCATTTTTTAAATTACTATTTTTTGTATTTTTATATATATATTTTGTAACTATTTGAATTTCTTATCAAGGTGTAAAATTTAAAGTATTTTGGAAAGTTTTGAACATTTTTTAAGAATCCTGAAACTCTACCGAACCTCTTCCCTTCCTAAACCTATCAAACTTTTCAAAGGTGTTAACCGCTGCTCTTTTTCGTCCTTTTCAAAGTTTTGTAACAGCGGTGGAGTAGAGGTTTTTCTATTGGGATTCTAGATCTTTATACCCTAGTAGTACCTATGTTGCGTGGAAGTGCCCCCTGCTCCCGAAGCTCGCTTCCAAAGGAAGCGTCCAAGAAGCACGCCTCCTAAACGCTTCCGTATGGGAGCGTTTTCAGGAAGCTCGCTTCCTCGCAAAAAAACGCTCCCTCGCAAAAAAAACGCTCCCTCCTGTTTTTTCAATTTTTCTTAAAAGAAAACCAAAGTAAAAGTTGACATTTTCCTTATATATCATTTTCTATCCTTTTACTTAAATTTTTAACATTACCATTAATTGTTTCAGGATGTTTGAGAGTGGTTCCAACCTCATCGGACTTCAAATGCAAAAAGTATAATTTTTGATCCCATTCAAAATTCAACAGACTAAACAGTTTTTAGGATTTTAGGATTACAATGTTTCCACTGGATTCTATCATGTATGAGGGTATGGGATTGGCATTTAATCAATGTTCCCCCAAGTTTCCGAGACGCGGGAGCGGGGAAACGCAAATTGGGGACATGTGAAGACCACCCCCAAATTTTAGCGAAATTTGGGGGGGGGGGGGGGGGGGATGGGGGACGTCCAGGTCATAATAAAAATTATAAAAACTATAAAAAATAATATTATAAATTATTAAATCCCAGCAATAACAATTCAATGATTCATCCCGTGTAAATTACTAACGTAAATAATAAATACTAAATACTAAATTCATCATTGTGCAATGTAAATCAGAATTTAACAAATTAATAATACAAACATGTTGCACAATTCATCGTGATTGTTTTCAAATTTGTTATTTGAATCTTGATATTCATATTTCTAATTTTGGCCATTCTAATTGAAAAACTGAATCAATGATATTGCATGCTAAAATAGTAAAATAGTAAATTACTAAAGACAGTCTGAAATAGAGACTAAAACAACAATTCAAATTAAAATTTCGTATTTTTAAACTGAAAATGGGAAAAACATGGGGGGTGTCTAGGAGCCCCCTAGTTTCGAGAGGGAGTGTGTGGGAGCCCCCCTTCATCGGAGCGCGTTGCAGAACAAGGGGACATGCTCCCTTGTGAGTTTCCTGATTTTGGGAATGCTGGGAAACGTTTCGCCTGGAGTCCTCAAGTCCTCGGGGCGCAGGGAGCGAGGGGGGTGAGTCCCTGTGGAACACTGCATTTAATCAAACACATCACCCCCTCTATGTACCTTGATGTTGGTGGCCTCAAAACTAGTTTTTGAAGAATCCCTAGTTTATATCCTATTTATTGATGTACTTTGGTTCAGATATGGATTGCACTTGGTGCTATTTTGGTTCTATGCACTCTTACTTGCTATATACATGACATGAGAAACTTTGCATATTTGTGTATAATGGTTTGAATTATGATGGATGCACATGGTTTTATTGACATATGCATCAAAATATATAAAAATATATATTATATAAAAAACGCTTCCAAAACACTTACAAACTGGAAGCTTTAGAAAATTTCGCTTTTCGCTCCCACTCCCGCTCCCGCTTCCTGCTTTTGCCCCTGCTCCCAAGTAACCTAGCCTAGTACTACTTATCTGGTGGTTTAATTTGGGCGTTTGTTTTCTTGGACAAAATTTCAAGATTCCAGCATTCCTTGTAGAAAATAATAAGTGTTATGCTGCTGTGGATATAATTAATTAACCAATTAGTTTTGTCTCTAGGTAAGTTGAAACTTTGTAATTACTTTGGGGTTTTGAAGGGAATGAAACCTTGGTCTTTATCTTTATTTGGCTTGGTTTATTTCCATTTGGGATTCGGTCCCGAATCCTCCAATATATTTTTTGCAACCATAGGACTTACTTGTTTCATTTTGATAGTAAAGTGTAACAATTTGTATTAAAAGGGCTGTGGAAGACCAAACAGCCATAGAATACATACCGTCCAAATTCAAAACTTATTAAAAATCGTATCTATGAGTTGATCATGCATACAAAATTCTTTTACAATGTTTTTGAACATTGCCGAAAAGACTATTCCACTATTATGCTTAAAACTATAATGCTTTGTATATTGGCCAATCGACAAAATACAAGTGAAATACATAAGAAACATGCTTTGTATATTGGCCAATCAACAAAATACAAGTGAAATGCATAAGAACCTTAGATGAAATTAACTGAAATGATGTCCACTGTGTACTTCATGAATTGGTCATCTTGATCAGGTCCTTTCGCAAGCCAAGAATGAGGCTGTTCTATCACAACCATGCCTGTGTGCAGGATTGTTTCTTCCTTGAAATGCCTGGAACTCGAAGAAAGCAAAGGGTGACTTGTGGCAAATTGAGAGCCATGGGAAAATTCCAATATTATATTAGAACGCATGTCAGTACCACTTGCTAATTTACTGATTTTCCTGTTCTGCTCCTTCAAACTGTTGTCCAATACAATTCCTCTCGTTTAACTTCCAGCTTCTCCAAATGGATACTAAGATATCTTATTGATTGCTGCATACCCTTCAGTTGAGTATTCATATGAAGAAGGATTTTCTTGATTTCACCATTACCCTTTGCTCCTAAAGGTGCTTTGATTAGTGGGATTGGCCATCTCAGGCTCGAGAGCAAAGGAAGAAACACACCAAGACAAGCCAATGTTAGAAAAGACCTCAAGCAAATACTGAAGAACATCTACATGAGTGCTTAACCAGTGAGTTTGTGGTTGCACTGGACAAACCTCTCAACCACTACATGCTGAGATAGTCATAAAACCTCCAAACTGATAACACTGCAGAACCGAGCAAATAAACAGTGCAGAGCATGAAAACTTACCCCTATCAATTGCTGAATACCTCAGGGGTCCCCTCTCCAAAGAGCAAAATCTACCAGCCTGAACAAAACCAGTCTGCATCCCATCAGAACAACCTACAAACATCACCATGCACGCTTGAAATATCCCACCTTTGCAACAGAGGTCGCATACAAATGCCATAAAAGAACACTTACCGGGAAGTGAAAGAGCGGATCCGCTTAACCAAAACAACTTTAGTTGCTGGACCATAGTGAGAGGGAGAGGGAAAGGAACTTTAGTTGCTTGATCGACCACAGGGAGAGTGAGGTGTGAAGCCACTCGTTTCCTTAACATAAGGGAGAGGAACTTTAGTTGCTTGACTAGTCAATGTTGTTATAATAAAGTGATGTAATCATGAGTTAATTTTTGTAGTCATTAAAGGGTTAGGTACTTTAGAGGAACTTTAGTTGCTTGACTAGTCAATGTTGTTATAATAAAGTGATGTGTAATCATGAGTTAATTATTGTAGTCATTAAAGGGTTAGGTACTCTTGAGTCACATAACTTATTGTAGTCATTAAAGGGTTAGGTACTCTTAAGTCACATAACTGCCCCTCTCTGTTACTACTCTCTCTCACTATTGAGACGTTGCATTAATGAGACGTTGCATCGCTAAATAATAAAGCAATCTGTTTCTCTCTCATTCTCTTGTGCATCCCTGTCTACACTCTTGTGTGTATAAACTATAAACCCTAACAAATATTTCATCACAATCTTTAGAGAATGATTTCGACCCTTAAAGGAAAAAGCATCCCTGTCTACACTCTTGTGTGTATAAACCCTAACAAATATTTCATCACAATCTTCAGAGAATGATTTCGAAATATTTCATCAAAATCTTTAGAGAATGATTTCGAAATATTTCATCAAAATCTTTAGAGAATGATTTCGACCCTTAAAGGAAAAATGCGTCTGATGAAAAAGATGAAGGCAAAGTCTTCTTTAGCCAATGGAAAAGAAAGCCTGAAAACAAAGAAGAAAACAACACAAAAAAGGGAAGAAATTGCTATTATGGTGTAAAATGAGGTCATAGTGCATAGCTAAGTTGCCAGGAAACTTGGGGACGGGGACTGGGGCGCCACTTTTTGAAATAGGGGACTTGGGTACTCCGGGGGTACTGTATATATATATATATATGAAATACAAAAATTAAATCAATTTGTTTTTCACTAGTATTCAATTTCAAATTTCAATAAGTAACAAATACAATTAACATATGCACATTGCTTCAAAGTTCATAAATCATTGATATAAAGTGGAAATTAAATGTGATTCTATGAATCTTAAGTATAAACATGATTTGAATTTCATATAATGTCATAATCATAAGAGTCTAAAAGACAAACCAGGTGGAAATTCAAATTAGTGAAATTACTGTTTGCATATTCATATGAGTCATGATTCATTAATCATGGTATATGTCCAATCACAATGTCATACACCAACAACAAGTCTACATCCAAAATTCAAAACGCAAAAAACATTGAAGTCATAGCTAAGTTGGCTTCATCAAGCTTAACAACAAATTGAAACAGTGTACGGGGACCCACACCTACCCCGTCCCTCTCCCTAAAATGCATTTTTTAAAAAAATTTCACAAATCGGAGTTTCCCAAAAGTCCCCAAAACGGGGGACTCCATCCCCAAATTAAGTGAAGTACTCGAAATTTGGTCCAAAGGTACCCGGTACTTGGGGACTTCGACGGGGACTTCAGGGGACGTTAATGAAGTATCCGACCCGGTTTTCGGTACTTGGGGACGGTACCCAGGACAGGGACGCGAACCCAGCCCCTGGGGACAGGTACCTCGGAAACATGATCTGAGCTTTGATCGCCCCTAACCTTCCTCAAATCTCAAGGCAAGGCTATCCTGGAAGTCTCAGACTCATAATCGGTCAATCCAGCTCACAATGAGCTTCTCCTCCTCTGGACAAACGTCCTCCTCCAAGAGAACTCGGCCTCCTCCAATCTAATCAGTAATCACACTGTGGAGCTCTCTCAGCTCACAGTAATGGATATCTAGTCCCTCTGGAACTGAAGGTCACTGATTTAGCTCAGATCTGACCTTCCTAGCTCCTACAGCAACTCCTCCCTATCTCAGAAAGTCGCCCCACATGGACAGATTCGTCCTCCTCACTCCGGCAGTATCTCTCTCTAATGATACAACTGAGTAACCCCATCTGGGGACCCCCCTGCCTCTTAAATAATCTCACCGATGAATTAGGTTTGCCAAAACCCTAATTCTCGGTGCATGCAAAAAGTCACTTTTGCATGCAATCATTGAATGCTGATAGGTCATGCAATACTCATGCATGCAAAGGTCAATCTCCCCTAAAGCTCCGCATGCAGCCCCCACTGGGCTCATGCCACTGAGTAGAGTGCATCTCACTCTCTACTCCATCCTGATGCCTATGCAGCTGATGTACCTCCATGTAAGGCATCTGAACCATGGAGGACATCCCGAAGTTACCATAATCTAACACTCCCTCTTAATGAGGGAAGTCCTGAAACTGATGCTTGGATCCATCAAGTCCGCTGCTGCTGCCACTGATCTACCTGACACTGCTCTCTGACCTGAAGAACTCTGATCAATCTCCATATGTGTGGCTACAGAAGAAGCCCCTCTGTCAACCACTGCTGACTATGTCACTGCACTCTGACTCAGAATCCCTTTGAGTCTCTGCTGCTGTAACCAACCATGAAGACCTCTGTAAAGTGGATCTACTGCTCTGTAGATCATCTGCATATGACCCTGAGTTGACTCAGCTCTGTAAGTCAACTCCCTCTGTCTTTGAACCGACTGAACTGACTGAGCTCTCTCCTGAGCCAAGTCCATCTCAACCATGTCATACTAGCTCACTCTCTAACTGGTGCCTGCATGAGCAGCATGATCATCCATCTGATATGAGCCCAAAGGCTCAACCTCCTGTGACTCATCACTGTCATGAGCATCTCGCTCATCCATCGGAACTCCGTAATCACTGCCCTGATCCTCATCATGGTGAGCCTCTTGCTCACCCATCTGCTGAACATGCCCACTCATCCTGGCCTCATCTCTGCTATGAACAACTCACCCATCATCCCCCTCTGCATCTGAAGAGGATGCACTCAGCCATCCTGATGTGCCTGAAGTAGGCTGTCCATGAACTAAGTACTCACCATCAATCCTGTGACCAAACAACACTAGGTCTACTCCTCTAGGATAGGTGAAGAACTGATCCCTGTGAAACACTATAGGGTATCTATCCTAACAGATTTGATGTCTGCACTCACAGATCTGAACTCTGCTCTTCAGATCTGGACTCTGCTCTCACAGATCTGAACACTATGCTTCAGATCTGATATATCTGCCACAGATCTGGACTCTGCTCGTGTCAGATCTGAAGGATCTATCTCAGATCTCGCCTCCAAACTCACAGATCTGATAGATCTGACCTCTACAATCTCAGATCTGAGCTGTGCTCTTCGGATCTGGTAGATCTGGTCTCTATCTTCACTGATCTACTAGATCCATCTCAGATCTAGTCTCTAATACCACAGATCTGATAGATCTGACCTCTACAACCTCAGATCTGAACTGGGATGTTCAGATCTGGTAGATCTGGTCTCTATCTCCACAGATCTACTAGATCTATCTCAGATCTAGTCACCAACACTGCAAATCTATGTGTGACTGCTCACCCTGACCCTCAACAGGGCTCTGATACCATGTAAATATATATAGATTTAGAGATCACTACTCCCTCCGGATCATTCTGAGACCTCAAGTAGTATGAATCTCAATGTCAGTACATACTCATAAAACATAGATTCAAACCACTAGATCTACATCGACCAACAACATATAAATGCAATCGACCACAATAGACAACAGATGTACCCTGGAACCCTTTCGGGAAAAACCAGCTAACTAGGGGGCTATCTTCTCTCTCGAGCCTAGAGCATATAAAAGTATAAAAGACAATACAATACAAAATTACCTCAGCCGGTAACTCAATCCCTCTGACCAGGACAAACTCTAATTTGCATGCATCCAGCTGATGCATGCACTGACGAAGTATGCCCTAACTGCCAATCTGGATCTGAGTGCTTTGACGGTGCCTCTGATAGATCTGCCCTCTATAGATCTCTCTGCTCTGATCTGCTTGCTCTGAAGACTGCCCACTGATGAAATCGGCCCTCTCTGCATGCACAAGTGCGCCCTCCCCTCTAGATGTCAAATGCTCGTACTGCTCCGAATGTCAACAGATCTGAGCTCCGATCGTCCCTAACCTTCCTCAAATCTCGAGGCAAGGCTATCCTCGAAGTCTCGGACTCCTAATCGGTCAATCCAGCTCATAATGAGCTTCTCCTCCTCTGGAAAAACGTCCTCCTCCAAGAGAATTCGACCTCCTCCAATCTAATCAGTAATCACACTGTGGAGCTCTCTCATCTCACAGTAATGGATATCTAGTCCCTCTGGAACTGAAGGTCACTGATCTAGCTCAGATCTGACCTTCCTAGCTCCTGCAACAACTCCTCCCTATCTCAGAAAGTGCCCCACATGGACAGATTCATCCTCCTCACTCTGGCAGTATCTCTCTCTAATGATACAACTGAGTAACCCCATCTGGGGACCCCCCGCCTCTATAAATAGTCTCACCGATGAATTAGGTTTGCCAAAATCCTAATTCTCGGTGCATGCAAAAAGTCACTTTTGCATGCAGTCACTGAATGCTGTCAGGTCATGCAATACTCATGCATGCAAAGGTCAATCTCCCCTGAAGCTCCGCATGCAACCCCCACTGGGCTCATGCCACTGAGTAGAGTGCATCTCACTCTCTAATCCATCCTGATGCCTATGCAGCTGATGTACCTCTATGTAAGGCATCTGAACCATGGAGGACATCCCGAAGTTACCATAATCTAACAAAGTGCACTAAGGAATCATTAATTCCCTCTACCCCTTTTATGAGCAAAGGTCACTTTTTTCCTCTAGAAGCAGTAGGTGGAGGTGCCGGGTTTGGGCCTAAGGTGGAAGTTGCAACTATTGGGGATGTGGTGGAAGGTGTAGCTGTTGGGGTTGAGGTGGAAGGTGCTAGGGTTAAGGTGGAAGCTTGAGTGAGATGTCTTCTACTAGTTTCCTGCCTCTAGAGGTGGTGGTGCGACACACTTTCAATCTCTTCCTCCAAATGTCTTTACTAGAAGTGAAACATCCTCTTTTAATTGCCCCCCTTCTCTGACACATCGGCATCTAGCGCCAACCAGTTAGGTGCCTCCTCCATGATAGGCCTTGCAATCCCTCCCAACTTTGATCATGTGTCACAAGTTGGGGTATGGCTTGCCTGTATACACAAGCATTCCACTCATTTGAAAGAAACATCCCATGCAACTCCAAGATAGAATTGTGGAGAGATTGAAGAGAAATGAAGCTAGTGGCAAAACACATGATTGCAAGATGCACCAACTCCTTTTTCCTTGTGAACCGTCTCATCAACGTAAGAACATATATATGATTATATATATATTTGGTGACACTCCTAATTGTTTCAATGATTTCCTTGATCCAATTTTTTTTATCCATATCCTCTAACATCAAATCAATGTAATAGGTGGCACAATGATTCTAATACAAAGTCTAATACATCTCCATAAGCAACATGCCAACAACAATAAAATTAACAGCATTGCCTGTAATGACTTGGACAACATACTACGGACCGATGAACCCATCCAACAACTCACATCATAATCGTGTGTCTTTAAAATATGTAGATGCATTAACACATTTGTTAAACACTGCCCCCTTAGGACAATTAACCAAGAAATTGAGAATGGATTTGTCCTTCCCATCTGTCCAATCGTCTGACATAACGGTGCATTTAGTGATTTGCCATGATTCACTAAGATCAACCATTCTTTGAGTCCAATTGGTCTTTTCCCCTTGAAGGAGAGGCCCTCTCAACTTCTTATAGAAAGGGCCTTTATACCCCCCCATCCAACAGTAGTAGCGACTTCAAACATTGAACTGTAGAACGAGTTGTTCTTAGCAATGTTGAAAGGAATCCCACTCTACAGAAAACATTTGGTGACAAGCTTGTTGGCCTCCTGCTTTACCTTGTTTTAACTATTGACCCAAGAGAAGGTTGTCCCCTAGGCACTGACCTCAGAGCAAATGAAAGGTGAGGATGCTGAGGGCATTGTGGAATGTATGGCTGAGGATTGTGTTTCCCCCGCCCCTTAGAATCTTGTGGTTTCTATGCTTCTTGCTTTTGCTCTGTTGATGTTTCTAGTAGCATCGAAAGATATTCTTGGATATTGTTATGTCAGCTCCACAAGAAAGATTAATAACTAGCCCTAGAACAAGTCAACCCAATTAAAAGAGAAAATGACCCAGTCAAAAAAGTCAAGTTGGCCTAGTGAGAAAAGTGACATTTTTCAGTATAAATAGAAGTGAAGTTGCCTCATTTGAGACACATCAATTCACTCAAGCAAGAGAAGAAGTGCACATATCCAAGGAAGCATAGTCAAGGGTTCAAGAAGCATTGTGAAGACATCTCTTGGGGTTTACTATCTTTCTCTCTCTTTTTCATTCTCATAAGGGCTCAACTACTCAGAGGTTATTCTATATCTTTCTTGTATATCATTATTCTGTTTGTGTAAATAGTGTTGGGCACTAGATTTGGCATTGTATCTTGTTGAAGAATCTTATCTAGAGAAGTTGTTGGGTTTTTCCCGTGAGAGTTCCTAGGGTAAACATTGTGTCTACTGTGAATGTGTTTCTTTCAGTGATCCTTTATATGCATGCAGTTTATGTTTATGTGATAGATAAGTTATAAAAAGTTAAAAACATCTAACTGCTAAGAAAAATCAACATGCTCTAGCCTCAAGTTCGAGCCTCAATTCTTCCTTCTCATCTCTCTTCCTAGCAATATTGAGAACTTATTGATTTGCGATATAGATGATTTGAAGGGTAGATGAACAACAAATACCCACTTCATGCCCTAGGATTTTGGCAAGGTAGTATTTCAAGTAGGCGATTCCGCCAAATAATTCCTTTCCACATAGATTCCACCTCAACCCCAATCAATTATGAGCCTAAATTGTGTTAGCAAACTCCCATAGTGGGTCCAATGCCTTTGACATTTTGTAGGGCACTTATTCAATGTATGACACAAAAAAATGGAAATCAACACAAAAGAATGCTGCAATTAAAAGATCATAGTTAAATAAGTGTTAAATCTCCCATTAGAAAACAACGAGAAGAAGCATATCTAATGGACATTGGAACCCTATAATAAATATGGAAAAACAAAGAAAATGCAAGAATAAAACTTTATACATACTTGAGAGTATGGATATGGTAGAACAAAGTCAATGCCCACACCACAATAGCTCGACTAATGGCATTGAAAACACTAGATTTTTCCCTTTGATTGTTTGATTGAAAATGGTTACAAACTCCTCAGAGCTCAATCCCCTATTTCTCCCTATTTCTCTTTTTCAAAATGAGGGTAACAAGACCAACATTCCAGTTATAAAGCTTAATTGACATCAACAAGCCGATACTTTCTATTGGCTCATGATATATACCTAAAATATGGTGTTGTTATGAATGTATTACAATATTTTCTTCTATTTAATATATCGTGATATTTTGTGCCAATAATATTGGATTGGGGTTAAACATGAGATATATAGTGATACTAGTGATATATCTGCAATATATGTAACACTGGTTAGAAGTCAAAAGTAGATGTATTTGTCCTTGCAGTATTCACATCCTAATGACCTCCTCCTTTACAAATGAAATCGTTCTACCCCAATACCATATTTGGCACTTGCAACTTTACTCTTATGTAACTACGCAAATATTGTTTCGGGGAATATATTGCCAAGGGTACAAAAATAAACTTATTGTAAATATTGGGGAACAAACACAACAGTTACTAGAGATGCATGCAATAAAATGTATGGAAACACTGTGCAGAAGGTTTGCAACAGTAAAAAAATCTCATATACTCAGAATATAGTTTACAATGTGTAACAATGGCTACAATAAGCCAAGCAATTTGAATTCCAAAGGTGGTCATTCGAATTGGTGCATGAGAGTGGCTTACTAGGCAGTTAACACCACTCGGCACATCAGTTAACCACTTAACTAATCAATAATTCACTCTAACTAACTCTGAAACTGACTAACTGAGTCTAACTCAATGCAGAACTCAATTGATTGCCAAAAAATAGGAGAGGGTGCCTTCTGTCCGTAGTTTAACTGAATAGTAGGTGAGAATAACACCAGATGAAGTCAAACAATGTAGTAAGGCGCCCTAGTATCACTAGTTGGCTGAATAAACTAGTAAATGTTGTCAGTTGGACTGAGTAGTGCACATTAGTCATGCAAATCACCCCCTGAATGGTGGAGGAGGCTCAGATGATGGCCCAGTTGGTTCCTAGAATGTAGGAGGAGGCTCAGATGATGGCCCAGTTGGCTCCTAGAATGTAGGAGGAGGCCCAATTGACTGAAATGGTGATCTGTTGATGATGTAAGCACATGATGGAGTCAAAATACTTAGGATAAGTGGATAATTAAGCTGTAAGGCTCAAATAAATGATGTGTGGTTGGAAAATGCTCCAACACCCCCCCTTAAGCTAATCTCATGGAGGTATACAAAATAATAAAAGGGCCCTAGCAACAAAGGCCATAGGTCACCCATTACAAAAATAATCTTAAAATGCTAAAAAAAATCTAAGTGAGGAAAGAGGGAAAAACCTAGTGGGAAAGAAAACCCCCCCTCAAACTGAACACTGAAGGATCTAATCTGTCCTCACCATAGTAGAACTCACCCCCAGCAGTGAATGAAGGTAAGAGAACTTCTCAGTGAAGCTCTTGGTGAAGATGTCTGCAATTTGCTATTCTGTAGGGCAATATTATAGTACAATGGTTCTGTCATGCACAAGCTCTCGAATGTAGTGCATGTGGATCTTGATATGCTTGGTCCTCTATCTCTGAACCGGATCTGTTGAGATCTTGATAGCACTTTGATTGTCACAAAAGATGACAGTCGAAGTGGTGCTACCAATATCAAACTCTGCTAGAATACCCTGCAACCAAACTGCCTGAATGCAAGCATTGACTGCTCCTCGATGCTCTGCCTCTGCTGAAGATAAGGCAATGGCTGCTTGCTTTTTGCTTGACCAGCAAATAGGCACTGTGCCAATCATGAAAACATATCCGAAAGTGGACTTACGATCAATGCTATCACCCGCCCAATCTAAATCAGTGAATCCAAACAAATCTAGATCGGAATCCGCAACATAGTGAATGCTAAAATGTCTAGTACCCTGCACATAGTGCAGGATTCTTTTGGCTGCCTTCCAGTGAAGCTCATGGGGCTGCTGCATATATCTTGACACAACACTCACGGCATAAGAAATATCAGGCCTAGAGTGTGTCAAGTATAGAAGACTATCAATCAACTGTCTGTACAGTGTAGAATCCACTAACGGTGTAGAATCACCATCCTCAAGACTGATTCCTGAGAGGAATGGGAATGGTGCCGCTTTACAATCTGCCATATTAAACTTGTTTAGCAGGTCTAAAGCATATTTTGATTGAGATATGGCGATCCCATCAAAATTCTGAGTGATCTCTAAGCCAAGAAATTGCTTCAACAGGCCTAAATCACTCATGTCGAATGCAAGATGTAGTGCGGTTTTATATTGCCGATCGAAGCAAGATTGCTTCCTGTAATCAAAAGGTCATCAACATAAAGGACAATGATCAGCAATTACCTTCATGCTGCCGTAGGTACACATTTGGATCTGATTTGCATCTTGCAAAATTTTGTGACAGAAGGAAAGAATCCATCTTTGCATACCAAGCTCTTGGGTCCTGTTTTAAACCATACAATGATTTCTTCAGTCTGCACACTAATGTCGGATTTGATATGTAGCCTTCAGGCTGCTTCATGTAAGTCTCTTCCTGAAGATCTCCATGAAGAAATGCACTCTGTACATCCATGTGGTGCACTTCCCAGTGCTTAGATGTGGAAATTGCCAAAACTAGGTGGATAGAATCCATTTTTGCAACCGGTGCAAAGGTTTCTTTGTAGTTTACACCATGAACTTGTGAGAAGCCTTTTGCCACCAACCTAGCTTTGTATTTGCAGGTTGAGCCATCTGCAACAACCTTGGTTCGGTAGACCCATTTGCATTGAACTATTTCCTCCCAGGTGGAAGAGAAACTAGCTCCCATGTAGCATTTTTTTGAAGAGAATTGTACTCTTCATCCATGGCGGTTTGCCATCTTGGATCTCGGTGGGCATGATAGTATGATTTAGGATCTGAACCTATCATAAAAAACATTTTTCAGACAGTAAAGGATCAGAATATGAAAGAGCCATACCTACTCTTTGAAAGTCTGCTTGAGTTTTTCTTGGATCGACAGGATTTCCAATGTTAGAACCAGCAGAATTGAGAGTCTTTTCTGCCCACTTTGGCAACTGAGGGGGATCATTTGGATCTGAATCCGAACCTGATATTTCATGTTCATTAATTTATGATAAATTATTAGAAATATCAAAACACAAACTTTCATCATCTTCTTCCGAATCTTCTTCTTGGAGACGAGGCAATTCAACAGTTTCTTCCTCGACTAGTTTTAGATCTTGAAGCGGTTCTTCAAATTTGACACTTCGCTCGATGAATATCTTTTTGGATCTAATAGCCATGAGTTTGTATCCTTTGGATTCTTCAGCATATCTAATGAGGATGCACTTAGTACTCTGTGGTTCCAAAGATTTTCTCTTCTCAATCGGAATTCTAGCCCATGCAGTGGAGCCAAAAACCCTGAGATTGGACACATCAGGCTTGTGACCAGTGTAGGCTTTGAAGGGAGTAGTACCTTTGACGGATGAGTGTGGAACTTTGTTTTGAATGTATGTATCAACATTCATGGCCTCAGCCCAAATATTTGGAGCCAAACCTTTCGACTCAAGCATACAAGTAGCCATCTCTTTCAATGCTCGGTTTTTTTTCTCCGCTACACCATTCTGTTGAGGTGTGTAGGGAACTGTGTGTTGGATTTGGGTTCCATTTTCCGCACAAAGTTGCAGCAGCTTTGATTTGATAAATTCTCCTCCATTATCAGATATAAGAGCTTTGATCTTGCTCTCAGTAGCAGTCTCAACAGAAGCCTTGAAATTTTTGAATTTTTCTAGCACTTCCGATTTGTTCTTGAGAAAGTAGACCCATGTGAACCTGGAGAAATCATCAATAAATGTCAGAACATACCTTGAGCCATTCATGGAGGTATTTGGCAGTGGACCGCTGATATCACTATGAATCAGCCCCAAAATACAAGAAGCTCTGCTAGCTTTTCCTCGATCAAACTTGTGCTCGGGGTGCTTCCCAATGATGCAACCCTTGCATATCCCTTTCGAGGATTTGATTTTCGGAAGGCCTTCAACCATAGATTTATTTTGCAGCAGCTGCAAATATTTATAATTTAGGTGACCAAATCTCTCATGCCATAGCCGGCTAACCTCATTTCCATGAGTCAGAAGGGCACTTGGCTTTGAATGTGGCAAAAAGTGGGAAAACTCATGTTTTTGCGGTATGATTTGCTTTGCCTACTGCAATGAGCTTTCCGGTGGAAATATTAGAAATTTCAACATTATTAGGGCTGAATACAACCTTCTTGGGCAAACCAGTGTGTGTCATCTGATACACAGAAAGCAGGTTCGAAGCTAGAGAAGGAACATAGAGAACATTTTGAAAATTGCCATGTTCTAAATGAATAGTATCTTTGCCTTTCGAAGAAATTTGTGAGTAATCTCCCATGTGGATGGAGATGCAGCTGTCGGAGTCCAATGATGAGAAGGAGTCTTTGCTTGCAACCATGTGATTCGAAGTTCCTGAATCTATGAGAAGAGCTGTAGAATTCAAAACACTTGCCATGAATGCATGACCTCTTTCTGCATGATCATTATTGTCCTTCTTCCTTGCGCCATCTGGAAGAGTAATGTTGTTTTTCTCCAAGAGAAGGGCCATCTGATCAATAGTTTTCTTCATGCATGAGCTTTCAAGATGAAAGCCCCTACCACAATAAGAACATGAAAGCCCCTACCACAATAAGAACACTTTGTCTTCTCTTTGCCCTTTTGCTTGTCTTTTCTTGAACCAGAGGGCTCATTTGACTGCTTGGTCTTCTCCTTTTGCTTTAGATGATCAAACTTGGCCTTCTCTTTCTTTTGCTTTCCTTTTCCATTCGTAGCTTTGGGTCCTCCAGCAAAAAGGGCTTGATCTTTTAAGCTAAGTTGCATTGAAGCGGATATGGAAACGGATACGGATACGGGGGGAGACACGGATACGACAAATTTTCAAAAAAGCCAGATACGATACGGCGGGGAAACGACATATATATATATATATATATATCGTCATCATCATAAATATTATCATTGTCATCATAATCATCATAATATTATCATTGTACATCATCATCATCACCTAACACTACTATCAAATATCATTAATCATACATGTAACATGATACTATGAAAACTTTTAACTAATATCATTTGAATCCTCATGCTTAGAGTCAGATTCATCATCTATGTCCTCAACAAAAGTAGACCGAAAATAGGGATCCTGAGCTTGGAGGCACTTGTCCAACACCAATGTTCATATTCTCTAGTTATGGAAGTGGGTCGAAGTCCATTTTAAGACAGAGGAGTTCAACAATCAACACCACCAACATCAAGGTACATAGAGGGGTTGATGTGCTTGATTGAATCTAGTGGCAACATTGCAATCCTAAAATCCTGAAAACTGTTAAGTCTGTTGAATTCTGAATGGGACTAAAAAGTCTACTTTTTGCATATGAAGTCCGATGAGGTTGGAACCACTCTCAAACATCCTGAAACAATTAATGGTAATGTTAAAAATTTAAGGAAAAGGATAGAAAATGAAATATAAGGAGAATGTCACTTTTACTTTAAGAATTTAATATTACCATTTAATATTCTTTATAGCTTCCACGGAGAGGTTGTGGGTCCTTCAGGGTTTCAATGTAGACCAGGGAAACAATTAAAAGTCGACTTCAGGAATAAAAAACGGTTAGAAACGTGGCCCTCTCTCTCTGATACGTTTCACAATTCCCCTGAAACGTATCCAAAACCCTTGAAACGTATCTGTACCACCTTGATACGTTTCAATGACGTTTCAAGGCCGTATCCCCTCCGTTTCAGGATCCGAAACGGGGAACGGCGTTTCACCAAGGCTACTGTGACGTTTCCGGTAACTTAGCTTTTAAGGTTTTAATGGACCCCATTTGAACAAGCTTATCATGCTCTTTTGTTAAGGACTCAATGAATGCATTCAAGGTAGGCATCTTCCAATTCGGAATGGTGAGTTTTCCCGAATTGAAAGTAGAGATAAACACTGAATAATATTTTCCTAGCTTCATAAGAATAGAAAGAATCAACTGCTTATCTTCCTTCTCAACACCACATTGCTTCAACTGTAGTACCAAATGCTTAAACTTGGTGAAAAACTCATTGATGGTTTCGAAATTCTCAGGATTTAGGGCAATCAACTCATTCTCCAACTGATAAGCCCTCATCTCATCCTGCTTACCAAAAAGCTTGGCAAGTTGTTTCCACACTTCTTTTGGAGTAGTCAATCCACTAAGATGGAAAACAAGATCCTTCTAAATATTGAGACAAAGAAAGCCGTAAGCTTCATCAAGCTTATTGAAGTACTTGGACTTTTTTACTGCAGAATTTGGCTCCGGTTCTAGGCCTATGGTGACTCTGTAGAAGCCCTTAGAGCGCAACACAATCTCAACATCATCCTTCCACTGATGGTAGTTGAAAGGAGTGAGAATATTTTGTGAAGAAGAGTCCATTTCTACAATAGCGAATGCAATATGAGGGAGTGAGAAACCTGCAATCACAAACAAACAAGAACCATTTAGGTCGACAACCTGCACTTTTCAAGTTGCATCACACCCGACATAGACTATCAAGCAAGCTTGAAGAGTCGGATGCACAATATCCAGGAATTATGTGGAAAATTTTCGGCTTCTGGTGCAGAATTGGAAAATTTTGAACAATAGCTGCAACTGCAGAAAACTGCTGCA
Organism: Larix kaempferi; assembly: GCA_027924585.1. Taxonomy (NCBI): domain Eukaryota; kingdom Viridiplantae; phylum Streptophyta; class Pinopsida; order Pinales; family Pinaceae; genus Larix; species Larix kaempferi. The sequence goes on from BSBM01000931.1 coordinate 11,611,077, forward strand.
ATATTTTTGAGCAATAGTTGCTCAATCTTCATATGACATCTCTGCAGAAGAGTTGTCTTGTCCCTGCCATGAGCTTTGATACCATGTGAAATCTCAAGCACAACAGATCTATGGAACAAACACAACAGTTACTAGAGATGCATGCAGTAAAATGTATGGAAACACTGTGCAGAAGGTTTGCAACAGTAAAAAAACTCATATACTCAGAAGATAGTTTACAATTTGTAACAATGGCTACAATAAGCCAAGCAATTCGAATTCCAAAGGTGGTCATTCGAATTGGTGCATGAGAGTGGCTTACTAGGCAGTTAACACCACTCGGCACATATGTTAACCACTTAACTAATCAATAATTGACTCTAATTGACTCTGAAACTGACTAACTGAGTCTAACTCAATGCATAACTCAACTGATTGCCAAAAAATAGGAGAGGGCGCCTTCTGTCTGCAGTTTAACTGAATAGCAGGTGAGAATAACACCGGATGAAGTCAAACAGTGTAGTAAGGTGCCCTAGTATCACTAGTTGGCTGAATAAACTGGTAAATGCTGTCAGTTGGACCGAGTAGTGCGCATTAGTCATGCAAATCATCCCCTGAATGGTGGAGGAGGCTCAGATGATGGCCAAGTTGGCTCCTAGAATGTAGGAGGAGGTCCAGTTGACTGAAACTGTGATCTGCTGATGATGTAAGCACATGATGGAGTCAAAATACTTAGGACAAGTGGATAATTAAGCTGTAAGGCTCAAATAAATGATGTGTGGTTGGAAAATGCTCCAACATGTATTGCAATATTTTCTTCTATTTAATATATTGTGATTTTTTGTGCCAATAATATTGGCTTGGGGTTAAACACGAGATATATAGTGATACTGGTGATATATCTGCAATATATGTAACACTGGTTAGAAGTCAAAAGTAGATGTATTTGTCCTTGCAGTATTCGCATCCTAATGACCTCCTCCTTTACAAATGAAATAGTTCTACCCCAATACCATATTTGGCACTTGCAACTTTACTCTTATGTAACTATGCAAATATTGTTTCGGGGAATATATTGCCAAGGGTACAAAAATAAACTTATTGTAAATCTTGGGGAAAATTTTGGTAAGCTTAAGCTTGGACCTAAAAACCTTGGAACAACAGAAGAATCTACAACTTATAAAACTCGGAAAATATTGGAAAAATTCAGAGAACTATGAGATATTTGCAACACTGTTTAAAAACACAAGCATAAAACTTAGAACTGATAAGTTAAGAATAGATAAGATTATGATGAAGCCCAATGGGTTTTCTCAATAGGTTGTCGCCAATGTTGTTGGGCATTTGGCTAATTTTATGCCAGCAGGTGCCTAGCTCGAATCCCCCTGGGTGAGGCACACTAGTCTAACTGGAGAATTTACTAGGGATGCCATTCACTAATGTGGGGAAGCATCCCTTGGGTTTCCCTGTGAGATTTTCCTTGGAAAAAAGAAAAAATAAGGTTTTGATGACACTAAACTTTAAAAGTACTTTCATTTGTCTTTTGTTGACATTTTAGCAATAAGTTATTTTTAGTGCTCCTCATGTGAGAAAAGTTTTTATTCATTTTATCAGTCAATTCTAGCAGTTTATGAAATGCTGAATATTTATATTTATATTCTTTTCTAATTTTGCCGCAATTTTATATTATAAAGATATACTATTCAGCAATACAAAGTTCTAAAACTCAGTTTTTGAAATATTTGCAGTATCGGCTCTTTCTTTTGGGCCTTGAAATTTAACAAAATAACATTGGATTCCAATCTGTATTCAGATTGACTATTGCATCTACTCACATTGGATGATCTAATTTTGGAATCTTCCGTACTTTTCTTCAAAGTCATGAGGGTATTTTATAATTGAACATATTTCACTTGATTGATAATAAACATTTGCAGGGCATTACTTGAGTGCATCAGCACTTATGTGGGCAAGCACTCACAATAAAGAACTTCAGTACAAAATGCAAGCTGTTGTCAATGCTCTTTATGAATGCCAGCGTAAACTAGGGACAGGCTATCTTTCAGCATTTCCTTCAGAGCTATTTGACCGTTTTGAAGCCATTCAACCCGTTTGGGCACCATATTATACTATTCACAAGGTAATGTATTTTTAGTCATATCCATTCCAGTAATAATCTAGTGGTTATATTAGAGTGGAGGATAAAAGAAAGATAACCACCTTATTTTGTGATATCTGAAAACCAAATCACACCTTATTACAGATCATGGCAGGATTGTTGGATCAATACAAATTGGCTGGAAATGCTCAAGCGTTTAAAATGGTCATATGGATGGCTGATTATTTTTACAATCGTGTACAAAATGTTATATCTAAATACACAATTGAAAGGCACTGGCGTTCTCTGAATGAGGAGACTGGTGGCATGAATGATGTTCTCTATCAGCTGTACTTGTTAAGTGTATGTTTTCAAACTTTTTAGATGATGCCTTAGTAAGCCTCCTCATTGTTCATAACTTCATTCTACATCGGTTTTTTCATAAGTTAATATTATGTATTTCCAAATTATATTCTTCATTTGAATTGAACATCAGTGCCTGCTTGATGTATTCCCATTCATTGGGATTAGATAACTGGCATAAGGAATTAGAAAGCAGGTTCATTTTCTTTTACAGATAGAGATCTTAAGAGGGTCTTTATTCGTGCTTTGAAGTGGTGAAGCAAAATGCCATCCTCCGACTCTAACTACTAAACAGGGACAGAAGATTTCAGACATGATATGACATTTTGTAATGCTACGCAATTGTTGCTATTAGACACGATTGATGATAAGAGAGTAAGGTTATGGTCTTTGGTTTCTTTAGGAAGGAACTCTGATAAAACTAAAAGCCCACGATTTTGATATTATCAATTACCCTGTCATCAGTTCTTTAGTGACCTAGTCTTTTCTCTTGTTCCAGCGGCAAACCTATTTCTGTACTTAAAAAATGAAACAATGTATTTTTTTTGTAACTGTAAAAGCTGCTGTTAAGTATGTTGTCCGCCAGATTGCACACCAACAGCGGAAATCTTTCGAAAGCTGTCTCTTCACTACAAGTGAGAGAGGTGTGGCCTTGGGGGCAAGCAATGAGCCAGGTACTGTCACCTGAACCCCAGCTCCTCCGTTTAGGCTAACTCCTAACGAAGCCAAGGGGGGTAGTCCCTACAAAGAGTTGTCTATGGCTCAATGTTTTAAGTGTTAAAAATGTATGGTGATGCGGGTGGATGTTGTTTAGGAGTTTTTAGTGATGAAAGGCACACGACTTACTTTTAAATAAAACACAAGATAAGATGCAATCCACGTTGCGAAACAGTATATATAGACTTGAGATAATTAAGAAGCATCCACAGATAAAAATTAAATGATAAAAGGACTAGTGCCTTATCCAATGGGTAATGGAGTCAAAATAATTGAAAATGTAGTGCTGGGGGATGCTGAAAAATAAGTCTTGATAGTAACTGTTCGTGAGATCGTTGTGCAAATTATCTTGGTAAATTTCAAAGTTTTAATGGTCTTGATTATTATGGCTAAAACCAAGGATATCAAAAGAGTGTCCGGAAAGACATTTTAAGCAGCTCCTTTAAGAGACATGTCGGAACCTGTCTGGAATCACAGCGAGGCGCGCAATGCTAACCAGCCATCGTGTCGCAGATTGGGCACTCCGGCGCCTCCCCTGAGAACTGCTTAAAATACTTTTTGAACAACGCCGGTTCGTTGGTTATGGGGGTGAAAGTTTTAATTAATTATCATTTATGAGATTATCAAATCCTTCACCTTTCTGAGTACTAGTCCAACCGTTTTCGGTTGGCAGAGCATATGGGTGTTGGACAAACGACCAAGATATATTAATTAAAGAGGAAGTGTGGATTGAAAAGTTTTATTATTTAGAGCACTTGTTCAACTCTCCGATAGAGAGCGCTCTTGACTTGATCTTATGACCACAGTTCAAGAGACTTCCTAATTTAAAAATGCCTAATGCAGGGGGAACGTGCAAGTCTATATGCTCTCCGACAGAGAGTGCTCTTGACTTGGATTTGGCCAAGTTCAAGAGACTTTGTTCGTTTTATTGCAAGAAAATGAAATAGTTGTGGAAACAATTATGAAGCTTTGCGGAATTAAATCATGTGATAGCTTAAAGAAATATAAAGATAACTAACATGCTACTTGCAAAATGAAATGAAATAAACGAAAGATCTAGTGTTCTACCAAGCAATTCTACTCTAAAGGTGGGATCAACCTCCGAACAAGGCTAATCGCTAGAAACCGTCAGTCCTGGAAACCTTCCAGCTAGCTGGATGTCCACAAGAAGCTGATGGGGGAACGAGAAGCTACCACAAAACTATGTGGCCTTTGGGATACAATCCCAAAGTTAGCTTACTCTGGTCAAAACTTGGAAGAGAAATTAATCTAAGTATGAAAATGAAGACCAATCTATGAACTTGAAAAAAGATGAGATCTAAACTAAGCATGCACAACACTCTTCCCCAAATGGGGAAGAAACCCAAAAAAGTGGAGGCCTCCTCCACTTGAACCTTTTATTAAATGATTACAAATGCCTTGGGATTTTAACCCTTTGAAGGACTTAGCAGAAAATAAAGACTTAGATTACAATCACTCTTATGAGTATACAAAAGGAGAGTGAAAATCTTGGTCTTCCTGGTTCAATGATAGTTCAAATCTCTTCTTGGGTTTGTGTTTCTTCTTGTTTTTTGCAATTCTCTTTGGCAACCTCTTTTTGTCTTTCACTTCTCTTTTAGATTTTGGTCTTCTTCAACACCTACAAGACAAAACACTCAAACTAGGCACCCATTAACTATTAGCTCAAAAGTCAAAGATAAATCTTGAAACTATTTGAACTTCAAACTTGTAAATGAAGTCTAAGATGCAAGTGCAACTAACAATTTAGATGTAATATCAAAATTATTGAGAATGAGATGCAACTAACAACCTAGAAATGAAACTAGATCTTAACCATGTAATATATAATGTGATATGAAAATGCCTAACTACTAACCTTTAAAAGAAACTAACTCTTAATCACTAACCAAACTAATGCTTTTTGTGTTTACTTGTGTCTTTTTTAAAGTGGACGAATAGGAAGCAGTGGAAGAAAGGGAAGAGGAAGGCTAATGTAAAACGAAAGGGAAGCAAAGTAAAGGAGGGGAGACGAAAGGCAAGATGAAGGAGATCAAAACGAAAGAGAAGAGGAGACTTTAAAGTTGGACGAGAGGTATGGAAGGAAGGCAAAACGAGAGCTAGAGGGAAGGCCAACTAGGGCAAGAAACGAAAAGGAGAGGAAGAGTGAATGGAGAGAAGGGAGGAGGAGCGAATGGAAAAGACTAAAGTGGAAGCTTAAAGAGAAGGTGAAGGGAGAGCTAGAGGAGGGAAGCTCAAATCTAAGGTAACCAAGCTTTGAAAGACGTAATTTTTTGAAACTTTGATGGGTGAGGAAGAGAGCTCTTTGTAGTTTGGTTTTGGAGAAAAGATGAAGGAGCTTGAGGATCCTGCAGAACAAAAGATATTAGTGGAAAAAGCTTTGCTTGTGAAGTCAAGCTAGATGCAACCTAACTCACACTTGTCTTCACCTTTGATAATACCTGTAAAACCCCAACACACTCAAGCATACAAGTGAAGTCAAGTACTAGTATGTTAGATAACCAAGACTAAATCAACATTGGTATAACCGAATACTTCTTGCTCATTTAAATCTTTGGAAAACATCACACACATAATCAATTTGAATACAACAAATGACTATTCTTATGGACTAGAAATAGCCTTCTTAAGCTAGCAATGATGAAAGAAACATTTGCATAAATAAGAGGAAAGGTTTTAGGAAGATATCACCTCAATGCATTAGACAAATTCACCACAAAAATTTGAAACCACATGGACCTCCAAAGTCTTGATCTTTTATTCCAATATGAGCAAAACAATATTACAATTCTCAAGCAGAGTTCTCTTGCATCAACAATCCATCCAGAATGAGGAAAAAGAGCCTCATTTATATAGCAAAACATAAGAGCCAATCTACCCTAATTCGAATTGGCTTGAATGGAGCCAATAGCACATAACATAAGTCGAATTCAAATCTAAATCTCAATCACCATGAGCTTGGAGTGGAAGACTACCCAACAACTCGAGTTCAAAGTCTACATGGATGGGGAGGTGGCCTCCACCTAGGCAAGGTGCCCCCCATCCTCTTCTTGGAAGCTTCACCCTCAAATAAGCGAATGCCACATGGTAAACTCAATCTCCAACCAACTATTAAGAGGATATGTGTGAGCCCTTGTGGTAGATAGCTTGGAGTTCGATTTGATCTTGATTGAGATCTTTGGTGGTTGGGAGTGGGAGGTGGCCTCCACCTAGGCAGGGCGCCCCCACTCCGTTCAATGCAACTCAAAACTTAACTTAATCACCAATAATGCTCATCCACATCATCAAACTCGACTTTGCATGCATGGAGGGCGAATTCACTTTGAGAGATCCACTTGTGGTGACTATACAGTTGATTGAATGTTGACTGAGATGATTGGAATCTTCATAAATGCTGAGTGCCATGTCAAATAGCCTTTTATTTTATTCATTTTGGATTATTTTGGAGAGATTTGGATTATCTCCAAAATAATCATTTTTATTATTTTAATTAACAATTTCTCTGTAACTGGGTTTTTTGAGAAATTATTAATTATGAGGCTAAATTGACATCCGAAAGTTAGGATAAACTGGTTAATGGGTCATGTGTGATTTTTGGCTTATGAATCGAGCCATCAATCACTAAATTCGAACCCCGGATGGCTGACATATTACAGACTCAAATTTCTTCATTTAAACTATAGAGAAATTTAATTAAAATTTAAAAATAATTAAAAAAAATAAAAACCCCAAATCCAACGCGTCCGGTAAATTTTTTTTTTTTCTGGGGGTCCTAGAGACTTAGGACATGACCAAAACCTATTCTAACAGTGTCTAGTAGGTTTATACATATTAGTTGGACTCTAATAACCCCCCACGACTCAGATTTTCAAAATCGGGCATTCCAGCTTTGGAGGAAGCGGGAGAAAACCTCATCGATTATACATCGCCTTAAGCAAAGTATAATTGACAAGGGAAAAAACTCCCTGGAATACCTTAGTTGCTTAATCAAGTCATGGGGAACCGAGCCACTCAGACCCTACCAACACACTTTGTTACAAACCCCCATGGGGCCATGGTCATGTCGACTCAAAAACAAAACTGGCTAGCCAAAACTGGCTAGACCCAAATATCTGAAACCCAGATACTCTGGAAGTGAACACTGATGTGTTCCAACACTGGCGGCTCAATAAGGTTTCAACTATTGTACAGATATAGTTGATAACAAAGTACAAAGCAGATTTCGGATGGAAAGAGCAATGGCAGCGAATAGTGATGGGAGAAGTCCTGGGGGTACGAAGGGAAGTAAGGATGGTGATGCATATTTTTGTCCAAGTGAGTGGGAGGGTTGTATGACAGGCAAGTCAAACAATAAAGATAATGTGCCTCAAAAGATGGAGCTGTCCAATCAAGTAGGTGCCAAGCATCTCAAGGGTCAAAAGCAAGTCAAAAACCCTAGAGTGCTCCAACAAGGGTGTAACAAACTCCCTCAAGAAATGGCATGTGTGAGATGTCTCATCAATGAATGAAGAAGAAATGATCCACATGTGTAACAGACTCTGGAATAACCGTGCCAAAGGTCCAACACGTGGTCAAACCTCATGCCAACTGGTCCCAAGTGCTATGGATGATCAACAAGCTCCATCAAGAAGGGGGTAGACCCTCCCCAATACATCTAGATCTCCCACGTGTGCATCAAAGAGTGTGTACAAGGAGGGCACACATTCAATGGGGGATACAACTCATCAAATAATCACCAACCAAGTGTTAGATCATGTAAATGTGCTAGGGTGCTAGCTCTAGGAAGCCCCAATAATGTATGACTTGGGAAAAATACATTCAAATATGTAAAAACATTAACACAGAAAGGTTAGTGTTATCACATATATAGTAGCCGGGCTACCATACATTATTTTTCAGATTCCAGAGCACATTTCAGCCAGTTCCTTTACTTTGAGATGATGAAATGAGCAACTATCTATGGATCACTATCAGATTTTGGGCAGCATATGTATTCCCCATGCCATGACTGAGTCTCAGGACACTCAAAGAGATGACCGATGTAGCCATTATACCATTTATGCAGAGCAGTCAGTAGCACCCAGAGTTACAGTAGCAGTTTCAGATGACAAATGATGGTTCAGAGGATGAGCATTCAGGTATATGACTCAGCAGGTATATCATGGTGTTATGGTTATATTGCTTTTATATTCATTCTTATGGCATGTCTTAGCACTTAGTGTCATGATCTGGCGATCATATAGATATGTGGACCTGGTTGATCTTATTGTATATATATATTCTACTGTCCTTACTCAGACTTAGAAGTTCACTTCTCATACTCATTGGTTTCACCCTCCCTAGGGAGAATAGAGGTGATCATTCCACCATACCTTGGCTTGCTAGTGTTGGCTCCATTACTCATTGTCTTCATCAATCCATTACCTACCTTTTAGCTTATCACCCTGACTTACTACTTGACTTGTGGCATGGAGGATCTTTTCCCCACTGTAGCCTCTGTATTGGATGAGCTTCCCTGTTTATTGTGTCTCGGCTCTAAGTTGGTGACAAAACTTACCTCTCGTGAGTTGGATTGTAGGCCTAAATCATTCTGGTCGGTTGTCCCGATGTTTGGCATTGGCTCGAACTCCCCCCAGTCATTTGAGATGTTGTTGGCTAAAACTGAAAGCTCATGTACTACTTATGGAAACTTCTAAATTCGCCCATGGAAACTAAAAAGGGCAAGAGCGATGAACTGCTAAAAAAAGACTCCTCGAAGAGTATAAGAAAGGTCCAAAAATCAATGATTCTTAAAAGCTATATCTAAACAATTGCTGACCTTATGTATGTATAAAAACATGCCCTGGATGCAAGCTGCAACTAGTTGTGCTTATTAGCGCACCTGAGATCCGAAGGGTTATGTAGGCCAAAAAGGCCATGAAATAAAATTGAATGATCCTAATGAACCTGGATCAACTTGATGTAGACATGAAGCCTAAGTTGAATAAGCACTCTCTAAACAACTTATCCATTTGTGAGACACCGCCATTCCCTGTGTTATTGCTCATTCAGTATATACTCTGGTGTGTATTCCCTTTCCCATATCCAAAGTGTCACAATGTTAAGTCAGTCAGTCACCCTTTGGCCTAGCCTGTTTATTTTTAGCCTTCACCCTTCACTAACAAATTGATCACAACTATGAAGTGAGTATGGTCTTGAAAGTCTAGTCTGAGTCATATAAATAATTAATGACAATATATATTTGGATTTAGATCGCCAGTAATGACTACTTTGTGTTATAATTGCTATTTGAATGAGTTGTAGAGCATACATTAACCTTTGACACTTTGTAGCAGCTTCAAATGGTAGTCTGAGTTATATTGGGTCAATATTAACCTGGTCAAGCCTAGTTTGACCAAGGTCAATCACAGGACATGAGATTATTGGACCTTATGATGACACAGGTAGATGATATATGGTCTATGCACATGTACATGATGGTTCTATGCATCAGATACAGGTTTATGATGATGATCTATGGTTTTCGGCATTATTTGATCATTTACAGATTATTATTATTTCACCTGTTCCGGTATATTGGGTATATTATATGTTCATGCAGAGAGCTATATGGTGTATGAGTACACATCTTGGATGGTTTTGGACCTTCTGAGTCTAATGAGACAGTCTATTTTCCGTTCCGGGCAGTTACAATGATGATTTTGCCTCAGTAGGCTATCCTAGTGCAGTTTTGGTCTGTCGGAGACCCTGTCAGAGCAGAGATGTTTTTTAATTGGTTCACCTAGGGCTCTGATGATGGAGGGGGTGGTCCAGCCACTTGTTTTTACCATATTCCCCCCCTTCCGGACACACTGGTACCCTCACCTTGACAGCGCAGGCACTCCAGGAGGCAGTTTGGGATAGGTACATGCTTCCCGAGGCAGTTTTGGATTGGTAGAAATGGCTACAGAGGAATTCGATTTGGGCTACTGAGGCAAAGTTTTGGCATGGGATGATCAGTGATGATGAGTGGGATGTCTTCCGCACCTTCTCCAGCAGTTTCAACTTCATCGGGGCCCACATCCATCACTTATGGCACTTTCTGATGATTTCTGAGGTCTTTGGAGGTCTACGATTTGTCCATAGAGGTACGATTTGGTACATTGATGACTATTCTATTATTATTGTGCTATGGGGATTGACCAAGGGTGGCTAAAATTACCCCTTGGACCCACCATAAGCTTATTTTTATATCTTGTCATCATGATTTGGTGGGATCCCCTCTCCTAGGGCGATTTTATCCACTTATTGTTATATTTTATGGTTGATCCATGTATTTTATTGTTGAGCTCATCTCAACCATTGATTAGATCTTTTGATCTTTTAATCTTAGCCACTCATGTAAAAAGTGGTTGGGATTATGCTCTCTCCCCATCCTATTTAAGGAGGGAGCCTCTCATTGTAAAATCATCTAGAGATTTTTGGCTCTTGGCTCTTGGAATAAAATTCTTTTGGAGTACATGCTTGGGTTGGAGTGGATGTTGGTTGTTTTGATTGTAAATGCTTTTGTCCATTGCACTGGAGGATCTATTGTAGCTATCTTGCATATTTGCCATACCTTTTTACAGGTTGAGAAGACTTCTTCAACAAGTGCGAATTGGTGGGGAGGCTTGCCCTTCAAGCTTGGAGGAGGACGTTTTGGGTTAAACAGGGAGTGGTTTTGTCTTTGCACCAACTATTCTTTGCTTATCTCTTTCTTGCTTGTATCTACCTTCAACATGATAAACTGATTGATGCTTTGCTCCTTGGTTTTGACAGGTTAGAGGGACACATATGTGGCTTGGAAAAATCGATTTGGCAAGAGGGCTTCAAAACTTCTCCATTTGATCTTTGGCAAAAGTAATCCTCATCTCAACTAGCATTCATCTCTTCATCCAGGTATGCTCCAAAGGTACGATCTTCTTCTTCCTTGAGTCATCCATAATTTCTAGATCATAAAAACCCTAATTGATCAAAACCCTCATTTTGGTTTTTCTTAGATCTACTTAGATCTAGCCTTGCTTTTGAAGAGATATTAAAAACCCACCTCTATAGCATCCACCCCTAGTGGGATTTATAGTTTGGTGGTGATTGGGTTAAAATTGACACACTTTTCAAGGCAATAAAGCCCTCTTGAGGCAAATCGCACTTCCTTGGAGAGGCTTGTTTGGTTAGATCTAGCACATGGGTAGATGAGATCCCACTTGATTTGCAATCTACACACTTGATAACCTACCCCCAGACTTTTACTTTGGTGATTTCTACCTTGTGGGCATCATTCCACATTTTAAGGGAATAAAACCCCCTTTTGAACTACTTGGCATCTTAAAACTCAGATCTAGTAAGATCTAACCCTTGGATTGACTTGATTTTCTAGATCCACATAGATCGGTGCATAAGCTACTTGGATCTACAGTTTGGTGGCCATTGGGCTTGATTTGGCCCACCTTATCTATCTTTTAGCCCTCCTTGAGCAAGGTCGCACTCCCTTGGGTGAGTGAGTTTGCCCACTTTGAGGACGTGGGTGGTTGAGATTTTTGTGGATTTGGAACGGGCATACCTCGAAACCTAGGTCTAGAGTATCATTTTGTGACAATTTGCCTTGGGGGTAGCATTCCTTGTTTTAAGGGATTGTGGTCCACTTGGGTCATTTCACGAAAACCTAGATCTAGCAAGATCCAACCATTCTATCTCAATTAGCCCACTTGACTTGACCTCTAGGTGTCCCGATCTACACTTTGACATACCTTTTGACTCCATTAGCCCATCCAACAAGGCACTAGTCCTCCTCAAAACAAGTCGCACTCCTTGGGAATTGTGTCAAACCTTAGATCCGGTACATGGGTACTCCTAAATTCAACTTAGATCCTTAGATCTACTCATTACATATCTTCTAGTGCCAATTGCATCCCTTAACTTCACCTTGTGGGTCCACTTTAAGCCATTTCATATATCCCAAGAAAGTAGGACCCACTTGTGTAGCACATGGTACTATACCTTGTCATTATACCTAATTATGTGGCCTAAATCATACATTGGTTGAAACACTAACAATCTCTCAAACCACCTTCAACCATACTTTAACTTCTAGGTCCACTCAACCTTGCATTGGTTTCCGTAACTCATCATTTACTTATCCTTAGGAACCTTTGTTTGGGTCCAATCAACTGTGATTGGTTATAGGGTCTCCCCCTAGGTCTTGTTTCACCTTGATCTAAAGCGAAGAGTGCCTCGGTTGACGTGACTCCCACCTTGCATTGGGAACCGTGGCATCTCTTGGGTCACCTCTTTAGTTGCCTATCTCCTCTACCGTCCCGGATGGGATACCACTAGGGGCAACTACAAGTTGTGTGATAACAGTTAGCAATTGCACTTTTCCAATTAACTCAATAAACTTCGATTAATTGTCCCTTTAACCTTAGACTTACCATGTTGTGACCATAATTAACCCCTTATTATGTGCTTGACCCCTAAGATAGTGTGCCTTTCCTAAGTTACTGAGGTAAGGGTTGTTACCCCCATTTTGCATGGGTGTCCACTTTTAGATTTTGTGGGGTTGCATCTTGATTGAAGTGGTATTTGCCTTGGGTTCTTGATTATGGTGATTAATAACTGTTGAAAGAATTTTGAAGGCTGCCAAGTTCTTGGGGTGCTAATCTAGGGACTAAAATTGCATCTAAGTGAAATATAAGCCTGTCTCGGCAAATCTGGGTACACTCTGTGCAGAATCACTTGGCAGTTTTTGACAAGACTGGTCATTACTAAAACTCAGATTGATGTATCGAATGGAGCAATGGGTCTATATCGCATCCATATATTGTACCTAGATCTATGGCTAAGATTCAATCTTGCCCCACAAGATCTAAAGGTCATGACTTAATTTCTCATTGAGATCACTTAAATCACTTAAGTGACTCAACTTTATAAAAGTCACTTATATTCATTAATATAAAAATCACTTGAATAAAGTCAAGTTATTAAAGAGAGAACGTGCTTAGTATCTTCTGCATGCTAGGCACTGGCAATGCAAAAGTACTCCCGAGCTATAAAATCTAACTGTCCTTGGTGTGATCTCTTTCGTCCTTCGATCACCTCTTTTATTTCTTATACTATAAAAAGGCAAACGTTTTTGCTAGAGCTACTTTTTGCATTACCTTGTATTACATTGTTTATAGCTCTAATAATCCTATCTTAGGGAAGCCCCCCTTGAGTTGGAGAAGAGCCAACCAAAAGTGAGAAGAGGGTTGTGTGGTGATATTGGCTTCCCTCTTGAGTTCCCCTTTGGGCCAGCATTGCTTCTTTTGGAGTTTGATCATGCATGCTAGTTGGAGAGGTAACAGATTGTATGCTCATGGTCCTATTTCAAAAGACTGGAAACAGTCTTATGGAAAGTCTTTTCTGGATTTAAAACCAAGAAACTACCAAACTGCAGCCAACTTTTATTGCCATGTAGATTGTTTTAATAGGAAATGGACTGTTGAGGACATTGAAACAAGGCAGTTGAAGAGCTGTAGTATTTGGAAATCCTGCTTTTCTTCTAAGACTAGAGTGCTTGGGTGGTTGGTCCTCCATAATTGTCTAGTATTTAATGATACATCATCGTGGCTTGGTGATGGTGGTTGCTTGGTCTGTATGAAAGTTGAAACTGTTAAGCATTTATTATTGATTTTTCATTTCCTATTTATATTTTTAAATGTATTTTTCGTATCTAATTTAGCACTTGTCATCATGATGTTTTAACTTTTTAAGTTCTACGTTGTTCATTTTTATGTCCAACTTAGGTCTTATCTTCTTTTTTTTAAGAAGTAATGTTATTTCAACATATCTGCTTTCTTTTCCAATGTTGTTAGTATTTGATTATTTTGCAAGGAATGGGTTGAAATTGTAGCTCTCATATTATGGCGAACCTTTTATATGAAGATCATGTAGATATATCTGGTGTACATAGAGTTCTGTAATGAAATGTTCCAATCATATTAACTTAAACAGATTACTTGTTGCCTGTTGGAGGAAATTCTCCTTGAAAGATTGAATATGCTCCTATTTTCTCCATGGAAACAAATATAATTTAAGTTCTTATTTACATTTGTCAAGATGGATGTCTAATCTCCTTTCCTTCACATGAGGTAAAGAGTACAATGCTACAACGCAATTCTTTTAGAATAGAGAACTATTGGATTTGTGATGCGTTCTTTAGTAAATTCCAAGTATTTAGTGCTTAAAACTTATCCATAATGCAATGAAGAACAAGTGGGTACTAAATGGAGTTTTTGGTCCTTTATTTATGTTGAAGAATCAACACTTGTTATAAATGGCTCAATTTGTCTTTTCTTGAGATTTGACTTGAATTTGAGTATCTGCTGTGTTTAGGCAATTGAGTGCGACAAGTTGGAAGAATCTTTTAGTTTTTTACAAGCTTATCTCTTCGATTATGTTCTTACAATTTGTTAATTGCCTTTGTAGCATCAAGTATTTGACTAGAAAGTAAATGCAGGGAAAGCAAAAACATCTCAGATTGGCACATCTCTTCGATAAGCCTTGCTTTTTGGGCCTTTTAGCTGTTCAGGTACTTATTTTCTTTTCATAAAAGCTTATGTAAATTTCTTTGATAGAAAATGAAATAGGCATTATATTGATATATAAAGTTTTGATATGAAAAATACTCTTCCGTAAGACCACATAACTATATTTCTATTTAATTGGAGGTCCATCTTCAACAATAGGTAAATGTCTCTATTGACACAAGTTACAACTTTAGTCTTTGTAAATGACATGCAATGCACCAAAAATCATTAGCTTAATAATATTAGCACTTTTTCATATCATGCATTTAGCAAAACAAAACATTTATATCGTTACTTGATCAAGGAACAAGGTTACTAATAAGTATTGTTCATAGATAGGGATTCAAGTTCAAGATTTTGGAAGTTCATTTAATGTTGATGAAAAGGAAATGGAAAATATAAAAGATAATTCGAGAGTATGCAATTTAACCCTATAACTTATGATAACCCAAGATCCACTATAACTTCTTTTAAGGTTAAATAACCAAATTAGTAGTAAAAGTATGGTGCCTTATTGTGTTACAGGTTAACCTTGAGAATTAGAAGATTCTTGGTTATATATAGGGAATAGTGCCCCATGTTTTGCAACACCGAGTATTTTTGCGATCGAACAAAAGTTATGTCATGTAGTCTCCAAGTAACAAGTTGAGTTTCTAGAGGGGCATTAGTCTCCTTAACTGTATTTATTATGCCACAACTGAAACAAAAGTAGGTCAGTTTGGTCATAGGCTTGAATGTTGGTGTAGAGTAGCCAAAATGTATAATCTAACCTTTCATGGCCATAACTTGAAGTTGTTACCTCTGTTTGTAAGTATGACTCTTGATGGGTTAGCATTTTTATAGTTGGATGTTATGAAATTTAGATCCATCTTGCACATTCTCTTTTTACCTTACAGAATTCTAGTCTTCTCTCTATTGAAACAAAACTATGGAAATGAAACAATTAATCACATTGGTTATTGTGTGATGCATATTCTTGCTCAATGACTAAGGGGATGTGTTATGCCAAGTCATGTCATGCCTACACCATAGGAAATCTAGTGCTGGTAGGGAAAGTTACTGTTAGAGTTTTTAACTGGTTGCTTGGTAGTGGTTTCTCCTTCCTCGTGGCATAGCAATGATAGCAGATCCATATCTTGGTGCAGCAGATCCATACCTCGGTATGCATGCAGAGCATTGATGAATGATGGAGCTAGGTGTAGCACTAGTTGCTTGGGGAGGTGGGCTGGTGGTGGGCTGTTGTTATGTAGGGTTGGGTTGGGAGGGTGCATGCATGCACTAGTCTTTGGTTCAGATTCAGTTTTGTGCAGTTTTAGTTCAGTTCAGAGTCAGTGAAGTTCTGCATGCATTTCTATTATAATTTATTAGCTAGGGTGCACATTCTTGAGGAGTTTTCCAGTATTAGACAGAGGGTGCAGATCTCAAGGAGAGCATGCATGCATGCTCCAGAGTCCAGCTCATACTCTAGTTGAGGTGCTCTCTACTTGGTGTTCTTATCCATACAAGAAGGGCACACTAAGTGATGAGATTAGGGCTGGGGATTGACATAGTCAAACCAAGTAGGCTTTTGCATGTGTCCAGGATCATTGTACTCTCCCTCTTTTTATTCTACAAGGGAGATGTAGGGTACACCACTGTATCGGTTGGCAAGTTCTAGTTTTGAGCTATTGCAGCATATTTCTTCTTTTTGTATTCAATAGAACATAGATGTGATTGAGAGTTCAGATTTGTGTATTTTCTATATGACTTTTCAGCAATATGCATTGGTAGATTAGTGTAGATCTGTTCTTTTGATTGAAGCTTTCAATTTTTCAGCTTCCTGGTATTTAGGTTACCCTTTTTGTGTGCAGAATCTACTTAGCATGGCTTTGAAAATTAACATGTTATTAGAGCATGTTGTTGATACATGTCAAGAATCCAAGTATGGATAGGACTGCAACCTGTGAGGGGGGGTTGTTAGAGGGTTTCAGGGGTGGGATGTGTTAGTGAAGTGTACCTTGGACAGTCATCTAGAGGATCAGATCTGTGCAGCTGTTCCGCATCACCGTATAAACTAGAGAGGATGCATTATACCTCTCAAGGAGGAGGTGCATCACTCTAGTTTTATAGAGGGAGAGGGCGCATACATGCATGCATGTGCCTACCAGCTAGCCTTTGTTAAGGCATGCTCCACCACCAATTAATCTTAGAGGCATGCATGCATGCACCTACCAGTTAAAGATTCAGTTTGAGTCACATGCAAACCTATTTTGTAAACCCGAGTATGCCCTTCATAGATCTATAAGAGAGAGGGCAGAGGTACGGATTCATTAATTAAGTCTCGAGTCTACTAGCTAGCAGTTTAGGGGTATTTTCCTGTAGCAGATTTTTTCATGTTCATTATTAATAAAGAAGTGGCAGGTGTTGACAATGACCTAATTGAATTATCGTTTTATTCTCTAACAATATTTGTTCGTAGATTCTAGTATAACTTATAGATTGCCATTTTAAGTAGCGAATGGGTAGTAGGGATGCTACTTGTTAGAGGGAGCTGTTGGGAGGTTTCAGGGGTGAGATGCCTGTGATCCATGCTTGAGAAAAGCATAGTGGACCTGTGATAAGGTTGTTTTTTTTCTATTGCTAATCTATTTTGTTTAGCAAAATATTCTAGTGCAACAATATGACTACATAAAGTCTTTAGATAGGAAGATATATGGGAAAGTCCCTCCAACTTTGTCTTCTGGGAGTGTCGGGTAAAGATGTTGTAGGAGCATGATTTGTGGGACTTTGTTGATAAACTAGTTGTAGAACCTGTTACCCCCCCATTTTGCATGGGTGTCCACTTTGATTTCACTTGTGATTTTCATCACAAAGTAGGTTGATTACATTCCTAGATGGTCTTGGATTCTTGGTGATAATGCTCCTGTGTGTGGGGATTGATAAACATTCACGATGCACAGATTGCACTTCAGATTGGGGAGAGCCGTGAGTAGAACAGTCGGGCATTTTACTGTGCCAGTTGATAGCTTCAACCACCCGTTTTCAGCCCTGTCCGCTAAGGTCTATGTGATTGGAACTAGCCTGCCTGAGTAGAGTCGTCGGGCGTACCAATGAGAAAACCCGAGGAAAATAATAGAAGTCGAGGAGACCGAATCTATTGGAATGGATGGGATCGTAACACAAGTACCACACGTAGAGATTGATCCAGGGTTCAAAATTTATAACTCTCCCGTGTTTGTAAATTCCCACTTGTTGATCATGCTCCCCTCTCCTCCCTCCAAATTGACACACCCCACCCCTGACCCCCCCTCCCCCACCCTCGGGGATCCACCTCGGACCAATATTTTCTTTGCTGCGGTAGAGCTTGACACCTTTACTTCCACCCTCCATCAGATGCTCCCTTCCGTATCTTGATTTGCTTCCCTCGAGTCCGCTTTTACCAAGTACATGTGTCTTTCTTCTATCATCTAGGTAACTGCCCTTCAAACTTACCTCCACTCCACCCGATCCACCCCCTTCCCCAAAAGTCTAGGTCATACCCCATGAACTAATGATATGACAATAACTGGAAGCAACTCCACACCCATCTTCGACATGCCTTTAACCATGGTCACCCCTCCTACCCAGCTCTTAAAGCTTCCTACCGTCTTCTCCTCCGCCACAAGAAACGCTGCTTCATCTCTCGTAGGTGACGTGAGATGAGTACTTCCCTTATTCATTCCCCTAAACATTTTTGGCGTACCATCTTTCTCCGCCACTCCGATCTCCCACTTGATCTTAATCCAAAAGCCATGTTCTCCCACACCTCTTCCCTTGATGACATCTTGGGGCAACCCCTTATCCAGGTTGAAAGTTTTTGGAATCCGAACCCGGTTTCAAGCTTGATAGCTTCTCTGTATGGTTTAATGCCTAAACCCCAGTATGCACATTTTTAACATAAAAATGACTAAACTGAAACACGAGATTCTTTTTCAAATTCAAACAACTCAGAAATTTTAACTTTCAGCCAATAAACTCGTACTCAGAAATTTAAATCAACCAACCACATGAAATTTTAACACAAGATTTTTGACCAATAGGTCCAAGATAAAACCCCAAAGGGAAAACCTGACTAAGAGAGTGATTTTATTAATAGAGAAATTTCCCAAAATATAACAGCAGTGCTTATCTTTTTCTAGCCTTGAAATACGTGCCAGAAATGTACTTTAAAACTGCTGTACGAACTGTCAAATCAGAACCTCAAAAATAGTGCCAGAATGGTCACACGTGCGAGCTGTACGAAATTTTCTCGTTTTCTGTGTTTGAAATCTTTCTCGAAATTTGTGCGTTGAGACTGCTGTAAACTGCCTCGAATTTCGTGCCATGTACGGACAACAATTAATGCTGGCTTTCTTGAAAATCGTGCCCACTTTCTCTCCTCGAAAACTGTGCAACAGTACATCCAGGTACAGTACGACCAGCTCAGAAATTCAGTGCAATTCTCGTGCTGTTCAACTCCTCGAAATATGTGCCAGTCAACGCCTTTGGAAATGCGGCCACTCCTTGGGAAATGTGCCCAGCCAAATCCTCTCGATTTCTTTGCTAGGGTTTCTGTTCTCTCCTCCTAAAAAATTCGACCTCCCTCTTCTTCTTCTTCTCCTCTCCAAAACTCTTCTCTTGAAAAGTGAATAATGATTTAGTTTGCCTTGCCCAAGTCCTTTTTGTTCATGGTAACTTGCTCTTTTCATCTAATGGTCCAGATTAGATTAGATGAGGGGTTCTCATTAAATGCTCAATTAAATAATTAATAAATGACATTTAGTGGACCTCATGTCATTTAATAAAGTGAGCACCTTTTTAATTAATCATTCACTTGTCTTTTCAGTAAATGTGAACTTAGGATAAACCATGACTTTACCTTTTAATAAAGTGACTTTAAAATTATAAAGTACATCTCACTTTATTAATTAATAATGACTAGGGGTCACCATTTAAAGTGTTCTTGTCCACCCCAAGGCAACACTAGGTGAACAACACTTCCTAGGTAACTTTTCAACACAGGTTACCTCCCCCCCCCCCCATCTTGTTACTTATTCATCCCCCATGATGTCTGGGAGGCTGTTTGGGCTATGAGTTTTAACAGAGCAGCGGATGAGGAAGGGTTCCAGGTTGAACTCTTCAAACATGGCCTTTGAGCACTCAATTGTCACTTGGCCAATCCGTTTAACCATGTGGTTTGTACTAGCTTCCTTGAACTATGGTCACATCATATTATTCACCCGATCCATAATTTGTGCCTTAATAACGATCCCAATAACTACAGAATGATCATGGTTGGACATACTTTCTCCAAGCTATATGCTACAGTCCTCCATATGCAGCTTTCTGGGGAGCTTGAGAGGAGACAACTCAAAGCTAAAGGATAAGTGGGCTTCAAACTAGCACACCAAACCATTGATCACATTCAAGGATAGGTGGGCTTCAAACTAGCACACTAGACCATTGATTACATTCTTACGCTTTGAGCCATCATTGAGGAGGCACGTCACTGCTCTTCAAAAGTCTATTGTTCTTTGTATATTTCCGGAAGGCTTTCGACTTTGTGCCCAAAGTGGCATTATTCTAGAGGCTCTGAGACATTGACATTTCCGAGACCCTTCTGACTACCATTATGAGATTATATGAATCATTCCTTGGTCGTCTTTGCACGACTCACAGGATTTCAGATTTCATTAGGAGCACCATTGGGGTTAAGTAGGGGTGTTCACTCTCCCCCACTCTATTTGGGATTTACATCGAGGAGCTAAAGTCTTTCTTACAAAAACACATTCGGGACGGTGATGGATGCCTTCTCCGCCAGGTCTTGATCTCTTTTCTCCTCTTTCCTAATGATGTGGTCGTCTTGGCCTCATCTTCGGAGGGTTTGCAGAGATAGTTAGATGCCTTGGCCCTCTTTTGTAATCTTCGCCAGTTGACGGTCAACTTGGGTAAAACCAAGGTTACGATCTTCGATGGATCGAAGAAGCTTCTCATTGATCTTCATTTCTTCTTCAAAGGGGAGGAAGTTGAGATCACTAGCACCTATACCTTTTTGGTGGTTAAGTTCACAGGACCTCGTTTCAGTCTACGACATGCTCTTCAGCCCCGAGTTAATAAAGGATACAGATCCCTAGCCCTTCTAGAGAGACAATGCTTCATACACCATTTTCAGGAGATGTCATCCAAGATGTCTCTCATGGATACTCTCATCCGACCCATAGTCCTCTATGGCTCTAAGGTGTGGGGGCCATGCTTACTTGACTGTGATTGGGCCTCACCAGAGAGAGTGTAGGTCCTCCTTTGTCGCATCATCGGATGCAAACAGATAGTACCTCATCTCATCATACTCATAGAGTTTGGTGCTTGAAATTTTCGGCTTGAAGTTGTGTTTAGACTTGTCGCTCTCTTACACTACCTTCGGAGCTTCGCCGACACGGTGAAGGGGCGCGATTGGTACCCATACTTGGCCAATTTCTCTTTAGAGGCTGTTGCTGCCTGGTTCCACACCTGGGAAAATGTAGCAGAAGTCTTCAAGCTGCTGGTGTGGCCTTGGGGGCAAGTCAGAGTCAAGTGCTGTCACCTGAGACTCGACTCCTCCGTCTAGGCTTTCCTAGCGAAGCCAAGGGGGGTGGACCCTAAAACGAAAACAAGCTATGGTGTCTAATCTATGAAAAATAAAACATCTAATCTAGGAATTAGATTTTTTTTGTAAACCAAGACAATGCAGCATATGTAAAGCAAAAGTCCTTCATCCACATTTCATTTACAAACATCCATCATTTTCACAGTCATTTAAAGCATTCATCAATAACTTGAAATATAACAATAAAACCAGTGCCAATAAATGGAGTCACAATAGATGCTTGACACTGAAAGGAAAATGTTGTGCGATTGTTCTTGGTTTATTTTATTTATTGTGGCAATGATCTTTTTATTAGGGTTGGTGGATTCCCAATATACGCAAAGGTACAGGGAACATGTCTGGAATTCTGATGTGTGGCTCTTCACTCAGACTTAGGGTAAATGGGAGTCTCTAGGAGGTGTTCAGATGCTATACCAACGAGGGCAAGCCTAACGGTTTCCAAGAGGTCGCTATCCAGTTTTATCCCAAGCCCTTTGAAAAATTTCCCCACAACAAAAGAATATTTGCTTTTGTGCCGGATTTTCACAAGAAGGTTTGTTTATTCGGGTGTGTTAAAACCTATTACTAGTCATCTTCCCCTTTTTGATGTGTACCAACATGATCAGACTGAGCTGCAAGCTGGTCACAGAGCATACGGGAGAAGACGTTGGAAATTTTTAAGTTTATTATGAACCAAAATTTTATCCTTTTAGAACCCCAAGAGTCTCTTTTCAGGCTAGTACTTGGGCAAGCCCTTGTCCTGAAACCCTACTTCGGGAAAGCAAGGGGGCGTTTTTTGAAATTGTAAAAAAATGAGAAAAATTTAAGTCCTGAGTGAACTTGTGGCCCACTAATGGAAATGGACCAACTAGGTAAATTTTAATCCTAGTTAATTTTATTAAATGCGGAAAATGAAATCTAAACTAAAAAAATTGCAAACCACGAAAATTGAATCGACACGGTTCTCCCCCCTGGGGGGATGGGGTGTGGGCGCTTGGTTAGCCCACTTGCTCTCGTTTGATATGCTTTTACAATACAATAGAAGTGCCCCAGTCTTTTTATGACGTAGTGGCTTACAAAAAATAGAGAGAAAAGATATCCGATTTTACAAAAATTTAGTTTTGGTATCCCAGATTGCCTGGATCCTCGAAATTTTGGCAGCACTTCCTCCTACCTGTTCATATTTGCCTGCAAACCAGCAAACAAACATTAGTACAAGATGCCCAGAAACAATTTAAGAGTGTCTTTGGAACACTTCCCAAAAAACCCCAAAAAAATTCTAAGTGTTAAAACTAGTTAAAATGCAAAAAACATTAACCAAGAAAAGCAAGCAGTGATGCTTGTTTGCTTGGGGTCTTTGCAAGCTTTATGCGCTGCAAATTATATGCTCTTGCACAGCCAGGTAAACATCATTGAAATCATAAAATACTACTTGTTCAAGTTGTATAAAATATGCATAAAAGTTTCTAACTTTGACAAGAAGTAGGCTAGTATTAG
The DNA here is from genome assembly GCA_027924585.1 of Larix kaempferi. Lineage (NCBI taxonomy): Eukaryota > Viridiplantae > Streptophyta > Pinopsida > Pinales > Pinaceae > Larix > Larix kaempferi. Next base: position 11,633,950 of record BSBM01000931.1, read on the forward strand.
ATCTAGATTAGATGTAATTTTGAAAATACATAAGATCTAACACATAAATCAGATCTACTTAAGGTATTAAAAGAAAAACAAGATCTGAGAATTGCAGACCAAAGTAACCGAAAAAAGTTTTGTAGAATTTTCAAAATTTGCTGAGAAGGATGAAGGAAGCAGAATGGCTCTCGAAATTGGAGACTTTGAAGGCTTGGAAGTGGAACATTGAGGGTAAAATCCACCAAAGCATGCACAGGTGAGGAAAATGAGAGCAAACAAGCTATCTTTTCTTCAACCTGTCAACCTGTAGCTAACAAAAACATTACAAAGCACCCATCAACTATAATGCATAGATCAGAAATCAAAATAACATGCACATAAACAAATGATGCATATACATTTTAGATCTCTAACAATAATAGAAAACTAATTAAATCAAACAAGAATAATTAGTTATCCTCACAAAACCGTTACCAATCCTTCAAGCGAGCTAGTTGATGGCTGAAAATTTACTTGCACAAAGATTGCTTCAGCTACAAATCACCACATACAAAGAGATCATGAAACCACTCACAAGGCATACCACATATGGACCTCCAAAGTCTTTTATTCAAATAGAAAAATAGCATAAGCTTACAATGTAATCCTGCTCACTCTCCAACTAGAGCACAATGGAGCAGAGCTCTCCAATTTATAGAAAACAAGCAAGAGGAGAGGCGCACAAGTGAAGGAGAGAAAGATGGTGTGAGTGGCACAAAGGGTGGAGCAAATGGGGCTGCCCCCTTCTTCTACCATGCCGCAAAAACGCAGCACTACGGCTGCCACATTTTCAGCTGCAAACAAGGCCACACGTGGGAGCCCACTCCCTTGGGAAATGCGCCCAACTAAGGAAAGCGACCAGCAAGAAATGGGGGATTTAATCCCATGTTTTGGGCTGCCCATAAGTCTGAAAAATCAGCCCAACATGCTCCTAAAATCATGCTGATCCAATTTTGACTTTCCATTTACCAAAAAATTGATTTTTAAAATTTTCCAATTTTTTGATTTTTTCATGACTTTTTTCACTTTTTTATACTTTTTTGAGCATAAGTGAAAAATTAAAGACCCAAAGATTATAAAAAGTGGGTTCTAGGGTAATGTGGGTGCTCTGAGGTGGAAAACGAGCACCCCCAAGGCAAAAAAGACCTCTAGATGACATTTTTATGCCATTCACAAAAAAATGAATTGAACCATTAAAAAAATGGCCCAATAGTGTAACACGAACATGGTGAAGTACAACATCAATACATAGCATAATCATATTGAATCCTTAGGCATGGCATGGTAACACATCATGGCATGAATTGGCATCATCTCTTGGCATTCTTATTACTGATCTTCTTCTATGGACACAGAAGTCTGGACCTCATCCCAACAACTGAAGCAAAAGTAGGTCCAAAAATCCCCATACTGTATGTGGTATAACTTGAAGGATTTGGACAATGTTGTAGGATAAGGGAACTTGCAAAGATGTGAAATGTACGAAACTTCAAAGAAATCCAAGGGGCGGTGAAGCTGTCAAGGGAAATAAAGACTTAGCCAAACTTCACCAGGTATGAGTTTAGATACAAAGTGGCTTAGTCACAATCCATACTGAAGATCATCAATGAACTCATTCAATCAAGCAAAACTTCAAACAAGATTGATGCCTTAGGAGACTAGAAAATTTAGGAGAGGTCCCCAATTTCTGTGGAAGCCCAAAAACAAGTGGCTTAGACTAACAGTGTACCAACTGCAACTTGTTTGGCCTTCCGTTTTTTCTCTTTGGACATTGCCTGGCATAATGTCCCAATAGTGTCACCTAAAATATTTCACCTAACTGAAATCCTTCTTCCCTTGATTTGAACCTTCATTCTTACCCTTCTTGTATCCTTTCTTGCTTCTTGTTTTCATCCCCTTGATGAAGGCTAGTTCTTCTCTTCTACTTATTCTTGCTGCACTTAACACGATTCTAGCTTGGTCTCTTCTTGCACAAGGTTATCCCAAGGATTTGTAAAGGTTGGAAACTTCTCGTGAGCACAGACACCCTAGACAGAAGACCTCCAAGAAGAAATGAGTCCATTCAAAGAAATGGACATGAACTCCTTATCTTCCACCATTGTCCATATGGTAGGAAACTGATTTATGAACTTGTTGCAATGGTTATCACGATTCTTGTAGCTGCTCCAAATGAGTATCCTAATCCTATCCAGGACGACAGAGGGGCTAGGTAGCCAAAGTCGTGACCTAAGAGGGTCCTGATCCCCAATGTAGATCGGTTGCCACGCTTATCAGGACACTCTTCGCTTTATGCCGATCTGAGCTAGATGGCTAAGGGGGCGACCCTGGTCAATCACTAGGGGAAAGAGCGACTAAACAAGACACCTAGAGAAATAAACAAGCACAAAACAAGGATATCTTGGATAGCAAGCCCTAGATCTGGAAAGTTGCTAATGAAGGGGGTTTTGAAAGTGATGATTAAGATCAAATAGATATGACAATATTAATTCAATAATTGTTCCTCAAATAGCCATTGAAATCAGTGAATGACATAGGGAAGGTTAAGTGTTAGGTTGAATTGACTAAGTCACTACCCTGGTGGGTTTTGAAGCAAAGATTAGGAATGCCCAAGATGTGTGATTTAGCTGATGATTTATGCTCACTAACACTAAATAAAAATGCTTGGATGAAAGATAAGTGAAGTGGTGAAGATCACAAGGAAACTGCAAATCATAAACCAGAAGCCCTAGGGACCAAGACAAGAGGGGGCACACTCACTAATGATCAGTGTCTAGTCTATCCGGGTAAATGGAGTCAAAAACTTGTAACGTTCAGTTCCTAGGGGTTTTAGACCAAGGCCAAAAATACCCAAATGCCGGATTCCTAAGATTCTAAGTATATGACTTGCCGAATTTTATGAGGGTTGTAAACTAGTGAATTATTTAGATGACAGATGGAATAGAAATGAAATTGAGAGAAAAGATAGGATACTTGGTTTCTGAAGAGAAATGTAGAGACAATGACAATTGCTCCTGCATAGATCAATTGAGAAAGACTTGGTGAAGCTCCAGCTTTGAATCCATTACGCATGTTATCACATCCATAGTAGGCAGGCTATCATGATTGCAGAGCAGTTCAGTATATATTTTTGAGCTTTGCCTTTACACAGTTTCAGTGAAATCAGCTATGATGAGCAGTATTACTTATAGTTATGATCCTATTCACTGAAACTAGAAATCAATTTTTTTGCATAATGTTTTGTATGTAAACAAAATTTCATAATCCTATTCATTGAAACTAGAAATCAATTTTTTTCTTTCCTTTTATATTGTGAATCATGTCTAGATCTTTAAATGATTGATACCATTTTAAATGGTTCCCTTGAGAATGACTATTTAGTTAGAATCTATGCTTCTATTTCAATATAAAATGATGAATACAATCACTTGATACATAATTAAATTGAATTCATGTTTCTATTACTACTGCTAAGTTGTGTTTTTGTTTATGCTCAATTGTAGGCAGATAGTCTCTCTGGATTTCATGCTAATACTCATATCCCGGTGGTTATTGGAGCACAAATGAGATATGAAATAACGGGTGACCCTTTATATAAGGTAATTAGAACTAGATCTTTTCGTAAATGTGCATGTACTATTTGCTACACCATGCTGTAATAAATGTTCGACTTATTTATACATGAAAAAAGATTTCGGGAAAAATTCTTATCATGATTTATTATTTCTTTGGATGCAAATGAAGTTTATTATGGATTATTGAGCCATATATTCAGTACGAGACATGGATTTCTTATTTGGCTTGTTGGAGTTGTGAATCAAATTTGGTTAATATTCTACATTGCCTTTTGTGACTAGCTAATGCATTCCTTTATCTATTTATAAATTAACTAAATGTTGCAAATATAAAATTGTTCCTCTGTTGTAATGTTTAAACAAATATCAGACTGATGAAGGAATAAACAAGATATTGTGTTGATAAAAGGATAGTTGTTTTCTGCTATGAACTAGGACTAACATTCATGCATCTTATATGTAATTAAGTGTTTTTTTGAGCTACAAATTTCTTGCATGTGTTATCAGATGTTACTTGTGTTCGTCAAACTTTATACCATGGCACTAGATATACAACTCTTGAAGTTTGACTACAATACAATCTTTAAAATCACTAGACATGCACCATGTCTTCATCCTTCAATCCATTTTAAGTAGGCTAGTGATTGACCTCTTAACATCTGCTTGTACTCCAATGGCTTTTGTCACAACTCTTAAACATATCTTGTTTTAGAGTCTTTATGTCCTTTGGAATTAGAGGTTGTTTTGTGACAAAAAGAAGGCTTTAGAAGAGTATGATACATGCTGATACATCATGGAGTTTAACCAAAATAATTTGGAATTACTATTTCGATTTAGCATGGGTCTCCTTCAGCTTGACTGAGAAGCAGCAGTAGGACACCTTCAGCCATGGCAAGTTGAAGCAGCAGCAGCAGAAATTTAGAAGAGGGCAAATTAGTCTAATGCTCTCTTCCTTCTATATTTTCTTTGTGTAGGAGTTATTATGCATTTACTAAGTAGGGTGCACATTCCTAGGTGGATGCATTAATGATAAGAGTTACCTACAGGTGGGGTGTGTAACGTGTTACCTTCTGAACTAGCATGTGTGATTAAAGCTTAAAATAACAGTGCTAGCCCAAAGGAAACCTAGAGGGGCTGCCCACTGTCACCTCAATAACTCTCTCTCTCACTTTAGGTTGGCTCTTCTCCAACACAAGGGGGGTTTCCCTAGGATAGGATTGCTAAGACTATGACAATGAAGGACAAGGTGATGTGAAGAGATAGCTTAGCAAAACGTTTTTTATAGTATAGGAAAAAAAAGGATGATGGAAGGATCAAGAGATTAGTGCTGATCCAACAAGGGCAAATGGAGTCCAGGGGCTAGTCCAAGAGGGTGGGTTCAAGGAAGGGTTGAGATCTGTAGGGCTGCAATATGCATTCACACAAAAGGTACTTAACATTGCTGTAAATGAAGGCAGGGAACACTAGGAGAGCCCATTCAGTACCACATCAAAGCATGCTAATGAGGGTGTGCCATACACATTGAGATAATAGGCAAGCAAGAAATCTAGAAGATGATATATGCAAACTAATAAATCACAAATGAGGTATCAAAGGGGGATAGAGGAAAAGACTTAACATAAAAATCCTTCCAATGGAGAATTTTTTTCCCCTTCCTTGGCCAATCAATAGCAAGCACTAGCAACTCTACAACCATAAGCAACCATTGAAGAGCATTAGAACACAAAGCCTCACATTTGTAGGAGAAGAAACCCTTACACTTCAATATGCACCAAGAAAGATATATCCATTAGTCTAATGTTCTCTTCCTTCTATATTTTCTTTGTGTAGGAGTTATTATGCATTTACTAAGTAGGGTGCACTTTCCTAGGTGGATGCATTAATGATAGGAGTTACCTGCAGGTGGGGTGTGTTACCTTCTGAACTAGGATGTGTGATTAAATCCCAAAAGAACAATGCTAACCCAAAGGGAACCTAGAGGGGCTGCCCACTGTCACCTCAATAACTCTCTCTCTCACTTTAGGTTGGCTCTTCTCCAACACAAGGAGGGCTTCCCTATGATAGGATTGCTAAGACTATGACAATGAAGGACAAGGTGATGTGAAGAGATAGCTTAACAAAATGTTTTTTTTTTGTAGTATAGGAAAATAAAAGGATGATGGAAGGATCAGGAGATTTGTGATGATCCAACAAGGGCAAATGGAGTCAAGGGGCTAGTCCAAGAGGGCGAGTTCAAGGAATGGTTGAGACCTCTAGGGCTGCAATATGCATTCACACAAAAGGCACTTAACATTGCTGTAAATGAAGGTAGGGAACACTAGGAGAGCCCATTCAGTACCACATCAAAGCATGCTAATGAGGGTGTGCCATACACATTGAGATATTAGGCAAGTAACAAAGATAATCACAAATGAGGTATCTGTTATCACACAAACTCTAGTTGCTAAAGAGGGATGTCCCAACAGGGATGGTAGAGGATGAGCAACTAGGAAGGTGTAATCAACAGCAGCTAGGTCCTCTATCCAAGGGACAGAAGTCACACCGGACAAGGCTGCAGTCACTTTAGACGAGGCGCAAAGCCAAGTCAAGGGGGAGACCCCGCTCAACCAATTATGGTTGAGAGACAAAGACACACTCTAATCTCAGAATGTAAGCAGGTAAGTGATAAGAGATGAGTGCAACTAGGTCCTAAGCTTAATCTCAGCCACTGATTGGACGCGGGTATAGAATAAGTATAATCGCGAAACGCGACCAGTGATCAAATAAGATGTATCAAATAGGATTAGTGTTTGTGGCTGGGAACAAGCGAGGGACAAACGTTAAGCTAGAAGTTGAAAGATAGATTATCTGCCCAGGGAAGAGAGTTAAGTAATGCAGAAATAGACCTAGGGCAGCGAGTAAAACGTGATTAAAATGACTTCTAGCAAATGGAAACTTGATTTCTAGTAATAAAATGGCGAGACAAAACAAAATCAAGAGTACCCAGAACCCCAAAGTGACCCAAATAGCAAGAGAGAAAAACGCCCTGGGTGGGGTGTTTTTGCCAGGTAGACCAGTGCCTAAAGTGTGGGTGAATGGAGTCGGAAATTAATGAAACTTAAGATTTATACGTTTAAGCACAAATAAAAGGCGGGTTTGCAATAAAAATGAAGTTTCTAAGGTTGGAATTTTAGTTATTGTTTTTTTAGGGTTTTATTTAGTGGTTGCAGCTTAACATCAACAGTGAAAGAGAGATTATGAGAAACAAGCAGAAATCCCGTACTTGGATAATGAAGATGAATATATCCCCGTGCTGAAGACAAACCCTGAAGATCAAGTGTTGAGCCAGAGTGCGTTTTTCCCCTTAGCGTTTTGGAGCAGCCAGTGAGCCAGTGCGTTTTTGTACCTGCCACAGAGAGATAAAAATCAATATCTATAGCAAATGACAAAAATAAACCAGCAAATGAGTGACAAATGATGAGAAAAGTAAATAACAACAAATGCAAATTCACTTTCTTGTTAAAATCCCGAAGAGAAACGCTAGCAAGGAGCTGCTAACTCAAGTGCTGCGTTTTCCTCCAGTGGCCAGCTTCACGTGCAAATCGAAATGCTCAAGGAGAGATAGGGATACCACAAGCAACTCAGAAATGCATCAGAAATATGATTTCAATCAACACAAGAAGAATCCCACTCCAAAATCACAAGTAACTCAATAAAAATGTCTCTCTATAATCTCAATGTCAAGTCTCTAGAATGCCAAGAAGAAGTACAAAATGGATGAGTGCCTCCTCTTATAGAGAAAGGAAGCTCTCAAAACCTATTTCCCCCCCAAAATGGAGGGTTGAGATCATCTCCCCAATCCACAAAATCGAATGGTGGAGATGTCTCCTCAAGGGGGTGCAAATTGCCCATGATAGCGCACTTATGGAGAGAGAGGACCCATGTGGGGTCCATACAACACATAAGCCAAAGTTGGGGGGTGTCTATGGGATGTTTTATCCTCCCAACTCCATACAATAAGGTCCCACATCAAAGATACATCCAAATCGAATCCCCAAGGTGGAGAAAAACGCCCCCAATGGGCCAATTCGACCTCTAGAGTGAGCTGTCCAATGGAGGGCCCCACAATGCCCAAATGCCATGTCAAACAATACCAATTTACCTTCTGAATCACCTTTTCATTTGCCATCCATTGATTTTTGCCATTTCCAATAGTTGCCTTAGTCAAATTTTGATTTTCCATGTAATTTTTGGTGGTTTATATGGTTGAAGATGAAATTTGGGCTTTTGACCCACTTTTAGTGCCCTGATTGCCGAACCATCTGCTGCAATGTGATTGTGGACCCCAAAAATAGTAGGCATGACCACTCGAACGACCCCGATCCATCACTTAGGCATGATTTGCCCAAAATCCATAATTTTTAATTAAAACAGGTCAAAATTGACCAATAATAATTAAAAATTTCTCAAATGCTTCAATCTTTTGCAATTCTGACACCTGCATGCTCATATGGGACCCCTGTAGATAATAATTGACCAAAATCGAAATTTCGGTCGCAACATTTTTTTGGGCCCATTTTTGGCCTGGTCAACTTAGTTTGACCAAGTCAAAACTGGTCAACAATAGTGCTAGCTGAATACCTGTATGCAAACATGGAGTGACAAGGCTCAATTATGCAAGTTAGTACATTACTAAGCAATACGATGATAACATGGTGATAAAAAAAATACATTAAATCCCGAGATAATACAAGGTCCCGGTGAGGTGGGCCCACCACCTCCAAAAGACTAAAATGCTATGCACATCTTATAGAATTGACCACTTTGCTGACTTTAGGTGATGCGGACAATAAGGCGAAGGACACAGGAAGACAAGGATAAAGATCATGTGACCCTTTGGACAACTCGGGAAAGCGGGGTCCACTGAGATAAGTATGCCATGACAAAGACACGGGGGAGGGCGGTGCCTCACAAATGGGTATAGTGCAGGGAAACCGCCACTGGCCATCTAACAAGTATCTCACAACTCACATCCGCGGCTGAAGACTCTGGGAGGTTCTTTTCTAGAGCCGCCAAACTGGGTGTCCGGCAAACCGTAACTTGAGACTCTAGGGGACAATCTTGAGCTTGTCCCTTGCTCCCTCTCACCTCCTTGCTCCGTAGGAGGAAAAACCACTACAAATGCTGACATGTATGGCTGACCTGTGTCCATGTGTGTTTATAAACACATTGCATGGATTTTACAACGAGTTTCATACTTAGCCCTTTTTTTGGCTAGATTTTACATTTACAACACAATAGCCTTTTAGGCTTGATTTACATTTCGTTATTTCTTCATTTACATCAAGGCTCTCTTGGGCTACATACATATCTCAAAAGATATAAACATGGTGCTCATACTGCAAAGGTAATGGGGGTGAGCAATACATGGTTCGATGACCAATGGGGAACACCCGGTGAGGCTACACAATCCTAATTGCATTGCAACATCGGGGGCAACCGACAGGAGCAAATCCCAGGTCCGAGAGTGCATTTCACACACTAAAGAGCCAAGGCACAATAAACAGGGAGTCATGGCAAACTCAAAGATCAGTGGGGAAGGGATCCTCAGGATCACAAATCAGAATCCAAGTCGGGAGCAAGCATCGTGGATGAGTCGGATGGATGGCGAAGGTGAAAGTGGAGCTAAAGTCAGCTGCCAAGAGGGACTAAGTGACCAAGTCTATACCACATGTAGGGGGTATGACCCAGCGTGCATATACATAAGTCTAACAGGAAGGGTGGATTGACATCATCAAGGGCCCAACCACATCATACAATAGCTAGATCACCAAATATATCATCTCATGCAAAGTTAGTGTACTAACAAGTATAAAGAAGTCTAATCTACAACATGAGCAATAATCATCAAATGCAATACCTGCTGCTACTGAAGCTATCTCTGAACTGGATCTCTGCTGAATCCGGGCAACATAGTAAACCAACAATATACTGTGATAGTCTTGATCAAAACAAGACTAGGCAATTGTCTCAATGGGCTTATGTCAAAGCCTGGCAAGGAAGAGGTGACCCTAAGGTAGAATGGTAAGTGACAATGTCTGTAACACTGTACAACTGTCTGTCCCCTCTGATATATCTGCTAGGGGCAATCTGAACAAGAGTGCCTCGTCTGAAGTCGGCTGATCTTTGATCTGGAAAAAAAAGTACTGTGCGGTCCTCGGCTGCACAATCTGCAGTATGGTAGCTCCAGCTAACATAGATGTGATAACAGTATCAAAGGGAGATAGAGGAAAAGATTTAACATAAAAATCCTTCCAATGGAGCAAATTTTTTCCCTTCCTTGGCCAATCAATAGCAAGAACTAGCAACTCTACAACCATAAGCAACAATTGAAGAGCATTAGAACATAAAGCCTCACATTTGTATGAAAAGAAACCCTTACACTTCAATATGCACCAAGAAAGATATATCCATGAAGCTCCAAAGAGAGAGAACTCCCAAAATCCAACCATGAGAAATGAAGGAGAAAGCAAGGCCTTATATAGCTTCAGGCTCCTTTTCCTTATGTTGTTGAATAATCCAACAACCTTATGATTGCAAGGAATATTCAGTTACAGGACCGGCAAAACCTAAGGACACTACCCCTAAGTCTCATGCAGATAGGGTCTGTTGTGCCACACTTTGTGGGGCACCCCTTTTTCCAGACAGTTTTTTGTTTTTGAGCAAGATGCATGTCAAAGTATTTAGGTCTATCTTTGCTGCTCTTAGGCCTCTCCCTTAGTAGAAAAGATGAATGTGATGATCAATAATATGCTGTAGTTGTTGCTGCTATGCCAATACCAATGATGATGATGATGATGTAGTGATGTACTAGATGTTTCTATGGTTTTAGTTGATGTATTAACTGTCTGATGAGTATAGCTAGTGGTATAATAATTTAACTTAGTCAAGATTTAATAATAAAAGTAACAGATTCAATATGAGAATTGCATCTGCTACTCATATATGGAGTAACTGTGCCATCTTTGCCATCAACCTTTTGCATATACTCAGTTATCATCAAGTGAAAGTAATGAACTTTCATTGGCTTGGGAGAACTACCATATTGAGAATGGTGAACTACTAACCACATATTGAGGTAATGTGATTATGGCCATGAAATACATGAGCTGCTATTTGCATTTTTGAATAATTGATTGTAGTGGCTATGATATGTAGTAATTTGTAAAGTTTTGCTACCAAATAGGTTAGAGGGTGCCTAATTGAATTATATATGGCAGGAAATCGGCACATACTTCATGGACATTGTTAATTCTTCGCATAGTTATGCTACCGGTGGAACATCTGCTGGTGAATTTTGGTATGTGCAATAAAATTTATTGTTTGACCTTTGGCTTTGATTATCTATCGCATATCAATATAGCCTCAGAGTTTGTTATCTATTCATTCCAATCAATTCTTTTCTAGAAACATCTCACTGTACCGCATACCAATTTTTTTTCCAATTGCATTAGTCATCAGAATGGCATAGAGTTTACATTAATTTCATTGATCAGTATCCTTCATTTTTTTTTCTTCCCCTTGCATTAGTGAACTATAATGACCATGGCCTTGTCTTAGAAATAAATTATTTAGTGATGACCTTATCTCTAGTTTCAGACTAATGTATGATAGTGTTAGAGTTCCTTACCCATTCATTGGAATCATTTTATTTCTAGAATCTTTTTATTGTACTCCTGTTATCAAGCAAATCTTCACAAGCAAACTCACATGATAATTATAGGCAAACCAACCTTGTCAAGGTTGGTGAGACTTTTCATTTGGGTTGGTGAGTTTCCAGTCATAGGGGGGGGGGTGTCCCTAGAAGGCATTTACAGTGATCTGATCTGAAAATCTGCATGTTACGAAGAAAACAACATATAAAACTCTCTCTTTGACTGTCCTAGAACAGTTAATAGTGAGGCTTAATTTCAAGCACAAAGTTTAAATGGTTGAGATCAGGTTTTAGAAGTGACCATAACGTCAAATAAAATGGAAATAAAGTGAAGAACTATGTTTTGAGTGAAAGAAGAGTGAAAACAAGAGCAAATAAGATGACTGAAATGTGAAATTTATATGGCTGCCTTGTGATTGCACTTGTGCATATGATAGACCATCGATTATAAATCAGCCAAATAAGATAAATAACAGTGCTAGAGAGTTGATATGCTAAGAGTAAATTACCAGCTATAATCCTAGTTATGTAAATGAAAGTTTGGGTTTAGAAAGTTCATGAAAAATGAGAAAAATAGAAAGGATATTATAGTTGGGTTATATTTGAGTCTATCTTAGCATGAAATGACCTCGCTATGTTAAAAATCAGATCTGGAATAGCTCAGAACAATGAGGTGAAATGGCATGCAAGTGGTGTAAAACAAGGGTTTTAGTGCCTGAAAATTAAATCTAAGACTATTGCCTATACTAGGGGGCAAGTGGAGTCAATAGATGAATTATATAAACATTGAACAATAGCAAATCCCCTAAATAAACCTGAAAGATACAGCCAATAAAACTAATTTCAAAACCCCCACATGCCCAACAAAACATTTGGGAAAATTGCAAATATAGTGACAAATGGATTTCAGAGTTGTTTTTCCAAAGATCGGGAGTACTTACCTAGCTCCGGGTGCTTGATGGAGTCCCTTCTCCTTACTCAACGATCCCGAATAAATCTTAGCCAAGAAAAACTTCACTCCAAGCTTGGGCGCTCTTGTTTCATGGGTGACTTCCAATCTGCAAACAATTGAGAAAAACAATTAGAAAGTGAGATACAGTAACTAATAAATCAGCTTAGCATTTGTAAATTGAAATAACAAGCAAGAGATAAGAGGAAATAGCAAGAAATTCAATAGCATTGGAACAAATCGATTTTATCCACAAAAAACCCCTTCACTAAGAGACCCTGTCTCTATGAGCCAAATTGACCTCCTTCCCTGAGCCAAATTGACCTCCTTCCCTGCATGCAATCACAAAATAATTCTCCCAAACAAGTAGTGACTAAGATCTAGCAATGATAGGTGCTTCACAAGAAAGAAAAATTCATAAAAAAATATCAAATAGACAAGAGATTTGCACAAACATAAATCTGATTTCACTAACTGCTGAAATGGACCAAAAGTCCCTACAGTAGAGAGCTCACTCTCTTTTATAGATAGAGAGTGAGCAAAATCCCTAATCCAAAGAGATAGACAGATGAGATTACAAGTTGAGAGTGAGAGATCAAAGGCTGCAATCTTTTCTCACTTTTACATTTTAAAAATTGACTAAAAATGAAAACTCTATGGAAGGGGGCAAAATTGCAAATTACCTCCTTATGCCCATGTTCAATCAAATAATTCACAACTTGAAAGTGTTTTCCATCACTAGGGGCCACTAGGGGGTCCCCCTAGTGGTAACTGGTACATTATAACTTTTACATAATGCAAAAAGCTAAAGTATAACTTCATATCTGCCCAAGTCATCCCGTTGGAGAGAAGTGTGCCCTACCTAGAAGAGCTTTGCCAATTTTCAAGTGGGTGATGCCGGAATGTAAATCTGATGTTAGATATGCGTTTAGGACCTCCAAATAAGCCAACCCAAGCCATCACTTTCCTCTTACGGAATCCCTTTGCCATACATTCCAAACCTTAGGAATTTTTTAAATTTAACCTTAGGATAAAAATAATTAAAGCACCATTAATTGGATCATTGACTTCCCTTGCTCGGAATGAAAAACCAATGCCACGGATGAATTCCTTGGCCTCAAAAGCCATAGAATGCACTCTACTTGTGCCCAAATCCAATATGAATTGCCTTGTAAAAGATTAGCTCCAAATATTTAACTTTTACTTAGGCTAAAATTTCCAGACCTTAGGAAATATTCTTCATTTAGCCAATTAATTCAATTCTGCCACAAATGTTATTTGGAGGGGTCCAATTGGCCTCCAAAGGCTTAGATATGATGTATGATGAATCTGTAAATGTCCCATACTGTTGTTTGACTATTTTGACCAGGTCAAACTGAGGTTTGACCAAGTAAAAAAGTCAAACTTTGACCAAGGTGGAAAATGATGGGATGATCATCTGCAGAGCCTGTAGAGGAGAATAAATACTCAATCATAAGTAATATTGACAAAGAACTAAACATAAGATCATGTCCTATAATAGATGATTACTATGTGACTCCTCATATGACATGTCAACATAGCAACATATAAAATACAAGTAAATGAGTTATATACATGTTATCCTCTAATCAAAATCACTGCACAGTGTTGCAAAGATCATCCCTCCTCATTGGGTGGAATGGGTGGTCAAGTAGTCAAAAGGCTAGGACAGGTGAAATGTTGATTAGTGGAAGGCATGCGTTTCTCTTAGAGATAAGGAGACAAGAAACCTCTGTGACATATGCTAGTGTAGCAGACACTAGGGAACAAAGTGTCTCACAAATGGATGACATGCTTAGAAGGTGTTGTCACCCAAAACTGACCTGCGTGTGCTGAAGCCCAAAATGTAAGCACACTAGCTCGATGACAACTCTCAAGAGAGAAGCCAATGTCACCACACTCCTCTCTTCCTCGCTTCAGGTTGGCTCTTCTCCAACTCAAGGGGGGTATCCCTAAGGTAGGATCGCTAAGGCAGGTGCAACGGAGGGCAAGGTGAACTGAAGAGGCTGCCTTAGAGAAATAATTGTAACAAAAGGTATCTTGATTGAGTGATGGGAAAGATGGGAGGATCAGTCCTCGAGGAAAGGCCAGTTCCAGTATATCAGAGGGGCGAATGGAGTCAAAAGAGAGCTCAAAGGGGCCTTGTGTCATATGTGACTGAAGGGGAAAGATCGCATGATTGAGCAAGCCCTGCTCAGTCTAGTGTTTGACAACCAGAAAAAAGTACTTCTCTAACTGCGGGAGGTGCGCTATGCAAACAAAAGATCAATATTACACAATCAAACTAGATTAAATGCAAATATCAATGCCCGTGTATGCACGCTCACAAAGGGAAAAAGAAAGCAGCTGCTAAGAATTCTTCACCAAAGGGAAAAAGAAGGCAGCTGCTAAGAATTCTTCACCTTCCAATGTGGTGGATTACACCCCTCTATGGCCTCTTACATGAACACATAAAAGAAAACGCAGAATCTTAGAAGTATTCACACTTATCTAAAATCTCACAAGATCATGCCACACAAAGAGAGTGCTCAGTTTATCCGAAGAAACCCATAGTATTTTTCATTAATGCTCAAGGAGAAGAAAAACTCCCAAGTTTTTTCCATGGTTACAATGGAGAAAGCTGGCCCCTTAAAAAGACCAAAAAGCCTCTCATAATGTTTTCAAAAGAAAACAAAATAATAAAATAATAGAGAAAAAGTGGAAAAAGTGAATTAGATCCACTTTTTTCTCTCTATCCACAGCATGACTAACTCCCTTTATTAAATGGAACTCAGCCTTCGGTTACTCGTGGCATATCCATGAAGTGTTGCCTTATTTCGAAACCGAAACCCCGAGTAGACAATTGCTGGTCAAAAATGACACATAGGTTGCTAGCTGCTCCAAAAGTTCTTCTTGTCATCGGCTGGTAGTAATCAACTTGATACATGGGTCAAGAAAATGAAATCCATGAGATGCTCCATAACTCCAAGTGGCTGTGAGACTACCCCCGAGAAGCTGTCACTGATAGTTACGAAGCCAGCAACCGATGCATCTTGACTACTCCGAAACTCTAGTCAGAGTTGGCTCATTAAATCGTGGCCCCTTCTCATTCATTATCCGTCACTGCTGAATCGGCTGCCAATGGAAACAGTTGATACATGGTTCAAGAAGACACCACCCACACTTGAACTGCTCCACACATTCCATGAGACCGCGGAGCTTACCCTGAGCGACTGCCAGATCGAATTTGCAGTGCAATTGTCAAACAACAACGGATCATCTCACATCAATCGGCCGCCAATGAGGATGGACTGCCAGGGTTCGGAATCAACGAATGCTCCATAACAGCCGCCCATTTATCACCACGAATCGATGATGCCGATGCCCGCAGATCTGCTTGTCCACATATTCGGTTCAGTTTTCTCATTTGTGACTTCTCCTTCACTGTAGAGAGATTTAGCTCCACAATTATTTTAACCTTGCGGTCTGCAAAATAGTTCATAGATATCAACAGTTGTAGGCTTCGAAAAATTTAAGCTTACACCAACCTCATAAAGATGTGCTAGACGCAATAGGGTTTGTTGATCCTCCAGTTCCTAAAGTGTAAGGACGGCGACATTAGGTGGTAGCTCATAATCTTATGCCAAAGATGAATATCGAGGTTTCTTTATGTGATTTTGTTCACCATTTGGTATTAAGGCAAATGAGAATTGAAGAGGAAGTAGTGCTTTCTGTCCCTTTGTACGTCTCCATCAAAAATGCTCGAACCCCCGACAGAACAAGTAAAGAAAGATCTGTCTCATTGTCTTTCAAGTAGATGCCTAGATTCAACTGTAATTCTGAAGATTGTGTTGTTGAAATACTGAGAGGGGGGTGAATCAGTATTTGCCAATAATAAAAATTTCAGTCAAGAGCAAGTTGCTAATCACCAATCATAACAGCATAACATTCATGAAAGATAACAAGATGCACATTACACAATATTTTTACGTGGAAACCCAAGTCCTGGGGGTAAAACCACGGAAGCCTTTTATGATAAAATTTGACCCAACAACAACTGGGGATACAAATTTAATACAACTTCTCCAGCTACAACTGGAAGGGGCTACAACCCCTAGGCTTCGTCAGCTGCAACTGACGAGCTGCTACAACAGCTCAGCTCACAAAATTGTGAGCCCTAGCACCACCCTACCACCCTGAAGAAAAAAGATGATTGAACTTGTGGACCTGTTAAACCAATCATTGAACCTGCTGCTGATAATTTCTGTTCTCTGATCACTGCCAAGTCATCACAGTACACTGATATATCGTTTGACTGCTATACACTGCTCATTCACAATCACTGAACAAGTAATTCTGCTCTGCTTTCACTTCTTGTTACTGTAAGACCATCCCTAGTCTGAAGCAAAACTGTACTGGATCGTGGACTGTAACAAAACTCAGATCATGGCAAAAACATCAAGTCAATCTGATATTGCTGCCACTCATTAACTGTTGCTCATTGCCTCTGTCATCAATCTGAAACCACTCTGTCCACTAAAACACCTGCTACTCGTGCCAATCATTCAGAAGTCTGCTCATATGCTGATCATCAGTGTGTCTGGTCATCATCAAGAGGTCTGCTCATTTATTCATCATGCCAATTCAAAATATCGGTTCATCTACTGCTCATGCTGTTAAGAGATCTGCTCATACATTTCTCATACCGGGATATCAAAGATTTGCTTATAGTAACATTTATCAATAGGTGTATGCCAACAAGTCAAGCCTCAATTTAATCAAAAAAACTAATCAACAAATGTCATTAGGGCTTAACCCTACTTCCCAGTTTATCTAACCAAGTTTCAAGGTGTCCTCAAACCTTTGCACATTCAACTATATATCCCTGAGCATATATATCATCACTGGGCATTGCTAAATATTTTACTGTGTAAACATCATCTCACTGTGTGCTAGGCAACTGTGTGATCAGCTCTGTGAATTGTCAAACAATTGTGTAATGTCTGAGTGTAGGTATCATCATACTGTGTAAATCACTGACTTGTTTCACTTTGCAAACCTGAGATAAGGATAGTCCAAAGTTTTGAAACAGCCAAGTGTAAAGATAGGAGACAGTCCGAATTCTGAAGCAGCCCGAAATTTGCAGAGGTGTAGACAGTCCGAAATTACAGAGGTTTGATAGTCTGAAATTTGCAGAGGTAGAGATGCATGTTGCGTATTGCTGCCCTTCCTTTGTCACCCAAAAATTAGACAGAAATCAAAACATAATTTACTGCTGCGGCTGTATTAGTCTCCTTTTCTGCATACCCGAATTTCAGAGCATAAACTTTATTGTGGCTGCTTCAGACATCATCCATACTTCGACCAAAAACTTGTGTACTGCTGCTGTAGATTGCCCCTTTTTAATCACCGAAATTGCCTCAGAGATCACCGAATTTTATAGAGAACACTGCCTTAGATCAGGTCCGAAAATCTCAGAACTATATCCACCAAATTCACACTTGACTGCTGCTGCCTGAGTTACCCACGAAATTCAGAGCTCCACCGAAATTATATTCCTTCAAAATGACAGGTTTGACGGGTTATTTATAGTAGTTTTTCATAAAAAATATGGAGCCGACCTTGCTATAAATAATGTATATAATTTTTAATTTGAATTTTTTTTTTAATTTAATTTATGGGGCCGACTTTCCAATTTTAATTTTGTTTAATTTTTTTTTTTATTACTTGTCATGCCATTATTTTAAATATTTCAAGCCATTTACAAGGGCTTCTTGAAATTATATGTGCTCTTAAGCGCTCAAAAACCTCAAGATCACACGTTTACTTCAAGCATGTGGGGGATCCAACAGGTGACAGCCCATCATTTGTATGGGTTCCAATTCCAAGATTCAAGGGTTCCAAGGTCATCATCATAAGCACGTGCTCAACCATGATATAATTAAGGGCTTCAATAAATTTCTTTAAGAGGAGCGAGGGCTTCCTCATGAAGAACAAAAGGACTTCATCACCACTATGACCAGAAGGGTTTCATATACCATGTCTTTGATAACCAAGGGTATCAATGACCCCAAGGAGAAGGGTTCCAAGTGCTTTATCATCATGAGCAAAGGACACCATCATAAGTGCAAGGCTCCACAAGTACAAGGGTATCATTATTATGCGTTTCTTGGCCTTGTTCATGGCACTAAGAGCTTCTACAATAATCAGCAAGTAAGGACACGCATCGTTGTAGCAAGAGGGGTTCAAAACTTCACCAAGGGCATCAAGGGCTACTTCACATGGCGATGTGGGTTCCATTTGCACAATAACACCATCATTAAGGTTATGAAATTTTTCAACAAACTTATGGGCTTATGGACAATATGAGGGCCCGAGGGTTTAAGGGCATCATTATTTTGACAACCATCATCAAAGTACAAAGAGCAAATAGGGCTTTGTAATTGTCTCAAGGCCTCCAAGGGCTTCAAGCTTGGGCTTGGACAACCACAAAAGGACTCCTTAGACTCCAACAACACAAAAGACTCTCAGGGGCTCCACAAGGGGCACCAAGACACCACAAGCCCTCACCAGGGCACTGTTGGCATCAATGACAAAACTTTATCAACATCTGCATATTCCGAGCTAATACCAATGGGATCTTCAATGGTTTGTCCTCATTCTATTTTAAAAAAAATGCTGAGTATGGATCAATTTTGCTCGAACAGGAAGTGCCTCTGACTTTTCAAATTACAGGATGCCCAGATGCCATATAATTTACTTTGACCCTGAACTATAATCAATGGGGCATATGCACAGGCAACTTAAAAAACATCAGATATGCATTTTTAAATATAGGCTGGGCGGTAACTGGAAGCCAAACAAGAAAATGCTATCCACCAGCAGGTTTTAGAGTGCATCAAACTGTGCACAAATGTCAACACAATAGCCTCCAGTGAAATCTGGTGTTAACATATGGCTCCACTTTAGTACCTCTCTATGAAGAATACTAAGCCACATACCTTTCTTTATGCCCAGGCATTTTTCCCTGACCGTAGAATCTGCCGCATGTTAAAAGTGTGATCAAGATCATACGTGGACACCCATGCAAAATGGGGGGTAATAGAAGGTACCCCTTTGAGTCTAGCAACCCCCCCCTTTATTCACTTTACAACTTTTGCTTTACATTGGTTTTTCTTCTGATGCTTTTCTTTTCTTTCTTTTTGATATTTTTTTGGAGCACTTTTCATTTTGCAATCCCTTAGTTGGCTAATGACTGAAAGGTACTGGCCCTGGATAGCCTTCTGGGCCCCAGTTATGACAAGGCCTTAGCTCCGCTGCTAGCGACCGTCCATAGGTGTGATGGAGTTGCCACAGTAATGCCTTTTTAGAGCAAGTAGGCTTAACCTCTTAATTCAAGGAATACCTACCTTCCAATCACTAACCAATTTCATGGTGGCGAGCACTTGTTTCAAATCTAGGGGGTAATGTTTCGGTGACTAGACTACCTAGGCTCGGAACTCAACGTTGGTGGCTATCCGACAGGAAATGTTCAGGCTTCGTATAGTTTTGTCACACACATCAGAGCCGAGACACCAAGG
This sequence comes from Larix kaempferi, assembly GCA_027924585.1. Taxonomy (NCBI): domain Eukaryota; kingdom Viridiplantae; phylum Streptophyta; class Pinopsida; order Pinales; family Pinaceae; genus Larix; species Larix kaempferi. Next base: position 11,653,765 of record BSBM01000931.1, read on the forward strand.
AAAACATGGAGGCCATCCTAACAAAGAGGTCATAGAGGGGGAGAGTCCTTGAGTCACTTAGCCGTATGAGTATCTAGATCAACAGGGTTTGTAACTTTCTATCATGCAGGGTGTGTTGTTTGCCGAGATGCACACCGTCAGCAGAAATATTTCGAAAGTTGTCTCCTCACTACAAGTGGGGAGAAGTGTGGCCTTGGGGGCAAGCAATGAGCCAGGTACTATCACTTGAATCCCAGCTCCTCCGTTTAGGCAAACTCCTAACCAAGCCAAGGGGGGTAGACCCTACAAAGAGTTTCTAAGGCTCTTGTGTTTTTTAGATTTTTGAAAGGTGAGGTGATGCGGATGAGTGTTGTTTAGGAGTTTTTAAATGATTACAAATTTATAGTGACGCAAATAAAATAAGCACAAGATAACTGCAAGATCACAAGATTGAAAGATACAACCACTTGATAATTTAAAGCAAGACAACCATATGATACTGAAAGATAAGACGGATAACAGATAATCAAATTAAAAGGACCAGTGCCTTGTGGAGTAAAAAAATGAAGTGCTTGGGTTGCTTGATACAAGAGTTCAAAAAGTGGTAGTGTTTGTGAGATCGTTTTGCAACTGTTCTTGGTTTATTTTATTGTAAATTTTATGTAATCTTGTTTTAGGTGTCTGTGGAAATCTAACCAGAAATACTTTCAGTGGCTCCGTTCGAAGACATGTTGGACCATCCGTTTCTCTAGGCTAGGTGTCCAAGGAACTTAACCAGCAAGCTAGAGTCTGACGATAGCACTCCGACGCCCCCACTTGGAATTTTTCCATTACCTGAGTATTTATCAAGACAACGCCGGTTCGTTGGTTATGGGTAAAAGTTTTATTATGTTTGAATCTTGCAAGATTAATCAGTCCAATATCGTTTCTGAGCACTCCTGCTTTTTAGGGCTGGTCAGAGCATACTCCGGCAAGGAAACAACGAATAAATTCAAATTTTATTATGGGAGTGTGAGTTGCGAATTTTAGTTAGAGCACAAGAAGAAATGCTCTCCGATAGAGAGTGCTCTTGATCTTACTGTTATCACATATATAGTAGCCGAGCTACCAGACATTTTTTGTCAGATTCCAGTACACTATTCAGCCAGTTTCTTTACATTGAGATGTTGAGATGAGCATCTATTATGGATCACTATCAGATTTTGGACAGTAGTTATATTCCCCATGCCATGACTGAGTTTCAGGACACTCAGAGAGATGACCGATGTAGCTATTTAGCCATTTGATCAGAGCAGTCAGTAGTGCCCAGAGTTACAGTAGCAGTTTCAGAGGACAGATGTTGGTTCAGATGATGAGCATTCAGGTATATGACTTAGCAGGTATACTATGGTGTTGTGGTTATGTTGCTTTTATTTCCATTTTCTTAGCATGTCTTAGCACTTAGTATCATGATCTGGCGATCATATAGATATGTGGACTTGGTTGTACTTATATATATATATTTGTCCCTACTCAGACTTAGAAGTTATTGGCCCATACTCATTGGTTTTACCCTCCTTGGGGAGAATAGAGGTGATCATTCCTGCCATACTTTGGCTTGCTAGTGTTGGCTTCATTATTCACTGTCTTCATCCATCCATGACTTACCCAATTTGTTCATTACCTTGACTTACTACTTGACTAGTGGCATGGAGGACCTTCCCCCACTGTAGCCTCTATATTGGATAAGCTTCCCTGTTTATTGTGTCTCGGCTCTAAGTTGGTTACAAAACTTACCTATGGTGAGTTGGCTTAGTCCCCCTAGTCACTAAAGATGTTGTTGGCTAAACCTGAAACTTTTAGTGCTGCCATGAATACAAAGTATGGAAATCAAATGTTGTATCTTGTATGAATGAATAAAGCCAAATGAAAATGGCTATGAAATATCAAATGCTATATCTATTGTGAAATGTAAATACCTAGGTAAACAAGTTATGTATGACACACCTAGAAGTGCTCAGGTAAACAAGTGCCTTAAAAACACACCTGCAGCAAGAAGCCTAAATTAAATGTAAATCTATGCAATGTGTTTATAAACACACATAGATCAAAGGCTATGGAAACTCTAGGCCCAAAAAGCAATGGAACTTAAACTCTATATCAAAAAGATTGCTGGCCTCATTTGTATTATGGATTGTGCGCATCTGTGCAAGGTGAATAAAGACTCTTTGAACAACTTATCCATTTGTGAGACACCGCCATCCCCTGTGTTGTTGCTTGTCCACTATACGCTATGGTGTGTATTCCCTTTTCCATTTCCGAAGTGTCACAGTGTTAAGTCAGTAATGTCATCCTTTGACCTAGCCAATTGTTTCTTTGCCTTCACCCTTCACTAGCAAATTGATCACAACTATGAAGTGAGTATGACCTTGAAAGTCTTGTCTGAGTAATTAATAATAATTAATGACATATTATGTTTGGATTTAGATCGCCAGTAATGATTGCTATTTGTTATAATTGCTATGTGAATGGATTGTAAAGCATATTTTAACCTTTGACACCTTGCAACAACTTGATGACAGTTTGAGTCATATTTTGGTCATGTTGATTTGGTCAAACTCAGTTTGACCAAAAATCAACCACAGGACATGAGGTGGCAGACCTTAGATGTTACAGATATATGATATATGGTCTGGTACAGGTCACCATGGTGGGCTTATGTAGTGGTTTCAGGCTTATGATGATTTGTGCTTTTCAACACTTTTACAGATTATTATTATTTGGTCTGTCGGATATGATGAGTATTTATTTTGGACCATGCAGAGGTTTATATGGTGTATGAGTACACATCTTAGATGGATTTGGACCTTCTGAGTCCAATGAGACAGTCTGTTTCCAGTTTCGGGCAATTACAGTGATGATTGAGCCTCAGTTGGCTATCCTAGTGCAGTTTTGGTCTGTCGGAGGCCCTGTCAGAGCAAAGCAGATATATGATTGGTTCACCTAGAGCGCTATTTTTGGAGGGGGTGGTCCAGCCACTTGTTATTACCATATTACCCCCCTTCCAGACAGTCTGGTGATTTTTATTTTTGGAGCCAGGCACTCCAGGATGCAGTTTGGGCAGTTTCACACTTCCCTAGGCAGTCCAAAAATGGTAAAAATGGCTACAAAGGAATTTGATTTGGGCTACTGAGGCAAGGTTATGGCATGGGATGATCAGTGATGATGGTGGGATGTCTTCTACACCTTCTCCAGCAGTTTCAGCTTCATCGAGACCCACATCCATCACTTATGGCACTTTTTGATGATTTCTGGAGCCTCCTAAGGCTCACGACTTTCCCAGAGAGGCACAATTTGGTGTCTAGATCTTTTATTCTTGGATATTGTGCCATGGGGATTGACCAAGGGTGTTAGAAATTACCCCTTGGACCCACCATGAGCTATATTTTATGTTTTATCATCATGATTTGGTGGGATCCCCTCTCCTAGGGCGATTTTGTACACTTATTGTTATATTTTATTAGTGATCCATATATTATATTGTTGAGCTCATCTCAACCATTGATTAGATCTTTTGATCTTTTAATCTTAGCCACTCATTCAAAAAGTGGTTAAGGTTATGGCCTCTCTTCATCCTATTTAAACGGGAGAGCTTCTCATTGTAGAGGGGTCTTTGGCTCTTGGAATCTTGATATAGAAAAACTTTCTTGTGGAAATTCTTATGGTCTCCTTTGCATCTGGTGTTCTTAGATGGTGATTGGAAAGTCTATTGTATCCTAGTATTTGGGTATTTGTTGGAAGATCTATTTTTCGTGGAAACTTTGTATTGTCTACAGGAGGGTGAATTCATCTTGGGCGTTTTTGAAGGGCATCCTCAACTCGCTTGGTTTGGCATTCGCTTGTATCAGGGGGTTATCATTAGTATCATTGTGATCTATGCTTTTCTCTTGTTACTTCTTCTATAGCAGTAGTCTTTATCTCTTGATGCATTAAATATGATATTGTTGACGTTTATTGTGCAGGAGAGAGGGCGCATTGGCTTCCTTGGGCAAATCGATTTCATAGAAAACTACTCCAAATCACTTCAAATTGATCGGGATTGCATAGATCATCATCATCAAGGCATCTACAAGGTTATCCAGGTAAGATCCACATGTTTGTTCTTTTTGTCTTGGTTCCAATCTGTTGTCCGCCAAACTGCACACCAGCAACATAAATCTTTCGAAAGCTGTCCCCTCACTGGAAGTGGGGAGAGGTGTCGCCTTGGGGGCAAGCAATGAGCCAGGTACTGTCACCTGAATCCCAGCTCCTCCGTTTAGGCTAACTCCTAACGAAGCCAAGGGGGGTAGTCCCTACAAAGAGTTTCACTAAGGCTCTAACATTTTCAAAAGTTTTTGGAAACAAAGAGTGGATGTCTAAAATGGACTGAGATCTAAGTTCTTCAAGGATTTTACGAGAAGCAAGCTTGTTTAGTCTTCTCCTATAAACCTTTTTAGGCTCAGGGATGAAACTAAGCAAGCCTTCAGAGTTTCTTCTAGTTGAATACCTTGAGGTGTTAACTGACAGTGGAGTTGCTAGGTGGATCCAAGTCTAATTTCAGAGAGTGATTAAAATAAAAATCTACCAAAAGTAAAACTAAAAGGGGCAGTGGAGTTGCCAGACAGATTTAGAATCTATCAAAAAAGGTAAAACAAACTAGAAAAAACTAAGGTCGTCCAGGAACAAAAAGATTTGTCCCCGGCAAAAGCGCCAAAGATGTTGTTCGCCAAACTGCACACCAGCAGCAGAAATCTTTAGAAAGCTGTCTCCCTCACTGGAAGTGGGGAGAGGTGTGGCCTTGGGGGCAAGCAATGAGCCAGGTACTGTCACCTGAATCCCAGCTCCTCCGTTTAGGCTAACTCCTAACGAAGCCAAGGGGGGTAGTCCCTACAAAGAGTTTCACTAAGGCTCTTGTGTTTTTTAGGTTTTAAGTGCGAATGATGTGGATGGGTGTTGTTTAGGAGTTTATTATGATGAGACCAATCAAAAGATGAGATAAGCACAAGATAATGACGCAATCCACGTTGCTAAATAAGATAACAAGATTCACAGTATATTTCAAGACTTAACAATCATATGAAGCATTCACAACAAAATGACACAAGGACAAATGGTCTTGATTAAGATATAAACCTTTAAATACCAATGCCTTATGGAGTCAAAATAAAGAACAAAGATTGTGATGCTGAATGTGTGGGTCTTGAGAAATGCAGTTCGTGAGATCGTTTTGAAATTTATCTCGGTAAATTGTAAATTTTAATGGTCTTGATTATTAGAGCTAAAACCAAGGATATCAAAAGAGTGGAACCTTAACCATGAACAAATACTGGCAACCTCTTAGATGGTATGTCGGGAGCACCTAGATTGCAAAGAGGACAAGTGTACTTACGGCTTGACCGCCCTCGAGTCTGACAGTGGATTCCCGGCACCACCTGTTTCAGGAAGCACCTCAGTGATTTGATACTGGTTTTGGTTTTGGGTAAAATTTTAATTATGTTATCACTTGTAAGTTTAGCAAGTCCTTCACCTTTTTGAGTACTAGCCCAACCGTTTCCGGTTGGCAGAGCATATGGGTGTTGGACAAACGACCAAAGTAAATTAATTAGGGGGAATGTGAATTGAAGTATTTTATTAAATTAAGAGCACTTGATCAACCCTCCGATAGAGAGCGCTCTTGACTTAGTCTTAAGACCACAGTTCAAGAGACTTCCTACTTTAAAATGCCTAATGCAAAGGGGAAAGTGCAAATCTAACAATGCTCTCCGACAGAGAGTGCTCTTGACTTGGATTTGGCCAAGTTCAAGAGGCTTTGTTTATTTTAAGAAAGTAGAAGCAGTTTGTAAAGACAGAAAGTTGAGACCTTGTAAAAATTAAATCATGTGGTAGCTCAATAGATATGAAACACAGCTAGCATGCTACTTGCAAAATAGAATGAAATAAATAAAGGATTTAGTGTTCTACCAAGCAGTGTTATACTAATGGTGGGATCAAGCTCCGAACAAGGTCGACCTCTAAGAACTGCCTGCACTTGAGAACCTCCAACTAGCTGAGAGCTCTACCAAGGAAACTGACGGGGAAGGAAGAGTAACCACAAAGTTATGTGGTCCTGCCCTTGAGATGAAATCCCAAGGATACAGCTTCCGGTCAAAGGCTTGGAAGAGAAATACAAGATAAAAATAAAAGACTACTCTAAAGCAAAAATTGAAAGATCTAACCCAATCACAACACTCTTCCCCAAATGGGGAAGGAAACCAAAAAGGTGGAGGCCCCTCCACTTGAACTTTTATTAATCTTTACAATTTGCCTTGGTTTGGAAACCTTGAAGGACTTTGAAAAATGATACTTGGAAAATTTAAAGAAGAAACAAGTTTTTTGCTTGCTTTTACAAAGGATAAGTGTGTCAAGTTTTGCTCATTATCATGGTTTCTTCTCCTTTATCTTTTGCTTGGATCTTACTTCTTCAAAAGCTTTTTCAAGTCTCCTCCTTTCAAAGCATCTACAAAAATCTTAAATTGCTCAACAATGCACCCATTAACCGTTAGGAAAATAAAACAAACTTGAAACTAATTAACCCTAAGTTCGAAAATTGAGCTCTAAAATGTAAAATGCATGAGATTTTGACATAAAAAAGTTACTATTGTGAAACAGACCAGCGAACAACAAAAGCTTGAAAAGTACTAGAAATGAGATCTAAAAGATAAAAAAAAGGGAAAATTTTTATATGGAAAAAAACTAACTTTTAAATGGAAACAAAAATCTAACAAACATAAGCTATACCAATGCCCAAAAATGTGATCTAATATGCTTTTAACACTAACTTTTCAATGCATGAAATTGACTTATAAGATGCAAGTAAAACTTAAGATCTAACTATGACAAGGTATCTTGCAAACTAAAAGAGAAGCTAACACTCTAACAAATCGTTTTGTGCTTTTAATATGTGTTTAGGGCTTTTTGGAAAGGTGGACGAATGGGTCTAAGGGAGAAAAAGTGAGGGCAAAAGAAACTTGGATGAGGTGGGCTTTTTTGAAGAGGACAAAAACGAATGAAGGATAGATCTAGGGCAAGACTAAAATGAAAGGAAGAAGGTAGATCTAGGGCAAAGACAGTGAAAAAAGGAAGGGGAGATGAAGAAGGTGAACAAATGGAGAAGGAGGATGCAAAACGAATGGAGAATGAGGGGTTTTGAGGTAGGGAAAACTATGGAGGAAAATAGGCCTAGCAAACCAATGAGAAAAAGGAAACAAGGAGCAAATAAGAGGGGTTTGAAGAAAGAACCCTTTTGTAACCAAGTTTGAATGATGAAAATTTTGTTGATGGAAGAGAGAACCCTTTCTGCTTTGATGCCAATCTTAAGATCTTGCTCCTTGGAAGTATCTTGCAAACACACTATTAGTAAAGGTTTTTGTTGGTGGAGAAGAGGGAGATACAACCGAGTTCATCTCATCTCAACCGTTTTGAAGATCTGCAATGCACAAAAACTTACACAAACAACACTTGATCAAATGTAGAGAGTTAGACAAAAATGCATAAAGAGACAAGGTAGTAAGACCGATTACAAGTTGCACTCTTTATACTATTCAATCCTAAGCCTAGCAAACAAATTGGGACCATTAAATGCTTGCCCTACGCTCTTAGGAAAGAGATCTAAGCATATATTTAAATCAAGCTTTGAAATTGCATAAATCAAGAAAACATTACAGATATTCCCTCATCAATAAATTAATAACTCATGAACCAATAGAATTGTACACAAATTGCCTCCAAAGCCAACTTTATTTTCAATGATAGCCAATAGCTATTACAATCTCCGCAGAATAAGTTTGCAATAATTCTCCATGAGAAGAGAGCCTAAATGCATCTCTTATATAACAAAGCACTAAGCTAAAACCCTAAATCGAACTTGGCTTGAGAGAGAGCAAAAAACCAATAGACATGAAGTCGAATTTCAATCTAAACCAAGCTTGGAGAGCTAAACAATGGACAACTCGAGTTTATTGGTAGGTGTGAATGGGGATGTGACACAACTCGACTTTGGTGATTGCATGGGAAGCTTCACCATCCAATAACCAACCTCCAACAAGGATCCACATGAGGAATTAGGTGAAATGCGTGAGCTTGAAGGAGGGAGGCATGAGCTTCATGAGAGAGGCGAGTGGGTAAGTGGATGACAAGTGGAGTGATAAGTGTAGTTCATATGGGAGCCAAGCTTAAGTGATCACACAAATCAAGGAAGGCACCTACCTCAGGCTAACCAACCCATTCATCACATGACACCTCACTAAATCGAAATTTCAAGGAAGGAGGGCAAATTAGTTTGAGTGGAAAGTCTTCTGGTGACTGGATAACTAGCTGAACCCACTTGGAGTTGATTGGAATCTTCATAAATGTCTATTGCCATGTCATTTAGCCTTTTATTTTATTCAAATTGATTAATTTTGGAGAGATTTGGATTATCTCCAAAATATTAAATTTTATAATTTTAATTAATATTTTCTCTGTAAATGGCTTTTTAGAGAAAATATTAATTATGAGGCTGAATTGATATCTGAAAGTTGGGTTTAGCTAGTCCATAGGTCATGTGTGATTTTTGGCTTATGAAATGAGCCATCAATCACTGAATTCGGACCTCGGACGACTGACATATTACAAATTATTATTTCTCTATTTAAACTATAGAGAAATTTATTAAATTTAAAAATAATTAAAAACCCAAACTCGACGGACCCGGTAAAATTTTTTTGAAATTTTTTCTGAGGGTCCTAGAGACTTGGGACATGACCAAAACCTATTCTAACAGTGTCTAGTAGGCTTATATACATTAGTTGGACTCTAATAACCCCCCATGGCTAAAATTTTCAAAATCGGGCATTCCAGCTTTGGAGGAAGTAGGAGAAAACCTCATCGATTATAGCTCGGCTGTAGGCAAAGTATAATTGACAAGGGAAAAAACTCCCTGGAATACCTTAGTTGCTTAATCAAGTCATGGGGAACCGAGACACTCAGATCCTACTAGCACACTTTATTACAAACCCCCATGGGGCCATGGTCATGTCGATTCAAAAACAAAACTGGCTAGCCAAAACTGGCTAGTCACAAATGCTGGATCATCTGATACACTGGAGTACAAACATTCATCATGTTTGTCAAATGGCGGCTCCTCAGATAATCCAACTATGGTACAAAAAGGTTGGTAACACAATCCATTGGCACAATTACTTCATTGATAAAACCCTTATATTTCAAACCCTCATTTTACATTTTTTTAGATCTAGCAAGATCTACTTGGCTTTTGGGTATAATATTCGAAACCCACCTCTATAGCATCCATGGCAATTCAGATCTATTGTTTGGTGTGGATTGACCCTCATTTGACCCACTTCCCAAGGCAAAGAAGCTTCTCCAAGGGAGGTCGCACTTCCTAGGAGGGGTGATTTTGCTTGATCTAGCACCTGGGTAGGTGAGATCCCACTTGATCCTTGATCTCCATAATTGATAACCTACCCCTAGTGTGTCACTTCAGTGATTTTCACCTTATGGGCCCCATTCCTCATTTTGAGAGTTGAGCCCCACTTGGGTCACTTTGTGGCACATTTCAATCTCAGATCTACTGAGATCTAGCCATTGGATGACCTTAATTTTCAAGATTCACCTACCTCAACACCTCAACATTCCAGATCTATAATTTGGTGGGCATCCGACTCCATTTGGCCCAATTCCCAAGGCACTAATCTTCCCCAAGTCAATTCGACTTTCCTAGATTGTTGAGTTATCTTGTGGCTTGATCTTTGTCTTGTTGCTTGAAACACCTTGAAACTGTCATATCCTTTCATCAAGCATAGCTAGAAAGCCCTAACTGCCCTATCCTTTCCCAAGGAAGTTGATTTTAACCATTTGAAACTAGCTGTGAATCCTGGAATCATACCTAATCATTGAATCACTGTGTGTTATCTTTCATTGTCATACTATACCTTTCCCAAGCCTCCACAGTGGTCTTTGTTGTCCGCCAATATGCACACCAGCAGCGGAAATCTTTCGAAAGCTGTCTCTTCACTACAAGTGAGAGAGGTGTGGCCTTGGGGGCAAGCAATGAGCCAGGTACTGTCACCTGAATCCCAGCTCCTCCGTTTAGGCAAACTCCTAACGAAGCCAAGGGGGGTAGTCCCTATAAAAGAGTTTCACTAAGGCTCTAGTATTTATAGTGTTTTTTAGGTGTTGTGATGCGGATGGGTGTTGTTTTAGGAGTTTTTGAATGAGAGACAATATAATATTTAAATGTAAAACCAGATAACGCAATCCACGTTGCAACAGAAGATAAGGGATGCACTTGAACAAGAAGCAAATCACTTTTTACACAAATTAAGATAAACTCCAATATAGATATTTAAGCAAACAAAGATATATGATGAAGGACCAGTGCCTTATGGAGTCAAATATAGAAGTGATTGTAAAAGCTTGATACAAGTGCTAAAAAATAGAAGTTTGTGAGAGCGTTGTGCAGTTTATCTGGGTAAATTTAAGATTTTAATTGTCTTGATTATTATGGCTAAGAACAAGGTATCAAAAAGTAGTGGAACCTTGTCCAAGAAAACTACTGGCAACCCTAGGTGATAGGTCGGAAGCACCCAGATTGCGAAGAGGGCAAGTGTGCTTGCGGCTTGACCGCCCTCGAGTCTGACAGTGGATTCCCGGCACCACCTCTTGTGGGAAGAACAGTAATTTGTCTTGGTTGAGGTTTTGGGGTAAAGTTTTAATTAGATTTTCACTTGTGAATTAGCTAGTCTTCCACCTTTCTGAGTACTAGCCCAACCGTTTCCGGTTGGCAGAGCATACGGGTGTAGAACAGAAACCAAGGTAAATTAATTAAAGGGGTGTGTGGGTTGAAAAGTTTTAATTAAAGAGCACTTTAGTTCAACTCTCCGACAGAGAGCGCTCTTGACTTGATCTTATGATCACAGTTCAAGAGACTTGCTATTTTAACAAATGCCTAATGCAGGGAAAATGCAAAACTAAAATGCCCTCCGATAGAGGGTGCTCTTGACTTGGATTTGGCCAAGTTCAAGAGACTTTGGTTCGTTTTAAACAAGCAGAAAGTAGTTTGTAATAGCAATAAATTCCAACTTAAAGTTTGATTAAACAATATGACAAGATAAGCAAGATATGGAATATCACTTAACAACACTACTCGCAAGATAAAATGAAACTTGAAAAGTCTAGTGTTCTACCACACAATTTCTAATCTAATAGGTGGGATCGATCTCCGAACAAGATCAACCACTAGAAGCGCCTGCACTTGAGAACCTCCAGCTAGCTGAAAGCTCTACCAAGGAAACCGATGGGGAAGGAAGAGTAACCACAAAATTATGTGGTCCTGCCCTTGAGATGAAATCCCAAGGATACAACTTCCGGTCAAAGGCTTTGGAAGAGAAATACAAGATAAAAATAAACAAAAATAGATCTAAACTACCCAAGAGTCTCTTTCAGGTCAAAGACCCTACTTAGGAGAGCATGGGGGTAAGTAAATATGGAAGAGTAGAGCAAAATGACTTATTGAAATAAAACTAGCATATAATGGATCTAAAACTAAAAGTCAAACCACTCAATGAGACCACAAGGCTTCCCCAAATGGGGAAGTGAAAGTGGGGGCTTAAAAACCCCACTTGCAAATTTTATTATGGAGATACAATTGCCCTTGGGAATGAAACCCTTGTAGGGACTTTTTCGAAATGAATAACTTGTAAAACTTGAAATAAACTAAGATCTATTACAAAAGGATAATACTAATCTTTGTTTTGTTTTTGTCCTCTTGTATTGATAGCTTCTTGGATTAGAAGTGTTGACTTCTACTTTGGAAAGCTCTATCACCAACACACAACTCCAATACCCATTAGACGTTAGATAAATCAAAACAAATTTGAAACTAACTAAGTCCTAGATCCAAAAAACTACATGCGAGCTATGATAAAATAGAAATTACCCTTAAGATGCAAGTGCAAGTACTTTGAAATTTTAACTATTCGCAATGTTGAATGACAAAGTTGAAGTGGCAGCCAAAGAATGCTTGGGACAGTCTACTTAAAGTTTAGATGGTAGCCAACAAAAACCTGTGACAGTCAACCCAATTCAGATGGCAGTCAACATATGTTTACTTCAAATCAATCAAACCAACAAAGTTTATGACAGTCAATGTAGATGGCAGCCAAATGCAAATCAACCAAATGACAGTCAATAGAATGTAAAGAATGGCCAATAAAAAAAACTTTGGGACAGCCAATGTAGATAAATGGCAGCCAATAAATTTTATGACAGTCCTCACAATGTTTAAAAGGCAGCCCACACACTTTAGGACAGTCAACAATGCTTTTAGATGGCAGTCAACAGAGATAAACCAAAACGAAGTTCAATGGATTTGCATGTTGACAAAATTTGAAACTAGATAATAACTAGGAAAAAGATCTATAACAATTACTTTGTAACAAAATGTAACTAGCTATTTAAATTTTAAGCCAAACTAGCAACTAATCTAGCATGTTATGAGATATAAATACTAACTTTGAAATGCCAATCAACTAATTAAACAAACTAACTATCAACTAACTAGATCCCAACAATATGTAAATGCTGCAAAGTATCACTAATAAATCCTTATTGTTTTGTTGTGTTTTATGTGTTTTAGGGCTGATATGGAAATGGACGAGGAGGAAAGATGAGCAAAAAAAACAAAAAGGTATGGGAGATAGGGAAGAATGGAGATGGGACGAGAGCAAGAGAGGAAGCCCTAAAAGAGCTAGGACGAATGGAGAAGAGGGCTAAACAAGAATGGAAAGAGGGAAAAAGAAGCTTGGATGAGATGGATGAAGGGAGAAGATGAATGGGAGGAAAGCCAAAGGGTGAAGGATCTAAGGCCTAACTCAAGTAACCAAGTCTGAAAATGAAGTTTTTGTTGATGGATATAAGCAAGAGAACCCTTGGTTTTCCTCTTATGACAAAGACAACAAGCTTTGTAGATCTAGATCCTGCAATCACAAAATGTTAAACCCAAACGAAAGTTGATTGAAGCTTGGGATAGATGTAACCGAACTCATTCCCTTCTTCAAATTTGTGAAACCTGATCAAGCACAACAAACTCAATACCAAAGTGAGATCAAAACAACCAGTATGCTAAGAGAATCAAAGCTCTATCAATATTGGTATAACCAACTACGTCCTACTCATATCACTTTGATAATCGTTGCATAATGAATCAAATTGACAATACAAATGACAAATCTTATGTTCTAGAAATAGACCTCTAAAGCTAGCATTTGATCACCACATATAAGTATTGAAAAAGAAGTACTTAGAAAGAGATCACCTCAACCATGACGAATTCATCATAATGAACAAGAATCCATGGACCTCCAAAGTCGAAATATTTTATTCATAAGTTCAAAACAAAAGCTGATAGAATTTTCTCAGAGTAACTTTGCACAAATTCTCCATGATAAGAGAGCTCATGGAGCCTCTCTTTATACAAAACTAAGCACCTAATAACTAAGAGAAACAAGGCATGAGAAGAGAGCCAATAGAGGTCGAATTTCCAATTAAGTGCAATGCTTGGAGTGAAACACCAATCACTAATTCGAGTTTATGGTAGGTGAATGGGGAGGTGGCCTCCACCTTGGCAAGGCGCCCCCCATTCCAACTTTGGAAGTTCCTTCACTCCAATACGTGAGTGCCATGTAGGATAGCCGTGAACATGAAGGAGATACGTAAATGGTAGCATGAGATAGCGTTGGAGCTAATGTAGGGATAGCTCGTATTCCAAGTGAAGCCAAGCTTTGTTGATTGCACAATCCAAGGAGGGTGCCTACCCTACTATTTAATGCAGCTCAATCTTCCACTAATCAAACGACATGTCACCAAATCGTGAGAGCTTAGCCGTACGGCCAAAATGGCTCACGTCACCCCTTTTCATTTATAACTCCAAACTTTAGTATAACATGTTTTCATTTCCTTAATGTGGTCGTACACCTCCATGAAATGATATGCCCCACCTTTCCAAAGTTTAAAAAATGATTTTTCGACTTATTTGATTTTTTGTCCTTAGTGCATTTTGTCATTTTTTGGCAATTAAATGTCAAAATGATGCATTTTTATCCAAAACTGCTCCTGGGGTGATGTAACTGCCCGGAAATTGAAGAATGAAGGTGCCAAGGTGAAGAGGATGCTTTGAGTGTCAAAACGAGCCTCCCCACGCCCAATTCCGCCTCCGGATGAGGTTTTTATCACTTCTTGAAATTTTTTAATTAAACCATTAAAAAATGGTCTAATTTTATGAAAAATTTATTTTTGCCGGAATCAAACGAAACTCCTAGAGGACCTAGTGCATGTTCATACGACTCAATCGATGTGGCTAACACGTAAAAAATCCTAGACACAAGACTCTAATAACCACCTTAGGTTTTGACCACCATGGGAAATACTCCAGCTTTGGAGGTTTGAGTGAAAAACTCGGGGATTATACGCCACTGATGAGTAGCGCATAATTCCTAAGGAAAAAACACTCTAGAGTATCCCCCAAATGGCTAAACCTACGGATAGCCGAGTCTTTTATAAAAGTACCCCGTTTAGACCAACATTTTACAAATTCCCCATGGGGGTATGAACATGCAGTTATTACAAAAGGGGCAAAATTGCCCTGAAATTGACTTCTGAACTTCTGAATGCTGATGATGAACATGAATCATGTTCAATAAACTGGCGGCTCATCGGAAGTTCAACTATTTGTACAAAATAGGTGATAACAGTCTTAATTCCTTATTTCTAGGATTCCATACCTGTCACCTTACTTATCTCATTAGATTGATTTGATCTGGTGATTGGGTTGATCTCTCTTGTCGGGAGTAGATCCAGGTCTCCCCCTTGCTATCTTGGCTTTGATAGCTAAAGCGAAGAGTGCCTTGTTTGGCGTGACAACCATCCATTTGGGAACCAAGGCCCTCTTGGTTCACCACTTTAGTTGCCTATCCCCTCTACCATCCACATTGGACCCACCTGTAGGGGCAACTACAAGATTGGTGATAACACTTACCTTAAGGCTTGATTCAAGAGTCTTATCTACACTATATGCAATGCAATGCAACAATAAAAATGCTCTCCGACAGAGAGTGCTTTTGACTCGTCTTGCGACAAGTTCAAGAGACTTATTTACACTATATGAGATGCAAATTATAAATAAGCAAACACGAATGACAGCTCAAATAGAATGGAAAATTCAAACTAGCAATTAGTGTTCTAAACAAAATAAATCTAAGCTAGTAATATAATGAGAAATGGAACTATACTAACAATAAATAAATGAGATCTACTCTAAATACTTGAAGAAAATCTAAGCTAAGAACCCAAAAGAAAAAACAAGACACTCTTCCCCAAATGGGGAAGAAACACAAAATGTGGGAGGCTTTATCCCACTTAGTCTTATTTCATTAATCAACTACAACTTTTGAGGATTTTCAACCTTGGAACAAGAGATGAAGAAAGTAGAAGTGAGTTTTAATAGCTTTACAACAAAAAGGAGAGTGCTTATGTCATGGTTTCAAAGCTTGGTTTCAAATCTCCTCTTGGTTTTGCAATCTTCTTCTTCTCTACTTAGATGATCTTCTTGTCTTCTTCACTTCTCTCTTGAGTTTTGCTTTTCTTCAAACCTACAACACAACACAAATCAAACTTCAAGCACCCTTTAGCATTAGTCAAACAAAATTAAATCTAAGATCCAAACTAGATGCAAGCTAGAAATTGAAATACAATGCAAGTCTAATATTTAAAATGAGATCTAAAAATGCAAATGCAAACTAATAATGAACTAAATGCAAGATCTAACTATCAAAGGAAGTGCAAGCTAGAATGAAACTAAGATCTAACTATTACAAGTTCTTTTTGAGGTCTTTTAAAGTTTTTAGGAGGAGTTTACAAGCAAGAGAGGGAAAATGAATGGAAGGGAGGGAAGGATAACAAAGTGAAAAGCGAATGGGAAGAAGAAACTAGAGGGAGAAGATCTAGGGCGAAAGCAAGGAGAAGTAAAGGGATGAGAGGAAAATGCTAAGGGAAAACGAGAGCAAAGGAGAGAAGGAGATCTAAATGGATGAAAGGAGAGAATAATGAGGCAAAAAAAACGAAGGGAAAGTGAGCTTAGAGGAGGTCAAAACGAAAGGGAGAGAAGGTTTCTTGAAAGGAGGAAACGAAAGCTTGAGGGAGAAGAAGGCTAGGAAGAGAAACGAAAGGAAGAGAGGGCAGCTTTGAAGGAAAATGAAAGGAAGGAGGCCAAAAACGCAAGGAAGAAGGTGGTTTTAGGGCTTCCAAGGTAACCAAGTAACCAAGTTTTAAAGAACTTTTAGGATGGAGAACAAGAACAAAAGCTTCTTTGGGCCTTCTCAAGATGAAAAAATTTGTCCTTATGTAGATCTTGCAATCACAATTTGAGTTAGATCAATCTTGAAGATGGAGCATGGGCTTGAAGCAACTGAACTCTTGCCCTTCTCCACTTTAGTAACACCTAATCAAGACACAAACCTCAACAAGCAAGTGAGAATGGAAAAAGAAATGCTAGAATGCTCAAACAATCAGATTTAAATCAACATTTCGTACAACTGAATACTAATGTCCATCCAAATATTAATCATTTAAGCAAAATTAACCAACTTAACAATTGTAAATGGCTAATCTATTGTGCTTCAAGAGCCTTCACAAGCTAGCAATCTTTAAACCAAATAAAAAATGCAAAGATGAGAGATGGGTTAGAGAAGATGTCACCTCAACAAGAGATGAAATCACATCCACATGCAAGAGCTCATGGACCTCCAAAGTCGAAATCTTTATTATCAAATCAAAGCAAAGGCTAATACAATTTCCTCAGAGTAATCTTACTCAAAATTATCCACCCTAAGAGAGCTCCAAGAGGCTCTCTTTATACAAAATACAAGAGCACAAAGGCCTAATTCGAATTGGCCTCAAGAGAGCCAATGGCACCTAACACAAATTCGAAATTCCAATCAAGATCCAATCCAATCCAAGCTTGGAGTGCGTGAACACTAGTTAACTGGTGTTTGAAGTAATGGAGAGTGGGGAGGTGGCCTCCACATTGGCAAGGCGTCCCCCACTCAAGCTTTGGAAACATCACCATCCCATACATGAAGTGCCAAGTGTATAACATGTGAGCCGCAAGAGATATGCGTGAACCTTCAAGAGATATGCGTGAGCTTGCAAGGAGTTAATGCTTGAGTTGATGTAGGGATAGTATGAGTTAAGTGGGAGCCAAGCTCATGAGGTGGCCTCAATCTTAGGGAGGCACCCACCTTGCCATTAATACAAACCCAACAATCCACTCAATGAATGCCAAGTCACCAATTCGTGATTTCTCTTGAAGGAGGGCGAATTCTCAATTGGAGTTTGACTTGTGCTGATTGGATACTTAACTGAAGCTGATTGAAGTTTATTGGAATCATCATGAATGCCCTGTGCCATGTCATTTAGCCTGTTTATTTATTCAATTTGGTTTATTTTGGAGAGATTTGGATTATCTCCAAAATATTCATTTTTAATATTTTTAATTAATAATTTCTCTTTTATTGATTTTTTGAGAAATTATTAATTATCAGGCGGAATAAACATCCGAAACTTAGGATAAGCTGGTTTGGGGGGCGGGCTTAGGAATTAAGCCTCCAATCTTAGAAATCCACCCCCAAACGACTGACATATTACAAATTTGATTTTTCCAATTAAATATTTGGAATAATAATAATAAAAATAATAAAAAATAAAACTCATCCAACGCGTCCGGTAAAATTTTTTCAGACATTGTTTTTAATGGATGAGGGCCCTAGGAAATGACCATCTAAGACATACATGGTGTCTAGTAGGTTTATATACATCAGTTGGACTCTAATAACTCCCCAAGGCTCAAATTTCAAAATCAGGCATTCCAGCTTTGGAGGAAGTGGGAGAAAACGTCATCGATTATTACTCGGCTATAGGCAAAGCATAATTGACAAGGGCAAAAAACTCCCTGGAATGCCTTAGTTGATAATCAAGTCATGGGGAACTGAGCCACTCAAAATCCTACTAGAACACTTATTACAAACCCCTCGGGGCCATGGTCATTTCAACTGAAAAATAAAACTTGCTAGCTAAAATTGGCTAATTATTGCAATCTAAACCCCTGATACTCTGGAAGTGAACACTGATCATGTTCCAACACTGGTGGCTCGATGGAGGTTCAACTATTGTACAAAATAGTTGGTAACAGGGTGGAAGGAGTGGAATAGGAACATGGTCAACATAGGGAAACCAATGGGTTAGGTAATGGTCTAAGCAACACTGTGGAGACCTCCAGAGAACAACATATATGTAAACCACAAACTCACATTAAATATGCTGCTATGCTAATGTCCTACTCATCATACTTATCAAATAATCACAAGCTATAGGACAAATCTATATGCAAGTCAATCCATCAATATCGACTATAATCATCCATAAACAGAAAATCCTCAGGACACACTGTCTAGTACAACTGCTGAATGTAGGATACATCATGGGCACCAATTGTGAAGCTCTATACGTGAAGAACCAATCCTCTCTCCAATAGTGGAGAAATCCTTGTATGTGAGGTTCCAAAATGTAGGGCAAGGGATCCCAGAATTAGTAGGTTAATAACTTGGGGGACCTATTCTGAAAGTCTGCCCACTCAACTGATCAGGCAAAATCTCAACACCAGAATCTCATCCATTTGCAAAGTATGCTCTGCCCCTGGGATTCAATGTACTGGGTAAGCTCAAAATCTGGTCTGCTCTGACAAAAATGAGAGGTAATCCCCCCGCTACATAATCTGTGATAACACCTCCCTAAACCTTGGTGTAACCTTGAATTATTGAAAGATTTTGCTTCTGGCATTTCTATTGTTCGGTGAGGTTTGTTGCTTCCTTCTTTATTTATCGGTTGCATGCTATTTTTGGCTGTAATTTCATGGTTATGATGGTGCATCTTGTCTAAGGGCACTCACTCTTGCATAATTTGAAAATCTGTTTTGGTCTAATTAGGCAATATAACTGAATGACTTAATTACATCTCCTTCATATTCAAACCCCCATGCTCTTTGATTTTGACTCCATCACCCAATTGGATAAACGCTGGTCATGGGAAAATCCACATCCCTTTATTCTGTTGAAAATTTTAAACCAATCTTTTCTATGGCATCCCCACTTGTGTTGGAGAAGAACCAGCCTGAAGTGAGAGGAAGAGTTTCTATAGTAACAATGGGCAACCTTCCTAAGTTCCCCTAGGGTTGCACTTGGTTAAGGGAATTTGTAACATTTGAAGTGCAGGTTTGGAAGGTAACAGATCTTATCTTTAGTTTCAACTTGTTGCGTTTTAAAGATAGTGTTAGAATTCCTTACCTATTTATTGCATTCAATTTTTTCTATAAAGTTCTCATTGTACTCCATACCATTTTCTCTGGCCAATTGCATTGGTCATCAGAATGGCACAGGTTTAATGTTAAATTTATTTGATCAATATCCTTCATTTTTCTTTCCTTCCTCTTGCATTAGTGAAAGAAGGGCTGTAAAATATTATGCACATGCCCTTTTCTTCACAAAATAGCTTTATGGTTTCAGATTGATGTGTTTAAATTTTTTTTGCTGTGTTCATTTTTTGCATTTATAAACTGCACTAAGGAGCATTGTTGTATTTTAGGTATGATCCAAAGCATCTTGGTAGCACACTTGGGACTGAAAACGCAGAGTCTTGTACTGCTTACAACATGCTTAAGGTTTGTTCTTTTTCTCTTTGCAATGAAAATACTAACTTCTCACTGATATGATCTCAGTGAATACCTTTTGGAGGTCCCAATTTAAACTGTAAAGGTGTTATTGGAACTGTGTATCTACTTGCTGGTAACACAAACATTTATCTATTGGTAGTTTGCAGTTGGTTCCGACTCATATTTCATACCATAACCTATGATCGGTTGCCATATCTTCTTCTTCTTACTAATTTTTGGAAAATGCTGCTTATAATAACCAAAAATATGATACAGAAATAATAAAAATGGTTTAGATTTCCCATCATTATTATGAATTCAATCTCCATAATTCAATTATGAATGGCTTTACTCAATGTTTTTTTTGAAGATACATGTTCATTCTCTGTTATATCTCATGTGAATTATGTCGTGCTGAATTAGAACTTATCAGAAACCTTTGATGTGTTGCAATAGTAGATATGTCTGCAGTTTTATCTCCAGTACACCGTTATCTTGGAGTAATTATCTGTGGACTACTTTAATGATTTCCTTGATATATATTCATTGAATTAAGTCATGATTGTTAGATTGTTTTCATACATGCTCTATCCATATTCTAGAAGCCACTGTGTTTTTTATATCTCGTATGGGTTGATATGATATGCTGTTAATGTCAGACCCATAGGTTAGTCCTTTATAGCTTATTTTTTTTCAGGATTCTCTTATTGTATAACACTCTTTTTCTTTTTTCTTTTTTCCTTTTTTGATAGTTGCTTCCAGTAAACATGTGCAAGTGGTACTGTTATCACACAACTTGTAGTTGCCCCTAGAGGTATCCCATCCGGGACGGTAGAGGAGTTAGGCAACTAAAGAGGTGATCCAAGAGATGCCACGGTTCCCAATGCAGGTGGGAGTCACGTCAACCGAGGCACTCTTCGCTTTAGGTCAAGGTATAACTAGACCAAGGGGGAGACCCTATACCCCAATCACAGTTGATTGGACCCAAACAAAGGTTTCTAAGGGTAGGTAAGTAATGAGTTACGGAAACCAATGCAAGGCTAAGTGGACCTAAGGGTTAAGGTATGGTTGAGGGAGGTGTAAGAGATAGTTAGTGTTTCAACCTATGTATGGTTTAGGCCACATGATGGGGTATGATTACTAGGTATAGTACCATGTGTTTGCACAAGTGGGTCTTGTTTTCTTGGGAAGTGTTAAATGGTTCTAGGTGGACCCACAAGGTGAAGTTAGGTGTGAGGTTGGTACTATAGGTTAGATCTAGGCTAGATCTATAAGTTTGAGTTGGTTCTAGGACTACCCATGTACTAGATCTAGGGTTTGACACAAATCCCAAGGAGTGCGCCTTGCTTGGAGAAGGACTAGTGCCTTGTTGGATGGGCTAATGGGGTCAAGAAGTATGTCAAAGTGTAGATCAGGACACCTAGAAGCCAAGTCAAGTGGGTTGAATGAGATCCAATGGTTGGATCTTATTAGATCTAGGTTTTTAAGTGATGACCAAAAGTGGACCACAATCCCTTAAAACAAGGAATGCAATCCCCAAGGCGGATCTTGACGAAAGAACAGTATAGACCTAGGTTTCAAGGCATGGGCATTCCAAATCCACGAAAATCTCAAACACCCACCTCCTAGAAGTGGACCAACTCAAATTTTCAAGGGGGTGCGACTTGCTCAAGGAAGGGCAAAATATGGGTTTGGTGGGCCAAATCAAGTCCAATGCCCACCAAACTGTAGATCCAAGTGGCTTGTACCCCGATCTATGTATCTTCAAAATTTCAAGTGAATCAAGTGGCTAGATCTTAGTAGATCTAAGTTTTAAGGTACCAAGAATATCAAAAGGGGGTTTTAACCCTTTAAAACATGGAGAGATGTCCACAAGGTAGTTTTCACCAAAGTAAGGATATGGGTATAGGTTATCAAGTGTCTAGATTCCAAATCAAGTGAGATCTCACCTACCCATGTGCTAGATCTAGCCCAACAAGCTTCTCTTAGGAAAATCGATTTAGGTTCAAGAAGGCTTTTTGCATTGAAAAGTGTGTAAATTTTTAGCCAATCACCACCAAAATATAGATCCAACTAGGGGTGGATCCTATAGAGGTGGGTTTTTAATACTTTTTCAATTGCAAGGCTAAATCTAAGTAGATCTAAAAAAATACCAAAAAAAACAAGGGTTTTAATTTGATTAGGTTTTTTTTTTTTTTGTGATCTAGAAATTATGGAAGATTCAAGGAAGAGAAGATCATACCTCTTGGAACATACCTGGATGAAGAGATGAATGCTAGTTGAGACGAGGATTACTTTGCCAAAGATCAAATGGAGAATTGTTGAAGCCCTCTTGCCAAATCGATTTTTCCAAGCCACATGTGATTCCTTCTAACCTGTCAAGCCAAGGAGCAAAGCATCAATCAGTTTAACAAATTGAAGGTAGATACAAGCAAGAGAGAGAGAAACATAGAATGGTTGACACAAAGGCAAAACTACTCCCTGTCAAACCCAAAACGACTTCTTCCAAGCTTGAAGGGCAAGCCTCCCCACCAATTCGCACTTGTCAAAATCGTCCTCTTAACCTGCAAATAAAGTATGGCAAATATGCAAGATAGCTACAATAGATCCTCCAGTGCAATGGACAATAGCATTTACAATCGAAACAACCAACATCCACTCCAATCCAAGCATGTACTCCAAAAGATAGAAATTTTATTCCAAGAGCCAAGAGCCAAAAATCTCTAGATGAATTTTACAATGAGAGGCTCCCTCCTTAAATAGGATGGGGAGAGAGTACAATCCTAACCACTTTTTGAATGAGTGGCTAAGATTAAAAGATACCAATGTCTAATCAATGGTTGAGATGAGCTCAACAATAAAATACATGGATCACTAATAAAATATTATGTGAGTGGACAAAATCGCCCTAGAAGAGGGGAATCCCACCAAATCATGATGATAAAATATCATAAGAGGCTTATGGTGGGTCCAAGGGGTAATTTTATGCCTCCTTGGTCAATCCCCATAGCACAATAACCAAAAATAATCATGAATGTACCAAATCGTGCCTCCATAGTGAAGTCGTGGTCCTCAAAAGACCTCAAAAAAATCCACAGAAAGTGCCATAAGTGATGGATGCGGGCCCCGATGAAGCTGAAACTGCTGGAGAAGGTGTGGAGGATCCCGATCTATCATCACTGATCATCCTATGCCATAACTTTGCCTCAGTAGCCCAAATCGATTTCCTCAATAGCCATTTCTACCAATCCTGAAATGCCTCGGGAAGCGTGAAACTGCCCCAAACAACCTCCTGGAGTGCTGGCGCTGTCAAGGTGAGGGCACCAATGTGTCCGGAAGGGGGGTAATATGGTAAAAACAAGTGGCTGGACCACCCCCTCCATCATCAGCGCCCTAGGTCAACCGGATAAAAATCACATCTGCTCCGACAGGGCCTCCAACAGACCAAAACTGCACTGGGACAGCCTATTGAGGCTCAATCATCACTGTAAGTGCCCGGAACTGAAAACAAACTGTCCCATTGGACTCAGAAGGTCCAAATCTATCCAAGATGTGTACTCATACACCATATGAGTCTCTGCATGATCAAAATAAATATCCAATATACCGGAACAAGGCCAATAATAATGCGCTGTACATATACAAATACTGTTGTAACCCCAGAATCATCATCATAACCCTGTAGCTGCTGCATAGAGTCATCATGTATGTATACATAGACCATATATCATCTATCCATATCATCATAAGGTCCAACATCTCATGTCCCATGGTCCTCCATGGTCAAACTAGGTCTAACCAAGACCAAATATAACTCAGATCATCATCAATAGCTGCTGCAAAGTGTCAAGGTTAATATATGCTCTACAACTTATTCAAATAACAATTATAAAACAGAGTAATCATGACTGGCGATCTAAATCCAAATATATAGTGTCGTTAATTATTATTATTACTCAGACTAGACTTTCAGGATCATACTCACTTCATAGTTGTGATCAATTTGCTAGTGAAGGGTGAAGGCTTAAATTAATTTGGCTAGGCTAAGGGATGACTTAACTGTCTTGACTTTGTGACACTTTGGCAAGGGAAAGGGAATACACCATAGTATATACTGAATGAGCAATAACACAGGGAATGGCGGTGTCTCACAAATGGATGAGTTGTTTAAAGAGGGTTTATTCACCTTCACAGATGCGCACAATCCATAATACAAATAAGGCCAGCAATTGTTTAGATATAGCATTTAAGTTCCATTGCTTTTGGGCCTGAAGTTTCCATAGCCTTGATCTATGTGTGTTTACAAACACATTGCATAGATTTACATTTATTTTAGGCTTTCTGCTGCAGGTGTGTTTTTAAGGCACTTGTTTACCTGAGCACTTCTAGGTGTGTCATGGACAGCTTGTTTACCTAGGTATTTATTTTCCACAAGATATAACATTTTATTTTCATAGCCATTTTCATTTGGCATGCCTTTCATTCATGTGTGTTTAGAAACACATTGCATGAATGGGCTTTTCATACAAGATATAGCATTTCATTTTTCCATATTTTGTATTCATGGCAGCACTAAAAGTTTCAGGTTTAGCCAACACAACTTTAGTGACTAGGGGGAATTCACAAGGAACTCCAACTCGCCATAGGCAAGTTTTGTCACCAACTCAGAGCCGAGACACAATAAACAGGGAAGCTCATCCAATACAGAGGCTACAGTGGGGAAAAGATCCTCCATGTCACTAGTCAAGTAGTAAGTCAGGGTGATAAACTAGAAGGTAGGCCATGGATGGATGAAGACAATGAATAATGGAGCCAACACTAGCAAGCCAAGATATGGTGGAATGATCACCTCTATTCTCCCTAAGGAGGGTATATACCAATGAGTATGAATAGTGAACTTCTAAGTCTGAGTAGGGACAATATAATATATATAATAGATCAACCAGGTCCAAATATTTATATGATCGCCAGATCATGACACTGAGTGCTAAGACATGCTATAAGAATAAGTATAAAAGCAATCTAACCATAACACAATGATATACCTGAATGCTCATCAACCTGTACCATTATCTGTCCTTTGAAACTGCTGCTGTAAATCTGGGCACTACTGACTGCTCTGTACCAAAGGTATAATGGCTACATCGGTCATCTCTCTGAGTGTCCTGAGACTCAGTCATGGCATAGGGAATACATATGCTGTCCAAAATCTGATAGTGATCCATAGATAGCTGCTCATCTCATCATCTCAAAGTAAAGGAACTGGCTGTAATGTGCTCTGGAATCTGAAAAATAATGTATGGTAGCCCGGCTACTATATATGTGATAACAGGTACCTTCCCCACTAGGGGAACTTTTTAGAATGAAGCTGATATGTCTTACAACTCATGAGAGGACAATCATTTTGGTGAAACAGCGGTAGTGTTTTATCCCTCACTAGTGTTTAATTCCACCAAAAAAGTGGCTGGGGTGCTCCTGCAATGGTGTATTTTATAAGCGGTTGAGCCACTATGGTAGTGTTGCCAACTAAGTTGCACTTGGTTGGATTATCAAGCGAGCGGGCAAAGCTGAACATGTCAATGTTCTTTTTCGGTGATACGATGACCTTTAGGCCTTTTGAGGGCCCTTTTTATTATTATTTTTTACCGCATGTCCATGACCCTGCGGGGTTTGTAATAAAATGTACTGGCATGGTGTTTTGTAAAGGACTTGGTTCCCTAGGACTTTTTGACTAAGTAAAGTATTCCAAGGAGTTTTTTCACCTGTTAATTATGTCTTGCATTAGTGCATAACATAATTTTTGGGTTTTTCTCCTGCTCCAAAGCTGGAATGCTTGGTGAGGTTAACGGGCCTTATGGGATTGTTAAAGTCCATGGTTCAATGTATATGAACATGATAGACATTGTTTTTGAGTCATATGGACATGTGCTAAGTCCCCCTCGGTTGTTTTTAATTTTCGGCGATTTTTTTTTTTCCATAAATTGGGCATTTTTTTTAATGGTTCAATTAAAATTTTTGTAAATGGCATAGAAGTGTCATCTAGGGGTCTTTTTTGCCTTGGGGGTGCTCGTTTTCTAACTCAGAGCACCCACCTTACCCCTTAACCCACTTTTTATAATGTTTGGGTCTTTAATTTTTCACTTATGCTCAAAAAAGGAAAAAAAAGTGAAAAAAGTCATAAAAAAAAGTAAAAAATAACTTTAAAAAATTAAATATTTTTGGAGTGATTTATGGTCTGATTTGTTTTAGCACCAATTGGGGAGCACATTGAACTGAGTTTTATGACAAATGGGCAGCCCAATACATGGGCATGACTCCCATCTTTTGAGCTGGGTGCAATCTATGAAGGCTAGGCACATTTGTTGAAGTGGAGATGCCCATGTTTTTGGGAAATGGCAGCCCAATACATGGGCTGTCATGTGGGCTAGTTTATAGCTGGTTACTACTGTGTTATGAGCAGCTAAAGATGAGGAATGGCAGCCCCATTTGCTCCACCCATTGTGCCACTCCCTCCACCTTTCTCTCCTTCACTTGGGCGCCTTCTCTTGGAGATTTTTTCTATAAATTGGCACTCACTCTTTCCTTGTTGGGTTAGTTGGAGTTGGAGCATGCCATATTTATGTACTTGTCATTTTGATTAATAAAATAAGAAGACTTTGGAGGTCACTTATGGTGTTGGGCTTTGTGAGTGGATGAATGTATTGGTTTAACATGAGGTAACTTGTATTGATGCTATTTGTTTCTCTTTGTAATCAAATCTAGCTTTGGGAAGGATCATTATTGGTTTATAAGGGAGATTGAATAATTTGTTTATTATTTAGTCTTTTATCTACCTTAGCTTTGTTTGCCTTCTCTTAATCCCAAGATCCCCTCTCCCTTTCGTTTTCTCCTCACTCCCTTGCTTTGTTTTTGGCCTTCCATTGCTTCCCATTCCACCAAAAACGCAGAGGACGCAGAGACCGCGGGGGGTCTTGCAGTAGCGACGGAAACTCAGGTAATTCACGATTGCGGGCGTCTTGGAGCAGAGACCACAGGGGGTTTGAAGAAAACGCAGAGGACGCAGACGCATAGACCACGGGGGATCTTCAACAACAGGTAATTCACGATTGCGATCGTCTTGGAGCAGAGACCGCGGGGGTTTGGAGAAAACGGAGAGGACGCAGAGACCGCGGGGGGTCTTGGAGTAGCGACGGCGGGCGTCTTGGAGCAGAGACCGCGGGGGTCTTGGAGTAGCGACGACGGGTGTCTTGAAGCAGAGACGGTGGGCGTCTTGGAGCAGAGACCACGGGTATCCTGGAGAAGAGACCGTGGGCGTCTTGAGGAGAGATTGCGGGTGTCCTGGAGTAGTGGTTTGAGACCGTCCTGTAAATATATATCGATCCAGAGATCACTACTCCCTCTGGATCAGTCTGAGACCTCAAGTAGTATGAATCTCAATGTCAGTACATACTCATAAAAACATAGATTCAACTACTAGATCTGCATCTACCAACTAACACATACATGCAATCAACAGCATAGACAACAGATATACCTGTTACCACCTAAACTGTAGTTACCCCTATGGATGTATCCAGTCATGGATGGCAATAGGGAAGGGCAACTCAAAAGGTGCAACCACGATCACCTCGACCTCCAATATATGGTTGTCACGCCAGTCGAGGCAACCTTCACTTTATGTTATCTAGCCCAGACAACAAAGGGGGAGACCCGATCTACTCCCGACAGGAGAGATCAAAACCAAGACACCAAATCAGGGTATTTCTAAGTGAAGTTAGGTGTATGGTTTATCCTAGACCTAAGGATGAAGTCACAAGCCAAGTGAGGGGTTTAATGAGTATAGCTTTGGTTCATAGTTGATGTGAGAGTGACTTATAATGTTTGAAGTAAGATCTAGGATTAGTGTACTAGTTCAATGTTGGAAGACCCACTGCCTTGGGAACCGTGTCCAATGCAGGGTATTTTAGGGGTTGATTGGGGCTAACTAGTACAAGTGACAAGTTTGACCACGATACATGATGGCATCAAGGGTAAGTTCACCATGCATAGGTCAATCCACAAGTCAATCCAACAATCTAGGAAAGTCGAATTAACTTGGAGAGAAGCCAGTGCCTTGGGAATTGGGAAGTGGAGTCAAAGTAGGGTTGACTTGTGGTTTAGGACTCCTAGTACATGGGACAAGTAGGCAATAGAGATCTTGATGGATGAATGTGTCTAGATCTAGGTTTGACCCAAGTGGACCACAATCCCTTAAAACAAGGAATGCTATCCCCAAGGCAAGATTTGACAAAGTGATAGTCTAGACCTAGGTTTTGAATTATCCCGGTTCCAAATCCGCAAGAATATCAAGTACCCACGTACTAGAAGTGAGTCAACTCACTTCTCCAAGGTGGTGCGACTATGCCCAAGGAGGCTAAAAATGAGGGTTAGGTAGGTCAAGACAAGTCGGATGGCATCCAAACTTTAGATCCGGATAGGTTAGTCAAGTAGGAGTATGGATCTATAATTTCGTGGCAATCCAACGGCTAGATTTTAGTAGATCTGAGTTTAAGTGTTCCAAGTGGTCCAAAATGGGGATTAAATCCCTTAAAATGTGGAATAGGGCCCACAAGGTAAATTTCAGAAAAGTAACAACCTGGGTGTATGTTATTTGATGTGTAGATGATAGATCAAGTGGAATCTCAAACACCCATGTACTAGATCTAGGTCAACTTGCTTCAACTAGGAAGTGCGCTTTGGTTGGGAGAAGCTAAGTTGGCTTGGGAAGGGGGTCAAATGGAAGCCAATCCTCACCAAACTATAGATCCGGGATGCCGTGGATGCTATAGAGGTGGGTTTTCAATATTATGCCCAACAACCCACTAGATCCGAGTAGATCTGAGAAAATGTAAAAAGGGGGTTTTGAAATATTTAGGGTTTTAACAATTTATGAGTTATGTCAATGGATTGGATAAAGGAAAGAGAAAAAACCTGTGGATCTTACCTGGGTAACCTTGTAGATGCCTTGATGATGATGATCTATGCAAACCCGATCAATTTGAGAAGCTTTGAGGTAGTTTTCTATGCAAGTCGATTTGATCCAAGAAGCCAATGCGCCCTCTCTCCTGCACAACAAACGTCAACAATATCAGATTTGATGCATCAAGAGATAAGACTAATGCCACAAGAGAAGTAACAGAAAGATAGCATAGATCACAATGAAACTAATGATAACCCCCTGATACAAGCGAATGCCAAGAAAGTCGATTTGAAGAAGCCTTGCAAAATCGCCCTTGTTGAAGTCACCCTCCTGTAGACAAACAATGATTTCCAAAAAAGATAGATCTTACCACAATTTCCAAATGCTAGGTTGCAATAGACTTTCCAATCACCATCTAAGAACACCAGATGCAAAGGAGACCACAAGAATTTCCACAAGAATATTTTTCTATACCAATAATCCCAGAGCCAAAGACCCCTTACAATGAGAGGCTCTCTCCTTTAAATAGGAAGGAGAGGCACCAAAACCCTAACCACTTTTTGAATGAGTGGCTAAGATTAAAAGATACAAATGTCTAATCAATGGTTGAGATGAGCTCAACAATAAAATACATGGATCACAAATAAAATATAATGTAAGTGGACAAAATCGCCCTAGAAGAGGGGAATCCCACCAAATCATGATGACATAATATCATAGGAGGCTTATGGTGGGTCCAAGGGGTAATTTTATCCCTCCTTGGTCAATCCCCATAGCACAATAACCAATAAATAATCATGAAAGTACCAAATCGTGCCTCCATAGTCAAGTCGTGGTCCTCAAAAGACCTCAGAAATCCACAGAAAGTGCCATAAGTGATGGATGCGGGCCCCGATGAAGCTGAAACTGCTGGAGAAGGTGTGGAGGACCCCGATCTATCATCACTGATCATCCCATTCCATAACATTGCCTCAGTAGCCCAAATCGATTTCCTCAATAGCCATTTCTACCAATCCTGAAATGCCTCGGGAAGCGTGAAACTGCCCAAAACAGCCTCCTGGAGTGCCTGCGCTGTCAAGGTGAGGGCACCAGTGTGTCCGGGAGGGGGGGTAATATGGTAAAAACAAGTGGCTGGACCACCCCCTCCATCATCAGCGCCCTAGGTCAACCGGATAAAAATCACATCTGCTCCGACAGGGCCTCTGACATACCAAAACTGCACTGGGACAGCCTACTGAGGCTCAATCATCACTGTAAGTGCCCGGAATTGAAAACAAACTGTCCCATTGGACTCAGAAGGTCCAAATCCATCCAAGATGTGTACTCATACACCATATGAGTCTCTGCATGATCAAAATAAATATCCAATATACCGGAACAGGGCCAATAATAATAATCTGTAAATGTCCAAACACTGCTGTAAACCAAGAATCATCATCATAACCTTGTAGCTGCTGCATAGAATCATCATGTATGTGTACATAGACCATATATCATCTATCCATATCATCATAAGGTCCAACATCTCATGTCCCATGGTCCTCCATGGTCAAACTAGGTCTAACCAAGACCAAATATAACTCAGACCATCATCCAAGGCTGGTGCAAAGTGTCAAGGTTAATACATGCTCTACAACTTATTCAAATAACAATTATAACACATAGTAATCATAACTGGCGATCTAAAACCAAATGTATAGTGTCGTTAATTATTATTATTACTCAGACTAGACCTTCAGGATCATACTCACTTCATAGTTGTGATCAATTTGCTAGTGAAGGGTGAAGGCTAAATTAACTGGCTAGGCCAAGGGATGACTTGACTGACTTGACTTTGTGACACTTTGGCAAGGGAAAGGGGATACACCATAGTATATACTGAATGAGCAATAACACAGGGAATGGCGGTGTTTCACAAATGGATGAGTTGTTTAAAGAGGGTTTATTCACCTTCACAGATGCGCACAATCCATAATACAAATAAGGCCATCAATTGTTTAGATATAGCATTTAAGTTCTATTGCTTTTGGGCCTGAAGTTTCCATAGCCTTGATCTATGTGTGTTTATAAACACATTGCATAGATTCACATTTTTCTTTAGGCTTTCTGCTGCAGGTGTGTTTTTAAGGCACTTGTTTACCTGAGCACTTCTAGGTGTGTCATGGACAGCTTGTTTACCTAGGTATTTACTTTCCAAAAGATATAACATTTTATTTTCATTGCCATGTTCATTTGGCATCCTTCTCATTCATGTGTGTTTAGAAACACATTGCATGAATGGGCTTTTCATACAAGATATAGCATTTCATTTTTTCCAGATTTTGTATTCATGGCAGCACTAAAAGTTTCAGGTTTAGCCAACACAACTTTAGTGACTAGGGGGAATTCCAAGGAACTCCAACTCACCATAGGTAAGTTTTGTCACCAACTCAGAGCCGAGACACAATAAACAAGGAAGCTCATCCAATACAGAGGCTACAGCGGGGAAAGGTCCTCCATGCCACTAGTCAAGTAGTAAGTCAGGGTGATAATCTAAAAGGTAGGCCATGGATGGATGAAGACAATGAATAATGGAGCCAACACTAGCAAGCCAAGGTATGGTTGAATGATCACCTCTGTTCTCCCTAAGGAGGGTAAAACCAATGAGTATGAATAGTGAACTTCTAAGTCTGAGTAGGGACAATGTAATATATATAATAGATCGACGAGGTCCAAATATCTATATGATCGCCAGATCATGACACTGAGTGCTAAGACATGCTATAAGAATAAGTATAAAAGCAATCTAACCATAACACCATGATATACCTGCTGAGTCATATACCTGAAAGCTCATCAACCTGTACCATCACCTGTCCTCTGGAACTGCTGCTGCAACTCTGAACACTACTGACTGCTCTGTACAAATGGTATAATGGCTATATCGGTCATCTCTCTGAGTGTCCTGAGACTCAGTCATGGCATGGGGAATACAACTGCCGTCCACAATCTGATAGTGATCCAATCTAGATGCTCATCTCAGCATCTGAAATGTAAGGGAACTGGCTGAATAGTGTACTGGAATGAGAAAAATAATGTATGGTAGCCCGACTACTATATATGTGATAACAATACCCTGGAACCCTTTTGGGAAAAACCAACTAACATGGGGCTATCTTCTCTCTCGAGCCCAGAGCATATAGAAGTATAAAAGCAGTACAATACAGAATTACCTCAGCTGGTAACTCAATCCCTCTGACCAGGACAAGCTCTAATTTGCATGCATCCAGCTGATGCATGCACTGACGAATTATGCCCTAACTGCCAATCTGGATCTGAGTGCTTTGACGGTGCCACTGATAGATCTGTCCTCTCTAGATCTCTTTGCTTTGATCTGCTCGCTCTGAAGACTGCCCACTGATGAAATCGACCCTCTCTGCATGCACAAGTGTGCCCTCCTCCTTTGGATGTCAAATGCTCGTACTGCTCTGGATCTCAATAGTTTTGAGCTCCGATCGTCTCTAACCTTCCTCAAATCTTGAGGCAAGGCTATCCTGAAAGTCTCGGACTCCAACTCGGTCAATCCAGCTCACAACGAGCTTCTCCTCCTCAGGAAAAACGTCCTCCAAGCAAACTCGGCCTCCTCCAATCTAATCAGTAATCACATTGTGGAGCTCTCTCAGCCCACAGTACTAGAGATTTGGTCTCTCTGGAACTGAAGGTCACTGAGCTAGCTCAAATCTGACCTTTCTAGCTCCTGCAGCAACTCCTCCCTATCTCAGAAAGTCGCCCCACATGGACAGATTCGTCCCCCTCACTCTGGCAGTATCTCTCTCTAATGATACAACTAAGTAACCCCATCTGGGGACCCCCCTGCCTCTATAAATAATCTCATCGATCAATTAGGTTTTCCAAAACCCTAATTCCCAGTGCATGCAAAAAGTCACTTTTGCATGCATTTACTGAATGCTGACAGGTCATGCAAAACTCATGCATGCATAGGTCAATCTCCCCTGAAGGCTCCGCATGCAGCCCCCCACTGGGCTCATGCCACTGAGTAGAGTGCATCTCACTCTCTACTCCATCCTGATGCCTATGGGTACTGATGTACCTCCATGCAAGGCATCTGAGTCATGGAGGACATCCCGAAGTGACCATAATCTAACATTCCCTCTTAACGAGGGAAGTCCTACCATGGATACCTGGATCCAACAAGTCCTTTGTAGCTGACACTGATCTAACTGATCTGCCTGTCACTGCTGCACTCTGACTTGAACCACCCTGATCAATCTCCATATGTGTGGCTTCGGATGAAGCCCCTCTGTCAACCACTGTTGTCTTTGTCGCTGCACTCTGACTTAGACTCCCTCTGAGTCTCTGCTATTGTAACCAACCTTGAAGACCTCTGTCAAGTGGATCTACTGCTCTGTAGATTATTTGCCTGTGACCCTGAGTTGACTCATCTCTGTAAGTCAACTCCCTCTGTCTCTGCACTGGCTGAACTGAATGAGCTCTTTCCTGAGCCAAGTCCATCTCATCCATGTCATACCAGCTCACTCTTTGATTGGTGCCTGCATGAGTAGCATGCTCATTTGTCTGATATGAGTCCAAAGGCTCAATCTCCTATGACTCATCACTGTCATGAGCATTTCGCTCATCCATCGGAACTCCGCAATCACTGCCCTGATCCTCATCATGGTGAGCCTCTCCCTCACCCATTTGCTGAACAGGGCCCATTCCTCCTGGCCTCATCTCTGCTGTGAGCATCTCGCCCATCATCCCCCTCTGCATCTGAAGAGGATGCACTCAGCCATCCTGATGTGCCTGAAGTAGGCTGGCCATGAACCAAGTACTCAACATCAATCCTGTGACCAAACAACATTGGGTCTACTCCTCTAGGATAGGTGAAGAACTGATCCCTGTGAAACACTACAGGGTATCCTGCAGCTGCCAACCTTGCCATTGAGAGAACACTCCCTCTCAGTCTTGGAACAAAGAACACTCCTGAAACCTCCAAAAGCTCCCCACGGTCAAGCAAAAATCTCACTCTGCCCACACCAGCAACTAAATGGTCAACCCCCTGACCATCCCGAGTCAACTGTACTGTCGTATGCTCTAGGATCAGGAATGCATCTTGTTATCACCTATTTTGTACAAATATTTGAACTTCCGATGAGCGCCAGTTTATTGAACATGATTCATGTTCATCATCATCATTCAGAAGTTCAGAAGTGAATTTCGGGGGCAATTTTGCCCCATTTGTAATAAATGCATGTTCATACCCCCATGGGGAATTTGTAAAATGTTGGTCTAAACGGGGTCCTTTTATAAAAGACTCGGCTATCCGTAGGTTTAGCCATTTGGGGGATACTCTAGAGTGTTTTTTCCTTAGGAATTATGCGCTACTCATCAGTGGCGTATAATCCCCGAGTTTTTCACTCAAACCTCCAAAGCTGGGAGTATTTCCCATGGTGGTCAAAACCTAGGTGGTTATTAGAGTCTTGTGTCTAGGATTTTTTACGTGTTAGCCACATTGATTGAGTCGTATGAACATGCACTAGGTCCTCTAGGAGTTTCGTTTGATTTCGGCAAAAATAATGTTTTCATAAAATTAGACCATTTTTTAATGGTTTAATTAAAAATTTTCAAGAAGTGATAAAAACCTCATCCGGAGGCGGAATTGGGCGTGGGGAGGCTCGTTTTGATGCACGGAGCATCCTCTTCACCTTGGCATCTTCATTCTTCAGTTTTCGGGTAGTTACATCACCCCAGGAACAGTTTTGGCTAAAAATGAATCATTGTGGCATTTAATTGCCAAAAAATGACAAAATGCACTAAAGTCCAAAAATCAAATAAGTCAAAATTCATTAAAATAATCCATGGAAAGGGTTGAGTATTGATTTTAAGAGGTGTACGACCCACTTAAGTGATTAAAGGCACATGCAAATTAGAAGTTTGGATAGCAAATTGGATTCAAGTGATAACGTGAGCATACATCCACGTGGGTCAAGTTCGCATGGGTTATGAGTGAGGGGCCCATTCTAAAGTGGTGAGCTATCATATATAAGATTAGAGCACATGTTTTATAAAGTTTGGAAATTCAAATTTATTAAATATGAATGACGTGAGGGATAAGCGTGGACCATCACCATGCGAGTATTTGGTGGGCATTTTCCTCCAAGTTGAAGGCGTTGGGAGTGGGGCTCCACCTCATCTCCACCTACCATTCACACTCCGAGCTTTATCTATCACGTGAATTTCTCTTCAATCAACGATTTGGCTTCTTCTTGTGTGAGTTCACGCCCCTCTTGCATGCTCACGGCTTTGGTAAGGTGGCACTCATTCGTTGGTTTGGTGATGATTCTTATGCTTGATGGTTGACGCCATTACCCATGTGGAGGCCACATCATCCCAGAACTCGGTGTGGATGGATTGGATCAAGCTCCAAGCTCGTGATTCAATTGGTATTCGATTGAGGAATTGGCTCTCCATTGCCAATTTCGAATTTAGGCTTAATGTCTCATATTTTTGTATAAAGAGAGGTGCTTTGCTCTCTGTTAGGATGGATATTTTTGGGCAAACTTACTCTGCCAATTTGTAATCGTGTTCTAGCTTCTTGCTATTGGGAATAAATTCGACTTTGGAGGTCATATTGATGTGCATATTGGTCCATGAGAAATTGTTAAAGCTTCAATGAGGTGATATTGTTTTATTTATGCTATTTCATATATAATTGTTTGATCATTCTAGCTTAGAAGTCATTTTTATGTCCATGGAATGAATATTTGGGTTCAACTTATTCATTTATGCTTGGTTAATTAAGATCTAGAAGTAGCAAAAAGTAATCGGTTATACTCATGCTCTTCTTGCCCTTTTTTGGCTAATCATACTAGACTTGATCAAATCATTGTTGAAGTGGTTTAATTTTGCAGATCTCCTAAGTGCAAAGTGGGACCTTGAGCTTGGTTGCTTCTTCTTCCCCTTTGCCATTATTTTGCTAACCTTTGTGCATTTCAGGTTCCTTCAAAAGATCGATTCGTGCTTCAAGGATTTGGCTTGAGAGTTTTCATAAAGAATCCATCCATCTTTTATATTCAAAATATTGGTTACTTGTCACTATAGGCTTTCACTTCTTCAAGCCTTCCCATTTGCTCTTTGAAACCTTTTTACTTGCATGCTAAGCCCTTTCTAGCCTTTCTAGTTTTGATCCAAGTTAGTCACTTATCCTCTTCAAGCCATAGATTAGTAAGCTATAAGGTTGAAGCTTTTTCAACCTTGGGGAATAACTTGGGATTTGTTCCCTTGTGCTCTCTTCAACACTTGTTGTCGGCCTATCACCGGTTAACCGGAGGATTTCCAAGACAGTGTTTTCACCCTCTCAAGTGTTCCACTTGTAGTCTTTTGTCCTTATCTTGCTAGTTCATCCTCCTTTGCCCTAGATCTACTCCTCCATTTTGTTTTTTGCCTCCTTCTCCATTCGCCCTTCACTCCTTGTGCATTCGTTTTGCCCTCTTTAGGCTCCTCTCGTCCTCTTCTTCTATCCTCTCTCTTGCACTCGTCTCACCCTAGCTTATCCCTTCTTCATTCGCTCCTTCACTTCTTCATCTTTTTGCCCTTAGGTTTCCCCTTTCTCCCTCCTCTCGTCCACTTCCAAAGTGCCCTAAAAAACCACATAAAAAGCAA
Source organism: Larix kaempferi (assembly GCA_027924585.1). Lineage (NCBI taxonomy): Eukaryota > Viridiplantae > Streptophyta > Pinopsida > Pinales > Pinaceae > Larix > Larix kaempferi. The sequence goes on from BSBM01000931.1 coordinate 11,690,181, forward strand.
AAACGATTTGGTTAAGTTAGTATTTGTTAGAGTAATTTCTTTGATAGGTTAGATCTAAATTTGTTACATCTTTAGCATTGGCATGCATTGAAAAGATTTAACTTTAGGAGCATTCTAGAACTCTCTCGTTGTCTTAATATAGCTTGCATTAGTTCAAGTTTATGTTTGCTTTCAAAAGATAGAAAATTTTGCATAAAAATATTTAAATTTTTTTATACTTTAGATCTCTTTTCTAGCACATTTCAAGAGTTTGTTGTTCGCTGGTCCGTTTCATCATACTTAAGATTTCATGTTAAAATCTCATGCATTTTCCATTTTAAAGTTAAATTTTTAAATCTAGACTTAACTAAATTCATCTTTGGTTTTTGAGCTAATGGTTAATGGGTGCCTTGTTGAGATGTTTTGAACTTGTGTAGGTCATTTGAGAGAGAGATATTTGATAAGATCTTGAAACAAAAAATCAAAGCAAAGCAAAGTGAAGGATCCATGAGAATGATTTAAACTTGACATACTTATCCTTTGTAAAAGCGAGTAAAGCTTGTTTCTTCTTTAATTTTTCCAAGTATTACCTATCTCTCAAAAGACCTTGCGAGGTTTTAAACCCAAGGCATTTGTAACCGTTTAATAAAAGTTTCAAGTGGAGGAGGCCTCCACTTTTTGGTCTTCTTCCCCATTTGGGGAAGAGTGTTGGGTTTTGTGGATTGTTTTAGTTAGATCTTTTCATATGTTCTTAGTTTAATTTTACTTCAAATAAGTCATTTTTGCTTATCTTGCATATTTACTTACCCCCATGCTCTCTCGAGTAGGGTCTTTGACCTGAAAGAGACTCTTGGGTAGTTTAGTTTTATTTTTTGCATTTATTATTATTTTGTCTCTCTTCCAAAGCCTTCGACCGGAAGTTGTATCCTTGAGATTTTGTTTCAAGGGCAGGACCACATAATTTGTGGTTACTCTTCCTTCCCCGTCGGTTTCTTTGGCAGAGCTTTCAGCTAGCTGGAGGTTCTCAAGTGCAGGCGGTTCTAGTGGTTGATCTTGTTCGGAGATCAATCCCACCTAGTAGATTAAATCTTGTGTGGTAGAATACTAGTTTGGGTTTAGTTTCTTTTTATTTGGCAAAGTAGTTTTTTGTTAAGCATTACTTCATATCTTTCAAGCTTATCGATTTGTTTAATCATTTAAAAAATTGATTTATTGCTTTTACAACACAACTACTATCTGCTTCTTTAAAATAAACCAAAGTCTCTTGAACTTGGCCAAATCCAAGTCAAGAGCACCTTCTGTCGGAGGGCATTTTAGTTTTGCATTTTCCCTGCATTAGGCATTTTAAGCTTAGCAAGTCTCTTGAACTGTGGTCATAAGATCAAGTCAAGAGCGCTCTCTGTCGGAGAGTTGAACAAGGTTCTCTAAAAATAAAACTTTCCACTCATACACCCCTTAATTAATTTATCTTGGTTTCTGTCCTACACCCGTATGCTCTGCCAACCGGAAACGGTTGGGCTAGTACTCAGAAAGGTGGAAGACTTGTTAATTTACAAGTGAAAATCTAATTAAAACTTTCACCCCCATAACCAACGAACCGGCGTTGTCATAAAGTATTTTAATTAGTTCTCAGGGGAGGCGCCGGATTGCCCAATCTGCGACACGGTGGCTGGTTAGCATTGCGCGCCTCGCTGTGATTCCAGACAGGCCCCGACATGTCTCTTAAAGGGGCCGATTAAAGTTACTTTCCGGACACTCTTTGAACATCCTTGGTTTTAGCCCTAATAATCAAGACAATTAAAACTTTGAATTTACCAAGATAAGCTGCACAACGTTCTCACAAACTTTCCAATTCAAGCACTTGTATCAAGTTTTCACAAATCACATTTAATTTTTGACTCCATAAGGCACTGGTCCTTCATCTTATATTTTGCTTTCTTAAGTATCAACATTGGAGTATTTGCTATATTTACGTGAAGTGATTTATTTATTGCCCAAGTGTATCTTTCATCTTGTATTTGCAACGTGGATTGCGCTATCTTGTTCTTTATTTTAATTTTATATTGTCTCTCATCTCAAAAAACTCCTAAACAACACCCATCCGCATCACTACATCAAAAACACTTAAATACACAAAGAGCCTTAGTGAAACTCTCTTTTAGGGACTACCCCCCTTGGCTTCGTTAGGAGTTTGCCTAAACGGAGGAGCTGGGATTCAGGTGACAGTACCTGGCTCATTGCTTGCCCCCAAGGCCACACCTCTCTCACTTGTAGTGAAGAGACAACTTTCGAAAGATTTTCGCTGCTGGTGTGCAGTTTGGCGGACAACACATCTCGCACTCCTATCATATGACTGTTGAGAGTAATGTCCACTCTCCATCTCTGATCAGCCTGAATCTATGGTGGGCTACTATCATGTCCTGACTGAACTGTGGCTAGTGAGAACTCCTTCTCAAACCGAGAAGAGAACTCATCAACCTCCTCTGCTGCTGCCACCTGCTCATCCTTCGCCTGCTTCCCCTTCTTCTTATGCGGACACTGTCCTGCATAATGTCCATACTCATTGCAGGCGAAACACTTGATCTTGCTCAGATCCTTCTTCTGTCTTCCCCTCTGCTTCTCGCCTGCTGCGAGAGCCACATCCTCCTCCTCAGGAATAGCGGAAACTGAACTCTGGATGTACCCTCTCAGGGTCTCCTCCAGTGTGAAATCATCCCACAGTCGATCCCACTTGGGAAGGTTCTCACGACCTATGATAGACTGAACAAACACTGCCCATGTCACAGACACGCCATTCAAGGCCTGCCGAACCAGCTCATTGTCCTCTACCTTCTCACCGGCTACTCCCAACTCATCTCTCACCTGAGAGATTTTGGTGAGATAGGTAACTGTTATCACATATATAGTAGTCGGGCTACCATACATTCTTTTTCAGATTCCAAAGCACTATTCAGCCAATTCCTTTGCATTTGAGATGCTGAGATGAGCATCTATTATGGATCATTATCAAATTATGGACAACAGATATATTCCCCATGTCATGACTGAGTTTCAGGATACTCAGAGAGAGGACTGATGTAGCCATTTATACAGAGTAGTCAGTAGTGCCCAGAGTTACAGCAGTAGTTTCAGAGGACAGATTTTGGTTCAGATGATGAGCATTCAGGTATATGACTCAGCAGGTATATTTTGGTGTTCTGGTTATATTGCTTTTATATTCATTCTTATAGCATGTCTTAGTATTTAGCATCATGATCTGGCGATCATATAGATATCTGGACCTGGTTGTACTTTATATATATATCATATTGTCCCTACTCAGACTTAGAGGTTCTAGGCCTATACTCATCGGTTTTACCCTCCTTAGGGAGATTAGAGGTGATCATTCTCACCATACTTTGGCTTGCTAGTGTTGGTCTCATTATTCATTGTCTTCATCCATCCATTACCTACCCATTTTGTTCATTACCTTGACTTACTACTTGACTAGTGGCATGGAGGACCTTTCCTCACTGTAGCCTCTGTATTGGATAAGCTTCCTTGTTTATTGTGTCTCGCCTCTGAGTTGGTGACAAAACTTACCTTTGGTGAGTTGGATTTCCTTGAGAAGTCCCCCTAGTCTCTAAAGATGTTGTTGGCTAAACCTGAAACTTTTAGTGTTGCCACTGATGCAAAATATGGAAATGAAATGTTGTATCTTGTATGAAAAGCCCATTCATGCAATGTGTTTCTCAACACACATGAATGAAAGGCAAGCCAAATGAAAATGGCTATGAAATATTAAATGTTATATCTATGGTGAAATATAAATACCTAGGTAAACAAGCTGTATGTGACACACCTAGAAGTGCTCAGGTAAACAAGTGCCTTCTACCTCCATTCTTGAGAGTATATTCTACCTCCATTCTTGAGAGTTTTTTGCAGGATATTATCAAGATTTTGAGTGCAGCAGTTGTAGCAGTTTCTGCAATTATGCAGCAGTAGCAGTTGCAGATATTCTCTATTGTTTTTGCAGGTCTTCTACAACTTCAATGTTTTCAAAAGATCCTCCTCTTTATCTATTCAACTATGTTGAATGGAAACCAAAAATGATAGCATATTTTAAGAGACATGATCTCTTTGATTATTGTTTTGAAAGAGAGTTCGAATCCTCTGAAGAAGAGAATGACTGGTTAGATGAAGGTAGAAGAGCTATTGCAGCCATGATGTTTGCTATGTCTCGAAGCTTGGCATTCTACTCCCTTAATGATGAATATGTTAAATCTCCAAAAGACCTATGGGCCCACCTGGATAAAAGTTTTGGCAAGCAGGATGAAGGGATTGATTCAAACCCTTTCGAGAGAAAGCAAAGTGATGCATTCACCCTCCTTGATGATCTCATTGATCATGAATCAGTATCAAACATATCTCATATTGAAGTTAGCCACAAAGAAGAAGAACTTGCAGATTCTACACTCATGCTCCAAATTTCTTCTATTTCGAATTCTGTGCCAGCTCACCCTCTAGAAATTGCAGAAGGTCCTAAATCCTCTCTTGCACCAAAGTCTGTTGGTTTGCATCATGATCTATTGAATGTTTCGGAGGTCAAATCAGTAATTGGAGGTAATGCATTCGCTCTCCTTGATCTATCACCTCTTATTTACTATTATATGATCATTATTCCATGCTTTCAGAAGGTTATTGAAGAATATGGCCATTGCCATTCGCTTGGGATAATTTCTCATGCACATCATGGTTTTGATCTCACCCCTGCTGGTTCAAAGGAGATCTCAAGAAACCATTGCCATTCGCTTGGGATAATTTCTCATGCACATCATGGTTTTGATCTCACCTCTTATGGTTCAAAGGAGATCTCAAGAAACCATTGCCATTCGCTTGGGATAAATTCTCATGCACTTACTGGTTTTGATCTCACCTCTAATGGTTCAAAGGAGATGTCAAGAAACCATGATTCAAGTCTTGGATCTAATTTGGATTCTAAGCAATCACTACTTGGGATAATTTTTCATGCATATGATGGTTTTGATCTCACCCCTGCAGGTTCAAAGGAGATCTCAAGAAACTATTCTTCAAGTCTTAAATCTGATTTGGATTTCAAGCAATCAATTGATGGTTCTTTTTGGCATAATCTCACCCATGATGGTTCGAAGGAGAAGACAAAAGACTACCTGCACATTCATAGATTTGATTCTACCTCAGCTGATTCAAATCACAGTTTCAAGGATCATCCTCATACTTTTGGATTTGTTCTCATCACATTCAATCTGAAGAGCAAGTACAAGCACATGCTTTCTGAGCATGATCCACTTCTTCCCAAGAAGAAGATACCTCCAGACATATGACCAAGCATCACACCTGCTTGAGTTTGAAGCATTTATTTTTGTGTGTGCCTTACAGTCTATTTTGAGGGGGGGTATTTTTCCCATGAGGTTTTCCCCATTTCCTTGGTTTATTGACTGTTATCATTCATTGTATTGGGTGAGCTTTGGTCTTAGTTACCAGGGCCCAGGATGGATTAAGGGGGGGTGTTAGGATATTCCTATACTCCATCCTAGTCCTACTAGCATTTTCAGTCTTGCATGCATTCTTGCATGCAACATGCATTCTGCATGCATCCGCATGCTGCCCAGTCATCAGGTTGACACCTCCAGCACCCAGTCCTTAGTCTCCCAGCACTCGGGAGCTACTTTCCACTTAGATTAAGCCCTCCTAGCCTGTCATGCACCCAGTTCTCACCTTCCACTGAAGAAGGGTGCCTTTCTCACCTACCAGTCTAGTTTACTTCAGTTAGCCACCAGTCTTTCCTTGATTTGAGGCTAGATGGACTCCTCATTGCAATTATCACTCCGATTGACCTCCAATAAGACATGACTACCTATTCTGACTTCAGTTAGCTCCTCATGCGCCCTCCACTGCGCCTCCTTCATTCAGTTAGTTCCAGTTACACTCAGTTACACCTACCACACTCAGTTAGACTCAGTTTGACTGATGGTTGACATTTACTTGAGCATTGATGACTCCACTGATGATGATGAAGATTTCCAGTTGTGCTCCAATGACACTCCAGTGATCTTTTGATCACTCCATGAAGGCTAATTCGAATTGCCACCTTAGGCATTCGAATCCTCATGCATTGTACTACTTATTTGTCCATATTGTGATTAATTAATTAATGTGTATGTGAAGTTATTTTGCTTCTATCCAAGTTCTACTGTATTATTATTCTTTTGCTCATTTACACTGCATTGACCACTCTTAATCTTATTCCTAAATTCTTTCTTGTGAGGTGTTGTCCGCCAAACTGCACACCAGCAGCAGAAATCTTTCGAAAGCTGTCTCCCTCACTGGAAAGTGGGGAGAGGTGTGGCCTTGGGGGCAAGCAATGAGCCAGGTACTGTCACCTGAATCCTAGCTCCTCCATTTAGGCAAACTCCTAACGAAGCCAAGGGGGGTAGTCCCTATAAAAGAGTTGTCTAAGGCTCTTTGTGTATTTAAGTGTTTTTAGGTGTTGTGATGCGGATCAGTGTTGTTTAGGAGTTTTTGAATGAGAGACAATAGTATATTTGAATGTAAAACAAGATAGCGCAATCCACGTTGCAACAGAAGATAAGGGATGCACTTGAACAAGAAGCAAATCACTTTTTACACAAATTAAGATAAATACTCCAATATAGATATTTAAGCAAACAAAGATATATGATGAAGGACCAGTGCCTTATGGAGTCAAATATAGAAGTGATTGTAAAAGCTTGATACAAGTGCTTGAAAATAGAAGTTTGTGAGAACGTTGTGCAGCTTATATTGGTCAATTTAATATTTTAATTGTCTTGATTATTACGGCTAAAACCAAGGATGTTCAAAGAGTGTCCAGAAAGTAATTTTAAGCAGCTCCTTTAAGAGACATGTCGGAACCTGTCTGGAATCACAGCGAGGCGCGCAATGCTAACCAACCACCGTGTCGCAGATTGGGCACTCCGGCGCCTCCCCTGAGAACTAATTGAAATACTTTATGAACAACGCCGGTTCGTTGGTTACGGGGGTGAAAGTTTTAATTAGATTTTCACTTGTGAATTATCAAGTCTTCCACCTTTCTGAGTACTAGCCCAACCGTTTCCGGTTGGCAGAGCATACGGGTGTAGGACGGAAACCAAGGTAAATTAATTAAAAGGGGGATGATGTGTTGAAATTTTTTATTATTAAAGCACTCGTTCAACTCTCCGACAGAGAGCACTCTTGACTTGATCTTATGACCACAGTTCAAGAGACTTGCTAAGCTTAAAATGCCTAATGCAGGGAAAGATGCAAGCTAAAAGGTGCTCTCCGACAGAGAGTGCTCTTGACTTGGATTTGGCCAAGTTCAAGAGACTTTGTTCATTTTAAGAAGCAAGAAGCAGTTTGTAAACAAGATATTGAAACATTGTGATATTCAAAACATGTAATAGCTCAAATCAATGGAAATATTGCTAACATACTACTTGCACAATAAAATGATATAAATGGAAATATCTAGTGTTCTACCAAGCAAAAATTTACACTACAGGTGGGATCAACCTCCGAACAAGGTCAACCACTAGAAGCCACCAGTCTTGGAAACCTCCCAGCTAGCTGGATGTCCACAAGAAGCTGATGGGGGAACGAGAAGCTACCACAAGACTATGTGGCCTTTGGGATGCAATCCCAAAGTTAGCTCTTCTCTGGTCAAGGCTTGGAAGAGAAGTAACAAAATAAAACAAATTATTCTAAGATGAAAATTGTAAAGATCTAAGCTAAAGCAAAACTAACAAACCCAACACTCTTCCCCAAATGGGGAAGAATACCAAAAAGTGGAGCCTTCTCCACTTGAAAGTTTTATTAAACGGTTACAAGTGCCTTTGGGGATGAAACCCGTGAAAGGTCTTTTGAGAGGAAAAGAACTGCTTCAACAAAAACGATACTTTATGAGCCCTTAATGGCTAATTACAAAAAGGAGATTATACTAGGTTTGTCACTTTGGTTCAAATCATCTCCTTAGAAGCACTTTTGCTTCTCCTTTGAGTATCTCTCTTATCAAACTTTTCTCCCCCCTCAAAAATCTACACAAGCTCAAATTCACTTAAACCATGCACCCATTAGCTATTAGTCAAAACGAAATCTAAGCTTGAAAATAAATGCTAACTAAACTCCAACATGCGAAATGCAAAATTTATCTTTTTGTGAGATCTAAATAGTTCAAAAGAAACCAAGTGCAACTAACATGAAACTAATCCTAGATGATACGTATGCAAGATGATGGATTAAGATCTAATTACTAACTTTTTAAGAAATGCAAACTTTTGAAATTTTGATGATATAAGATCTAATGCCCCAACGCTATTTATCAATACATAAATAAAAGATTGCCAAATGAAAATAATAGAGATCTAACCTATCGAAAAAAGAGAAGATTTATACCATGAAAATAAATACAACCAACCAAACTTTGAGCTAGCAAACTGTTGATTGTTTATGAAATAAATCAGACCTTAGACCCAAGTCTGAAACTACCAAAATGTTTGACTGTTTATAAAATAAAATCAGACCTTAAAACAAAGTCTGAAACTACCAAACTGTTTGACTGTTTATAAAATAAAATCAGACCTTAAAACAAAGTCTGAAACTACCAAACTGTTGACTGTCTATAAGATAAATCAGACCTTAAAACAAAGTCTGAATCTACCGCTTGCGAAATGAATCTAACTCCAGAAGATGTCGACTGTTTTTGAATGTTTTAAGGGCAGAATATTGTAGATATCAGACCTTTAACATGTTTATCGTTTTGTGTTTTTGTGTAAGTGGATGAGAAGAAGAGGGAATGGATGGGACGAGAGCTGGAGGAGGCAGCTAGGATGAAGATGATCGCAGCAGGAAGATGATGACAGCAGCAAGAGGATGGCAGCAGAGAACAGAGATAGAAGACTGTAACAAATAAGTGGGGATATAGTGGATGAAAGCTGGAAGGTGAAATGGGGCGTGAGGTAGAATGATAGGAAAACAAAGGAGGGAAAGCCCAACGAGCCACAAACAAAAGGCCAGCTAAGCTAAGATCTCAAACCTGGAGAAGAATATGGCTTCGAAAATCCACAGTTTGAAGATGGGCAGATCAAATAATCAATTTAAAGTTTTGTTGAAGGGTTGATGGAAGCGATAATAAATCTCTGATATCTCTGTGTTTCTTTCTTAAAATTGAAAACTACTTGAAGAACCTGTAAGATGAAGGCGTTAGATAGTAAAAAACTCTTGACCAATGAAGATGAGCTTGATCCCGAGCTAATATTCACCTTTGATGATCTCTGCAAAACAATATTCTCAAGCAACAAACTAGATCAAATGCCTATTGTACTAGATTGTTAGTCCTCACAAGGCATCCAATGAATAATAATTTGCAACAAGAAAGATAGAGTGAGAGAATATCACCAAATTACAAGATGAAACCACAATGCCAATAGCTCCAGCATGGACCTCCAAAGTCTTAACAATTTTATTAACAAAATAATGCTTACAATTTTATCAGAGTTTTTTTGCACAAAAGATCCATCATAAGAGAGCTAAAATGCTTCTCTTAAATAACAAAACACACTACCAAAACCCTAAAACGAATTGGTATCAAAGAAAGCCAATTTCCCAATCGAATCACAAGCTTGGAGAGATAATCCAATTACTATCTCGAGTTGCTGGTTGGTGTGAATGGGGAGGTGGCTTCCACCTTGGCAAGGCGCCCCCCATCCTTCATTGTTAATATCACCCAACGAACAAAGAGCTGCCATGTGTGATACTCGAGCTCAAATAGAGACATACGTGAGCCTTCAAGGTTTATTGTACGAGAGATTAGTGGGATATGGAATGAGTCTAGATAGGAGCCAAGCCATGAGGTGGAAAGGCGCCTACCCTATCATTTATTTCCCACCCAACAATCCATTGCGTGCTTGCCACATGGTAGATTCGAGCTCCAAGTAAATATTGACGTGAGCCAAAGGAAATACGTGAGGCTTTGAATGGATATGCGTGACTTTCCAAGAGTTAAAGTATGAGCCACGTAGGAGTCATGCTTATGTTGTATTGAAAGCCAAGCCTTGGTGGTTATAAAGGTAATTCAGCCACCCATTCATCATGTGCCACATAACCAATTCACATAGCTAGCCGTACGGTCATTCACGTGAAGGAGAGATCCACTTTATAGTTTAATCCAAATTTGAATTTTGACTTTTTGAAAACCATGCTTTAACACTCCCATGTATTCGTATACCTTAGGAAATTAATAACCAACCCTTTCCATGGCTTTAAAAAATCAATTTTGACTTATTTAATTTTTGGACTTTAGTGCATTTTGTCACTTCTTGGCAATTAAATGTCAAAATGATGCATTTTTAGCCAAAACTGCTCCTGGGGTGATGTAACTGCCCGGAAACTGGAGAATGAAGGTGCCAAGGTGAAGAGGATGCTCTGAGCGTCAAAACAAGCCTCCCCACGCCCAATTCCGCCTCCAGATGAGGTTTTTATCACTTCTTGAAATTTTTTAATTAAACCATTAAAAAATGGTCTAATTTATGGAAAAAATTATTTTTCTCGGAATCCAACGAAACTCCTAGGGGACCTAGTGCATGTTCATACGACTCAATCGATGTGGCTAACACGTAAAAAATCCTAGACACAAGACTCTAATAACCACCTTAGGTTTTGACCACCATGGGAAATACTCCAGCTTTGGAGGGTTGAGTGAAAAACTCAGGGATTATACGCCACTAATGAGTAGCGCATAATTCATAAGGAAAAAACACTCTAGAGTATCCCTCAATGGGCTAAACCTACGGATAGCCGAGTCTTTTATAAAAGGACCCCGTTTAGACCAACTTTTTACATTTTCCCCATGGGGGTATGAACATGCAGTTATTACAAATGGGGAAAAATTGCCCTGAAATTGACTTCTGAACTTCTGAATGCTGATGATGAACATGAATCATGTTCAATAAACTGGCAGCTCATCGAAAGTTCAACTATGGTACAAATAAGTTGGTAACATGAGGTATACATCAGCTCTTAAATCTGCTGTGAGGATTTTCACATGGTATCAAAGCCATTTGAGAGTATATTCTACCTCCATTATTGAGAGTTTTTTGCAGGATATTATCAAGATTTTGAGTGCAGCAGTTTCTGCATTTATGCAGCAGTAGCAGTTGCAGATATTCTCTATTGTTTTTGCAGGTCTTCTACATCTTCAATGTTTTCAGAAGATCCTCCTCTTTATCTATTCAACTATGTTGAATGGAAACTGTTATCAACTGATTTGTACAAATAGTTGAACTTCCGATGAGCCGCCAGTTTATTGAACATGATTCATGTTCATCATCAGCATTCAGAGGTTCAGAAGTCAATTTTAGGGCAATTTTGCCCCTTTTGTAATAACTGCATGTTCATACCCCCATGGGGAATTTGTAAAATGTTGGTCTAAACGGGGTCCTTTTATAAAAGACTCGGCTATCCGTAGGTTTAGCCATTTGGGGGATACTCTAGAGTGTTTTTTCCTTAGGAATTATGCGCTACTCATCAGTGGCGTATAATCCCCGAGTTTTTCACTCAAACCTCCAAAGCTGGAGTATTTCCCATGATGGTCAAAACCTAAGGTGGTTATTAGAGTCTTGTGTCTAGGATTTTTTACGGGTTAGCCACATCGATTGAGTCGTATGAACATGCACTAGGTCCCCTAGGAGTTTCGTTTGATTCCGGCAAAAATAATTTTTCATAAAATTAGACCATTTTTTAATGGTTTAATTAAAAAATTTCAAAAAATGTTAAAGACCTCATCTGGAGGCGGAATTGGGCGTGGGGAGGCTCGTTTTGACGTTCAGAGCATCCTCTTCACCTTGGCACCTTCATTTTTCAGTTTCCGGGCAGTTACATCACCCCAGGAGCAGTTTTGGCTAATAATGCATCATTTTGGCACTTAATTGCTAAAAATGGTGAAAATGCACTTTGACCAAAAAATTAAAATAAGTCAAAAAATCAAATTTTGAACTTTGGAAAAGGTGGGGCATGGTTTTATATGGTGTACGACCCACATAAAGTATTAAAGCACATGTTGTATTAAGGTTTGATTTTGCAAATTGAATTAAAAGGATGACGTGAGCTTACCTTCACGTGAGCTCCTCCATGGATTTGCGATTTGGTCATGTGGCAATTAATTAATGGATTGGTGGGTGAGCATCTATGGCATGGTGGGCGCATTCCATGGATTGAGGCCACATCACATGGCTCAACAACCACAAACTCGAGTCTCCCTCCATTCAACTCCGAGCTTTCATCCTCAAGTGCTCACGCATATCCCCATCCCTCACGTCAATCTTTATTGGAGCTCGATTTACTATGTGGCATTCCTTTATTGGAATGGTGATGGTTCCAAAGTTTGGATGGGGGGCGCCTTGCCAAGGTGGAGGCCACCTCCCCTTCCCAACAACTAGAACTCGAGCTCATGTGATGGATCTCACTCCAAGCTGCGATTTAAGATGAGATTTGACTGAAATTACATTTTTATGATTAGTGCCATTTGTCTCTCTCAAGCCAATTCGAATTTGGCTTAGGTTGGCTTGTATTTTTGTATAAATAGAGATGCAAGGCACTCTATTCTTCATGAAATTTTTGGGCAAACTTACTCTGCCAGATTGTAACTGTGTTCTAGCTATTGCTATTTTGGAATAAAAGAAGACTTTGGAGGTCTACATGGTGTGCCATTGTTGTTATGAGGAATGATCTACAAACCTTGAGGTGATATTGTGCTTTTGCATTTGTTTAAAATTTATGATTCTTAATCTTGCTTAGCTTAGAATTCTTTGTTAAGAACATAGGATGGGTATTTGATGGTCCAACTTACCCATTGATATTAGGCTTGATGCAATATAGGAGTACAAACTGTAGTCGGTTCTTACTTATGTACTTCTTATTTCATTTCGTTTGATATACTAAGCATGATCTAAGTTTTGTCTTGTAAGTGGTGCATATGTGCAGATCTTAAAGGATAGAGTGGAGGTTTGAACTCGGGTGTCTCTTCCTCCCTCCATCAAGGATTTTCTCTAACAAATTTTTCATTTCAGGGTCTCCTAAAAGTCTATCTTCAAATCTCAGTTGGGCATGAGAAATTGGTTCAAAGTTTCATCTTCAAAATTATTTAAAACTTGTTTTAGTTACTAGAGTTAGGCCTTTGATCTTCATCCCATTGGCCTTCTCCCATTGGCCTTCATCCTCCATCTCCTAGCCTTCCATTCGCTACCCTTCATATCAGTCATCCAACCTCCCATTCGCTGCCCATCATTTTGCATTCGCTGCCTTTCACACAGTCCTCTTCACTTTCAAGCTTCATTTGCTTTCGCTGCACTCCAAACACAGTCCCTTGAATTTGCATTTGCTGCCCAAGTTTCCTGTTTGTCCACCTTTCCTCTCGCTGCCTTAAAAAACTCAGTCCCCTTACCTTGCTTTTGCTGCTCCCTCACTTTGACCAGCTCCTTCATTCGCTTATCCTTTGCATGCTCATTACCATCCCTAAAAACTTTATAAAAACACTTTAAAAATCAGAGTTGTTTTTTTTATCATAGTTTCATTTTGTTATAGTTTAGATCTCTTTCATTTTGTTTTAGAATAGTTCATTTTTTGCACTGGATTAGATCTCATTTGATTAGTTAGTCTCAATTTGTTATCATAGATCTCATCTATTGTTGTCACCTAGTTCCGTTTTGACACATACTAATCCCTTGATTTTCATTTTTGTTGACTTATTGGCTGCCATCATTTGATTGGACTGTCATAAAAGGTACAAAACAGCCTTGAAAGGCATGTCAAAATAGTCCTAAAGAAGTATAAAACGGTCATTGAAAAGTTTACTGTTGGCTGCCATTTGAAACATTTTGTGACTGTCCCAAAGTTTATTTTTATTGGCCATTCTCTACATATCTAATTGACTATCATAAGATCTATTTCTATTGGCTGCCAACTAAGACATTATTTTGTTGACTGTCCCATCAACTTGTTGGCTACCATCTACATTTTTTTTTGGACTGTTAAAACATCATTTGACTGTCTTGAGCTTCACATGTGTGGCTGCCATCTTAAAACTTTGTCTGACTGTCATAAGTTCACATTTGTTGGCTGCCATTTCACTTTTGTCATTTAAACATTGCAAATAGTTAAAATTCCAAAATAATTGCACTTGCATCTTAAGGGAAATTTTTAGTTTATCATTGCTTGCATATAGTTTTTGGGATCTAGGACCTAGTTAGTTTCAATTTTGTTTTGATTTATCTAACGTCTAATGGGTATTGGAGTTGTGTGTTGGTGATAGGGTTTTCCAAAGTAGAAGTTAACACTTCTAAAACCAAGAAGTTATCAATACAAGAGGACAAAAAACAAAACAAGATTAATATTATCCTTTTGTAATAGATCCTAGTTTATTTCAAGTGTTTTACAAGTTATTCATTTCGAAGAAGTCCCTACAAGGGTTTCATTCCCAAGGGCAATTGTATCTCCATAATAAAATTTGCAAGTGGGGTTTTTTAAGCCCCCACATTCACTTCCCCATTTGGGGAAGCCTTGTGGTCTCGTCTCATTGAGTGGCTTGGCTTTTAGCGTTAGATCCGTTATATGCTAATTTTATTTCAATAAGTTATCTTCCATATTCACTTACCTCCATGCTCTCCCGAGTAGGGTCTTGAACCTGAAAGAGATTCTTGGGTAGTTAGTTTTATTTCTCATTTATTTTTATCTTGTTTCTCTTCCAAAGCCCTCAGCCGGAAGTTGTATCCTTGAGACTTCGTCTCAAGGGCAGGACCACATAATTTGTGGTTACTCTTCCATCCCCGTCGGTTTCCTTGGTAGAGCTTTCAGCTAGCTGGAGGTTCTCAAGTGCAGGCGGTTCTAGCGGTTGATCCTGTTTCGGGGATCAATCCCACCTAGTAGATTAATTTTGTGTGGTAGAACACTAGATTTGTTTATTTCGCAAATATTATTGTTAGCGGTATTCATATCTTGTTGATCAATACTATCGTTTAAATCTTGTTTCAAGTTAAGATATACTGCTTCTACAATCCATTTGCCTCTTTAAAATAAACCAAAGTCTCTTGAACTTGGCCAAATCCAAGTCAAGAGCACCCTCTATCGGAGGGCATTTCAGTTTCTTGCATTTCCCTGCATTAGGCATTGTTAATTTAGCAAGTCTCTTGAATTGTGGTCATAAGACCAAGTCAAGAGCGCTCTCTGTCGGAGAGTTGAACAAGGCTTTCTAATAATAAAAATTTTCCACTCACACACCCTTTAATTAATTTATCTTGGTTTCCGTCCTACACCCGTATGCTCTGCCAACCTGAAAAGGTTGGGCTAGTACTCAGAAAGGTGGAAGACTTGTTAATTTACAAGTGAAAATCTAATTAAAACTTTCACCCCCATAACCAACCAATCCGGAGTTGATCGATACGATAATTTCAGTGGGTAATCTCTTAGTGAGGGCGCCGGTATTCCATGTTCAGCCTCTAGTTTGCTGACTTGCATTGCGCGGCCTGGCTAGAGCACTGGGTGGCCCGACATGTCCTTGAACGGAGGCACTTGATATTATCTTTTCCGGACTTTCTTTGAATACCCTTGGTTTTAGCCCTAATAATCAAGACAATTAAAACTTTGAATTTACCAAGATAAGCTGCATAACGTTCTCACAAACTTTCAATTCAAGCACTTGTATCAAGTTTTCACAATTCATATTTAATTCTTGACTCCATAAGGCACTGGTCCTTTATCTCATATTTTGCTTGCTTAAATATCTACATTGGAGTTATCTATTATATTTCGTGAAAAGTGATTTATTTATTGCCCAAGTGTATCTTTCATCTTGTGTTTGCAACGTGGATTGCGTTATCTTGTCTTACTTTTAATCTTTACAATTGTCTCTCATTTAAAAAACTCCTAAAAAACACCCATCCGCATCACTACATCAAAAAACACTAAAATACACAAAGAGCCTTAGACAACTCTTTTTTAGGGACTACCCCCCTTGGCTTCGTTAGGAGTTTGCCTAAACGGAGGAGCTGGGATTCAGGTGACAGTACCTGGCTCATTGCTTGCCCCCAAGGCCTCATCTCTCTCACTTGTAGTGAAGAGACAGCTTTCGAAAGATTTCCGCTGCTGGTGTGCATATTGGCGGACAACAAAAACCAAAAATGATAGCATATTTGAAGAGACATGATCTCTTTGATTATTGTTTTGAAAGAGAGTTCGAATCCTCTGAAGAAGAGAATGACTGGTTAGATGAAGGTGGAAGAGCTATTGCAACCATGATGTTTGCTACGTCTTGAAGCTTGGCATTCTACTCCCTTGATGATGAATATGTTAAATCTCCAAAAGAGCTATGGGCCCACCTGGATAAAATTTTTGGCAAGCAGGATGAAGGGATAGGTCCAAACCCTTTCGAGAGAAAGCAAAGTTATGCATTCGCCCTCCTTGATGATCTCATTGATCATGAATCAATATCAAACATATTTCATATTGAAGTTAGCCACAAAGAAGAAGAACTTGCAGATTCTACACTCATGCTCCAAATTTCTTCTATTTCGAATTCTGTGCCAGCTCACACTCTAGAAATTGCAGAAGGTCCTAAATCCTCTCTTGCACCAGAGTCTGTTGGTTTGCATCATGATCTATTGAATGTTTCGGAGGTCAAATCAGTCATTGGAGGTAATGCATTCACTCTCCTTGATCTATCACCTCTTATTTACTATTATATGATCATTATTCCATGCTTTCAAAAGGTTATTGAAGAATATGGCCATTGCCATTCGCTTGGGATAATTTCTCATGCACATCATGGTTTTGATCTCACCCCTGCTGGTTCAAAGGAGATCTCAAGAAACCATTGCCATTCGCTTGGGATAATTTCTCATGCACTTACTGGTTTTGATCTCACCTCTTATGGTTCAAAGGAGATTTCAAGAAACCATTGCCATTCGCTTGGGATAAATTCTCATGCACTTACTGGTTTTGATCTCACCTCTAATGGTTCAAAGGAGATCTCAAGAAACCATGATTCAAGTCTTGGATCTAATTTGGATTCTAAAGAATCACTACTTGGGATAATTTCTCATGCATATGATGGTTTTGATCTCACCCCTGCAGGTTCAAAGGAGATCTCAAGAAACTATTCTTCAAGTCTTAAATCTGATTTGGATTTCAAGCAATCAATTGATGGTTCTTTTTGGCATAATCTCACCCATGATGGTTCGAAGGAGAAGACAAAAGACTATCTGCACATTCATAGATTTGATCCTACCTCAGCTGATTCGAATCACAGTTTCAAGGATCATCTTCATACTTTTGGATTTGTTCTCATCACATTCGATCTGAAGAGCAAGTACAAGCACATGCTTTCTAAGCATGATCCACTTCTTCCCAAGAAGAAGATACCTCCAGACATATGACCAAGCATCACACCTGCTTGAGTTTGGAGCATTTATTTTTGTGTGTGCCTTACAGTCTATTTTGAGGGGGGGTATTTTTCTCATGAGGTTTTCCCCATTTCCTCGGTTTATTGACTGTTATCATTCATTGTATTGGGTGAGCTTTGGTCTTAGTTACCAGGGCCCAGGATGGATTAAGGGGGGGTGTTAGGATATTTCTATACTCCATCCTAGTCCTACTAGCATTTTCATCTTTTGCATTTTTAGTCTTGCATGCATTCTGCATGCATCCGCATGCTGCCCAATCATTAGGTTGACACCTCCAACACCCAGTCCTTAGTCTCCCAGCACTCGGGAGCTACTTTCCACTCAGATTAAACCCTCCTAGCCAGTCATGCGTTCAGTTCTCACCTTCCACTGAAGAAGGGCGCCTTTCTCACCTACCAGTGCAATTTACTTCAGGTAGCCACCAGTCTTTCCTTGATTTGAGGCTAGATTGACTCCTCACTGCAGTTATCACTCTGATTGACCTCCGATGAGACATGACTACCTATTCCGACTTCAGTTAGATCCTCATGCGCCCTCCACTGAGCCTCCTTCATTCAGTTAGTTCCAGTTACACTCAGTTACACCTACCACACTCAGTTAGACTCAGTTTGATTGATGGTTGACAGTTACTTAAGCATTGATGACTCCACTGATGATGATGAAGACTTCTAGTTGTGCTCTGATGACACCAGTTGTGCTCCGATGACACTCCAGTGATCTTTTGATCACTCCATGAAGGCTAATTTGAATTGCCACCTTAGGCATTCGAATCCTCATGCATTGTACTACTTATTTGTCCATATTGTGATTAATTAATTAGTGTGTGTGAAGTTATTTTGCTTCTATCCGAGTTCTACTGTATTATTATTTTGTTTCTCATTTACACTGCATTGACCACTCTTAATCTTATTCCTAAATTCTTTCTTGTGAGGTATACATCAGCTCTTAGATCTGCTGTGAGGATTTTCACAGAAACCGCCTCTAGGGTGCCTGAGCTATCAAACTGAAGGTGCCATCATGTCTGGAAGGGGGGTTTAATGGTAAAAACAAGTGGCTGGACCACCCCCTTCCTCTGTATCGCCCTAGGCAACGACATGCCTCCAATGCTCCTGCTGGATAGGCTAGATCAGCATGCCCAAACTGGTCAATAGGTGGATAACTGCAACTATCATGCCCAGAAGTGCCCAAAACGGAAAGATAAGTGTCTCAATGGATCCAGAAGACCCAAATCCACTAGATATGAGTACTCATACACCATATGATAACTTGTGGGGTCATCTGTAGGGTCCACCATACCTGGATAGTGTAAAATATGATGATCTGGAAATAATAATAAAACTGACCAACTGCATCCATCATCATCTGAAGCATATATCCAACATATGGAAACATCAATAGGTGTATGTGGGACCATAGATCAACATCAATAAACACATGTGGTCCATCTCATCATGGATTCCAGGAATGACCATGGTCAAACTATGTTTGACTAGGTCAAAATAAAACCAAAGACTAGATTATAACATAAGACTAAGACATGTTCCTTTATTCATATTCACAACTTAACTTAAAGTATAAACATCATTCAGTGGCAGTTAATACATATATATTTCAGTATTGTTTATAGTTCACTTGCATAAAAGCTTTAAAGACATACTCATTCAACTGACATGGCCTAACTGGTAGCAAAGGGTGAAGGCTAAGAAGAAGGCTAGGCAAAAAGGGATGACTTGACCAACTCAACTAAGTGACACTTTGGACGGGGAAAGGGGAAGCTACACTCTGTGTTGGACAAAAATAAAAAAGGGAATGGTAGTGCCTCACAAATGGATAAGTTGTTTAGAGAGTGCTTATTCAACTTAGGCATCATGTCTACATCAAGTTGATCTAGTTTCATTAGGATCATTCATTTAATTTCCATCGCCTTCTTGGCCTATATGAACCCTCTGGGATTTCACATGCGCTAAGAAGCACAACTAATCTCAGCTTGCATCCGGGGCATATTTACATTTATGAGGTCAACAATATTTAGATATGGCATTTGTTTAACCATTGCCTTTTAGACCTTTCTATACCCTTCGCGGGGTATTTTAGAAGTTCATTGCTTTAGCCTTTATTCACGTGTGTTGAAAAACAAATTCTAGAATTTTAAGTTCATAGGCTTTCATAAGAGATTTCCAATATTAGTACATGTGCTTTCAGTTTTAGCCAACAACAACTCACGTGACTAGAGGGAATTCCGCGCTAAGCCAAACATTGGGGCAACCGACTAGAGTGATCTAGGCATAAAATCCAACTCACCAAAGGTAAGTTCTGTCACCAACTCAGAGCCGAGACACAAAACAAACGTGGATGTGATCCAACACAGAGGTAGAAATGGGGAAGTCCTCCATATCAAGCAGTCAAGAAGGTAAGTCGAGGTGAAAGCCAAAATAAGGAAGGTCATGGATGGATGGAGTCAAGTGCATGTGGTGCCTAGGCTAGCAAACAAAGATGTCATGAGAAACCATGTCCATGCTCACACAAGGGTAATGAAACCAATGGCACAAGGTCACATATGTCATCAAATCTAAGCTCTCAAGGCTCAGCCTTGGCACAAGGTCAACTCAATGTATAACATATACTGCTCTGATCTGTGAGTGATCTCAAATAAATCTTCTCATCATAACTGATCTCGGTAAAAACAAAGCTCTGGAAAGTGCATATATCTTCTCAACAAGAATAGTAGCCCAGCTACTATGGTGTGATAAGAGGTACATACCTCTCCTACTGCACTCTAGAATCTCTAGTCATGTCCCACAAGTTGGGCTGTCTTTCCCATCTTGTTTGGTGCTATAGACACAAGCAACCCAGTCATTAGAAAGAAATATCCTCCGAGAATCCAACATACTCTTAAGGAGCAATTGAAGAGAAATGAAACTGGTGGCGAAACGTGTGATCGCGGGACACACCAACTCTATATTCCCTGTGAACTGTCTCATGAGTGAAATAACAAATGTGTGATTATATATGTATTTGGTCACACTCCGAGCTGAATCTATGGTTTCCTTGATCAAAGGAATTTCGCCCATGTCCTCTAGCATCAAATCAATGCAATGGGTTGCACAAGGACTCCGGTACATGACGACTTGGACAACATACTGTGGGACTATCTCTCGGATTAATCCATCTATCAACTAACATAATAATTGTGCATCTTTTGTATATGCACTTGCATCAACACTTTTGATAAACATTGTCTCCCTGGGACAACTAACCAAGAAATTTAGAATTGCCCTACCCTTTGTATCATTCCACCCATCTAACATCACAGTGCATCCAGTGGTCTCCCATGATTCCTTGAGCCTAGCTAATCTTTGTGCGCAATCGACCTTTTCCCCTTGAAGAAGATTCCCTCTCAAATCATTATAGGAAGGGGCCATATACCCCGGACCATCAATAGCATTAACTTCAAACATGGAATGGTAGAAGGGGTTCTTGGAAATGTTAAATGGTATATCACTCCAAAGAAAACATTTGGTCACAATCTTGTCGGCCTCCTCCTTTGTTTTAACTAATGACCTAATAGAAGGTTGCCCCCCCGGTGTTGACCTTGGCATAAAGGAAGGTGAGGTTGATCAGGGGATTCGAGAAGCTGTGGGCTGTGTGGATGAGGAGTGGGATTGTGGTCCTACTCCTCCCATTGAAGCACTAGTTCCAGTGTTTGTACTTGTAAGTTCATTTTTGCGAGCCTCCTTCGCATCCCTCTTATTAGCAATATCAATGATGGATTGGTTTGCAATGCGCATAATTTCCGGGGTAGTTTTGTCACAAGCATCCACATCAAACCCAGTGAATTTTGCAAGGTGGTATTTCAAGTGGCTAATTCCTCCATAAATTTTTTTGCCGCAAAGATTGCATGTTGATATTTGTCTATTGGGAAGTTCTACTGGTTCACCATACACCCACATTGGATCCAATGGCTTTGGCATTTTGCCGAGGAGAAAAACTTAAACCCTATGGCACAAAAAAAACCAAAATAAACAGATAATAATGCAAAGCATAAATAATGAGAGGTAGAAAAATGTGGAATGATTGAATCTTCCATTAAAAAACAACAAGAAGAGGCACATTGCAAACCCTAGCCTAGGTCTAGAAAAACAAACAAATGAAACCAAAACGTTTTATACATACTTGGAAATCTTGATGGTTTGAATCCCCACTCCACGATCTCTTTGCTAATGGCAACAAGATCCTTAGCTTTCTCCTTCTTGGATGGATGCACAATGTTTTTCCACACCTCTCTTCCTCTCTCACACTTTTACAAACACAAAATGAAACCAAAAAAGTCCACCTGCGGACTAAAAAGATGCCAACAATGATTTTTGTTTTTGTTTTTACCTAGCAGCGTGATCAATTCGGTCGACTTGTGATATATTGTGAATATACCGCGATATATTCAATATATCAGAAAAATTGCGACATTTTGAATATATCGAACCATGGTAAATGTCAGCGATAAATCCGATATACCTGATATATCGACGATACATGCAACACTGGTATGAACCACATTTTCTTTGACTCTTCATCTTCCATCCATTTTTGAACATGAAGCAGGATAAAGGCTTGCAATCTTGGGATTTGTTGCCTTGATTATAAAATTTAAACCCCTCCTTCAAATAGGGGATTCTGATAGAACACCAAAATCAAAACCTGGCTCGCACGACCCAGGTTATTTGCACAAAGAGCCCCGAGGGCCATGACCTTCTCCCCTCCTCATCATGTCACTTTGCTCAGAAATTTGGATTAACTATGTAATTATTTCTTTAAGCATGCTCAACAAACATTATTTTGTGTAAAGTCGTTCCCTTTCTCCTCTTTGATTTATTTCGAGTTAGGAAAATATTTTAGTGATGATTTTTACCCTGTTTTCTTTTTATAGATATTGTTCTCTATAACAATTTATAGGGAATCACTATGGACGTTATTCCCTTCTAAAATGATTTGCCTTAATTTTTCAATCTTGAAGAAACTATGTTTTTAAATTCTTTTAGTCTGTTGTGTTCAAAAGAGGTACTGTGGTTGTGAGTACTTGTCATTGCTCCATGGGATTTTATGCCTCCTCTTCTTGTTAAATTTCCTACATGAGCTAACTCCCACTTTGTTCTTGGTGACATCCACTTCAAAGTTATAGATGCTGACTTTTCCATAATATCTTGCCAAGTTTTTGCAATAGCATTTTTAATGTGAAGTTTTAAACTATGACAAATTATATTATCCGGTATATCTCTGGTACACCTGTCACGTTGTAAATCTTTGATTCAGAGATCACTATTCCCTCTGAATCACCCTGAGATCTCAAGCAGTTTGAGTCTCGATATCAATACATGCTCATATAAATATAAACTCAACAGCTAGATCTCATTACCAAACTGAAACACATGCAATTACACAAAGAACACCAAATATACCCTGGAAACCCCAACCGGGGAAAACCAACAAACTGTGGGGCTATCTTCTCTCTTGAGCCCAGAGCATATATATAAATGGATGAGTACAATACAGTATGACCTCAAAGGTAACTCAATCCCTGAACCAGACAGCCTCTAGATCTGCATGCATCAGTTGATGCATGCATTGGAAGAGTAAGCCCTAACTGGGAAACTGGATCTAAGTATATCTGCAGGTGCCTTTGACTGATCTGCCTCTCTGTATCACACTGCTCTGATTTGCTCTCTCTGAAGATTTCCCTCTAAAGAATGCGACCTCCACTGCATGCAGAAGTGCGTCCTCCCCTCTGGATCTCTGATGCTCGTATCGGACCAGATCTCAGTAGATCTGAGCTCTGATCGTCCCTAACCTTCCTCGAATGCTGAGGCAAGGCTATCCTGGAAGTCTCAGACTCTGAATCGGTCGATCTGGCTCCAAATGAGCTTCTCCCTCCTTGGGAAATGCGCCCTCCTCCAAGTGAACACGTCCTCTAAACTGAGTAGAAATCCCATTGATGAGCTATCTCAGCTCACAGTCTTGGGTGACAAGTGACTCTGGAGCTAATGGTCACTGATCCAACTCATATCTGAGCAGCCTAGCTCCTGCAGCAGCTCCTCTCTCTCTCAGAAAGTCGCCCTGCATGCACAAGTGCGCCCTCCTCTCTCCAGCACTATCACTCTCTGATAATACAACTGAGCAGCCTCATCCGGTGACCCCCTGCCTCTATAAATAATCTCACCGATGAGTTAGGTTTACCAAAACCCTAATTCTCGGTGCATGCAAAATTCCCTTTTGCATGCATCCAATGATCGTTGACAGGTCATGCAAACCTCATGCATGCAAAGGTCAAAACACTCCGAAAGGTCCGTATGCAGCCACCATTAGACTCATGCCACTGAGTAGAGTGTATCTCACCATCTACTCCATATTGATCCCTATGTAGCTAATGTACCTCCATGCAAGGCATCTAAATCATGGAGGACATCCCGAAGTTACCATAATATAACACTCCCTCTTAACGAGGGAAGCCCTACCACTGATGCCTGGATCCAACAAGTCCCCTACTGTTGACACTGATCTAGCTGATCTACTTGTCACTGCTGCACTCTGACTTGAAGAACCCTGATCAATCTCCAGAAGTGTGGCTTCAGAAGGAACCCCTTGATCAACCACTGCTTACTCTGTCACTGCACTCTGATTCAGACTCCCTCTGAATCTCTGCTGCTGTAACCAGTCCTGAAGATCGTTGTCAAGTGGATCTACTGCTCCGTAGGAGATCTGTCTATGTCCCTGAGTTGACTCAGCTCTGTAATTCAACTCCCTCTATCTCTGAGCTGACTCGACTCTCTCCTGAGCTAAGTCCATCTCAACCATCTCATACCAGCTCTATCTTTGACCGGTGCCTACATGAGCAGCATGCTCATCCATCTGATATGAGCCCAAGGGCTCAATCTCTTGAGACTCATCACTATCAAGAGCATCTTGCTCATACATTTGAACTCCATAATCACTCCCC
Source organism: Larix kaempferi (assembly GCA_027924585.1). Lineage (NCBI taxonomy): Eukaryota > Viridiplantae > Streptophyta > Pinopsida > Pinales > Pinaceae > Larix > Larix kaempferi. The sequence continues at coordinate 11,714,634 of BSBM01000931.1, forward strand.
TGATCCTCCTCATCACGGTGAGCATCTTTCCCACCCATCTGCTGTCCAGACTCACTCCTCCCAGCCTCATCTCTCCTATGAGCATCTCGCTCATCATCCCCTTCTGACTCTGAAGAGGATGTACTCAGCCATCTTGATGTGCCCGTGGTAGGCTGTCCCCGAACCAAGTATTCATCGTTGATCATGTGACCCAACAAGACTCGGTCTACTCCTCTAGGATAGGTGAAAATCTGATCCCACTGGAACACTACTGAGTGGCCAGCAGCTGCCAAGGTTGCTACTAAGAGAATACTCCCTCTCAGTCCTGGAACAAATAGAACTCCTGACACCTCTAGGAGCTCCACAAGGTCAAGCAGAAATCTCACTCTGCCCATTCCAGTGACCATGTGGTCAACCCCCTGCACATCCCGAGCCAACTGCAAGGGTTTTTGCTCTAGGATAAGAAATGCATCCAGCACTCCTATCATGTGACTGCTGAGCATGCAGTCAACCCTCCAACTCTGATCAATCTGAGCCTCTGGTAGGCTACTATCATGTCCTGACTGAACTGAGGCTAATGAGAACTCCTTCTCAAACTGAGAAGTAAACTCATCAACCTCCTATCCTGCTGCCACCTGCTTGTCCTTCGCCTGCTTCCCTTTCTTCTTATGCGGACATTGTCCCGCATAATGTCCATAGTCATTGCAGGCGAAGCATTTGATCTTGCTCAAATCCTTCTTCTGCCTGCCCCTCTGTTTCCCGCTTGCTGCAAGAGCCACATCCTCCTCCTCAGGAGTGGCAGAAGCTGAACCCTGTATGTACCCTCTCCGAATCTCCTCTTGTGTGAAATCATCCCACAGACGATCCCACTTGGGAAGGTTCTCTCGAGCTATGATAGACTGAACGAACACTGCCCATGTCACAATCACTCCATTCAAGGCCCATCGAACCATCTCACTATCCTCTACCTTCTCACCCACTGCTCCCAATTCATCCCTCACTTGAGTTATCTTGGTGGGATAGGTAGTCATGCTCTCATCCTTCCCCATCTTAATGCTTCTCAGCTTCTCTCTGAGAACCATCTTCCTATTTGCATTGGAGCTCTAGTATAGACTAGTCAATGCATCCCACATCTCAAACACATTGTCCTTGGTAGAAACATGTGGGATAACATGATCCTTGATCGCATCAAGAAGGATCCTCTGAGCCTTCACATTCTTTTTATCATACACTGCTTTGGCAGTGGCATCCGACGGAATTGTAACCGGATTTGCCGTTGTGTTGTTCACAACATCCCATAGTCCACACTCTTTCAGCAAGAGCATAATACGTTCCCTCCATGCATTATAGTTGGAGGCCCCATCCAACCGATCCTCCACTCTCAAGCTAGTGGCCATACTCTCTCAGCTGAAGCACTATAATCCACAGTGAACAAGAGTCTCTCCTGATCACAGATCTGGTAGATCTATCATAGATCTAACCTCTGAACCCACTGATCTGATAGATCTGACCTCTACAACCTCAGATCTGAACTGTGATGCTCAGATCTGGTAGGTCCGGTCTCTATCGTCACCGATCTACTAGATCTATCTCAGATCTAGTCTCCAACACCACAAATCTTTGTGTGACTGCCCTCTCTGACCCTTACCAGGGATCTGATACCATGTAAATCTTTCATTCAGAGATCACTATTCCCTCTGAATCACCCTGAGATCTCGAGCAATTTGAGTCTCGATATCAATACATGCTCATATAACTATAAACTCAACAGCTAGATCTCATTACCAAACTGAAACACATGCAATCACACAAAGAACATCAAATATACCCTGGAAACCCCAACCGGGGAAAACCTACAAACTGTGGGGTATCTTCTCTCTCGAGCCCAGAGCATATATATAAATGCACAAGTATAATACAGTATTACCTCAAAGGTAACTCAAACCCTGAACCAGACAGACTCTAGATCTGCATGCATCAGCGGATGCCTAAGTTGCATTGAAACGGATACGGAAACAGAAACGGATACGGGGGGGGAACATGGATACAACAAATTTTCAAAAAATCTGGATACGATACGGCAGGGAAACGACGTATATATATACATATATATATTTAAAATCTAACAAAATAAAATTTAAAATGTTTAACATTTATGAAACATATTACATAATCATCATATTAACATATTACATAATCATCATCATCAACATAAGTCAAATATACAAATTACAAAACGAATTAAGTGGCAACCTACTATCATATGACATATTATGATATTCATTGTTCAGTGTTCATACTTCATTGTTCAAAAGTTCAAAACATAATTATAAATTACATTTACATATCATCAAAAATGTCCTCGTCCATATGACGAAGATCAACATCAACACTAGCACTTTCACCGCCTCTAGAGGTAGAAGCGGGAGCATTGCTACCATGTCCACTTGATGGTGGCCCCTCATCAAATGGATTCATATGAGCCATGGCATTCAATGTCATATCCAAGTCAGGTAACTTTGGTTCTAAATCCCATAGTTTGGTGGGCATCGATTTGTATTCATCCTTCTTATGTGACAAAAAGCGAAGGTTGGAATGGACATAAACACGTTCCTCAGCCTTCTTGGAGCCCAATCTATTTCGCTTCACCGAATGGATGAAGCCATATGTGCTCCAGTTCCTCTTTGCTGATGAGGAACTAGCAACTTGTGACAAGATCTTGATGGCCAATTTTTGGATATTTGGAATTTCCCCACCTTGGAAGTTCCACCAATTAATTGGACTTAGTCTAGTCTTGTCCCGCATAGTCTCAATATCTGCATCCAAATTTAAAACTTCAAAGCTTTAGATCTTAAACAAATATGAAATGAATACGAAACCAATATGAAATAACAATGAACTTGATTCTTAAGATGATAAAGAATCATTACCTGCACCCAAACCCTCAGATCCCACAAAATGTGAAAACTCTTCACGAATCTGATAGGCAATATCAGGGTCTACAAATAGCTTTCGAAAAGCTTTTTTAAACCCTTGGGAGACTTCTGGATCTTTGTTTGGTGCAGTTCTTTCGGGATCATTTAGTAACTCTGTAGAATAATATTTAGGATTCACTGCATAGGCCAAAAGGTGCAATGGAGTGGTCATCTTGTTCCACCTTTTGGTCAATATGTCTTTTACTTCTCTGTAAAAGACTTCATCTGGGTCATGCTCCTTGGCATTGATGACCACTCGTATCTTCTCTATCATGGAGTCAATGCCCTCATACACCTCTCCCAAATTGGGCTTATCTGTGTCAAACATGCGTAGCAAATCCACAATTGGCTTAGTAAATGCCAAGAGATACTCCACCTTATCCCACCATTCATCATCAACAACCAACCTCTTCACTGCTTGTGCTCTTTCAGTTTGGGATTGCCTCCATTGATTCCAAAGAGAACTACATACCATTGACTGCAAGGCTTCTTTCACCTGCATAAGCCTTGTCAACACTATGATGTGAGAGGCAAAACGAGTCTCTGTCAACCTGCAAGTGACAAAATTTCAATAAATTAAAATTTAGAGTCCTAATGGCCTAAGCTCCTAACATTTATGAAACAAACTTTACAAGTTTAAAACTTTAAACTTTAATCTTTAAATTTTTGGTACCTTAAGAAGCTCCAACTTGGAAAATTCCCTGTAAATTCCTTGGGACATGTGGTGGTTTGTGATGAAGGCTTGTATTTCCTTTGCCTCTTCGAAAATAATTCGCATCCACTCTGTTACCAACTTTTTGTACCATAGTTGGATTTTCTGGAGAGCCGCCATTTGACAAACATGATGAATGTTTGTTTCCAGTGTATCAGATGATCCAGCATTTTTTGTAGCTAGCCAATTATGGTTAGCTTGTTTTGTTTTTTGAGTCGACATGACCATGGCCCCATGGGGGTTTGTAATAAAAGTGTGCTAGTAGGATCTGAGTGCCTCGGTTTCTCATGACTGGATTAAGCAACTAAGGCATTCCAAGGAGTTTTTTCCCTTGTCAATTATGCTTTGCTTAAGGCGAGGTATAATCGATGAGGTTTTCTCCCGCTCCTCCAAAGCTGGAATGCCCGATTTTGAAAATTTGGCCATGGGGGGTTATTAGAGGCCAACTAATGTATATAAGCCTACTAGACACTGTTAGAATAGGTGTCGGTCATGTCATAGGTCCATAAAACCCTCAGAAAAAATTTCGAAAAAATTTTACCGGGTCCGTCGAAATTCGGGTTTTAATTATTTTTTAAATTTAATAAATTTCTCTATAGTTTAAATAGAGAAATAATAATTTGTAATATGTCAGTCATCCGGGGTCCGAACTTAGTATTTGATGGCTCGTTTCATAAGCCAAAAATCACACATGACCCATGGAGCAGCTAAACCCAACTTTCGGATGTCAATTCCGCCCCGTAATTAATATTTTCTCTGAAAAGTCATTTACAGAGAAATTATTAATTAAAATAATAAAATCGATTATTTTGGAGATAATCCAAATCTCTCCAAAATTAATCAATTTGATTAAAATAAAGGGCTAAATGACATGGCAATGAGCATTTAGGAAGATTCAAATCAACTCCAAGCCCATCCAGTCATCTGTCCAGTCACTTGAGTGTTATCCTCTTAGGCAAATTCGCCCTCCTTCATAAGAAAGTCGATTTAATGACATGGCATGTGGTTATTGGTTGATTAGCATGCTTTTATGATAGGGTGGGCGCCCTCATAACTCCCTACACCTACCAGGGCTTGGCTCTCTTCATAACTCGAGTCTACACCTACCTATTACCACGTGTTCCCTCACAACCAACTCGCAATCCCTTTGAATCCTCACGTCAATCTCTAGGGAACTCGAGTTTGAACCTTGTGGTATGTGGTGATTGGTTGTGATACTCCCAAAGCTCCACTTATGCGAGTTATTACCTACCAAAGGCCACTTGCCATCTCCATGTTAGCTCGCCCTTCCATTTGTCTCCATCATATCCAAGCTCGCCCTCCACATAAGTTCACGTTAATCCTCATCCTAGCTCGCCTTTGCCTTGTTGTATTTTGTCCATTGGTTAATGCCCTCACCTCACACCTACCTCAAGTCGAGTTGTGCCACATAGTGCCATTCACACCTACCTCAAACTCGACTCCATTGCTCCAAGCCTTTGTTGATTGGAATTCGACCTCATGCTCACCACCAATTCGACCTAGGGTTTAGCTTTTTAGTTTTAGTATAAAGAGAGGCCCATATTGGGTTATTATCTCATGGATTTTTGTGCATCGAAGCTCTGATAAAATTGTAAACACTTTTAATTGGAATAAAGTTGAGACTTTGGAGGTCAAAAACGTGGAGGCTTTTGATGTGCTTGCTTCACTTGATATTGAGGTGATATTGTTTTACATTTCATTTGAGGCTCTTAAGTTGTAGAACATGTTCATGATGGCTAACAATCCAGCACAAGTAGCATGTATCTAGATCTTTTCACTTGAATGTCTTGTTTCAATTATATTATTCATGCTTAAGGTTATTGCAGGTATTTCTTCACTCCATAAACGAGACCAAAGGAGCTTCAACTTTTATGATTTGAGAAACAAAGAGAGTTAGATCTTCTCCATCAAACTTTTAAAACACATTTTCGGTTACTTGTTACCATAGGCCTACATCTCTTCTAGCCTTCTACTTTGCTCCTTGAGTTTTTGTTTTGAATTGCTAAACCATTTCTAGCCCCTCTAAGCCTTGATCCAAGATTACCTTGTCTTCAAGCTATAGATTAGAACTCCATAAGGTTGAAGTTCCTTCAACCTTGGGGAATAACTTGGGATTTGTTCCCTTGTGCTCTCTTCAACACTCGTTGTCGGCGTATCACCGGTTAACCGGAGGATTTCCAAGGCGGTGTTTTTGCCATCTCAAGTGTTCCACTTGAAGCCCTTGCCCTAGATCTGCTTTTCCTTGGCTTTATCTTCATCTTCTTCCATTCGTCCTACCTCAAGTTTGGCTTTCTTTTCTCCTAGATTCGTCCTAGATCTCCCTCCCATTTTGCCCATCTTCCATAGCTTTCGTCCACCCTATTCTTCCCCTTCTCTTTCCCTTTGTTTTTGGGCTTTCTTCACTTCTTCACCCTTTCGTTTTTTGCCCTAGTTAGCTAGCCTTTCCTCTCTCTACCCTTCATCCTATTCGTTCTCCTAGTCTCTTCCTCCTTTCGTCCACCTACAAAACACAACAAAAAACACAAAAATTGTTAGTTGGTTTGTTTAAGATCTAGTAATTAGTTGCACTATTTTAAAGCATTATTGTAGATCTCATACCATACTAGCGTAGATCTTATATATTGTCGTTATCTAGTTCCATCTTGTTATTAGACTAATCACGTTTTTCTTCCATTTTGGTTGAGTTTATTGGCTGCCATCTCAACTAGGAGTTGACTGTCCTAAAAATTGAAGTATTCATTGGCTGCCTTTCAAAGTAGTGTGTTGACTGTCACGTCTTTTAGATCCATTGGCTGCCTTTTATGCATAGAGAGGACTGTTATCACACTATTTGGTTTAACTTATGATTGGCTGCTATATGAACTGTTAGAGGACTGTTTAAACACTTATGTTGGCTGCCCCTTCATTGAGCATATAGGGTAATAAAATATTGCATGTAGCTTACACTCATTTAAGTTTTCTTTCCTCATTCGAAATATAGAAATTTTGCTCCAAAAATATTTTAAAATTTTATAGTTTAGATATCATTGTTAGTGAGTTTTAGGCAACTTTTGTTCGCTGGTCCATTTCCCCATATAAACTTTTTCAAACAAAAAAATCTCATTTTCTCATGTTTTAGGCTTTAAACTTTTATATTAGACTTAGTAGTTTTTCATACCCTATTTGATTTGATTAACAGAATAACGGGTGCCTTGTTGAGGTGTTATGATCTTGTGTAGGTCATTTGAGAGAGAGACATTTGATAAACCTTGAAGTAGGGAGATCTAAGCAGTACTACAAGAACGCCATAAGGAGTGATCAAAATCACAAAGTCTCGTTATCCTTTGTAATAAGCTTATAAGAGCTAGCCTTGTATTTCCATCTTTACTTCTTTCTCAAAGACCTTGCAAGGTTTTTTAAACCCAAGGCATCTGTAACAGTTTAATAAAAAGTTTCAAGTGGAGGGGTCCTCCACCTTTGGGTCTTCTTCCCCATTTGGGGAAGAGTTTTGGGTCTTGTGTTTGGTTTGACTTAGTTTATGTTTCCATGCTCTTAGATTAGTTTCTATTTCACTAAGTATTTTGGTTATTTATCTTTCATTTTCACTTACCCCCATGCTTTCCCGAGTAGGGTCTTGAACCTGAAAGAGATTCTTGGGTAGTTTAGTTTTATTTTCCGTTTAGTTATCTTATCTTCTCTTCCAATCCTTGACCAGAGAATAGCTAACTTTGGGATTGCATCCCAAAGGCCACATAGCTTTGTGGTAGCTTCTCGTTCCCCCATCAGCTTCTTGTGGACATCCAGCTAGCTGGAAGGTTTACAAGACTGGTGGCTTCTAGTGGTTGATCTTGTTCGGAGATCGATCCCACCTATTAGATTAGAAGTTGTGTGGTAGAACACTAGATTTATTCAGTTTCATTTTATTTTGCAAGTAGTATTGTTAGTAGTATTCATATCTTGCTGATTAATCTCATTGTTTAAAATCTATTTCAATCTGAGATATACTACTACTACTTTCTTTCCACTTCATAAAATAAACCAAAGTCTCCTGAACTTGGCCAAATCCAAGTCAAGAGCACCCTCTATCGGAGGGCATTTTAGTTTCTTGCATTTCCCTGCATTAGGCATTGTTAATCTAGCAAGTCTCTTGAACTGTGGTCATAAGACCAAGTCAAGAGCGCTCTCTGTCGGAGAGTTGAACAAGGCTTTCTAATAATAAAATTTTTTCACTCACACACCCCTAATTAATTTATCTTGGTTTGTCCTACACCCGTATGCTCTGCCAACCGGAAACGGTTGGGCTAGTACTCAGAAAGGTGGAAGACTTGATAATTACGATCGATAAACTTAATTAAAATTTTTACCCAAAACCTCAACCAAGGCAAAATACCGTTCTTCCCACGAGAGGTGACGCCGGGAAATCACTGTCAGACTCAGGGGCGGTTCAAACATTGTACACCAATCCTTATTGAATCTGGGTGCTTCCGACAGGTCACTTAGGGTTGCCAGTATCTTTCTTGGGTAGGGTTCTACCATCTTTTGATACCTTTTGGTCTTAGCCCTAATAATCAAGACAACTAAAACTTTGAAATTTACCAAGATAAGCTGCACAACGTTCTCACAAACTATCTATTTCAAGCATTTGTATCAAGTTTTTACAATCACTTTTATTTTTGACTCCATAAGGCACTGGTCCTTCATCATATATCTTTGTATGCTTAAATATCTATACTGGAGTATTCAGCTTAATCTGTGTGAAAAGTGATTCATTTATTTGTTCAAGTGCATCCTTTATTTTCTGTTGCAACGTGGATTGCGCTATCTTGTGTCACATTAAAGTTTTATATTGTCTCTCATCTCAAAAAACTCCTAAAAAACACCCATCCGCATCACTACATTACAAACACTCAAATACACAAAGAGCCTTAGACAACTCTTTTTTAGGGACTACCCCCCTTGGCTTCGTTAGGAGTTTTGCCTAAACGGAGGAGCTGGGATTCAGGTGACAGTACCTGGCTCATTGCTTGCCCCCAAGGCCACACCTCTCTCACTTGTAGTGAAGAGACAGCTTTCGAAAGATTTCCGTTGCTGGTGTGCATATTGGCGGACAGCACACTCAATTTGAGTTCCCATCTTACTCAACATCAGGTTCAATGAATGCACAACACAAGGGGTCCAAAAGATGTGTTGATATTTGCCTTCAGCAATTAGGCTCGCTGCTCTACACACTGTTGCATTGTCCGTTATGACTTGGACAACGTTTTCTGCCCCCACAGATTCAATTGCTTCAATCAAGATGTCAACAATGAATTGAGCATCTTTTTGCTGCCCCTCACAATCGACTGCCTTCAAAAACATTGCCCCTTTAGGGCTTTGAGCAATCACATTGATCAAAGGCCTATTCCTTTGATCTTTCCATCCATCAGAAATGATGGACACCCCTGATATGCGCCATGAATTACGAATGAGGTTCAATGCACCCTCCAAACGTAACTTCTCACCTGTCAACAGTGTAGTGCGGATCTTTTCATATCTAGGGCCAACATATCCTATTGGGGCTTTATTAACATCTCTAATCATTTCTGCCCAGTAAGGAGATCGCACAAGGTTAAAAGAAAGGCCATTTGCATAAATGCACCGGCCTATAGATTCATCCGTTGTGCCTCGAGCATCATTATTAAAACTCTTTTCAAGCGGTCCCAAATTAGACCGCTTTGAGTTTGAACTCGAGGGACTTGCCCCCATTCTTGTTGGTTGTTTGAACTGAAAGGCAACATTTGATTCGTTTGCTTTAGCATCTGCCTCATCCTGTTCTTTCTTATACTTTGCTATTTTTTCTTTGCTCAAACCCTTTCCATCTTTTCCATCCGATCTAGGTGGACCGGTGCATACTCGAATATCAGTGTTCTTTATCCCAAGCAAATGTGCTTTCACCCGGGTGTAGGATGTCTTGAATTCCTTTTGACATTCATTGCAAACCCATATTAATGACCCCCCTCCTTGGATCTTCCCTACAACAGTGACATACTTCCAAAAAGGAGACTTTGGATCAATTTTCTGATTCTCTATAGGGGTCTGAGATTCAATTTCCTGCTCCCCAACATTCACGGATGATGATTCCATGATGTAGATGAATAGTAGAAGGTTGTAGCTATGCTGCTATACCCTGCTGGACCAATAACTATACAAAGTGAGCAGACTGATATAATAATTATTAATTAAAAATCAGGGGCAGACTTGAGAAAACAAATTGAATTTGACAAATTCCCGGCAGACTGATATAAAAAATTAAAAAACACTAACAGCATTCTGTCACATGATTCTCCACAGTGCTGCAAGTGCAACAGAGACTGCCCACAGAGCCACAAGTTTGAAAAAAATTAAAAAACAACAGACTAATATAAAAAATCGGCAGTTTGAAAAAAATTAAAAAACAGCAGACTGATATAAAAAATTAGAAAACAACATTCTAATTTCTGACTTCTCAGTTCTCAGTTTGAACAAGGGATCCTAACTTCCTAAGCCTACCTAAAGGCTAAGGTCATCTTCTTTTGCAAATCCTCTAAAGTATATGGATTCTGGAAATTTCTGCTCATCAAATGCCAAAGAGCAAAAGGAGGAAACTGTGTTTATTGATTATTCATTATTGTTTAATAAAAATTAAAAACAAGATATCAAAGTTCAGTGTGGATACTTTGTCAGTTTGTTGTCTAGACACAGATTTTTAATTTTTTGAAATTCAAGGTCATGGATTCTTTGATCTTTCATTCATCTTTTCCTCCATTGGGGCCCATGGCCCTGCAAGCTGGTCCAGAATCTCCAATTTCAGTTGCTTCAACACTCCTAGGATTATTGCAAAACAATGAATTCATCACTTTATAAGTTTATAATATGGGGAGAATCTCTCAAGGCAGTGAAGGAGAAATATTGGTCTCAAGATTATAAACAAGTGTTATTAACAAAATTTAAAGGATAAGAGAAATGCCAGATGAATCATGAGACAAATAATAAATAGTACTATTCAAGCCTCAAGGGGATTTGACAGTTTGAGCACTAAATGAATTTTACAGAGGAACCAAAGATAACGGCTACCAAATTACTTTAAAGTTTAAAGTTAAAACAGTAAAATTTTAAAAGTTAACTTTAAAAAATTAAAATTTAAAACTTAAAAGCTAAATGTCCAAAATTTTAATTTAATATTTAAAATTTTAATGCAAACTTTTAAATTTAATTAAGTTATGTTAAATTTAACTAAGTTCAAACTGAAAACTGTTAAATTTAATTAAGTTAAAAATGTTAACTTTTAAGCACTGAGCCCTACGTTTTTTAATTAAGTTAAATTTAACTGTTAAGTTGTTAACTTGTTAAACTTAAGCATTAAATTTAATTAAGTTAAAACTTAAAAATGTTAAAAAAATGAGTTCTATTCGCCATCTTTTAACAGTTTTCACTTAATTTAATTAAGTTTAATAAAATGTTAAAAAAATTGAGCCCTACGTTTTTCAAATTTTCGAGCAACAAACCATTAAATTTTAATTTTTAAACTTAAAAGTTAAAACATTAAAGTTTTAATTTTAAACTTGCATACCTGGTCCGAGCAGCAACGAACGACCTGTGTGATTCACGGACAGCAACAGCCACGAGGTTGAACAAAGCCACAACAGCCAAGTCTGCAACAACGAACAGCCACAACAGCTTCGTGAGGGAGTCTGCAACAGCGAACAGCCACAACCACCACGGCCCAGCCATGTCAAGCGCACAGGTTAACAGCGAACAGCCGGTTCGGGTCAAGACTTCAACTCTGTGAGATGGTCGCGGTCGGCTTCAGCGAATGCTCAATGAGATTAGTCGTCTGAAAACAAACACGCGGGAACAACTAAACCTCCACGGGAGCCCACGCAGCACGCTAGGTTTTATGAGTTAACGTTTCACGTAAAAGCTTGGAGGAGTCGAACGTTTCACGATTTTTTCAACTGCTGAAACGTATAAAAAAAAACCTGATCCGTTTCATTGCGGCCAATACGTGTCCGGAAATAGGCTGATCCGTTTCCAAATCAGCAGATCCGTATCAGCTAGGTAAGATACGGATCCACGACGTATCAACCAAGTTTCGTTTCCGTTTCCGTTTCCGATTCTTGGAACGGCGTTTTAGGGAGGGCCCAAGGCCGTTTCCGGTAACTTAGGCTAATGCATGTATTGGAAGAGTAAGCCCTAACTGGTAAACTGGATCTGAGTATCTCCGCAGGTGCCTTTGACTGATCTTCCTCTCTGTATCACACTGCTCTGATCTACTCTCTCTGAAGATTGCCCTCTAAAGAATGCGACCTCCACTGCATGTAGAAGCGCTTCCTCCCCTCTGGATCTCTGATGCTTGTACCGGATCGGATCTCAGCAGATCTGAGCTTTGATCGTCCCTAACCTTCCTCAAATGCTGAGGCAAGGCTATCCTGGAAGTTTCAGACTCTGAATCGGTCGATCTGGCTCCAAATGAGCTTCTCCCTCCTTGGGAAATGCGCCTTTCTCCAAGTGAACACGTCCCCTTCTAAACTGAGCAAAAATCCCACTGATGAGCTATCTTAGCTCACAGTCGTGGGTGACAAGTGACTCTGGAGCTAATGGTCACTGATCTAGCTCAGATCTGACCACCCTAGCTCCTGCAGCAGCTCCTCTCTCTCTCAGAAAGTTGCCCTGCATGCACAAGTGCACCCTCCTCTCTCCAACACTATCACTCTCTGGTAATACAACTGAGCAACCTCATCCGGTAACCTCCTGCCTCTATAAATAATCTCACCGATGAATTAGGTTTACGAAAACCCTAATTCTCGGTGCATGCAAAAGTCACTTTTGCATGCATCCAATGATCGTTGTCAGGTCATGCAAACCTCATGCATGCAAAGGTCAAAACACTCCGGAAGGTCCGCATGCAGCCAGCACTGGACTCATGCCACTGAGTAGAGTGTATCTCACTCTCTACTCCATATTGATGCCTATGCAGCTAATGTACTTCCATGCAAGGCATCTAAATCATGGAGGACATCCCGAAGTCACTATAATCTAACACACATGTGTTCTTGAATCTTCCATTCTATTTCTATAATCCTTCATGGAGGCAACGTGTGTTGTTTACTCAAAATCATTGAAAGTATAAGATAAATCTTCTTTAGGAAAAACTCTGTTCATTAAAGATCATAAAGTCTTGTTGCTTATTGTGAGGCAATCCTTTAGGGAATGGTGAGGCTTCTTTATTTTATTTTATTTTTGTAGATGGGACAGGGGAGGATGTTGCAGGTGCAACACATGTAGATGGCAGAAATTCCTTTAAAATTAGTACATAGCTCCTAATGGATTGAAAGTTTCATCATCATTGCACCAAGAGTAGTGAGGTGCCTCTACAGCCCAGTATGACATGTTGTCACATATGTATGTGACAAGCACAACATACAAAAGAAATTAAACCACCGTATATCCATCTTAAACTTGGATCTATCAAGGTTAGAGAGGGATCAAATTTCTTGAGATGTAAATTCTTTTACATTTGATATGAAGAAATTAATAGATACATGGAACTAAATGATAAAAAAATTTGCATCTAAAACTTGGTGCTTGATAGATTCGGGTTTAATACGGATCTATGCTGGTGTATTCAATCATGTATGTTCTGATGGTCATTTGGGTTTTCCTTAAATATAAAATAACAATTTATATATTCTTAACTTCAGTTGTTAATATTGGTAAAAGTCAAGTAGATACAAACAGAGTTACAACATTTGGTTTAACCAGAGTAATTATTCTTCTAGCCTACAAAGTTACAAACATGTTATACCTTAAGAGAAACAAAATGAGTTGAGAGTGTGAAAACTAGATAATAATATCACATTTACTCAGCATTTACAGCAATATGTGCCTAGGAAAGTCATGCTTTCTCTGTGGGCTAAGCAGAGACTAGAGGTCTTTACTAAAAGTTGCTTGAATTTAGTAATAGCAATTAAATAAATGGACTGAGATCTTGGCTTGAACAGTGATCATGGGAAAATTTGTCTTTTCTTTTTGTGCTCTTCCTCTTTTGTGAAGCCATGCATCAGCAAGAAACCAAAGTTGGGCAGACAAGATTCATGTTCCCTTAAGCTTGGAGGGTTTTTGTTTGCAAGGAACATCGAGGCTGGGATACACTTTGTTCCGCATAATCTGCGTTGCCTCAGGGAACAGCTATTTTCTTTATTATTAATATTCACACATTGTATTTGTATTCAGATGATCCGTATCATTCTAAAAGATCCTTTATATATAAAATGTGTCATAGCTTGAACCTCAATTATTCCTTGTGTGGATCTGCTAAAAGTTCTGCATACACTATACACCATTATTCCTGAAGTAGAGTTATAGTGCACCAAACTTTCTAACTTAATTTACCTTCCTTTAGCTAACTAGCATTAAATTTGCAAAGGGATTACATATTTCATGATAATTAAATGAACTTGTCTGAGAGTTTTGTAATTAATTACAGGTTGCTCGTCATTTATTTTGCTGGACCAAAGAAATGGTATATGCTGATTATTATGAACGTGTATTGATCAATGGAGTGCTCACCATTCAGCGAGGAACTGATCCGGGGGTTATGATTTACATGCTTCCTTTAGGTCCTGGAAAATCAAAAGCTGTTAGTTACCATGGTTGGGGAACCCCATTTGATTCATTTTGGTGTTGTTATGGAACAGGTATATGCTTTCTGAAGTGTTTTAAGTTGTTTTTTAAGATGAATGATTTGGTGCCTAACCAACAACCAATTTAGCTGTTGAAATATGTTTAAAACCTTTGTATATGTTATCCTTGTCTTGGTGGTTGAGTTACGTTTTCATAACAAATTAGCTCCTTCTATGAGCTCTTATGTTAACCTTCATAGCATTCCAGTTTTCTTCTCTCTACATTTTTTCCACAAAATACTCTTATATTCATAGAAACATATTTACAAATCAAATTGCAAAGCGTGGATTTGACAAACATATAGAAGCTAAGTGGGCATATTTATGGCTGTAATCAAGAAATGAGTTCTATGCAGTCTTCTGCGATGTGCTAATCTCTTAGTCACATGTGTCATTGTCAGTATGTACATCACTCTTCTGTTTGACACTCTATTCAAAGGCGACTTCTATCACAAATTAGATTGTCAATTCCATACCTGACAATCGTGCTTGTCACAGCATGAACTAGCAGGTATAGCTAAAGCCCCAAAGAACGTGGCTAGCCCAACTGCAACCTAGATGTCATGTCCCTTTCCAAATGATCTCCCTACGCAGGCGACGTACTAGCCTATTTAATTCCCGTAGGCTGTAGTCGACAAAGAAGGGAATTAATAATTATTTAATGTCCACTAGGAGGAAAAACAACATTAAAAAGGGGGACATTGAGTAATTAAATAAAATGGGGTCCTAAAGTGACATTGACTTTATAAAGTCACTTTAATTAAATATTTGAGTGGGAAAAAGGTAAAAGTGGTGAGAAAAAGGTAAAAGTGTTCAAAGCCTCCTACCAGGTAGAGCCATAATGGAAAGCATCTCTTTGTCATACATAGAGTAGAGCCTCTCTGGCTCCCTAAGCTTTCGACTCTCAAAGGCTAGAGCCTCCTACCAGGTAGAGCCTTTCTGGCGCAGGTAGAGCCATGATGACTATTTTCTAAAATCGTTTTTTGGAGAGCTCTCGTGGCTTTGGCTCTTGGAACGAAAATCCTAATAGGAAGATTGGTTTCAGTGGTGAAACTATCCACCCTAGCTGATTGATAGGGGAGAGATCACTTAGATTTCTCATTGTGCTTCATTGTCGTGGATAAGAAATCGATATTTTCGTAGATTGGTGAGGTTTCAGTGGAGTTTCTAGCTTGGGGACGAAGGGCACATTCATCCAAGAGGGCACACTTTGGTCTTTTGCTATTTGCTGCTATAGGAGGCGTTTTGAGGGGGTCATATCACTCCAATATGAGCTAAGGAAGTGGGGCGCTGAGTTTCCATCCAACTTCATTCCAAACTGCTGTGCAATTGTCTGAGAGAGGGAGGATGACTTCCTTTATTTATTGAGTTATCTTCAAGAAGAAGGTTGTTGCCATTTATTGACTGTGGGTGTGTAGAGGAGGGGCGCACTTGTGTCTTGGTGGGGCGCATTCTCAGAACATATCATCTGTATACACTCAGTTTCCTCCTAGTCGAGCTGCCCAAGAGGTCGAGTTTGCTGTTGGACGTGGTTCTTTGTGACTACTTGTTGGCTGCACCTTTTCCCAGTCAAAACGTGGGTCAAAGAGAGGGGTGCCTTGCATACAAGGGAGCTGCCACTGTGGGTATTCTACGGGATTGTTCAAAGGTCAGATTATTAATGTATTTCCCTCTTGTTTGGATGCACATCACTACTATTATATGAGCTGAAGGTCATAGTCACCTACAGACTATACTCTTCCTATACACAAACATAATTAATCATTGTTGCGATATAAATTGTGGACTGTTATATAAATTAGTGGACTGTAATAGACTGCTGTAGTAGATGATAGAAGATCCCGAACCTTTCGTTTTTATTTGTGAACTGTTTCATGGTGTGTACTGCAATAGAAAATGAGTTTATGGTGTATCTTCAAGTGTTGAATGTTTTCATGTACATATTATGAAGCAAACCTTGAGTACAATAGTCAAACTCCTAATAAAAACAATCAAAGCAAATTTGGGAATGTTACAGTAGTTTCTGAGTGATGTTGACAAACTGTTTGACGAAATTCTCAACCCCAAAAAAACACAACAGCAGTCCACCAAAATATTCATATCAACAGTAGTTTGGGTTGTTATAGTGGTCCCAGGTAGTGTCATCTAAGTGTTTGTCAAAAGTTTTAAACCAAGTTACATGTAACATAACCAAATAATGCAAAACTTTAACCCAGACCTAGCAGGGAACATTATGCTAGAGGTGTTACCCACTGTCACCTCGATAACCATCTCTTTGCACTTCTAGTTGGCTCTTCTCCAACTTGAGGGGGGCTTCCTAAGATATGATTGCTAGGATATGGCAATGACGACACAAGGTGATTTGAAGAGTTGGCAAAACTTGAGTTCTTTCTTTGTAGTATAGGTGATAAAAGGGTTATGAAGACTAGTGCCAATCGCTAGGGCAGTCTCGGGATGATTCCCCCTTAGGCCTTGTCTGTATGTGTTTGACTGGAACCCTTGCAAAATGCATGCCAAATTCCTATCCCAAACAATTGAGGCTTCTTGAAAATTTTACCAGGAAAGAGTAGCATCTAAGCTTACACCTTCAATCTATCTATCTAGCTCACCCTTAGTCTATGCAAATCGATGGGTACCCCTCCCACATATGCCAAATACCTCAATCAACCTACAAATATAAAGTATGATAAACCGATGGAGTAGCACTACCCTTGTTATGGACTAGACAAATAGATCTTACAATGCCAAAAGATACAAAATACCTCAAAGTTAAGCCATCGAGAAGTCCAAGAGAAGAAAAACCATTTAACTTCAAATTGCTCCACAAAAGGTATCTCAATTAGGTTCCAAAAGAGAGAGCACTCTCAAATTCCAACCATTCCAAATGAATGAAAGAGCCAATCCTTATTGCGCCGAGAGGCGCTCTACAACCCAGTATGGGAGAGATCTTGTAACGTGATGTAACGTTACTAACGGATGTAATGTTAGTAACATGTCGGCCAAAAATAATAGTGATAGTGAATGTTATGGGAGAGATCTTGTAACGTGATGTAACATTAGTAATGTTTGTAACATTAAAGTAAAAAGAAGTAAAGTAATAGTGATAGTGAATATTATGGGAGAGATCTTGTAACGTGATGTAACATTAGTAACGTTTGTAATATTAAAGTAAAAAGAAGTTAAGTAAAGTAAAAAGAAGTAAAGTAAAGCAAAGTAAAGTAAAAAGAAGTAAAGTAAAGTAAGTATGGGGGAGATGTTGTAACGTTTGTGATGTAATGTTTGTTACTAAAAAAATAATTAAAAAATAATTAAAAAAATTTATGTCGGCTCATAAAATAAAAAATTATGGAAAGTATTTAAAAAAATCCACGTTGATTCATAAAATAAAATATTATAAAAAATAATTAAAAAATGGATGATCGTTTATAAAATAAAAACTTAAAACTTAAATCTGGATCTATCAATCAAGAGAGATCAAATTTCTTGAGTTTAAATTTAAAAAAAGAAATACACCTCAAGAAATTGGATCCCTCTCGGTGCTTGATAGATACGGGTTTAAGATGGATATATGCTGGTATAGGTTGCAAGTCAATCTCACCTTGTAATAAAATAATATTAAATCCTAGATCTAGCCTAGGGTAGGGTAAACAAATGACAAAAACCCTATTTAGCTAACAAACTCCTAACAAACATAGATAACAAATGAGTGTCAATGCCATAAGTACAAGGTCAAAGGCACATAAGGTCCTCTTTTGTTTTCATGAGAAATAATAAAATATTTTTTTTCTTTAACCCCTCAACATCCTTAACAAACCCTTTTTCAAAAGTGGTTAGATACAAATAAAATTATTAAAACCTTGGGGT
Source organism: Larix kaempferi (assembly GCA_027924585.1). Classification (NCBI taxonomy): domain Eukaryota; kingdom Viridiplantae; phylum Streptophyta; class Pinopsida; order Pinales; family Pinaceae; genus Larix; species Larix kaempferi. Next base: position 11,732,864 of record BSBM01000931.1, read on the forward strand.
CTGAACCACCTCTAACAAATTTTTAACCATATGCCCAAGGAGGTGGTCAAAGCCACAATTACAATGTACCTCCCGAATCAACAGCCTTTAACAACACCCAAGAAATATCAAGCCATTAGACAAGGACTTAACGAACTCCATAAAGTGTGCGAACCACTAGAATTGTGCCAATGGAGAGTAGCAATGCCAACTAACCTTGGACTATGTTAAGCTTTCACAGGTGGGCCATCGACTTAAAACATAATGTCAAGATATCACTCAAACGCTTCGGGCCCTTTGTTTAAGCCCCCATCTGTCACCATAGCCTGATCAAGTGCTAACTGCATCGGCTAGAGCATGTCACGCCAAAATCGATAGGCCCAGCCATTCCTTAGATCCATATTGTTTTATAAGTGAGGATTGGGACGCACTTAATGACATAATTCAGAAATACACAGCCACAACGGGAATGCCTGGACAATTCCAGTCCCAACTACCTGTTTGAAAAGCTGTGCATCGCTTGTCTCTGCACGCTTGGACCGACGATAGTAAAGACGTGATTCGTCTAAGTATTTATGCGAAATTGACCCAGGTTTCTTCCAGCCCATACTTGCTGTGTAATATCCAGAAAAGGACCTAGAACGCTTCAGCAACAACCCATAATGCGATCTATTTGGTGATACAACCATATTTCTCATCATTTAATTTCAAAAGTGACTGCGCCTGCTCTGGTTCTTTTATTTCCATCGCGGGCTTAGACAGGCTTCAGTCAGCTCAATCTGTGGCATCATTTTCAGTCAATAAATAATTCGCAGAAGTAAAACGGGCAAACCACGGTCTAACCAGAACGATTTTTGGGATAAGTGATCGCAAGCTTGTTTAACCCCGCGCTTCCAGTAGGGTGGTAACTATGTTTCCATCGGCTTGGGTGCTCATAACATTCAGTTTTACACGTTCAACCACAACTTTATTAAGGACACCAAATACCCTTTTTTGGCACAGCTTTCCCATCATGGAATGTCTCACTATGTAGTCACATTTTGAGTGTTATATAAATACTGCCATGAATGACAGACCTCAAATCTCTATGGAAAACATTGCAATGCTACTAGTTGCTGTCGAAAGCTGCTTTGTGTACTGTTATTCAAAAAGGTACCACTGGAAACTTTGTCACAACAATCACTGCTTGTTAAAATATTAACCAGGAAAATGATTGGAGAGAAATGCATGCAAAAGTGAGTTTTGCATGCAGCCATTTTAGGTTTTTGGTAAACCTAACTTGATGATGAGATGTTATAAGGAAGACAGGAGGTGACTGTCTTCATCAGTGAGATCATTGATCTGAGATAGATCAAGAGAGAGGAGGACGACTTCACATGTGAAGGAGGGCGCATTCTTCAAGGAGGGAAAAGCTCGTACCGCATCCGGTAGAGCATTTGAGTGTCTGTAACTTACAGAGTATCTTCGTCTTAGAGATTGATGAAGATCAGTGATGATCAGAGCTCAGATCTGCTGAGATCTGATTCAGTACGAGTCTTTCATTGTTGGAGGGAGGGCGCACTTGTGCATGCAAGAAGAGGATGTTTTCAGTCACCGGGCAGTCTTCAAAGCGAGCAGAGCAGAGCTGAGGATAGAGACAGATAGATCAGGCAGAGGCGGATACAGGGACATTCAGATCCAGTTTTCCATTTAGGGCTTATCTCTTCCGTGCATGCATCAGCTGGATGCATGCAAATCTTGAGTTGGCCAGAAAAGATTACTGAGGTAACCCTGTATTGTACTTGTCTCTTTTCCTATATGCTCTGGGCTCGAGAATGAAGATAGCCCCATAGTTTGCTGGTTTCTCCCGAAAGGGTTCCAGGGTACATTTGGTGTTTATGTATGGTTGCATTTATATTGTTCAGTTGGTAAATGTAGATCTAGTTGTTTGAGTTCATGTTAATGTTGTATTGATATCGAGACTCATCCCGCTTGAGATCTCAGGGTGATCCAGAGGGAGTAGTGATCTCTGGATCAAATATTTACATGGTATCAGAGCCCTGGTAAGGGTCAGGGAGTGCTTTCATACACAGATCTACAGCTGCAACATCAGATCTACATCATGGGGGAAGAGCAAATTGTTTGCACCTCTTGCTCCGCTACAGATATTGATGAGTGTACTACAGACAGGATTGACAGGGAGATGGCTCTTAACTCCTGTCAATTGTTGATGGCCTCCACTTCTAGTGTATGGTACATAAACAGTGGAACTTCAAGTCATATGACAGGTGTTCGCGGATATTTTTCTGACTTAGCAGAGAATGGGATAGATCTTGAGATTGTCCTGAGAGACAACTTCACGGTTAAGGCTAAAGGACGAGGAACTGTGTCCTTCCAGAAAGAATCTGGAGAACAGATGAGAGTTCGTGATGTCCTATATGTTCCAGGTCTTAAGAGAAACTTGATCTCCGTTTCCACCATTGAAGATCGAGGGCTATGGGTGATGTTCAGAGATGGAAATGTACTAGTTCATTCCAAGGGATACAATATTGCCTCAGCTGAGAGGATTGGAGTCTGCAGTGGGAAACTATACAAGCTGAGTTTCCAACTACATCATGCCCTAAGTCATAGTAGTCGGGATGAGGGATGTGATCCCTTTGAGCTTTGGCATAGAAGGATGGCTCATTTGCACCATCTGGCTCTAAAGATTCTGAGGGAGATTGTGACAGGAGTACCTGAGTTCAGCACTGAGCACACTGATGTGTGTAAGGGGTGTGCTCTCGAAAAATACGTCAAGACAGCATTTCCCAAGAGCAACACTAGAGCTACAGGAGCTCTTGATTTGATTCATTCTGACCTTTGTGGTCCGATGTCCACCACATCACTGAAAGGATACAAGTACTGTGTCTTTTATTGATGACTATTCCAGGAAGACCTGGATCTACTTCCTGAAGAGCAAAGAGTCTAAGGAAGTTTTGCAGAAGTTTCAGGAGTTCAAGGCCCTTGTGGAAAAGCAGATAGAAAGGAAGATTAAGATCTTCAGATTAGACAATGGGGGAGAGTACACCTTCGCTGAGTTCAATAAGTTCTGCACTCAGGAAAGCATTAAGAGACAGTTGACTATTCCTTATACACCTCAATAGAATGGGGTGGCTGAGAGGAAGAACAGGGCCATTATTGGAGTCGCGGGATCTAGTTGCATGATCAGTGATTGCCATTTTTTCTTTGGGCTGAAGCATGCAACACTGCAACCTACATTCAGAACAAAAGCCCCCATAAGGCTTTGGGGGACAGGACCCCCGAGGAAGCCTTCTCTGGGAAGAAACCTAAAGTTGGGCACTTCAGGATTTTTGGATGCCTCACCTATTCTCATATTCCTTCAGAGAAAAGGACAAAGCTAGAACCCACTGTAGAAAGAGGAATTCTGGTTGGGTATGATGAGACTTCAAAGGCCTACCGCATTTACATCCCTGCTCTCAAAAAGACTGTTGTGAGACGGGATGTGAAGTTCGAGGAGGATCGGGCCTTTCGGAAGTCATGTGAGTCAGAGAAGGGAAAACAACAAGTTGCTACATCATCACTTGACACAAGACAGAGTACTGCTCAGCAGTCAATAGGGTCCCAAGTGCCCGGAGTGATAGATACACAGGATACGGTTTCCACAGGCACAGGAGCAGGGACTGTCACAGGATCTCAGGTTGGTGATCAACTAAGATCAGGATCCCAGATTATAGGTTCTCGAGCTACAGGATCAACAGCTACTGGCACCTCTACTGGAGGTACTCACTCACATACAGGATATTGGGACGAGGATGAGGAGTTCTCATCTCAGGATGTCACTTTAGGAAAGAGGAAACCTAAGTGGCTTCAAGACGCCTTGAAGGATGCTCAGGCAGTAGGAACTCCTAAGAAAGATGTGAGAGAAAGAAAGGCTCCACAAAGATTCTGCAGTTACTTAGCACTAGTAAGCAGCATCAGTGAGTCAAAGCCTTCCTCATATGAACAAGCAGTAGGAAAGCAGGCTTGGAGAGATGCCATGTTGGAAGAGTATGCTTCCATCATGAAGAATGATGTCTGGGAAGTGGTACCCAGACCAGAGGGAAAATCAATAGTCACCTCTAGATGGCTCTATAAGATTAAGTATGCAGCAGATGGCGGCATTGAGAAATACAAGGGCAGGTTTGTGGCTAGAGGGTTCTCACAGATAGAGGGAGTTGACTATGAGGAGACGTTTGCTCCTGTGGCCAGGTATTCTTCCATCAGGACTGTCATTTCTGTTGCAGCAGAGATGGGATGGAAGATTCATCAGATGGATGTCAAGACAGCTTTGCTAAATGGACTCATCGAGGAGGAAGTTTACATTGAGCAGCCTGAGGGCTTTGAGGTACTTGAGAGAGTCTCATGTGTGCAGATTGAATAAAGCTCTATATGGCTTGAAGCAAGCACCCAGAGCTTGGTATTCTAGGATAGATACCTATTTGCAGCAACTAGGGTTTCAGAAGAGTGAAGCAGATCCAAATCTCTACTTCATTGTGGTGAGAGGGGATCCTCTTATTCTTGTGCTTTATGTAGATGACCTGTTTATTACAGGAGCAGAGAAACTCATCAGTGAGTGCAAGAAGGATCTTGCATCTGAGTTTGAAATGAAAGATATTGGGCTTATGCATTACTTCCTAGGGATGAAACTCTGGCAGGAGGATGGGCATATCTTTCTCAGTCAGGGCAAGTATGCAATGGACATTCTGAAGAGATTTCAGATGCAGGGTTGCAAGCCTATGACTACCCCTATGATGACCAACTTGAAGAAGGAAGTGGCTTTTGAGAGTAAGTTGGCCAATTCCACTAAGTATAGACAGCTCATCGGTTCCTTGATGTACTTGGTCCACACCAGACCAGATTTGAGCTTTGCAGTCAAAACCTTGAGTCGGTACATGGTTGAACCCAGAGATGTGCACTGGGTAATAGCAAAGCATGTTTTGAGATACATCAGTGGAACTGCAGAGTATGGACTGAATTATTTGAGGCAGGGAGAAGTCCAGCTTGTGGGGTTCACAGATTCAGACTAGGCAGGGAATGCAGGTGATAGGAAAAGCACCTCCGGGTGTTGCTTCAGCCTAGGTTCGACAGTTGTGTCATGGTTCAGCAGGAAGCAGAAGTCCATTGCATTGAGCTCTGCTGAGGCAGAATATATGGCAGCTAGCTTAGCCAGTTGTGAAGCCATATGGCTTCGCAAGATGTTGGTGAGTCTTTTTGATCAGCAATTGGAGCCTACGGTGATTCACTGTGACAATCAGAGTTGTATCAAGCTCTCTGAGAATCCAGTATTTCATGATCGATCCAAACACATTGAGATCAGATATCACTTTATTCGTGATCATGTTCAGAAGGGAGCAGTTGAGCTCCAGTACATTTCTACAGGTGAGCAGGTTGCAGATATTCTGACGAAGTCTCTGATGAAGACCAAGTTTGAATACTTCAGGGAGAAGATGGGAGTGGTACAGAATCCTTTCCTGGTTAAGAGGGAGTGTTAAAATATTAACCAGGAAAATGATTGGAGAGAAATGCATGCAAAAGGTTTGCATGAATGCATACAAAAGTGAGTTTTGCATGCAGCCATTTTAGGTTTTTGGTAAACCTAACTTGATGATGAGATGTTATAAGGAAGACAGGAGGTGACTGTCTTTATCAATGAGATCATTGATCTGAGATAGATCAAGAGAGAGGAGGACGACTTCACATGTGAAGGAGGGCGCATTCTTCAAGGAGGGAGAAGCTCGTACCGCATCTCGTAGAGCATTTGAGTGTTGTTTTGCGGACAATCTACCGAGAGCGGACTCAAGGCCTGATCTCCCTAGCTTAAAGTAAGTCTAGAACAAATAAGACAGAACATAAAATACTTTCCTAGATCGTATAGAAATACAAATGTAAGAGCAGACCGTTTACCTTAGATTTGTAGATCCCTTTCTCCTTCATTGATCCAATGCTCCAGCGCTGCCAGATTGCAAGTAGCTAAACCCTGTCGAACATGTGACAGACCGCGAGAAGTGAAAGCATATATCTCATATGATAGATCTAAGCTAACAGTTAAGGAGTAAAGTGCTAAACATCATCAAGGAGACAACATTTATGGAAAGCAATTATATTAATTGTATTGAAAAGAGAGGAGTACAATAGAAAAGAGGATTACAACCATAGCCTTAACACTGCAAGCTCCTTCCGACAAGCCATGCCAAAGCCCCTAGAGAGAAGTGGATGTTCCCCAAGCTAGAGTGTTAGATCTATTGGGCTTGATTTCACTAGCATAAGAGTACCATAGACTTCCTCCGTTAGGATGGGAGTGAGCTTCATTTAAATAGGACTAAGTGGATAGGGTATGGATAGGATAGATTGAAATATGATAGGAGAGACTTAAGGGATCTTTCGAAGGTGTTAGGAATCGAGTGCCAGCTCTCCCAAGAGGTCAGGGATAGGGTCGCAAGTCAGCAAGCTTCGAGAAATAGCTCGAAGAAGCTATTTTTTCCATTTAACTGACTTTGTCGCACCCTGTAATGGAGCAAGGTGTGACGTCGCAGGTTGCATGAGTGCAGCCTGCGACAACCTCTCAAAACCTAGTACAAATGGGTACAAATCCTTCCAGGTCAATAACTCAATCAAGGTAACTCCAGGGGTGTATACACTGAATCTAATGGTGGTAAGATTTTAGGTGGAACAGAATGCCCCCCAAAGCATGAAGCTGTTTAAAGATTGGACAGGTGAAATGCTTTGACAGAAGAAATGGCAATGGACTTGTCGGATGAAGGACGTTGCTGCAGTATAACCGACTCTGAACTGACAATCTCATATGATGTACAACATGTTTGCCGACCAATACAATGCAGATCCATGGTAGTAACGACCGACTGAACACAATCATGGCTACTAGACACAAGCGTAGATCCATGGTGAGATGATAACACAGCCACGACCAATACAAATGTGGATCCGTGTAATATGACTCAATACAAACTCCATCGCAACCTGGGTAAAACATGATGCCCAGGGTCTTCAAGCTGAACCCGCAATGATATGAATCTATCCATGTGATTACAAATGTCTTGATGTCGAACATGGTAGAAACCACTTGATTACTGGTCATTGATGTATACCGTTAACAAGTGCGAGGGAAATCACCATTAATGTCAATGATCCCCAAGGTATCACAGTACATATCATTAAGCGTGAATAAATGAGTTGAAGGCGAACACAAGATGAAATCTTTCGATCAAGATTCAATGATGTAAACTCATGTCGAAAGCGAGGTAACCTGCCATTGAGGCATGCAGGGCCAAGGTACTCGGTTGGTTTCTAGATTCAATCCTTGGATGATGTGTTGAAGTCGACAAGGATGAATCCGTCGAAGGAGGGCCAGGATGAATCCCCCATCATCGATACGAAACACGACAAAGGATGTGTAGAGTGGATTGGATGGTACAATAATATGCGAGACTGACTCAGAGTAGACCGACATGATTGAAGGTGTACTGACTGCAAATAATGGATAGTGAAAGTATTCTTGAACATGGGCATGGCATGACTTGGCAGTATTGACACGACGAGTACGACCAAGGTTACTTGGGAGCGGGAGCGAGAAGCGAAATTTTCAAAAGCTTCCGGTTAGGAAGCGTTCCGGAAGCGTTTTTTATATAATATATATTTTTTATATATTTTGATGCATATATGTCAACAAATGCAAGTAGAAGTTCATCAATCATCAGATAACATCATATAACATCATTAATCATTGAAAAGCATGAAATAAACAATAATACCATATAACATCATTCATCAATCATCATTAATCATTTACTAGTGAATTCATGATTTCATCAACCATAGGTCCAAATTCCAATATCCATGATTCCATAAGTTATAACATCAAGATTCAACCTTAAAGCTTCAAATTCAAAGGTAGGTTCAACATAAAACTTCAAACTTGAAATGCCATGTAATGTTTACAAAATATATGATAATAAATATAAAAGAGTCAATAGTGCCAAAACTTGAAAGTACTGTAAACAAGAAAATACAAGAAAAGTAGATTTTATGGAATCATGGATGTTTCCTCTTGCCACGAGAAATTTCCATTTTCTTTTCTCGTGGTCTCTGAACAACGGGAGTGGGATTATCATCCCCAGCAGCCACCACTGCTGAGCCACGTCCAAGACTCGAGCCTGCACGACCCCCCCTCACTGATGCAGATGGAGGTCGTGAACCTCTAGGCAAAGATGGTGCATCTGGAAACGAGGAAGAAGATGGCTGCGCCATTGGTAGTGGTACTGCATATGCGTCATCCTCATTGCCCAAAAGCTCTTCCTCCAAGCGCTCCAAAGCTATGGCTCCATCCTCCAAGTTATGCTCCTCCGGATTGTTGTCCCAAGTGACATATGATCTATCAGTTTTGGCACGCTCACAATAATGAGTCAACAACCTCAAGTTGTAATGTACATAAACCAAGCTTTCTGCTCGGTTTTCATTTAATCGATTTCTTTTCACTGAGTGGATGAAGCTATAGGTGCTCCAACACCTTTCTGCAGAGGAACTGTTAACCACCTGTGAAAGCACTCTAACAGCCAATCTATACAAGCGTTGGCATGTTGAGCCATACATGTTCCACCATTCGATAGGAGGCGCCCTATCTCGATCTCTGATTGCATGCAAAGTACCAAATGGACCAACTTCATTGAGGTATTTGCTTAATTCACTGCGCAATATGTCACATTCCTCTAAATCAGGGACCAACTTGTCTATAGCAGTCATGTACGCAAGATGTACCTCTGGATCTGTGTGGGGCTTTCTCCTAACCCCACCCCCATGTGCTGGTTTGGCCAACCAAGATGGAGAATAATATTTTGGTGTTAATACATACACTAAGGCATGCAGTGGAACGTTGAGATGTTCCCACCTTTTGACCACATGTTCATGAATATGGTCATACAAGATGGGATCTTTCTGTTCAACAATATCTTTAATTTGACCCAGCATGCTATCCATCTGCTCATACACCTCCCCAATCACCGGCTTATCTGTATCTGCAAACCGAATCATGTTATATATGGGCTTTGTGAACTGCAAAACATACTTGACACTTGCCCAAAATCCCGCATCAAGAACTGTTTCTTCCACCTCCTGAAAATCAAGCCTTTCAGATGCGGATGTACACCTATCTTTCAAGACCTGCCATGACTCACTTGATACCATGCTAGCTAATGCCTCTCTTACCTTCAAAAGGCGCCTGAAAGTGAGGTAGTAGCTAGCAAATCTAGTCTTTGCTATCTTCAATAGCTCCAACTTTGAGTGACTGCGGAAAATGCCATGGGCATTGCTATGGTTGGTTATAAATCTTATCATCTTCTTGCCCTTTTTGTACAATTCACCAATCCATTTGTATTGATTTTCCTTCAACTTAATGATGTCGTGCATCAAAAGGTTCATTGTGTGAACCAAACACCCAGACCAAAATATGTTGGGGTATTTATCTTCAATGATTGCTCCCGCTGCCTTACAATTAGCAGCATTGTCGGTTATGACTTGGATGACATTGTATGGACCAATAGATTCAATGGTTTTGAGTAGGAGTTCTGCAATGTTTATGCCAGTCTTGAATTTATCTGAGTAGTCATGGGCTGAAAGGAAGATTGCACCAGTAGTAGACACACCAAGAACATTTATCAATGGCTTGCCTTTTACATTTGTCCATCCATCTGATACAATTGATACCGCATACTCATTCCAAGCATTTGTGAATTGCCCCAAAGCATTTTGGATCTTGCCTCTTTCCTTGTCAAGCCCCACAGTTCTAGCTTTGTCATACCCTGGGCTCTTGTATCCTGCTGGAGCAGTGCGAATGGCATCTACCATTTCATGCCAATAGGGTGAGCGAAGGACATTGAACGGTATGCCACATGCATAGAGAAACCGGAACACTCTTGCATCCACGTCATCCCTACTGTTGGTGTCAAGGAAATCTGATATTGTCCTGCGTGACCCAGGGGGTGAGAATCCACTACCTTGGGTGGATGGGCCTCTAGCTATCGGTGAGTTCATTGAGGGGTCATGGTCAACCCTTGCTTTTGATTTGTTTTGTGCTTCAAATTCTTCCTTCTTATACATGGCTCTTTGTGTTGATGTCACACTTTTGCAAACACAAACTCCTACAGTTTTGTTTTCATCACATGGCATGTTCCCACATAGATGTCTTCTCAGACGGGTATATGAACCCGTGTAAGTCTTTTTACAATGGGGGCAACCAAATTTGGCGGTTCCACCCCCCTTGCTTCCTCCCTGCTTGGTGACATATTTCCATAAGGGTGTTGTGTCTTCCTTGGTTTTCATTCGGTTTCCCTCCTCCTCCTCCTCCTCCTCTCCACGGTATGTGCCACTACCCACTTCTTCATCATCTCCCTCTCCCTCATTCCTCCTCCGGTTTTCAATGAACATCATCAAAACAACAAATGGAACCAACAAAAGAAACCATAAACCCATCATCATGTTTGTTGGACTTGGAAGTTGGAAGTGGAACTAGAGTTTAACCTGTTGCCCTGCAATAGAAATGATGGAGAAAGCATGGGAAAGAGTAGGAGAGGAACATTTACAATGACATTCTAGATTCTAGTCAAATTTCAAGCTTAAAAAATTCAAGTCTCAAGCATCAAAACTTCAAGTTCAAACTTCAAACACAAAGCAAATCAACAAGAAAGGGTTTAGAGCCTACCTATTTGGATGTCCAAGACTCCAATGGTAGTGAGTGTGCCAACTTGCCAAGGCTCCAAGCATCCAAGATTCCAACCTTCTTCAATCTCCAATGCACCTTCTCCTCTTCTCTTCTCCTCTTTCTCCTCTTCTCTTCTCTTCTCCTCTCCTCTCCTCTCTTCCCTTCTCAAACAAATGAAAGTGACAAAATGGAGTGTGGAGGAGGGCTTTATACCTCAAAGCCCTATTCCCCCCTCCAAAACCCCAAGCGTGGACCCCACGAGCTCCAACTCAACCAAAAAATCGCGGGTTTGGGCGAATCGTCCGAGGAAGCGCTGAGAATCGATTTTAGGAAGCGACCGAATCGTTTTTTTAAAAGTCGGAATCGATGGGGGAAGCGAGCTGGAAGTGAAACGGAAGCGAAGAGGAATCGATCCGGAAGCGATGCTTCGGATCGATTCCTGAACGCTCTCACACAGTGGCAGGGAGCGATTTTTTTTTGCCCAAAGCGCGCTTCTCAAAATCGATTCCGCCCGGAAGCGAAAGCGAAGCGCGCTTCTGCCTAGCTTCGGCCGGAAGCTAGCTTCCGGAGCGGGGGCGAGAGGGGGGGAGAGCGCTTCCCCGCAACTTAGAGTACGACACCAACTCCTAATGCAACTGATGATGGAAGCTTTCTTTGAATGACTCAAAGGAGTAATGAGACTTAGGAAATAAGCGGAACTCGAAGACAAACAGATGATCCAAGTGCTGTATGCAAATGCAGATGAGTGCTATGTTCAAGAACGACTAGGTACTGCCATTGATAAAGGTGTAATACAAAAGCTTTCCTTTTTTCCCATCATGAACGATGAGTGCCTCATGTGTTTTTTACGAGCATGATGAGGGTAACCAGATGCTCGGTATAGCTCATCTCATAGATGAATCCAACCCCAAATATTTTCCGACCCTGGGATAGGAGGGGTTCGTCCCATGGCGGGCCCTTCAATGTGAGAGTTTAACGAGTCCATAAAAGGTAAACTCGGTCGTCATTTCATGTTTAGAGAGTCTGAAAAGAACTAAAGAAGACTCCAATGGTCATTTTTCGTAAAGTTAGCCTCATCGCCCGGAAAAGGGTAAAACAACGCGGGAGAGGACTCTTCCAGTCATGATTAGCTGGAGTATACCTTTTTCGTAACTAGTGCCCCCTGGGCCGAAAAATGGGTAAACTATCACCAGGAAGACGACCGTTCAGATTCTTTTACAAGCGTGAATGCGACAAGTTCGCTAGGCAATCTTTTCGTATTTTGAGAGCCTGAAGAGAGCTTAAAGATAACTCCGGGGGGTTCCTTTTCCGTAGGAGTTTAACGAGCCTGGAAAAGTGATAAATCGTAACTCAGTAACGTATTCTCATAGTTTCAAGAGCACGAGAAAGAACAAAGAGTAAGCTCATAATCATTAAATAATTAAAATCTAATGAAATGAAAAGATAAACGACAAAATACACAAGGGGTGTTCATACCTGAGATGACCATTCCATATGAAAATGGCGTAGAAAGGCACTTTACAACTCCTGCACACTCGGAAACTAGGTCAAATAGTCAACCGAACGTTCAAATATAATCAAACCGATCCGAACTAAAGCAAATTGTATAATGGCATCAAATATTTGAAAAAGGAATATTCCATTTTGTTTATAAATAGAAATAAAAACCAAATATAGTCACCATTGTTCTATTTGCCAAATTTGGGAGTAGTGCCATTTGGAGCCAAAACTTCACTCGTTGATTCCGGGAGCTATGAGCAGCCATTTCACTCGTCATCAGGAGCAGGTAACCCTAAACTTCATCCAGTAAGATTGTAGTGGTTTACATTTTTGAATTTCAGTCATTTTTTGGGTTTTAGCTTGATTTGGGAAGAGCCATTGCGCCCTCGGCTCGTCGCAGTTGGCCCTTTCGGGAACTACGACGAGACTGAGTCGTCTCTAGGGTCTCACAGGTGGACTGCGACGACGTCGCTCTATTTGTAAAAACGGGGTGTGACGACGGCAACGTCCATCCCCAAACTCAAGCCAAGCTCAAAAGAAAGATTGCCAGTGGTTGAAGCAAGTTCTAACATTGTTTAAACTGTCCTATTGGCAGGTTCCAAGAATCCAAAATGGTTCTAGAATGGCGAGAACGGGAACATGAGTTGGATGATGAACAAGCTGCAAATGATCCACGATGTGTGGAAGCATTGAGGAATTGTGGGTTCCTCAAGTTCTTCCGCATCCAGGGGATGAGATCCCAAATCCCACTATTGACTCATATGCTCCGATGCTGGGATGCGGCCCAACAATACTTTGTGATCAATGAGCACGAGCTTACCATAGATGTCGAGGACATCTACTTTCTGACCGGATTGTCCCGAAGAGGGGACAATGTGCTACTTACCGAATCACGTGGGAGTGACTGGAGTGTGGATGATATGATCCAACAGCATTGTGTTCCCAACACCCGTGCATCTAGTGGGAAGATTCCCATTAAAGATGTACGGGAACGTCCATTACGCGCCATACTATTCACCATTATGAGGATGGCGGGGAGCCAAGCTCCTCACTTAGCCACCAGAGCATAGATGCTTTATGCGGAGGACTGTATGTCTCCAAAGATCTTCAACTGGTGCGAGGGAGTCCTCGCAAACATGCGAGCTCAGCTGACAAAGTGTCGATGGGGAGAGCTCAAACAGTTTGGCTATGGATCGATAGTGATCTCGTTCTTACTGGAACGGGTTCCCCTTTTGCGTCCTCAGGTACCACTGGAGGACAGGGATCCTAGATATCCTCACATGGCTAGGTGGACCGATGTGATGGCCTGACATGGTGGGGGCCCCATTATTGGATACCCTCCTAAGTTCTTCACTCGGCTGGTAGGCCAGTTACTGATGGTGGAGGATTTCCCATACAGTGGCACAGACTTTAGAGATGACCTGAACTTGTCGCTGCCAGAGGGAGCAGCATGGGGAGACCTCGGTAAGAACAAATGACCCTTCTACTTTTTAAGTTTTGTGCATTTATAATTTTTTTGATATAGTGCTGACAAATGAACATGTGTGTGCAAATGTGGGACCTGTACGACTTGTGGGGACCTCTCTTCTTGCTAGGAGAGAGAGAGGAGAGGGAGCAGTTGTGGGTCCGGCTGTGAATGCTGCCATCGCGGAGATGGATAGAGTCTATGCCAACCTGAGTGGGTTGACACTAGACATTCTTGAGCTGTCGGTAGATGAGGTGTCGCGGCCCATGCAAGTACACACGGTTGGAGCTACTGCGCGCTGCTTTGCAGGGTTGCGAGAGCAATTGACTGTTTCCAGACTCAGCAGGCTAGGGCTGCTAAACCTCCTAGGGTTGTACGGGCCAGGTGTTAGGCCATATGTTGTTACTGTGTGTGTACTGAGAGCTTAGAGGCCTTAGATTTTTGTACTACTGAAAGCTACGAAGCTTCAGATTTTGTAGAGACTCACTGAAAGTCGTCGTGCTTCAGATTTTTGTATCAGCACTACCTTTTGAGATTACATATATATACACAGACATTGCGGCGATTTATATATTATGTGTTTCAAAAATGATGAATGATGTCATCTTGTTCATATGCTTGCTTTTATACAGTGCATTATTTACATGTTGTGAATGCTTTTACATATTATGAGTATTATGTGTGTGCGATGTACCAATCTAGAATGAAGTTGGCCATCGAGTCAGCAACTGCGTTTAACTCTCGTGGAATGTGCAGGTATTGAATGGATTCAAATGACCTTTCCAGGAGACGAACTCGTCTAAAGAGACGGAGTAGGGTAGGATCACGGATAGCGTAGACCCGGTTAAGATGGGAAACCACTAGCTGAGAATCCATGTGGATGACAATGTGGTTCATACCCAAGGAAATAACATTGGTTAGGGTTCCAATTACCGCCTGATACACTGCAACATTGTTGGTTGCAAATCCAAGGCAACTTCCTCCTGAGCTGACAAGCTCGCCTGTTGGGGAATACAGTAGCCAGGCTGCCGAGGCAAGGTTACGGGTATGCTGGCTGGCGCCGTCCATGAATCCGTAGCATGTTGCCATCTGCACACGCAGACAGAACATGGTATAAGAAGCGGAAACAAGATCAAAAGACACTAAAAAACAAGCGCGTGACACCACACAAAGACACACAAACACCCCATGTACAGTATATACAAGAAAGTCTATGTATGACAGGTTCAGGCATAGTACCTCTTCAGGTAAAGCCCATTACAGGGTTCACCCAAAGATATTCCTTCATAATCTTCAAGCTCTTAAGCTCCTTTTTCCAAAACACGTTTGACGATGTAAGGTCCGTTGCACATGGACTCGAACTTTCCTGCTCCTAGTTTGTCATGTTTCTGGTCATATATGAGGACCAGGTCACCTTCGCTGAAGATACGAGGTTCAACTGACTTATCATATTGAGCTTTGATGCGTTTCTTGTGTGCTTCATTAGCAAGAGCAGCATCTCGGCGGGACTCGTCAAGTTTTGCTAAGTATAGGAAATGTTCTTCCTCGACAGTAGTGTTAGGAAGAAGTTCAACAGCGAGTTGTAGAGACGGAATTTCACACTCTATAGGAAGGACAACCTCCAATCCATACATCAATTGAAAAGGAGTGAAACCTGTGGTGGTTTTAATGGAAGTTTTGTAGGCCCATAATGCCGAAAAGAGCATATTATGCCAGTTGGACTTATGCGTACCTACCATCCTTTGGACCATAGTTTTCAAGAACTTGTTAATGGCCTCGACCTGTCCATTGGACTGCGGGTAGTAGGGTGTTGAGTTTTCATGGGGAAAACCCAATCTATTGCTCAGTTTATCAACCATATGGTTTTGAAAGTGAGAACCATGATCGGTAACTATTGCTTGAGGAACTCCAAACCGTGCTATTACATGATTGAACATGAAGAGTGCGGCGGTTTTGCCGTCGTTTTGGTATGTAGGCATTGCCTCGGCGCACTTTGTGAAGTAATCCACAGCTACAATGATGTAACTGTGCCCCCCGACCGAGTTAGGCTTACAATGCATAAAATCGATGCCCCATTTTGCGAAGGGGCCCACAGCAATAACCGGGCGTAATGAGGAGGGATGGGTGCGCTTCTTCATATGGAAGTGTTGATATGGAGGACATTTTTTCACGGCCTCAATACAATCTTTGAAGATAGTAGGCCAATAATCTCCTGCGCGCAAATTTTTTTGGGCCGTAGCCATCCCAGAGAGGTGACCACCATATGCCCCAGCATGACAGTCATTCAGAATGAGTTCAGCCTCATCGTGAGTTAGACAACGTCGAAGAATTGAATCGACGCCACGACGGTACAAAGTATCACTGATGATCAGATAATACTTCGCATGGTGGCGTATTCTATGACGGTCATCACGAGAGAGTTGAGGGTTGAAGTGTTGGGTTTGAAGATATAACGAAATATCTCCATACCACGGATCAGTCGTACTGATGAGAAACAACGATTCATTCGGAAAAGTGTCATTGTGCTCGACTTCTACATCAGAACGGGGAAGGTCACAAATAAGCTCAACAAACACCAAGGATTTTTTAGACTTGGCTTTCTCGAAAAGAAGGTTGAATTCTTGCAGTATCACAATCCAGCATGAGTACTTGCCCCCAAGCACCTGACGTGTCAGTACGTGGTACATGGGAATCGAGTCTGCGATGATGGTTGTGGTGCGGAGCAAGATATAGGGGCGGAACTTTTGGACAGCGATGACTGCCGCGAGAGCAAGCTTCTCGACATGTGAATATCTAGTTTCAGCGTCAATGAGACCCTTACTCGCATAGTATATTACATGTTCCTGGGCGTTTGGATCCTCCTGTACCAAAACCATGGCGATAGTGGTAGCAGAAGCAGCGAGATATAAGATGTAATCTCAGAAATCATTTGGCGGTTGGATTACGGGGGCATGCGTGATGGCATGTTTGATGTTGTCGAAGGATTTTTGAGCTTCATCGTCCCAAATGAATGGGACGTCCTTCTTAAGCAGTTTCATATACCCCTTGGTCTTCTCCGCGAAGTTACAAACAAAACGCCTTAAATAAGTCACCTTCCCTTGGAGACTTTGAAGTTCCGTCACATTAGTCGGAGGTGGTAGGTTGACAATGGCTTCCACCTTTAAGGGATTGATGTAGATCCCATCCTTCGAGACAATGACCCTAAAAGGCGTCCAGACTCAACGCAAAAGATGCGCTTATGAGGATTCAGACGGATATTGTACCGTCTGCATCTGAGGAAAATGGCCGTCAGATGATCCATGTGGAACTCACGCTGCTTTGAATGAGCAGGGAGATCATCCAGGTAAGGTTCCACAAAGTCCTTAATGTCATGGAAGGCATACGACATGGCCCGCTAGAACGTGGCGCTAGCGTTTTTAAGGCCAAATGGGAGTTTGCGGTATGTAAACGTCCCCTAAGAACAGATGAAAGCCGTCTTATGTTGGTCGGCTGGGTTGATCTCAATCTGGTTTTAACTAGAAAAGCCGTCCATGAATGAAAAGATGACGCTTCCGGCACAATTGTCGATAATTTGGTCAATGAACGGGGTTAGGTAATTGTCCTTTGGACAAGCCTTGTTGAGGTCCTGATAATCGACACAGACGCGAATGGTACCTGTTGCCGCCTCGTTCCACACCTGGGGAAAACGCAGCAGAAGTCTTCAAGCTGCTAGTGTGGCCTTATGGGCAAGTCAGAGTCAAGTGCTGTCACTTGGGACTCGACTTGCCCCCAAGGCCACACTAGCAGCTTGAAGACTTCTGCTGCGTTTTCCCGAGGTGTGGAACCAGGCGGCAACATTTTGGCGCCGTTGCCGGGGATAAGTCTTTCTATTCCCGGAATACGACTGTTGAGTTTTCCTTTTTGTTTTTGCTTTGTTTGATGTATGTAGTGAATTTTTTAAATTGACTAAGAACATCTGGCGACTCCACTGTCAACAAATTTACCAAGGCGTTTTACAAGAAGGAATCCTCAGAACTTGCTTCAGTTCTTTCCTGAGCCTAAAAAGGTCTATCATAGAAGGAAAAGCAAGTTATCTTCTCGAAAAACCCTTGAGGATCTTGGTTCTCAGTCAATTTCTGATATTCACCTTTTATTCACAGAAAATAATTTGAATAATCATATTGTTGAAATGGCTGAGTTTGGTCCTTATGATTTTACTGCTATAGTTGGTTACCCTCATGATATCCCTGAAAAAGCCATTGATAAGTTGCCATATTTTTAAGGAAATAATGCTATTAGTGCTAAATCCCATATAACTCGTTTTTGCCATTGTTTTGACAAGTGGTGCTTGGGTGCAAACATGAAGATGTGAAAATGAAGTTATTTGCTCTATCTTTGGAAGAAAATGCTTATGAATGGTTTAACAAGTTGGAAGCTGACAAGTACAAAACCTACAAAGAAATTGAAACCGCTTTCCTGGCCAAATGGGGGGACATCAAAGAAGACCGCTACCTTCTAGCTGACTTGCCCCCAAGGCCACACCAGCAGCTTGAAGACTTCTGCTGCGTTTTCCCCAGGTGTGGAACTAGGCGGCAACAGTACCCTGCTTTTTGTTCACAGGGACGACGTTTGAGACCCAATCCATCAACGGGACAGGATAGATGAAGCTAGCCTTTAAGAGCTTTTCAATCTCTGCCTTGATTGCTGCAGTCTTCCGGGGGTGTACCGGTCGCAACTTTTGACGTACAGGTTTGATGTCGGGATAGGTTTTTATTTCATGAGAAACAATCGCGGGGTTTATCCCAGGCATCGCCTCATAGGACCAAGCGAATACGTCTCGAAATCGCTTGAATAAGGCCGTACCAATAGCTATTTCTTCAGGGGAACACTTCTGGCCTATGCGAATGTGTTCCACTATACCAGATTTTACTGAAATGTTTACCGGGGTGGTAGGCTCAATGTTGGCCAAGTTGCCCTCAGTGTCCGAAAGACATGTGAGTATGGGGGAATGAGGGAATGGGTAGATATCCGGTGAAAAGATGTTGCTAATGTTGTCCTCTATTTACTCCAAAGGAGGAAGAAAAAATGACCTATGGTGGAGGTCATCCCACGGACCATCATCAACATTCATAACTTCCATGATGGACTCGTCTGAATGAAAAGTCCGAAGTAAGAGATTAGGTAGAGATGATGCCCGTCGTAGAGAACAGGATGGGGAGGCCATAGTTAAGTGGTCTTCCGGTGCTGATTGGATAGCCCTTGTAAATGCGTTCAGCGGGTGAAAGAGGCATTGCGTTTCCAATCAGGTGTGTTGTGGCTTCATCGGGTACTAGCCAAGGATCAGCGGAGTGAGATGAAATCTCTGTGGAGATCATGTTCATCGAGGCAACATGATTAGGAGGGTCCGAAGTCGGAAAAACGCCCATGAGAGATGAATCTTTCAAAAGGCCAACCCCTATACTGTCATATTGTTTTGACGTTTGTCCAATGGAAGGAACATGGTCACAAGGATGAGTAGTAGTGTCCGGTGTGCAAAAATCTAATTGGTCAACAGTAACAATTCGTCCTTGATGGGGGAATTGTACTACGTGGAAGACTGAAGAGGCTACCGCCTGCATGGCGTAAAACCAATTGCGACCAAGCAAGAGATTATAATCTATCGGGGCCGAGACCACTTCCACATTAATGGTTACGGTCTTTCCGCCCAACTCAACTGCGAGAGCTTGTAGGAGCCCATGAGGTTGAAAGCCACGCCCGTCGAATGCTTTCAACGTGGTAGGGGAATGATTCAATTCGGGAGAGCCGATGGCTCTCCAACAGGCGATTAACATGACAGAAGTAGAGGCACCTTCATCCAAAAGGGTACGATGGACAATTTTCCCAGCAATGTTCGCAGCTACTTGGAATGCGAGCTGATGGGAAAGCCTCAGCTTGAAGTAGTCAAGTCGGAACATGATGGTATTCGAAGAATCAGGGTCGACTGCACCGATTGCTGCAAGGAGAGTTTTGCGTTGATTAGGACAATTTTGCAAAACTTCTAGCGTGGACATGGAGCAAGGAGCT
Source organism: Larix kaempferi (assembly GCA_027924585.1). Taxonomy (NCBI): domain Eukaryota; kingdom Viridiplantae; phylum Streptophyta; class Pinopsida; order Pinales; family Pinaceae; genus Larix; species Larix kaempferi. Next base: position 11,752,579 of record BSBM01000931.1, read on the forward strand.
TGTGCCAAGTCCTCAACGATATTGTAATTCTGTGTTGCCTGAGCATTAGGATTGAAAACAACTTTTCGAATCGTGCTCTTGGGCTATCGCAATATTGAATCTGAGGACGGCTTCTCAATGGTGAGAGAAGCTGATGGTACAGTGACATCAGGTAAAGAGTTGGAAGCTTTTTCAGTATTACTTCCAGCAGGTTCCTTCGAAGGGACCGAGTCATATGATCACGAGCGAGTGTTCAAATTGATCGTCTCGTTACGCACCATGAGAACATGTGCAGTATTGGATGGTTCCCCCTGGGCTGGGGGAGGTTGAGCAATCATCTGTTGGTTTTGAGTGGGAAGCGGATCGTTGAGGACTTCGGGAGTCAGTTTACCCCTAAGAAACTTTTGGACTTCGTCTCTATGGGGACATTCTTTGGAGAAGTGATCATCTCCGCACAGTAAACAAGGATACTTTAGCTTCTGTTTCTGTTTGGTATCATCGGGAGTGCTCTTTTGTTCCTGCTGGGCGGAAGACTTCTTAGGTTTCCCTTTGTTCTTCTTCTTGCCGCTGGACTTCTGAGATGAAGCTGATTGGACAGAATTCACCTCTTCAGTTACAGCAGGAGTGGTCGATTTGGTGGTGTTGTGGCTAGCCTGAGTTGGTAATAGGGAGGAACCATGAAGGTTCGATGATCCAATAGTGTTAGAAGCAGGTTGGGTGTTAAGGTATCCAATGATGCCATCAGTTTGGGGTCCCTTAGGAGGTTTCGTGGGGTCATAAGTGTCGCGGGGTGCGTCGGGAAGAATTTCAAACAGCATGCCCGATTGAGCATAGACCAAGTCTACGTAATGGGCACGAGCGATAGCTTGTTCTTCAGTGACAGCATCGCCCATGGCGACATCTCGAGCTATGTGAGGGATGAGAGACTTCGTAAACCAATCTGCTAGGAGTTGGTCTGGAATGGGGAACCGAAATCATGAAAAGAATGAGGTGGTAGTTCGATATACCACTTGGCAGCCGAACCAGTGAGTCCGTTGAAATAATCGCAGACAGATCGAGTTGTCCATCAGAGAGTTGGATGAACACCATAAATGGTATGTCATCACATATCACATGGTGTTTAGGATCCTCGTTCGGCTTGCCGTCAAACTTAGGGATATCTGATGGAAGTTTCACTGGAATCAGGGGCCAGTTAGTTTCGTGGTAGATGGGGTCGTTCGTCAGTCGAGATAGATCAGGTAGGTCCAAAGTAGCCAAAAAGAGCAGCTGTTGATTAGGCTGAGGGTACTGGTAGTACTGGTAAGGCATGTAAGGACCGGTAGGACCTCGTATTGATTGATTAAAGGGTGATCACGGAGGAAACTGACCGTAGGGGGGTGTGCCGCCCGGACCGTAAGGGGGTCCGCCACCATAAGGTGGTCCATTTCAATAAGGTGGGGTTCCACCTCCACCACCGGGAGGAGGTGGAGGTCCGCCGCCACCGCCAGGGGGAGGTGGAGGTCCATAACCATAATAAGGTGGCCCGCCACCGCCTCCGCCTGGAGGGGGTGGTGGACCACCTCCACCGCCAGAAGGATGGGGGCCCCCACCACCTTCGCTGCCGGAAGGGTGAGGGTCTCCACCACCACCACCACCACCACCACCATAATTAGATTCGCCATCGCCTCCTCTTGGAGGGGGTGGTGGACCACCTCCACCGTCCGAAGGGAAGTGTCCTCCCCCACCATAATAGGGTGGTCCTTCGCCGCCTTCGCCTGGGGGAGGTGGTGGACCATTCCCACCACCGCCGGAAGGGTGGGGGCCGTTGTTGGTAGAATGAGTTGGATCTCCGCCAGAAGGGAGAGGTCCACCTCCTCCAAAGTTGGGTGGGGGCCCACCACCTCTGACGGGAGGTGGGGGTGGACCGATCGGGGGTGGTGGTGCTTGAGGGTTGGTTGGGGTCCTGTTATCACCTAAGTTGTAGTTACCCCTATGGATATATCCAGTCATGGATGACAATAGGGAAGGGCAACTCAAAAGGTGCAACCATGATCACCTCGACCTCCAATATATGGTTGTCACGCCAGTCGAGGCAACCTTCACTTTATGTTATCTAGCCCAGACAACAAAGGGGGAGACCCGATCTACTCCCGACAGGAGAGATCAAAACCAAGACACCAAATCAGGGTATTTCTAAGTGAAGTTAGGTGTATGGTTTATCCTAGACCATAGGATGGAGTCACAAGACAAGTGAGGGGTTCAAAGAGTGTAGCTTTGGTTCATAGTTGATGTGAGAGTGACTTACAATAATTAAAGATAAGGTCCAGGATGAGAGTACTAGTTCAATGTTGGAAAATCCACTGCCTTGGGAACCGTGTCCAATGCAGGGCAGTTTAAGGGTTGAATTGGAGCTAACTAGTACAAGTGACAAGCTTGACCATGATACATGATGGCTTGTAGGGTTTGGTTCACCATGCAAGTGTCAAACCACAAGTTAATCCAACAATCTAGGAAAGTCGAATTGACTTGGAGAGAAACCAGTGCCTTGCGAATTGGGATTATGGAGTCAAAGTAGGGTTGACTTGTGGTTAAGGAATCCTATTGCATGAGACAAGTGGGCAATTAAGGTCTTGATGGATGAATAGGTCTAGATCTAGGTTTGACCAAAGTGGACCACAATCCCTTAAAATAAGGAATGCTATCCCCAAGGCAAGATTTGACAAGAAAACCCACTAGAACTAGGTTTTGAATTATTCCCGTTCCAAATCTCCAAAAATCTCAAGTACCCACGTCCTAGAAGTGAGTCAACTCACTTCTCCAAGGTGGTGCGACTTTACCCAAGGAGGCCTAAAAGTAGGGTTAAGTGGGTCAAGACAAGTCCGATGACATCCAAACTTTAGATCCGGGTAGGTTAGTCAAGTAGGAGTACGGATCTATAATTTCACGTCAATCCGACGGCTAGATCTTACTAGATCTGAGTTTAAGTGTTCCAAGTGGTCCAAAATGGGGATTAAATCCCTTAAAATGTGGAATAGGGCCCACAAGGTGAAAATCAGAAAATAAACAATCCGGGGGTATGTTATTTGATGTGTAGATTATGGATCAAGCGGGATCTCAACTACCCACCACCTACATCTAGGTCAACCCACAACCACCAAGAAGTGCGCCTTGCTTGGGAGAAGCTAAGTTGGCTTGGGAAGGGGGTCAAACGGAAGCCAATCCTCACCAAACTATAGATTCGGGATGCCGTGGATGCTATAGAGGTGGGTTTTCAATATTATGCCCAACAACCCACTAGATCTAAGTCGATCTGAGAAAATGTAAAATGGGGTTTTAAAATATTTAGGGTTTTAACAATTTATGAGCTATGTCAATGGATTGGATCAAGGTAAGAGAAACAAACCTGTGGATCTTACCTGGGTAACCTTGTAGATGCCTTGATGATGATGATCTATGCAAACCCGATCAATTTGAGAAGCTTTGAGGTAGTTTCTATGCAATCGATTTAGTCCAAGAAGCCAATGCGCCCTCTCTCCTGCACAACAAACGTCAACAATATCAGATTTGATGCAATCAAGAGATAAGACTAATGCCACAAGAGAAGTAACAGAAAGAAAGCATAGATCACAATGATGCTAATGATAACTCCCTGATACAAGCGAATGCCAAGAAAGTCGATTTGAAGAAGCCTTGCAAAATCGTCCTTGTTGAAGTCGCCCTCCTGTAGACAAACAATGATTTCCAAAAATAGATAGATCTTACCACAAATTCCAAATGCTAGGTTGCAATAGACTTTCCAATCACCATCTAAGAACACCAGATGCAAAGGAGACCACAAGAATTTCCACAAGAAAGTTTTTCTATACCAATAATCCAAGAGCCAAAGACCCCTTACAATAAGAAGCTCTCTCCTTTAAATAGGAAGGAGAGGCACCAAAACCCTAACCACTTTTTGAATGAGTGGCTAAGATTAAAAGATACAAATGTCTAATCAATGGTTGAGATGAGCTCAATAATAAAATACATGGATCACTAATAAAATATTATGTGAGTAGACAAAATCGCCCTAGAAGAGGGGAATCCCACCAAATCATAATGACAAAATATAATAAGGGGCTTATGGTGGGTCCAAGGGGTAATTTTATCCCTCCTTGGTCAATCCCCATAGCACAATAATCAATAAATAATCATCAATGTACCAAATCGTGCCTCCATGGTCAAATCGTAGGCCTCAAAAAGACCTCAGAAATCCTTAGAAAGTGCCATAAGTGATGGATGCGGGCCCCGATGAAGCTGAAACTGCTGGAGAAGGTGTGGAGGACCCCGATCTATCATCACTGATCATCCCATGCCATAACGTTGCCTCAGTAGCCCAAATCGATTTCCTCAATAGTTATTTCTACCAATCCTGAAATGCCTCGGGAAGCGTGAAACTGCCCCAAACTGCCTCCTGGAGTGCATGCGCTGTCAAGGTGAGGGCACTAGTGTGTCCGGGAGGGGGGTAATATGGTAGAAACAAGTGGCTGGACCACCCCCTCCATCATCAGCGCCCTAGGTCAACCGGATAAAAATCACATCTGCTCTGACAGGGCCTCCGACAGAGCAAAACTGCACTGGGATAGCCTACTGAGGCTCAATCATCACTGTAAGTGCCCGGAACTGAAAACAAACTGTCTCATTGACTCAGAAGGTCCAAATCCATCCAAGATGTGTACTCATACACCATATGAGTCTCTGCATGATCAAAATATATATCCAATATACCGGAACAGGGCCAATAATAATAATCTGTAAATGATCAAACACTGCTGTAAACCAAGAATCATCATCATAACCCTATAGCTGCTGCATAGAATCATCATGTATGTATACATAGACCATATATCATCTATTCATGTCATCATAAGGTCCAACCATCTCATGTCCTCTGGTTGACCATGGTCAGACTAGGCCTAACCAAGTCAACATGACCCAATATAACTCAGACCATCATCATAAGCTGCTGCAAAGTGTCCAAGGTTAATGCATGCTCTACAACTTATTCCAATAACAATTATAGCACAAAGTAATCATTACTGGCGATCTAAATCCAAATATATAGTGTCATTAATTATTATTATTACTCAGACCAGACTTTCAAGATCATACTCATTTCATAGCTGTGATCAATTTGCTAGTGAAGGGTGAAGGCTAAAATAACTGGCTAGGCTAAGGGATGAGTTGATTGACTTAACTTTGTGACACTTTGGCAAGGGAAAGGGAATACACACCATAGTATATACTGAATGAGCAATAACACAGGGAATGGCGGTGTCTCACAAATGGATGAGTTGTTCAAAGAGGGTTTATTCACCTTCACAGATGCGCACAATCCATAATACAAATAAGGCCAGCAATTGTTTAGATATAGCATTTAAGTTCCATTGCTTTTGGGGCCTGAAGTTTCCATAGCGTTGATCTATGTGTGTTTATAAACACATTGCATAGATTTACATTTATTTTAGGCTTTCTGCTGCAGGGGTGTTTTTAAGGCACTTGTTTACCTGAGCACTTCTGGGTGTGTCATGTACAGCTTGTTTACCTAGGTATTTATTTTTTCACAAGATATAACATTTTATTTTCATAGCCATTTTCATTTGGCATGCCTTTCATTCATGTGTGTTTAGAAACACATTGCATGAATGGGCTTTTCATACAAGATATAGCATTTCATTTTTTCCAGACTTTGTATTCATGGCAGCACTAAAAGTTTTAGGTTTAGCCAACACAACTTTAGTGACGAGGGGGAATTCACAAGGAACTCCAACTCACCATAGGTAAGTTTTGTCACCAACTCAGAGCCGAGACACAATAAACAGGGAAGCTCATCCAATACAGAGGCTACAGTGGGGGAAAGTCCTTCATGCCACTAGTGAAGTAGTAAGTCAGGGTGATAAACTAAAAAGGTAGGCAATGGATGGATGAAGACAATGAATAATGGAGCCAACACTAGCAAGCCAAGGTATGGTGGAATGATCACCTCTATTCTCCCTAAGGAGGGTAAAACCAATGAGTATGAATAGTGAACTTCTAAGTCTGAGTAGGGACAATATAATATATATAATAGGATCAACCAGGTCCACATATCTATATGATCGCCAGATCATGACACTAAGTCCTAAGACATGCTATAAGAATAAGTATAAAAGCAATGTAACCATAACACAATGATATACCTGCTGAGTCATATACCTGAATGCTCATCAACCTATACCAACATCTGTCCTCTGAAACTGCTGCTGTAACTCTGGGCACTTCTAACTGCTCTGTACCAATGGTATAATGGCTACATCGGTCATCTCTCTGAGTGTCCTGAGACTCAGTCATGGCATGGGGAATACATACTGCTGTCCACAATCTGATAGTGATCCAATGTAGATGCTCATCTCAGCATCTCAAATGTAAGGGAACTGGCTGAATAGTGTACTGGCATCAGAAAAATAATGTATGGTAGCCCGGCTACTATATATGTGATAACAGGTCCATGTTGTAAAACGGGCTATTGCGCCCATAGATTGTAAGGGTTTCTGGGATAGGGTATCCCGAATGGTGCGTTTCCGGGATTAGATTGACCTGACACAGGGTTAAAGGAACCTGGATACGCTTGACTCCATGAGGGTTGAGTTACATTGTATGGCCCCCCAACATGAGATACTCCCATGGTGGATGGTCTAGCGGGTTGGGAAGGTCCAACAGGAGGTCCGTTCGGGATTCCACCACCTACGTTCTGGTTAGGAAACGGGGGTTTCCCCCTAGCCACAACAGGATGACCACTATACAAAGGTTGAACCAACATAGGGTGTTGATTAGCTACTGTAGTAGTGACGTTACCAATGAGATAATCCGGGGGAATGGAGTATCCTCCCCTCGAATTTTGAGGTGGGGGAGGATCTGGTAAAGTAACTGTGGTTGTAACGGGTGTGTTGGACTGTTGTCCTTCAACCGGTTGGTTCACTTGAAGTGCAGAACTGGACTCTTGCGAGGGTTGACCAGTCTCAGTAGTGGTCGCGTGGATGATTCCGGTGACTCGAAAGACAAAGAGCGACCTGGGATTGGTCAGTCGTCGAACCTTATTTGAAAGTTCCAACTTCGAAACTCCTCACCCATGGCACATAAACAAGCCAATTGCTCGCGATAAGGTGTCAAGCGGTCGTCAGGACTGGCCTGACTGGGTGGGGGTGCAACGGCAAAATGGGCCACTGGGTGACCGGTAGAAGATTTCCAAAAGGCTGCAGCTGGACCAACAGCTGCTGTGGGGTCGTCCTGGGGTTGATTTATCCATTCCAACGATCCAGGCTCTCCTGGTGCAACGGGAGGTAAGTCTTGTGAAGTGGGGATTTGTGCTTCGTCATCCTGCGGGGGATGAGAGGCAGGTGAATCTGGAGGAGTATGTGGAAACAAATGTCGTCCAATATTCAAAGTGGGGTTTTCCACTTCTTGTAACCCGACCCTGGCATGTGGATCCATTCTTACCCTTGAAATTACCTCCTGGTTAAAGGGATATTCGGGTCGCAAATTTTGGATTTTACGGGACCTTCTCCAAGGAAAGTCAGCCAGAGTGACTGAAACAAAAAAGTTTCTCCTAAGGCAAGCTAAAAGAAAAGCAGAGCAGACAAAACCCTATACAAACTAAGGCCACAAGCAAACTTATGTGATAAGAGTGGATTCAAAGTCTGGAACCTCACTGGATTATCAAGGCATTGCAAACCGCTATGTACTGCAGGGTCCAACAATATGACGTGACAAGGAGGATTGGGATCGTACCCTTGCCTGCATACCCGATTACCTGGATGGTACGTGCGTGTTAATCTCCCCAAGTGCTGTTCTCGGTGTATTGCTTTGCCAAGACGGCCAAATGGTTAACTCAGTTGGTTTCAGGAATCCTAGTGGTGTCTCTCGATATACGCAAGGTACGTGGGAGCTCAAATCCGTAGTGGTGCTGTCTAATGCACAACTGTTCGGAAAGAGACCTTTTGATATACTACTGAGTACGTGATACACCCTTCGATATACGCCAAGTACGTATTATGGTACTTGGTGGGTACGTGAAGGAGCTCGATATACCGATAAGTACGTGGAAGACTACAATACCCCCGGGATACAGTGCTGGCAAATAACAACAACTGCCACTCTTAACGACGCCGGAACACGTCTCTAACTTACACATAAGTTGCTAAAATTTTTACCTAGTTCTATCGTTAATTTTATCTGGACGGTTAGGTGAATGCATGAGGTGAGTACATAATCGGAAAAATAATGCAAAGCCTAGCTACATGCACGAAATATTCTTTTCTTTCGATGAATGATACCTATGGGAGGGGAAATCTTTTTCTTTCGAACAATTTCACCAAAGCAAATGCAATAATTCCCAGTTCAAACAAGTTTGACTAGAAAAGCATTCTTTTCATTTTTGTGCGAAATGCAAAAATCACAACACTACTAATTCAAATCACAACATTTTTTCCTTCTCTTTTCCTTTTCAAAACGAAAATGATGCTAGGTAATGAAAAGAGAGAGTTCTAAGATGGAGTATGCAATCTTTTCAATTTCACTTTCAATGGCCTAAAAGCAATGAAAATAAAAAATGCATCTACTTTTCTGTAGCATGGAACTAATTTTGCAAAAACTGAAATATACTTGGATTTTTCGAGAAAATGAGAAGCTCATAATTCAAAAAAAACACAAGCGATCACACATTCATTCAATTTTTCCAAAAGATGCATAAGCAAAACATTCCAATGCATGAACAGTTTTCTACAACAATGCTTGAGAAATGATGAGAAAGAAGCACTTTTAACTTTTCAATGGATGCATCAAAAGATTAACTTGATAACAACTACACTTTCAGATCTAAATGACTGAAAAGAAAACACTACTTGCAACACTCAGTACACTCAGAAAACCCAAGAAAAGACAAGCACTCAATCAAGCTGAAAGACACAAAAGACTAAAAATCAGACAGTAGCAAGCAAAGCTCAAAAAATAATGCATATGAGGTCTGGGAGCTGATCTAATGTAGTAACCAGATCAGTTAAGGAGAGCAGGGAATGCAAGGGTGAGCGGATGAAGGTGGAGGAGACAAAAGTATCCACCACTACCGGTTCTCAGACTTGTCCAAGACGGAACCCAAAATCAATCCAAAGAAAACCAATCGCTCAGCACACAAATCAAAGATGCGATCTCTGGCTGGATCTTGCAGCATAGAGGGAGTTCATACAGCAAACCAAAGATCAGATTAACAAATGGAGAGGGGATGCCTGCATGCCAAATTCGACAAATCGACGCACTCTGTGCTTGTACACAGTGTGATGTCGCAGTTCACCAAAGCGGTGAGTGCAACGGTGTCGCAGTATACCAATGAAAGGCCTGCGACAAGTGGCTAATAGTCAAAGAATAGAGACCAGAAATGACACAGTGTCGCTCTGTTTTCACTAACCAGGTGCGACAGGCGAGGTCTAAATTCAAAAATGAATCAAATCTCCAAGCAATGAACTATGGAATGGTTTGAAAATGAGTAGTACAAACTCAGAGGAAGCAGATTAGAGTCTTCAAGATGAAGATCTGATAGTGACATCAACTCAAGAAGCAAATGACAAATAAAAGGCTCGTGTCAAGCAATCAACTGAAAATGACTCCTAGATTGACAACTACAGAACAAGATGTATCTTTCCAAGTATGGTCGCTGTTATCACCTAAACTGTAGTTACCCCTATGGATGTATCCACTCATGGATGGCAATAGGGAAGGGCAACTCAAAAGGTGCAACCACGATCACCTCGACCTCCAATGGATTGGTTGTCACGCCAGTCGAGGCAACCTTCACTTTATGTTGTCTAGCCCAGACAACAAAGGGGGAGACCCGATCTACTCCCGACAGAAGAGATCAAAACCAAGACACCAAATCAAGTTAATTCTAAATGAAATAAGGTGTATGGTTCATCCTAGACCTTAGGGTGAAGTCACAAGACAAGTGAGGGATTCAAAGAGTGTAGCTTTGGTTCATAGTTGATGTGGGAATGACTTATAATATTTGAAATGAGATCTAGGATTAGAGTACTAGTTCAATATTGGAAAATCCACTGCCTTGGGAACCGTGTCCAATGCAGGGTAGTTTAAGGGTTAAATTGGGGCTAACTAGTACAAGTGACAAGCTTGACCACGATACATGATGGCATCAAGGGTTTAGTTCACCACACAAGTTCAAACCACAAGTTAATCCAACAATCTAGGAAAGCCGAATTGACTTGGAGAGAAACCAGTGCCTTGGGAATTGGGATAATGGAGTCAAAGTAGGGTTGACTTGTGGTTAAAGACTCCTATGGCATGAGACAAGTGGGCGATTAAGGTCTTGATGGATGAATAGGTCTAGATCTAGGTTTGACCAAAGTGGACCACAATCCCTTAAAATAAGGAATGCTATCTGTTATCCCCCTTTTTGACAGGGTTATAGGGCAGCAGGGGATGATCATGACAGGATACTGGGCAGCATTTATCCACAGCAAAACTGTTGAAAATGGTGTAGGGTATATCTTGGCTTATACTGCTTGCTATCATTTTGATTTTCAAGGTATTCACATTCAGCAATTGGGTATCTTGCACAAGTTTCATCATTGGAATATCAACTTTCTGTGATTTCTTTGGATGCTTTTGCTCATTATGCAACCGTTACAAATCAACGGGCAGAGCAAATCAAGAAACATTACCAAGCTAGAATGCAGGAATCCATCAGTTGGTCGATTGGGTAAATCTCAAAGTCGCTGGAAAACTAAAAGTGCTGTATGTGCAGAAGATAGCCTCAGATCATCTTCAGTTGTTGATTGCAGGGTTTTATTTATTGATATACATTATGGAGTTTTTTTTACAATGATTGAAAGAATAAATTGCTTGCGATTTTTCGCTCTAAGTTTCAAATCGATGGGGCTGCATACTTCAACATACAGGGACAATTTGCAGTGTATCAAAATCAAGGATATTGGATTTGGCATTCAGTGTAACAACATTGATACTCTAATAAGACCTCTGCATACTGTAGCTGTCAATGTATTCTGGGTATGGGATGAACAAAGAAGACTCTGAATGGTCCAAATGGAAGAAAGGGTTCGGCACACTGCCCAGACCCAAATTTAAATTTAATCTGTCTATTTTTCTGCTGATGCTTGACTGCTTCCGCCATCCCCAATTCGCCAGAGCAGGCTTGAAATGATCTGATGACATATTCACTTGTATTTATTGCTGCTGCTATACTTACTGTATGCGCCGAAACCTGAGAAAGTTACGGAAGGCATGTATGACGACTTCTCAGCACCCATGACTCAAACATGGGCTATCATCCAAGAAAAACTAGAGTAATGAACACAAAATCGTGTTGTATTCAGGCCGAGTTATAGAGAAGGGAGGACCGATGAAACAGTGCTTGAGGACAGAACTCCAGTATTTTGATAAAAAGGAGCCCGCAGGCCGACTTATCACTAATTTTGGGCATTTTAGAGTCCATTCGCAAATTTTCACTGATAGAGACTGAATTCTCTGTGGAAGCAATATGGTGGTCATTTGAAGACAGAGTCGTATCCAGGGGCAGGTTATGGTCGTGCTGCTAGTAATTCTGTTGCTCGGGCTTTGCGAAAGGAGATTTTGACAATCTATAGAAAGCAGACTCGGCTAATTGATAAAATCGCGATTTTGATGCGCTCAGAGGCCAATTTGTCAAACCCGTCAACCATCCTCGTACAATCTCCAATTCACGATTTAGGGGTAGCTCCGTTTGCTATGGTGGTCCATTCATAGCCACCATCTAACAACAAATTTCGCGATTTTGAATAAGGCGGTAATTCGTGGAGCCGGGCCACTGCCGAGGATAAGTTGTAATCGCCGATTGACTAATGCGGTGCAAATTCGGGGTTCAGCGAGGTAGTTAGTACGTAGCCAAGCCGTGGGATTGATTACATTTCGGCAGCAGTCAGAGGTTGGAGCCGCCGAGTTGCTGAAATTACGATTGATCACAGCCGTGACTTCCCGTCCACCTTTTTCACGCCAAACTCCAACACATCGAGTAATCCTACTGCCAACCGACGGGAAAATGGATGCACAAAATCATGAAGCTGTTAAAAAACCACATATTTCATTAAGGCCATGTCAGCAATTGAATAGCTCTGCCCGATCTTTGTTTAGACATAATTTTTGCCGATTTGCACATCCAGCATTTGACAGCTGATAGGAGTCAGTCCAAATTCCGATACATTGGCTCGGGCAAGAAAACTGACGGGTGTAAATATGAAATCGTGGATTTTTTAGTAACTGAGTCGTGGAAATTTCAGGCGAGTTCGTTGCAGCCAACATAACCACGATTTTGTGGATCAAATGAAGCCGGAAAGTGACAACAGTTTGCAATAAACGCCGATTTTTTATACAGAGTGGCAGTCAATGCAGAGTTTCGGTTTTCAACATGAAAATTAGCAGCGAAATTTTCACGCCGTGATGGCCGAGCCGAAGAATTGGGCACACGTATTCTTTTGGCAGCCGGGTTGATAAATTTACCCTTCAAAGTAGCGATTGCAGCTGTGCGGATCTGTTGGCTTATACTGAAATTGATTCGTGTGAAGATCATCACATATTAGATTTTTGATCGAAGGTTACACCGAGTCGTGAAGTGTTACTTAGGTTTTTTCACATGAGTTGTGGGTTACCACCGACTCCACCTACCACGCGATTTCGTGGATCATCAGCACATCACATTTACACTTGGCACAGTTTCTTTTGTTTGGCAGCCGTAGGTCTGAGTCCAAACTGGGTGTAATTTCTGCAGCCGATGAGAGAATGATTGCTGTTATGTGAAGTCTTGGAGCAATGGTCTTATCCACCAATTGACCCGTGTATCATTTTGGTAGCTGGAAGCTCGGAGTTCTGTTTCATATCCAACGAATAGCCAAAGTCTGAGTTCCATTTAATAAAGGGAGTTAGTCATGCTGTCGACGGAGAGGAAAAAGTGCATCTAATTCACTTTTTCTCTATTATTTTATTATTATTTTATTTCTTCATTTTTATGAGAGCTTTTTGGCCTATAAAGGAGCCAGCCTCCTTCCTTGTATCGATGGAGAATTTTGGGAGTTTTTTCCCGTGAACTTAATAGAAAAATCATGATGGGATTCTTTGGACAAATTGGGGGTTCTTTCGTTCCTTGTTTGCCGTGTTTCTTTGTATGCCATCTTTCATTTTGTATGAGGCATTACCTCTCTTAGCTCTTTGCTTTCGACTCTTAAACTGGGATCATTTGAATAGAAGGCTAACAATCTAGCACAACACCATTTGACCCATGTTTTTCTCTTAAGTTTTGCGGCTTTCAGGTATGCTCTAGTGCAAGAGCTCTTAGTTGGTTACTACATTCACCTGGCAGCAATGTCCTTTTAGAGTTTTCCTTTGACTCCATTCGCCCCTCTCTGATACTGGCACTGGTCTTTCCCTAAGGATTGATCTTCCTTTCCTTTCCATCACCCATCCAAAACTATCTTTGTTACATCCGTTTCTCGAAGGCAGCCTCTTTCAATCACCTTGCCCGTTACTATACCTGCCTTAGCGATCCTATTTTAGGGATACCCCCCTAGTGTTGGAAAAGAGCCAACCTAAAGCGAAGAGGAGAGAAGTGTGGTGACATTGGCCTCTCTCCTGAGAGAGTTGTCATCCAGCTGGCGTTGCATATTTTGGGCTTTCAAACGACACGCATGCCATTTCGGAGGACAACACTATCCCCAAGGCAAGATTTGACAAGGTGACACACTAGACCTAGGTTTTGAATTATTCCCGTTCCAAATCCACTGAAATCTCAAGTACCCACGTCCTAGAAGTGAGTCAACTCACTTCTCCAAGGTGGTGCGACTTTACCCAAGGAGGCCTAAAAGTGGGGTAAGTGGGGTCAAGACAAGTCCGATGACATCCAAACTTTAGATCCGGATAGGTTAGTCAAGTAGGAGTATGGATCTACAATTTCAAGGCAATCCGACGGCTAGATCATACTAGATCTGAGTTTGAAGATACCAAGTGGTCCAAAATGGGGATTAAATCCCTTGAAATGTGGAATAGGGCCCACAAGGTAGAAATCAGAAAAGTGACAATCTGGGGGTAGGTTATTTGATGTGTAGATTATGAATCAAGCGGGATCTCAACTACCCACCACCTAGATCTAAGTCAACTCACCCTCACCAAGAAGTGCGCCCTTGCTTGGAGGAGCTAGTTTGGCATGGCAAGAGGGTCAAATGGAAGTCAATCCTCACCAAACTATAGATCCGGGATGCCGTGGATGCTATAGAGGTGGGTTTTCAATATTATACCCAATAACCCACTAGATCTAAGTAGATCTGAGAAAATGTAACAACGAGGGTTTGAAGAAATAAGGGTTTTATCAATTTATGAGCTATGTCAATGGATTGGATCAAGGTAAGAGAAACAAACCTGTGGATCTTACTTGGGTAACCTTGTAGATGCCTTGATGATGATGAAATATGCAAACCCGATCAATTTGAGAAGCTTTGAGGTAGTTTTCTATGCAATCGATTTAGTCCAAGAAGCCAATGCGCCCTCTCTCCTGCACAACAAACGTCAACAATATCAGATTTGATGTAATCAAGAGATAAGACTAATGCCACAAGAGAAGTAACAGAAAGATAGCATAGATCACAATGATGCTAGTGATAACTCCCTGATACAAGCGAATGCCATGAAAGTCGATTTGAAGAAGCCTTGCAAAATCGCCCTTGTTGAAGTCGCCCTCCTGTAGACAAGACAATGATTTCCAAAAAAGATAGATCTTACCACAAATTCCAAATGCTAGGTTGCAATAGACTTTCCAATCACCATCTAAGAACACCAGATGCAAAGGAGACCACAAGAATTTCCACAAGAAAGTTTTTCTATACCAATAATCCAAGAGCCAAAAACCCCTTACAATGAGAAGCTCTCTCCTTTAAATAGGAAGGAGAGGCATCAAAATCCTAACCACTTTTGGAATGAGTGGCTAAGATTAAAAGATACAAATGTCTAATCAATGGTTGAGATGAGCTCAACAATAAAATACATGGATCACTAATAAAATATTATATGAGTGGACAAAATCGCCCTAGAAGAGGGGAATCCCACCAAATCATGATGATAAAATATAATAGGGGGCTTATGGTGGGTCCAAGGGGTAATTTTATCCCTCCTTGGTCAATCCCCATAGCACAATAATCATAAAATAATCATCAATATACCAAATCGTGCCTCCATGGTCAAATCGTTGGCCTCAAAAAGACCTCAGAAATCATCAGAAAGTGCCATAAGTGATGGATGCGGGCCCCGATGAAGCTGAAACTGCTGGATGAGGTGTGGAAGACCCCGATCTATCATCACTGATCATCCCATGCCATAACATTGCCTCAGTAGCCCAAATTGATTTCCTCAATAGCCATTTCTACCAATCCTAAAATGCCTCGGGAAGCGTGAAACTGCCCCAAACTGCCTCCTGGAGTGCCTGCGCTGTCAAGGTGAGGGCACCAGTTTGTCCGGGAGGGGGGTAATATGGTAAAAACAAGTGGCTGGACCACCCCCTCCAAGCACAGCGCCCTAGGTCAACCGGATAAAAATCACATCTGCTCTGACAGGGCCTCCGACAGACCAAAACTGCACTGGGATAGCCTACTGAGGCTCAATCATCACTGTAAGTGCCCGGTACTGAAAACAAACTGTCTCATCGGACTCAGAAGGTCCAAATCCATTCAAAATTTGTACTCATACACCATATGAGTCTCTGCATGATCAAAATATATATATCCAATATACCGGAACAGGGCCAATAATAATAATCTGTAAATGATCAAATACTGTTGTAAACCAAGAATCATCATCATAACCTTGTAGCTGCTGCATAGAATCATCATGTATGTATACATAGACCATATATCATCTATCCATATCATCATAAGGTCCAACCATCTCATGTCCTATGTTTGACCTTGGTCAGACTAGGCCTAACCAAGTCAACATGACCAAATATAACTCAGATCATCATCAGAAGCTGCTACAAAGTGTCAAAGGTTAATGCATGCTCTACAACTTATTCAAATAACAATTATAACACAAAGTAATCATTACTGGCGATCTAAATCCAAATATATAGTGTCATTAATTATTACTATTACTCAGACCAGACTTTCAAGATCATACTCACTTCATAGCTGTGATCAATTTGCTAGTGAAGGGTGAAGGCTAAAATAACTGGCTAGGCTAAGGGATGACTTGACTGACTTAACTTTGTGACACTTTGGCAAAGGGAAAGGGAATACACACCATAGTATATACTGAATGAGCAATCAACACAGGGAATGGTGGTGTCTCACAAATGGATGAGTTGTTCAAAGAGGGTTTATTCACCTTTAACAGATGCACACAATCCATAATACAAATAAGGCCAGCAATTGTTTTGATATAGCATTTAAGTTCCATTGCTTTTTGGGCCTGAAGTTTCCATAGCCTTGGTCTATGTGTGTTTATAAACACATTGCATAGATTTACATTTATTTTAGGCTTTTTGCTGCAGGTGTGTTTTTAAGGCACTTGTTTACCTGAGCACTTCTAGGTGTGTCATGGACAGCTTGTTTACCTAGGTATTTATTTTTCCAATAGATATAACATTTTATTTTCATGGCCATTTTCATTTGGCATGCCTTTCATTCATGTGTGTTTAGAAACACATTGCATGAATGGGCTTTTTATACAAGATATAGCATTTCATTTTCCAGATTTTGTATTCATGGCAGCACTAAAAGTTTCAGGTTTAGCCAACACAACTTTAGTGACTAGGGGGAATTCCAAGGAACTCCAACTCACCATAGGTAAGTTTTGTCACCAACTCAGAGCCGAGACACAATAAATAGGGAAGCTCATCCAATACAGAGGCTAGAGTGGGGAAAAGTCCTCCATGCCACTAGTCAAGTAGTAAGTCAGGGTGATAAACTAAAAGGTAGGCAATGGATGGATGAAGACAATGAATAATGGAGCCAACACTAGCAAGCCAAGGTATGGTGGAATGATCACCTCTATTTTCCCTAAGGAGGGTAAAACCAATGAGTATGAATAGTGAACTTCTAAGTCTGAGTAGGGACAAATAAAATCAACCAGGTCCACATATCTATATGATCGCCAGATCATGATACTAAGTGCTAAGACATGCTATAAGAATAAGTATAAAAGCAATATAACCATAACACAATGATATACCTGCTGAGTCATATACCTGAATTATCATCAACCTGTACCATCATATGTCCTCTGAAACTGCTGCTGTAACTCTGGGCACTACTGATTGCTCTGTACCAATGGTATAATGGCTACATCGGTCATCTCTCTGAGTGTCCTGAGACTCAGTCATGGCATGGGGAATATATACTGCTGTCCACAATCTGATAGTGATCCAATATAGATGCTCATCTCATCATCTCAAATGTAAGGGAACTGGCTGAATAGTGTACTGGTATCAGAAAAATAATGTATGGTAGCCCGGCTACTATATATGTGATAACAGTCGCCAGATTTGTTTTGCGGACAATCTACCACGAGCGGACTCAAGGCTTGATCTCCCTAGCTTAAAGTAAGTGGATATTCCCCAAGCTAGAGTGTTAGATCTATTGGGCTTGATTTCACCAGCATATCGATTGGGCTTGATTTCACCAGCATAAGAGTACCATAGACTTCCTCCCTTAGGATGGGAGTGAGCTTCATTTAAATAGGACTAAGTGGATAGGGTATTGATAGGATAAGTTGAGGTATGATAGGAGAGACTGAAGGGATCTTTCCAAGGTGTTAGGAATCGAGTGCGAGCTCTCCCAAGAGGTCAGGGATAGGGTCCCAAGTCAGCAAGCTTCGAGAAAGAGCTCGAAGAAGCTATTTTTGCCATTTAACTGACTTCGTCGCACCTTGTAATGGAGGAAGGTGCGACGTCGCAGGTTGCATGAGTGCAGCCTGCGACGACCTCTCAAAACCTAGTACAAATGGGTACAAATCCTTCCAGGTCAATCACTCAATCAAGGTAATTCCAGGGGTGTATACATTGAACTAATGGTGGTAAGATTTTAGGTGTAACAGTGTTTGTAACTTACATAGTATCTTCGTCTCAGAGATTGAGGAAGATCAGTGACGATTAGAGCTCAGATCTGCTGAGATCTGATTCAGTATGAGTCTTTCATTGTTGGAGGGAGGGCGCACTTGTGCATGCAAGAAGATGACGTTTTCAGTCACTGGGCAGTCTTCAGAGCGAGCAGAGCAAAGCTAAGGATAGAGACAGGTAGACCAGGCAGAGGCAGATACAGGGACATTCAGATCCAGTTTTCCATTTAGGGCTTATCTCTTCCATGCATGCATTAGCTGGATGCATGCAAATCTTGAGTTGGACAGAAAAGATTACTGAGGTAACCCTGTATTGTACTTGTCTCTTTTCCTATATGCCTTGGTCTCAAGAATGAAAATAGCCCCATAGTTTGCTGGTTTCTCCCGAAAGGGTTCCAGGGTACATTTGTAAATGCAGATCTAGTTGTTTGAGTTCATGTTAATGTTGTATTGATATCGAGACTCATCCCGCTTGAGATCTTAGGGCGATCTAGAGGGAGTAGTGATCTCTGGATCAAATATTTACACTTCTAAACCCCCCCCGCATGGATCACACTATGCACTGAAATAGGCTTCGGTGAAGGACAAACCTACAGGAACTGCTTTAAACAATACTGAAGACGTTTGCCTGATTGGCTTCATTTATCCCGCACAATTCTTCTACTGTTTACTGATGCAAACACTGAGCTTTCTATTATGTAACAACAACCAATTTGTGCAAAATTGCATCAGATTTTATTACAGGACCCTTTGTTATTGCTTGCTTATTCTGCTTGCTGTTAATTCCAATTGGGTTATATTTTCTTGTACCTTGTCTTCACATTCCCTCTGTTTCAAAGTCGAGAGGAAGAGTTTCATCATGTCCATCAATTTTATCTCCAGTAAGAATCCTTTGTTGTTATAAATTGTTCCTTTCAGCATGCTTGAATAAAACAGTATGTCATGGTTCGCAATCTTCAACCAACTAAAAATCAACCAATGCTAACTCTTCGTTTCTAATAGTAGGTTCAACACTCCTAGGAAGACTGCGAGCTATAGTAGCCCCATTATTAATAGGCAATTCATTATTAAATGACAATTCTAACTTCAGAAGATGGAACCTGATGATCTTCAATGGGTGTACATTATATCTAGAAAAGTAAGCTTTCATCTACAAGCTCACCACCACTAATATCATCATTTCCAATGACATCAGTTCCCATAGGTTGATATGGAATGCACTTTGTCTACAGGGCTTACTTTTCTGCATCATTGCATCTTGTGCTTAGAGAAAACTCCCTATTAATCGATGCTACAATATGGTCCCTGTTGCCTCCAAATAGTGTGATCCCAACATCAACTGTAGCCCTTTCTTCAGGAGAAGCTTCAAGACTGTAGTTCTCAGGATCACCATAATTTGAAGTGCCTGCAAATGCACCTAAAGAAATGCCAACAGCTTCAACCAACAAAACAGGTTCTCCCTCAACATAAAACACAATTGTATTAGTAATTTCTGCAGGTGTGTCCAAAGCTTTGAGTAGTTTATCACCTCCAGGCACAACACCATCTCTTAGTACTGTTGACCCAAGTAGCTTGCCAGATCCGAAATGAACAAAGCCAATAACTCTGACACAGGTGATAGTAAAATAAGCTACTGCTGATTCATTGGCCTCTGACTCAGCTGCATTCATAGTCATACTATCTAGCCATGTTTGACCACATACCGACTTGAAACCTTCCCCGAGTTTGCTTCAAAGTGATCAAGATATCACCTACGGGCAGAATATCATGCTAATTGAGTTTCTCATCAAATTCCGACCCCTGAAGATAAGACAGCTGCAAGGAAAACCCCTTTATGCTGAGAAAGCTGGATAAGATAAGACAAGATAATTTTATTAATGCCCAACAAGTGATTACAAAAGTAGGTCAATGGGACTGTGTGGTAGCATGATAACAATGCAAGGTGGGAGCCCAAAAGTAGCTCCTATGAAAAGCTGGAAGTAGAACTCAAACCTAACTCTAATCTCCATAAATGGAGAGTTGTTTTCGAAGAAAAATATACAAAGAGAATTATGAAGAGAGCTGATCCAAGAATGGATACGAGAACTATGATGCAAAAATGGTGAAACTGTCATTGTCATGGGGCAATCGAAACACTGGAAGCATCGAGAGTATCTATCCTACCATTCGAGGCCGACTGGAGGAAACTCAAAAGAGTACTCTGTCTGGAGGAAAAACTAGAAGAGCCAGAAGAGGAACTGCAATGGGTAGTGCACCATTGCCTAGAGGAAGGAGCCTGTCGCCGCATCCTGAATGAAGTCGTCCGACTGCTGTGGTGGGGTTGAGATTATCACTGCCATTGTTGTTGTGCGGACTTGAAGGTGGATTGTCGTGTCCTAATTGAGTGTTCGAGGGTCAATGCCCCCATTTGTCTGTCTCTTGGTGCCTCTAGAGGAAGGAAGCACCGGTAAGGAGGTGATACTTTGAGTGGAGATTGGTCCCAACAACGACTGTCATTGGAGGGTGAAGGAGAGAAGCTATCCTGTAAGTGTAAGTCTAGACATCTCAGATTGAGGTATCTGAAGAATCTAGTCAAGGTTTGAAGCTCTGTGAGAAGGTCCCTGGAAAGACAGTGTAATTTCCCGCAGATCTTGTAGTAAATAGGACATCGAAAGACGAAGTGTTCCTTGGTCTTAACGTCTCGAAGTGACAAACTTGACAGATCTTGTTTAACAAGTCGAGCTGGTGATCTGTCTCTATCCGGAGACAGTGAGAGCCCACTTTGAATTGGCCTAAAGGATTGCAAAGAGCATGTGCCCAATGGCGGAATGTGTAAGCGGGCCAACCAATGAGGCCGTTCCTCAGTTCCAAGAAGTGTGTAGTGCAGAAGGCCATCTTAAGATGCAAAACTCCCTCTGAGGGTTGATCCAAGTAACCTGCACAAAGTGTCTATAAATGTCATCTCTAATGATTTTGTTCAACTCCTGCTTGGTAGGTAGGAGGCAACCGGGTGCGTCCAAGGAATACCTAAAAGGATGAACCCAATCCATTGCAATACCGACAAATGCTAAAAGGTTTGCAACACCCATAAACCAACATCTGGAGTGATCTGGAGGGTTGGTTGAGGTGATGGCCTCTGAAGAGAGGTAGGCCAAGTAAGGGTACGTATCACGCCCCTTCACCGAGTTGAAAAAGCTCTGGAGGCAGTGTAAGAGAGTGACAACGCTGAACACGACCTCAAGCTGGAAAGGCCGAGCACCAAACTCTGTGAGTACAATGGGTTGAGGCACTGTCTGTTTGCATCTGATGAAGCGATGAAGGAGGAGGATCTGTACTCTCTCTACTAAGGGCCAATCATGGTCAAGTAGGCATGGTCCCCACACCTCAAAACCATAGAGGATTGTGGGTTGGATGAGAGTATCCATGAGAGACATCTTGGATGATATGTCCTGAAAATGGTGTTTGAAGCATTGTCTCTCAGGAAGGGTTAGTGATTTGTATCCTTTATTAACTTGGGGATTAAGAGCATGCCACAGATTGAAACGAGGACTTGTTAATTGAACCCCTGAATAGGTATAGGTGGTGGTAATCTCAATCTCCTCCCCTCTTAAGAAGAAATGAAGATTAGTGAGTAGCCTCTTCGATCCGTTGAAGATCATGACCTTGGTTTTACCAAAGTTGACTGCCAATTGACGAAGATCACAAAAGAGGGCCAAGGCATCTAACTACCTTTGCAATCCCTCTGGAGATGAGGCCAAGAGGACCACGTCCTCAATGAAGAGCATAATAGAGATCAAGACCTGGTGGAGAAGACACCCATCATCGTCCTGAATGTGCTCCTGTAAGAAAGACTCTAGCTCATCGATGTCAATCCAAAATAGAGTGGGGGATAGCAGACACCCCCTGC
Source organism: Larix kaempferi (assembly GCA_027924585.1). Lineage (NCBI taxonomy): Eukaryota > Viridiplantae > Streptophyta > Pinopsida > Pinales > Pinaceae > Larix > Larix kaempferi. The sequence goes on from BSBM01000931.1 coordinate 11,774,591, forward strand.
TTAATCCTAATGGTAATCCTGATGAAATCTGAAATCTCGTGGGTCGTGCGAAGATGACCAAGGATTGAATCATATAATCTCATAATGGCAGTTAGAAGCGCTTCAAAGATGCCAATGTCTCGGACTCTCTGGAATAATGCAATTCAGGGATAGAATCAAACGCCTTCTGAAAGTCTACAAAGCAACAATAAACTTTCGAAGAGTGGTGACGTGCCTCCTTAATGATGGCTCAGAGTGTAGAATGTGATCAATAGTTTGGTGTGCTAGTCTGAAGCCCACATGTGCTCTAGCCCTGAGCTGTCTCCTCTCAAGCTCCATAGAAAGCTGCATATAGAGAATTGTAGCATATAGTATGCAGAAAGTGTGGCCAACCATGATTGTTTTGTAGTTGTTGGCATCGGTATTAGGGCCCGATTTATGGATCGGGTGAATAATATGATGTGACCACGATTCAGGGAAGCCAGTGCAGACCATGTGGTTAAACAGATCGGCCAAGTGACAATCAAGTGCTGGAAGGCCATGCTTGAAGAGTTCAACCCCAAACCCTTCCTCATCCGTTGCTCTGCTAGAACTCATGGCCCAAACAACCTCTTGGATATCATGGGGAGTGAATAAGAAACAAGAGGGGGTGAACCTAACCTAGATAAGGGGCTGCCTCGAGATGTCATAAAGGGAAGAGCTGTGGGAGAACATGGATTTTGAATCAAGATTAGGCAGGAGATGTGAGTGGTGGAGGAAGATGGTATGCCAAAATTGTTTAGGGGAATGAACAAGGGAACTACTTAGGCCTTGTCGCCTACGAGAGATGAAGAGGTGTTTCTTATGGAAAAGGAGACTTCAATAGGAATCTTTGAGAACTGGTTAGGAGGGGTGATCATGGTTGAAGGCATGCCGAAGTTGGGTGTGGAGGTGCTTGCAATTATCGTCATACCACTGGATCATGGGATAGGACCAAGCCTTTCGGGGAAGGGAGGTGGATTGAGTGGAGTGGGGGTAAGTTTGAAGGGCATCCTCCTAGATGATGGAAGAAAGACATGTGTACTTGGTAGAGGCGAAATCGAGGGAAGTGAATTGAGACACGGAAGGGAGCATCTGACGGAGGGTGAAAGAAAGGTTTCAGCATCTCCCTCAGGGTGAACTAGAGGGTTGGTGAGGGGGGGTTGGGGGTGTCAATATGAAGTGAGAAAGGGAGGAGAGCATGATTAGCTAGAGGTATGGGGATTACAATGAAGTGATGAATGTAAGGGAGAAGGATTTGACTGGAAAGGACATAATCCACTACACTCTGAGAGTCTGACCACCACCATGAGGTTGACAAGTGAAAGAGCGGGAAGCCGAGAAACAAGGATGTTAAGGATCAGTAGCTTGTGGGATTCTCCAAGCCATAGGAGGTGCCTATCGTACCTGTTAGAGGTCCCGAAATATCATTAGATGAACGATGAAGTCCCACAAAAGCTGGATCAATCTCCTAAACACAGAACATGTCCTCAGAGTGGTAATGTAGAGGGACCTGGAGGGATCTGGTGCAAGCATTAAAGTCACCTAATAGGATGACCTTTTCCACTACGGAATGTTGGATGATGCCAGAGTATAAATAAAGTATGGGTGGCTTTCATGCTCGCCATGGATAATGAACTAAGATGAGGTTAGGGGAAAGTAGCAAAATGCTATGAAGACATCTTTGAGGGGAGGGGGCAATCTGTTGATTCAGACCCACATAAACCTAGAAAACTCATCCACTTTGACCAAAGAAACTCTACCCCAAAGGAACTCACGTACTAAGCATGCCACACCACCTAAACTGTGGACCCCACCTAAAGATCAAGTTCCTGGAAATAAGCCGACAACTAGTTATAACCTATGATATCCAGACGTGGCCTGACTAGACCCTCATGGGTGTCAATAATAAAAAGGATATTAGAAGAATCGAAAGCATCATATAGCATGTTCAACGAAGACCAAAAAGACTTATTACCATTCCAGTATCCCACTAGAAGACCACCCCCAAATCGTATCCTCCAACTGGCTAGTCCTTTAGAGAACCCAAGCTGAGAATACTCTAGAGGAGAGGAGTCTCGAATAATGGCCTAGAGGTCACAAATGTCTTCCCATTTACCTGTCCGTCGAGCTACGACAACGAGCTCCCTGGAACGTTTCAGGTTCGCCACCTAGGACCTAGTAAGATCGACATTTAGAAAATTTTTTGTAGGAAGAGAGAACAACTACGCTTAGCACGAAGAGCCCGAAGTTGGTCACCTGTTGATTTGAATTGGATAACCGTGAAGAATCATGATCAAACCAAGCCCTTTCAAGGGGAATGTTGGGAAGATCAAGGTAATCTCGGAGGAACATAGTGTTAAGTTTATATGCTGCAATAACTTAGATTCCTACTTCATTAGCATTTAATACATTTTCACAATAATGACAGCATAAATAGGATCTCTGAAAGACACACAATCACAAGGTATACAACAATTTATCCTGGGAAACCCTCAAGGGGAATAAAACCCAACAAGAACTTCCTCAATATAGATTACCAAAGTACAATGCCCAAAGAAATAAGTCTCATAAAGAATAGAGACAAAACCCAAAAGGAAGAGCCAAGAACAATCCTCCTCCTCCTTCGCTAGTCTCCTTCTTCCTCTAATGCGCAATGCATGAGTGAGTGAATGGTGCAAATGAGAGAGTGATACTCTCTATTTATACTGTACTTTTCACTTAACCTTTTAACCTAAGTAGGCCGACCTCACTAACTTGACTGCGCCGACCTCTCTAGAAAGACTCAAATAATATTTATATTACATTCTTTTGGGTACTAATGACCCAACTTACAATGGAGGTTTTACCTCATGACTTTTACATGACCTTTTACATTAATGACATCTCCCGAAGGAGGAATAATACAAGTAGAATATTCTTCGAAGTTACATTAATTCAACACTCCCCCTTAACAATAAGGGTATTCTACTGACAACAACAACAGCATGTGTGGCTCTACACAACATCATCGGAAGGAGGGAAGATGAGGCATCATCAACAACATCATCTGGAACATTAGTTGGTACATCTGTAAATCATTGGAAGTTCTTCAACAACATCAATATCAGCAACTGGAGCAACTTGCTGTAACATCATCAACATCTGTAGCACGGAGCTGGAACATCATCCTCTGCAGCACGGAGCTGGAACACCATCATCTGCAGCATGAAGTTGGAACATCATCATCTGCAGCACGAAGCTGGAACATCATCATCTGCAGCATGAAGTTGGAACATCATCATCTGCAGCACAAAGCTGGAACATCATCATCTGCAGATGTTCCAGCAGATGATGTTGCTGATGATGATGTTCCAACAGAGGATGTTACTGATGATGTTCCAGCAGAGGAAGTTGTTGTTGATGATGTTCCAGCAGAGGATGTTGCTGATGATGGTCCAACAGAGGATGTTGCTGATGATGATGTTCCAGCAGAGGATGTTGCTGATGATGGTCCAGTAGGGGATGTTGTTGATGATGCTGTTCCAAAAGAGGATGTTGTTGATGATGTTCCAGCAAAGCATGTTGTTGCTGATGATGTTCCAGCAAGAGGATGTTGCTGCTGATGATGTTGCTGCTGATGATGGTGTTGCTGTTGATGTTCCAGCAGATGATGTTGCTGATGATGATGTTCCTGCTGATGATGATACTGTTGATGGTGATATTCCAGCAGACGATGATAATGATGCTGATGAGGATGTTCCAGCAAATGATACCCTCGACATATGATGATCCAAAACTTCCTACGACATATAGAGATTCACAAGTTAGTTGTGCAACTGTTGATGTTGCCGGCATAATACCTTCCTAGTTAAGAGGGAGTGTTAAAGAAATGTAACTGCGGAAGATATTCTAGATGTATTTGTCTATTGTATTATTGTATTCCTCCTTCAGGAGATGTCATTGATGTAATTGATAATGTAAGAGTCATTGAAAGAGTCAATGTAAACCCTAACTGATTAGGTTGGCCTAGAAAGATCTAGAAAGAATATTTTATTGCAAAGAGTACAGGTCGGCCCAGTTAGGTGAGTTAGAGCCGACCTAGTTAGTAAAAGGTCAAGTCAAAAGTAGAATATAAATAGAGGACGAGATTCTCATTTGTATTCACTCATCTCACTCACACAAGTTTGCATAGGAGAGAGAGAGAAGCTCGCACAAGTGGAAGAGAAGCTGATTTTTTCTTGGGGTTTATATTTGTACTTTGTGAATTCTATATTGAGGAAGTTTTGCCGGGGTTTTCTCCCTTGTGGTTTCCCCGAGAGAAATATTGTGTTCATTGTGTTTGCTGTGCTTGCATTTCTTTTAGTGATAGATTGTTTAATGTTATTATGCTAAACAAGTAGAAAAACTAACATGCGAGTGTTCGTTACTTTACAAAAACCATGCAAGAAAAGTTAAACTAACCAAAACAAGAAAAATGAGACTAATCTAAAGCAAAAATAATGATACAGAAAAACAAACCATCAAGGAGGCGACACGAATCCCCCCAGGGGGGATTGGGTGCAGGCACTTGGAAATCCCACTCGCTCTTCTTCTTATTATTATATTACAAGTGAAAAAGGTGGCTGCCTTTGGTTTTTACAGATTTGGATCCAAAGGCTTACAGGTTTTTAGAAATGAAGAAGAAATAAGAGTGTAGCTCCGGGAAGCCTTGGATGGCTTTAGATCTTCGATTTTCCGGCAGCACCTCCTCTTGTTATGGTGATAAAAATGTAAAACCAGCCACCTGAAATGTACCAAATGTGTTCCATTGAACATTAAAAGCATACAAATTTTAAGTACTGAAAGATAAGAATTATGCACAAGTACTTAAGCAACCTAGATCTACTAAAAATAAGATTTAAATCCTAGATCTAGTAACATACTTAACTTAAATCGGCTTCTTAAAATATTCCTTCAAATGAAACTAATTTAACTAATCATGCAAGTAACTGTAACCATAAAAGTTTAAATTTAAAATGAAGGAAAGAGAGAGATAGAAAGAATGTTGGAATCCTGAGAATTTTTTGAGCTATGGAGCCTGTTGGTGGAGAATCGAGGGATTGTATCCTGAAAGTACTTGAAGAGCAGTAGAGTCAAACTAGATCATCTGCATATTCAAGATTAGGCAACCTGCACAACTAAAACTACTTGCAAAAAGCGTCAAATTCGGTGCTTCTCATGCCATAAATTAGAAGAGTAAGCATACAAACTAGTAATAACATACTACTTCTATACCACGGACATGAGCAAACAATATATGAAATCAATCTAGAATCATAAATCCTACCAACTAGTAATAGTCCTTTGAAGGCCTTGATCATCCACAAATGCATCAAATAATTAAGCTACGCTACAGTTACCTCATAAACCATTGACATTTGCATCCACACACATAGAGCACTACAGCACATATTTGCCTCCAAAGCCTTTATTATTCCAAAAAGATGTTACAAAATACAGTACAAGAATTACCAGCCTTTCAGTCCTCTCTAACCATGAGAGAAATGAGAGCCCAATTCCTTCTTAAATAGAAAAATGGAGGAGAGGGGCGCATTAGGGTAAGAGAGAGCAAGAGGGGCACATTTCTCAAATTGAGGAGATGAATGGGCCATAACATAAGCCTCGATTCAAGTATGATTTGATCGAGATATTTATGGGATGTGATTTCCCACTCAACTCCCTCTTTAGTGGGATCAAATTCGCCTAATTTAGGAATCTGATTTTCCTCGTAACTTTATTATTTTTCTATTTTTTCACTCACTTTTTGACTTTTTTGAGCAAAAGTAATTTAAGTGAAAAATAAATCACTTAAACACTTAGGAAAGTGGGTCTAGGGGTAAAGTGGGTGCTCTGAGTTAGGAGACGAGCGCCCCCATGGCCAAATCGACCTCCTAACCACACTTTATTACATTTTTGGGTTTTTTAATTAAAATATTAAAAAAAGAGCTCGTTTTATGGGAAAAAAAATATTTTCTCAGAATTGACCAAAAATCCTAGGGGACCTAGTGCATGTCCATAATGACTCAATTTGATGTCTAGTATGCTCATAAACATTGACACTTGAGCTTTAATAACCTTCTATGGCCTAAGCATCAAGACGACATTCCAACTTTGGAGGAGCAGGTGAAAAACTCGTCGATTATACATCGCTTATTCAGCAGTGCATAATTGATAAGGGAAAAAAAAACCATGGAATATTCGCATTTGACGTCTAAGTCCTAGGAAGCCAAACTCTTTACATAGACCGTCATGCTAGCACATTTTTACAAAATCCCCCAAGGGGGTATGAACATGCAATTATTCAAAAAGGGGCCAAAACTTGGCCTAATGGATCTCGGAACACAGGTGATGAACAATTAGATTGTTCAAGTCTTTGATGGTTCACTCGAAATCCACTGAGTGCAATTTAGTGGATAACAGGAGGAGCCCTTGAGGCAAAGTGCCCTCAGAAGAAGGGTCTTGGTGTTGATGTTTCTCGAGGTTGCAGCATCTTGCAACATTCTGCAGACATTCTCCCAGAGAGGTCATGAGAATCGACCAATGTTTGGTAGAGGATGGCCCCAACGTAACTGTTATCACACTATAGTAGCAGGGCTACTATTCTTGCTTACCAGATATCTGCACATTCCAGAGCTTCCGTTATTCAGAGCATGGCTATGGTGATTGTACATTTTGGTGATCACTCATGATCAGAGCAGTATATTATTCAGACTTATGTTAGACCTTGTGTCAAGGCTGAGCCTTGAGAGTTCAGATTTGATGACCGATGTGACCCTTTATCCCATACAGTTTCAGTTCAGTGCTTAGAGATGTATTGCAACAGTGTTTCAGATGGTATATGATGCTTCTTACTATGATGATGTTATATGATCTATGGATGCTTTATCATTGACTGTGGATTATTATCTTGTTGATTTAGTCATGATCACAACATCTGCTTGGTATACTATTCCTGATGTGGCAAACTATTTAAAATGAACTGTAAATTATAAAATGGACAATTGCTTGCACATTTAGGTCATTTAACAAAACCCACTGGTTTTCCACCTTACATAGATATGGTCTTCCCCGACACCAGCTGTCTGCTAGTGTAGGCTCCATATTCACTTGACTCCATCCATACATGACTTTCCTATTTGACTTTAAACCTTGACCTATCTCATTTGACTTTCTGATACTGAGGACTTCCCCATTTTTCTACCTCTGTGTTTGGACCGCATCCCTGTATATTCAGTGTCTCGGCTCTAAGTTGGTGACAAAACTTGCCTTTGGTGAGTTGGATTGTAGGCTTAAATCATTCTGGTCGGTTGTCCCGATGTTTGGCATTGGCTCGAACTCCCCCTAGTCACTTGAGATGTTGTTGGCTAAAACTGAAAGCTCATGTTCTACCTATGGAAACTTATAAATTCGCCCATGGAAACTAAAAAAAAAGGGGCAAGAGCGATGAACAGCTAAAAAAAGAATACTCCTCGAAGAGTATAAGAAAGGTCCAAAAAGCAATGGTTCGTAAAAGTTATATCTAAACAATTGTTGACCTTATATGTATTTGAAAACATGCCCTGGATGCAAGCTGCAACTAGTTGTGCTTATCAGCACACCTGAAATCCGAAGGGTTATGTAGGCCAAAAAGGCCATGAAATGAATTTGAATGATTCTAATGAACCTGGATCAACTTGTTGTAGACATGATGCCTAAGTTGAATAAGCACTCTCTGAACAACTTATCCATTTGTGAGGCACAACCATCCCCCGTGTTATTTTGTCTAGCACAGAGTTTGTAGCTTCCCCCCTTTCTCCCAGTCCAAAGTATTTTTGAGTTAAGTTAGACAAGTCAAACCCTTGGCCCAACCTGGTTCCTAGCCTTCATCCTTCACTAGCAGTTTGACCATGTCCAATGGGTGAGTTTGTCATTTGAACTATTGTGCAAGTAATTTTATATAACAAAGGAATATGCTAACTTGATTAATGCCACTGAATGGATCTTATACTTTGAGCTTGGCTGTGAGAATGATTAGAGAAGCATGTCTTAGTCTACTGATGTGATTTATCCTTGGTTGTATATTATTGGGATCTATGATGATGTGGGCCATGTATAGATGCCTATTGATGATGATCGATGGTCCCACATATTTGATGATGATATCATATGATGGACATATGATGCAGATGATGATTGATGCAGTTCAACAGGTTTATTTATTATTTCAGATCAGCAGTGTATGCATTGTCCATATATGGTGGACCCTACAGCTGGCCCAATAGGGCAACCCATGGTGTATGAGTACACATTTCTAGTGGATTTGGGTCTTCTGGATCCGATGAGACACTTAGCTTTCAGTTCCGGGCACTTCTGACAGTGATTGATGCAGTTTTACACTTGTTGACCAGATTTGGGGCTGATTTCCCAGCTTGAGCAGCAGGGGCCACGAGAGGCCAGTTCACCTAGGGCCCTGATGATGGAGGGGGTGGTCCAGCCACTTGTTTTTACCATTTACCCCCCCTTCTGGAGAGCCTGGTGGGCTCAGATGGACAGCGCAGATGCCCTAGGAGGCAGTTTTGGCACTTTCACGGTTACCGAGGCAGTTAAAAAATGGGATAAAGTGGTCACTGAGGAATTCGATTTGGGCAATTGAGGCAAGGTTTTGGCATTTGGTTTTCACAGAGGTCTTCCAGGGTGATCCCACTATCGTCCAGCCAGTTTTCACCATGTGGGTAGGCCCACAGCGATCACAGGGGGTCTTTTACTGCTTGTCTGTCACAGATTTTGAGGACAAATTTGATCATTTATATTATCTTGGACATATTTTATTATTTTATTGTGCCTTGGGGATGAGCTAGTAAGGATTGATGCCTCCTAGCCCCACCATGTGCTTATCATGTCATGTCCCAGTCATCATGCGATGGATTTTTGGTACTTTTACCCCCTCTAGTGGATGACGTCACCCTCCATGATTATTTTATACTATGACGTCATCATTATATTGGGTGATCCATGTGATATATTGTTATGGTTCATCTTAGCCATTGATTGTATGATGAGATCTTTTAATCTCAACCACTCATTTGATGTAGTATTGTAGAGTGGTATAGGGTTTTGGTCTTTATTATCCTATATAAGGAGGATACCCCCCATTGTATAGCTCACCTTTGGAGCTCTGGAATATTGGAATAGAACACTTCTTTGTGGAGCATATTTCTCTTGTCTTGTGGATTCTCTTGCATATTGAGTATACAGTATCTCTTCTATGTATCATTGTGGATTTTGGTGCTTCTACTAATCTTCTTAGAGGAAAGTCGAATTGGTGGAGAGGAGGGCGATTTCTTGAGGGTTATTGTTGGAGGGATCCACATATTCTCTCTTGGGTTGATCTTGTGACAGGGAGTATCATTATTGTATCTTCGTGACATAGTTGATGCTTTCTATTACATCTTTCTATCATTTTCATAATCATCTTGCTTGACTTGTTTCTTTGATCTTGTCTTGTAGGAGGAGGACGATTTGGCTATCTTGGAGGAGGACGTTTTGGTTGGAGCTCTTGGATCTCACTCTTGAATATACACATAGGAGAATGCTATCAATTTGCAAGGTGGCCATAAGCGATTGAGGTAAGATCTACAAGGTGTGTGCCTCTTTCATCCATTCTATCTTCATTGGTCTCAAACCCTAATTAATTAAAAACCCCAATTTTGGTATTTCTTAGATCTACTTAGATCTAGCCTTGCTTTTGAGAAGATCTTGAAAATCCACCTCTATAGCATCCACCCCTAGTTGGATCTATAGTTTGGTGGTGATTGGGTTAAAATTGACACACTTTTCAAGGCAATATAGCCCTCTTGAACCAAATCGCACTTCCTTGGAGAGGCTTGTTGGGTTAGATCTAGCACATGGGTAGGTGAGATCCCACTTGATTTGCAATCCACACACTTGATAACCTACCCCCAGACTGTTACTTTGGTGATTTCTACCTTGTGGGCATCATTCCACGTTTTAAGGGATTAAAACCCCCTTTTGAATTATTTGGCACCTTAAAACTCAGATCTAGTAAGATCTAACCCTTGGATTGACTTGATTTTTGGTATCTACATAGATCAGGGCACAAGCCACTTGGATCTACAGTTTGGTGGCCATTGGACTTAATTTGGTCCACCTAACCCCTCCTTTAGCCCTCCTTGAGCAAAGTCGCACTCCCTTGGGAAGGTGAGTTTGCCCACTTTGAGGAAATGGGTGGTTGAGATTTTTGTGGATTTGGAATGGCCATACCTTGAAACCTAGGTCTAGAGTATCATTGTGTGACGATCTGCCTTGGGGGTAGCATTCCTTGTTTCAAGGGATTGTGGTCCACTTAGGGTCATTTCATGAAAACCTAGATCTAGTAAGATCCAACCATCCAATCTCAATTAGCCCACTTGACTTGGCTCCTAGGTGTCCCGATCTACACTTTGACATACCTTTTGACCCCATTAGCCCATCCAACAAGGCACTAGTCCTCCTCAAAGCAAGTCGCACTCCTTGGGAATTGTGTCAAACTCTAGATCCGGTACATGGGTACCCCTAAAATCAACTTAGATCCATAGATCTACTCATCACATATCCACTAGTACAAATTGCATCCCTCAACTTCACCTTGTGGGTCCACCTTAAGCCATCTCACATATCCCAAGGAAGTAGGTCCCACTTGTGTAAATCATGGTACTAGATCTTGTCTTTTTAGCTCATCAAGTGGCCTAAGTCATACATTGGTTGAAACACTAATCATATCCCAAACCACCCTCAACCATACTTTAATTTCTAGGTCCACTTTACCTTGCATTGGTTTTCGTAACTTACTATTTACTCATCCCTAGGAACCTTTGTTTGGGTCCAATCATCTTTGATTGGTTATAGGGTCTCCCCCTAGGTCTTGTTTCACCTTGACCTAAAGCGAAGAGTGCCTCGGTTGACGTGACTCCCACCTTGCATTGGGAACCGTGGCATCTCTTGGGTCACCTCTTTAGTTGCCTATCTCCTCTACCGTCCCGGATGGGATACCACTAGGGGCAACTACAAGTTGTGTGATAACAGTAACCTTGATTAGTCATGAGAAGTGACTAAGAGTAAATAAGGCTCGAGATGCTTACTCTAAGGAGTGCTCTGAGAAGGAGACTAGAGGTCACATTGCATACTCTGAGAAGGAGTGATCTATTCTATATTAGAGTGAGTTGACTTCTTTATTTGATAGGGGGTTTTATACAAGTCTAATCTAATGTTGGATTTGACATAGGCTCTAAGAAGTGTCCGTGACTTCTTAGAGTGGGGTCAAATCAACATTAGGGCTCTATGGTTGAATAGACGTGCATGTGAGGAGATGAACATCAACAAGGACAACTTTTCTATGATGAAGAAATGTCCAAGATGTCAAGTCAGCCATTGAAGAAGTCCCAAAAGAAAATTGAATGTAAGAAGACAAGTTGGCCTAGAAGAAAGAGCATGTCTGCCCTAGCAAAGAAGACAAGTCAGCCCCATCAAGTGTACAAGTCGGCCCCATTGAGGAAAAAGTCAAGTGAAGTGAAGAATATAAATAAAGGGTTCACTCACATCATTTTTCATCATCACAACTTCACTTCTCTCTCCACTTGTGTGCACCTCCAAAGAATGCCTAGCAAAGGCAAGAAGCAATATTTTTAGGCACTCTTATTCTCTCTAGAAGTTCGCTACCCTTGTTAGGGTTTCTTGTGAAGGACGACGAACCTCTCTTGTGCTAGGGTTCATCTTCATGAATGGTATTGTACTTGAATTGGATTAATTTCTTCTAAGAAAAGTTGGTTGGGTTTTCTCGCTTTTGGATTTCCCAGGATGAAATCTTTGTCTCTTGTGCATGGTTATCTTTCTATGATCCTTTGTTTCTACTGCAATTTAAGTTGATAATTTCAGTGTGCAGTTATTCAATGAAATTGTGGAATGAAGTGAATTGTGAAACAAATGCTTGAAATCATTGTGAAATTGTAAATTTTCTGAGATTTTCAACTTGCTGGTTTTATGTCAAGTTTTTCACTGTTTCATCCCCAACCCTGTTTTTGCATTGGCTGGAAATTACTTATAAAATTTCAGACATTTAAAACACATTGAAAATCACATTTATGGGCAGAAAAATTAAATACACATGCACGCCAAAAAATGTTTCAGACTCAGGAATTTAGCCAATGGCCCTAGAAAAACCCCCACAGGGAAAACCAATCAGAGAGAGAGATTTTATTTCTTCAGCAATATGTTCAGTACATAAATTTTTACAGCAAAAATGTACTTATCTCCACCATAAAAAATCACCCAGAAGCTGCCTCGATTTCTGTGTCAAGCTGCTACCTCAATTTCTGTGCCAAATCCCAGCACCTTGAAAACTATCCCCAACCTCGAAATCCGTGCAAAAAATTTCTGCCTCGTTTTATGTGCAAAAGGTACAGTTCGTACAATTGTACAAACCTCGAAAACTGTGCCCGAAAATTCTTGAAATACGTGCTGTACGGAACAACAATAAATGCTGTGTACGGCCCTCGATTTCTGTGCCTATACGGTGTCTAGAAAATCGTGCCAATCGTTTGCTGTACTATGCCTTGAAAATCATGCCAACCTCTTGCTGTATGTGCCTCGGTTTCTGTGCTGAAAGCATTAAATGCTACTCCTCGAAATGTGTGCCTTCTCGAAATTTGCGCAGTTGCTGTACCCTAGTTTCTACTCTCTCGAAATTCGTGCCCCCTTTCTCTCTTGCTCTCCTCTTCTTCCTTCTCTTCTTAAGAATGAAGTTCCATATGCCTCCCTTGCCTTTTTGGGTGAATCCCTAGGGTAAGTGAAGAGATTCAATCCAATGGTGAGAAATGAATAACATCAATTGATGAGATTAATTTCTCATTAAATCTCATAAAAATAATTTTTTATTCACCTCACTTCAATTTTTACCCAAAAGTGACTTTAAGTTATAAAGTCACATTAAATGCTTTTCACAAGTCATTTAATGCAAGGGTCACTTTTTCCTCCTTTAAGTGACTTAGGCAAAAGTCACTAGGGAAATACACTTCCTAGGTACAAAAATCAACACTCCCTCTTACCGAGGAAGGTGTTCTACACCACTCCCAACTTGTCTCTGAAGAAGACAAACTTGCCCCTCCCCAAAGATTTCGTCAGGATATCTGCTACCTGCTCATCAGTGGATATGGCTCATCAGTGGATATGTACTGCAACTCTACTGTTCCTCTGTGAACGTAGTCACGGATGAAATGGTACTTGATCTCAAAACGCTTTGACCTGTCATGGAACACTGGATTCTCAGAGAGCTGAATGCAACTCTGATTGTCACAGTAGATCACCGTAGGCCTAAGCTCCTGATCAAACAAGTCTACCAACAGCTTACGAAGCCATAGTGCCTCGCAAGTAGCCTGACTGGCTGCCATATACTCAGCCTCGGCAGAACTCAACGAAACGGACTTCTGTTTCTGATCAAACCACGACACTGCTGCCGAGCCCAAACTGAAACAACAACCGGAAGTGCTCTTCCGATCCCTCACACTGTCTGCCCAGTCTGAATCTGTGAAACCAACCAAACTGATTCCACTCGAACCCTTGTAGTCCAAACCATAGTCCGCTGTCCTTGCAAGGTATCTCAACACATGTTTTGCGGCAGTCTAGTGCACACTCCTAGGCTCTACCATGAACTGACTAAGAGTGTTCACCGCAAAACACAAGTCTTGCCTGGTGTTGACCAGATACATCAACGACCCAACGAGCTGACGGTATAGTGTAGGATCCACCAACTTACCCTCCGAAGCATGAAGCTACTTCCAGTTGGTGATCATAGGTGTGGACATTGGCCTGCAATCCTCCATCCGAAATCTCCTCAGAATATCAACTGCATATTTCCCCTGTCCCAGGAAAATATGACCAGGCTCCTGCCAAACCTCCATCCCCAGATAATAATGCATCAACCCAATGTCAGTCATCTCGTACTCAGTAGTAAGGTCTCTCTTGCAATGTGCAATGAGACGCTCCTCTCCAGTGATAAACAAGTCATCAACATATAACAAAACAATGAGAGGATCTCCACCAACCACAATGTAGTAAAGGTTGGGATCAACCTTACTCTTCTGAAAACCCATCGATGTCAAATACGTATCAATCCCGGAGTACCAAGCTCGAGGAGCTTACTTCAGTCCATACAAGGCTTTCCTCAGCCTGCATACATGAGAATCTCTCCCATGAATCTCAAATCCCTGTGGTTGCTCTAAGTAGACCTCCTCCTGCAGAAGACCATTGAGAAATGCGGTCTTCACATCCATCTGGTGGATCTTCCAACCCATCTCTGCTGCTATAGAAATCACTGCCTTGATGGAAGAATAACAAGCAACCGGCGCGAAGGTCTCATCATAGTCAACTCCCTCTATCTGTGAGAACCCCCATGCCACAAACCGAGCCTTGTACTTCTCCACACTGCCATCTGCAGCATGCTTCACCTTGTAGATCCACTTGGAAGTCACAATAGACTTCCCCTCTGGTCTCGACACTATCTCCCATGCATCATTCTTCATGATGGAATGGTACTCTTCCATCATGGCATCTCTCCAAACCTGATGCTGAGAGGCCTCCTCAAATGTGGAAGGCTCTGAATCACGAAGACTCGCAACTAGAGCCATACCCAATCTATCTGGCATCACTACTATCCTAATCTCCTCCTGGGGTCTACCAAATGCCTCTGCCTCCTCCAAGGTATCACGAAGCCATTTAGGCTTCCTCTTCCTTGAAGGCTCCTCATGAACTGCTCTCTCCTCATCTGAAGAACTACCAGAAGCAGAAGGTCCAACACCCTAAGGACCAGTGACTGATGAACTAGTCCCTGAAGAACCTGTAACCTGAGAACCAAAACCTGAACCTGAACCTATCCTTGAAGTACCTTTCAACTGAACCACTGAACCTGTAGAACTTGTTCCTGTATCCTGTGATCCAGTCACTCCTGAAACCTGTGGACCTGAGATCTGTACTAAAGAAGCCTGTGTCACCTGAGGTGTGGAAGCCGGTGGCTCCCCGTGCTCCAACTCTCTGGACTTCCTGAAGGCTGTCTCCTCATCAAACTTCACTTCTCGCCTAACAACAACCTTCTTCTGGCCAGGAAGGTAAATCCGGTAAGCCTTCGAAGTTTCATCATATCCCACAAAGATGCTTCTCTCGGCAGTGGGATCAAACTTCTTCCTCTTCTCAGAAGGGATGTGAGAGTAAGTCAAACAACCAAATATATGAAAATGGCCAACCTCAGGCTTCTTTCCTGTAAACATCTCCTCAGGAGTCTTCCTCCCCAAGGCACGATGGGGACTCCTGTTCTGTAGATAAACTGTAGTACTGCATGCCTCTGCCCATAGAAAGAACGGTAAACTCTGATCATGAAGCATCGCTCTCGCTGCTCCCACAATCGACCTGTTCTTCCTCTCTGCAACTCCATTCTGCTCAGGAGTGTATGGAACTGTCAGCTGTCTTTGAATGCCCTCCTGACTGCAAAAACCTTCGAACTCCTTGGAGGTATACTCACCCCCGTTGTCCGATCTCAACACCCGAATCCTCCTCCCTGTCTTATTCTCCACAAGGGCTTTGAACCCTTGGAAGACACTCAATACTAAGGGTGACTTCTTGCTCGTCAAGAAGTAGATCCAGGTCTTCCTGGAGTAGTCATCGATGAAGGAGTTATAGTACTCAAATCCCATCAAAGAAACTGATGACATAAGACCACATGTCAGTATGAATGAAATCTAGTACTCCTGTTGATCTGGTGTCACTGCTCGGAAAAGCAGTCTTGGTGTACTTTCCCAAAGCAGACCCTTGCAAACATCACTCTGCTCTGTGCTGAACTCTGGTAACCTTGTAACCATGCTCCTCAACAATCTCAAAGCTGGGTGATGCAAGTGGGCCATCCTCCGATGCCATAGCTCACAAAGCTCACTGCTGCTGCTATGTGCCAGAGTGTGTTGCGGCTGAAACAAGAGCTTGTATAGTTTTCCACATCTAACCCTAATGTCCATGGAGCTAGATAATCTTGTAGTCTTGGGGAATACCTACACTCGCCCATCCAAGAAACAAACCCCAAAACCCCTATCCTCAATGGTGGAAACTGATACAAGGTTCTTCTTCAGCCCAGGGACAAATAACACATCCCTCAGAGTCATAGGACTCATAGACTCCCTCTGAAATGTAATGGTCCCACGACCAACTGCTCTGACAATGGTGTCATCGCCTAGTACAACCTCCACATCTGTACCTGTTTGTGAAAGCTCGGAGAACATCTCTCGAGCACCTGTCATGTGGCTTGAAGCTCCGCTGTCAATATACTAAGTGCCAGTGGTGGATGCACTCATCTGATGGCATGTCAATAAGGAATACTCCATCTCCATATCCATATCAATGCTGGTAACTATAGAGGCTCTCTCTCTCTCTCTCAATCTGTTCAGCACACAGAGAAAACTCTCTTTGAAATCTATCTCCGAAGTCATCAACCTCCGCTGAAGCTGCAGTCTGCTGTCTCTTCTTCTTCTTGCTTGGACACTGTGAAGCGTAGTGCCCAAATGTCTGACATGCATAACACTTGATTTTACTCAAGTCCTTCTTCTGCCCATCCTCCTGCTGCTGCTGCTGCTTGGCCTCACCCTGCTTGGGACCCTTCTTATTCTTCTTCTTCCCCTTTGCTGTCAAAGCCATATTCTCCTCATCTTCCCTACCCTGTGAAGAACTGCCCTGTACAAGACCTCTCCTGGTCTCCTCCGACACAAAATTATCCCACAGTCTCTCCCATGAAGGTAGGTTTTCTCTGCCCACTATAGCCTGCACAAATGCACCCCAGGGCTTGGAAGCCCCATTCACTGCTGTACGCACAAGCTCAGTAGCAGTGACAACCTCCCCAACTATTGCTAGCTCATCTCTAACTGCAGATATCTTGGTAAGGTAAGATGTCACTCCCTCTACACCATTCATCTTTATACTTTTCAGTTTCTCCTTGAGAACCACCTTCCTGTTCTCATTAGAACTCTCATATAAATTGGTTAAAGCACTCTGTTACCAACTTATTTGTACCATAGTTGGATTTTCTGGAGAGCTGCCATTTGACAAACATGATAAATGTTTGACTCCAGTGTATCAGATGATTCAACATTTGTGGCTAGCCAGTTATGGTTAGCCTGTTTTGTTTTTTGAGTCGACATGACCATGGCCCCATGGGGGTTTGTAATAAAGTGTGCTAGTAGGGTATGAGTGGCTCGGTTCCCCATGACTGGATTAAATAACTAAGGTATTCCAAGGAGTTTTTTTACCATCAGATTATACTTTGCTTCAGGCGAGATATAATCTCTTGGTTTTTCTCCCACTTCCTCCAAAGCTGGAATGCCCGATTTTGGAAATTTTTGCCATGGGGGGTTATCAGAGTCCAACTATAATATATAAACCTACTAGACACTATTAGAATAGGTTTTGGTCATGTCCTAAGTCTCTAGGACCCCCAGAAAAAATTTCAAAAAATTTTTACTGGGTCCGTCGAGTTTGGGTTTTTTAAATTATTTTTAAATTTAATAAATTTCTCTATAGTTTAAATAGAGAAATAATAATTTGTAATATGTCAGTCGTCCGGGGTCCGAATTTAGTGTTTGATGGCTCGTTTCATGAGCCAAAAATCACACATGACCCATGGAGCAGCTAAACCCAACTTTCGGATGTCAATTCAGCCTCATAATTAATATTTTCTCTAAAAAGTCATTTACAGAGAAATTATTAATTAAAATAATAAAATTGAATATTTTGGAGATAATCCAAATCTCTCCAAAATTAATCAATTTGATTAAAATAAAAGGCTAAATGACATGGCAATGGACATTTATGAAGATTCCAATCAACTCCAAGTGATTCTAGTCAACTATCTAGTCACCAGAAGCTTGAGCCAATTCGCCCTTCTTCATGCAAAAGTCGAGTTAGTGAGTTGTCACATGGTAGTTGGGTTGGTTGGTTTGCATTTAAAGCTAGGGTAGGCGCCCTCATGACTCATCCATCACCATTAGGCTTGGCTCTCCTTGCAAGTCGAGTTATTACCTGACCACACTCCACATGTCTTCCTACCAACTAGCTCGCACTCTCCTCCAATCCTCACGTCAATCCTCATCAACCTCACGTTTATCCTAGTTGGAGTTTGTTTATTGGGTGGTGATACTTCCTATGCCTCAAACAAAGTCGAGTCTTGCCACATCTTCCTTCAACCTACCACAAACTCAAGTTTAGTCCTCCAAGCCTTGCCTTGATTGAAATTCGAACTACTTGTCCTTGCTAATTTGACCTAGGGTTTTAGCTAGTGTCTTTTACTATAAAGAGAGGCCCTTTGGGGTTATTATCTCATGGATCTTTTATGCATCGAAACTCTGATGAAATTGTAAGCACTTTTTATTGTTAATAAAGTTAAGACTTTGGAGGTCAAAAACGTGGAGGCTCTTGATGTGCATTGCTTCACTTGAGACCAAGGTAATATTGTTTTACATTTTATTTGAGGCTCTTAAGTTGTAGATCATGTTCAAGATGGCTAACAATCTAGCACAAGTAGCATGTATCTAGTTCTTTTCACTTGAATATTTTGTTTCATATATATTATCTATGCTTAAGGTTCTTGCAGGTATATCTTCACTCTACATAAGGCCAAAGGAGTTCTAGCTTTATAGATCTGAGAAACAAGGGAGTTTGGATCTTCTCCATCAAACACTCAAAATACTTTCTTGGTTACTAGTCACTTTGATTTACCTTCATCTTGTGGAAACCCTTTCTAGATTTTGATCCAAAGTTGAAGTTTCTTGTCTTTTCAAGCCATAGATTAGTTAGCCATAAGGTTGAAGTTCCTTCAACCTTGGGGAATAGCTTGGGATTTGTTCCCTTGTGCTCTCTTCAACACTTGTTGTCGGCGTATCATCGGTTAACCGGAGGATTTCCAAGACAGTGTTTTTACCCTCTCAAGTGTTCCACTTGAATTCTTTTGCTTTTGTTTTGCTAGCCCTCTCCTCCTTGCCCTAGTTTTTTCCCTTCTCCCATTCGTTTTTCATCTTTTCTCTTACTTTCCATCTCCTCTCGTTTTTTGTTGTCTAGCTTTTCCCTCTTCCTCGTTTCGTCCTACCTCTTTGGCCATCTCTTCTAGCCTCTCCTCCCTCCTATTTGCCCTACCTTCTCCACCACTCGTCCCTCTCCTTTTTGCCTTCCTCTATACCTCTCTTCCCTTTCGTTTTACCTCTCTCTTTGCTCTCGTCCACCCTAGAAGAGCCCTCAAACTTCTCCCTTTCGTCCCATTTTCTTTTGCCTTGTCCCTCCTCTCGTCCCCCTCTAAGTTTCTTCTCCTCTTTGCTTTCGTCCCATCCCTTTAGGTCTCCTCTCGTCCATCCTCTTTGCATGCCCTAAAACATAACAAAAACACAAAAAGATTTGTTAGTTACATCTTGTTACATCTATTTTAAAAGTTGGTAATTAGATCTCACATTTTTGCATTTATATAGTTAGGATCTAGTTTCTAGTAGGTTGTTAGTATTAGTCTTGTTTAAGCTTTGATAGTTAGTTACATTGTTTAGAGTTATCATTATAGATCTCATTGCTTTGTCATTATCTAGTTTCAAATTCTCAAGTCTTGTTTTGTTTTCCTAACATCTAATGGGTATTGGAGTTATGTGCTTTTGATAGATCTTTCCTTGAGAAAGAGGGATTTTGATAAACAACAAGAAGCATCTACTACAAAAGGCCATCAAGACAAGAGGACAAGTCAAAACCAAGAGATTAGTATTATCCTTTGTAATAGATCTTAGAATTTTGTTTCAAGTTTTTACAAGTAGTTCTTTCAAAGTCCCTACAAGGGTTCCATTCCCAAGGGAAATTGTACTCTCTTAATAAAGTTGCAAGTGGGGTTTCTAAGCCCCCACATTCACTTCCCCCATTTGGGGAAGTCTTGTAGTCTCTTAAGTGGTTTGATTTTCTAGTTTAGATCCATGATATGCTCTTAGATTAGTTTTCATTTCAATAAGTTATTGTTGTTATATTTTCCATTTTTACTTACCCCCATGCTCTCCCGAGTACGGTCTTTGACCTGAAAGAGATTCTTGGGTAGATTAGAGTTTATTTTCTGTTTAGTACTATACTTTTCATCTTGTATTTTCTCTTCCAAACCTTGACCAGAGTAGAGCTAACTTTGGGATCGTATCCCAAAGGCCACATAACTTTGTGGTAGCTTCGTTCCCCCATCAGCTTCTTGTGGACATCCAGCTAGCTGGAAGGTTTCCAGGACTGGTGGCTTCTAGTGATTGATCTTGTTCAGAGATCGATCCCACCTATTAGATTAAAATTTGTCTTGTAGAACACTAGAGTTTCCAGTTTCTTTTTATCTTGCAAGTAGTATTGTTAGTAATTTTCCATATCTTGCTGATCTATCATATTGTTTAATCTTTTCAAGTTGAGATATCTTGCTTTACAACTACTACCTGCTTCTTAAAACGAACCAAAGTCTCTTGAACTTGGCCAAATCCAAGTCAAGAGCACCCTCTATCGGAGGGCATTTTTTAGTCTTGCATCTTTCCCTGCATTAGGCATTTGTTAAATTAGCAAGTCTCTTGAACTGTGGTCATAAGATCAAGTCAAGAGCGCTCTCTATCGGAGAGTTGAACAAAGTGCTCTTAAATAAAACTTTTCAACCCACATTTTCCCTTTTAATTAATTTACCTTGGTTTCTGTTCTACACCCGTATGCTCTGCCAACCAGAAACGGTTGGGCTAGTACTCAGAAAGGTGGAAGACTTGCTAATTCACAAGTGATAACGTTAATTAAATTTTTTACCCAAAACGCCAACCAAGACAAATTACTGAGTTCTTCCTACAAGAGGTGGTGCCGGGAATCCACTGTCAGACTCGAGGGCGGTCAAGCCGTAAGCACACTTGCCCTCTTTGCAATCTGGGTGCTCCCGACCTATCACCTAAGGTTGCCAGTATTTTTCTCGGATAAGGTTCCACTTCTTTTTGATACCCTTGGTCTTATCCTAATAAACAAGAACATCTAAAACACTTAAAATTTACCAAGAACAATTTCAAAACGTTCTCACAAATAGCTACTTCCGACTTACACTTTTTAGCATCATAAGTATTTTATTTGACTCCATTTGGCACTGGTCTTTAGTAATTCTTACATATCTTTTGAATCTGGATCATATGCCCTTGTCACTTGTTTAATCTCTATCTTGTGGATGCTTTGCTTTAAATTCTAAGTCAAAGTATGTTGTTATCTTCTAAATTTGTATCTTGTGAAATTTGCAACGTGGATTGCGTGTTTAATTCTGTTCCAGTCACTATACAAAAAACTCCTAAAGAACACCCATCCGCATCTCAACATCAAAAACATATAAAACATAAGAGCCTTAGACAACTCTTTGTAGGGACCACCCCCCTTGGCTTCGTTAGGAGTTAGCCTAAACGGAGGAGCTGGGATTCAGGTGACAGTATCTGGCTCATTGCTTGCCCCCAAGGTCACACCTCTCCCCACTTTCCAGTGAGGGAGACAGCTTTCAAAATATTTCTGCTGCTGGTGTGCAGTTTGGCGGACAACACACTCCACATCAAATGTGCCCTAGCTTTACCTGAAATGTGAGGGATGATATGGTCTTTAATTGCATCAAGAATTATTCTTCTAGCTTTGCAGTCCTTCTTGTTGAAGGCTGATAATGCTGCTGCATCTGTAGCAGTGGGAATCTGAACAGGGTTTGCTGTAGTGTTTCTTACCACCTCCTCCCACAGTTCATTCTCCTCTAAAATCAGCAAAATCCTAGCCTTCCATGGCACAAAGTTTCCTGTCCCATCTAGCCTATCCTCCAACCTAAGTCCTGTAGCCATCTTTATCAACCCAACAAGGTGCTATTCATTAACAGAAGAAAATACTCAAATCTGGAAATTTCTGACTGTCTGCAAATTTTAATGTTTTCTGCCCCCAAGCTCTGATACCATGTAAATTTTCTGAGATTTTCAACTTGCTGATTTTATGTCAAGTTTTTCACTATTTCATCCCCAACCTAGTTTTTGCATTGGCTGGAAATTACTTATAAAATTTCAGACATTTAAAACACACTGAAAATCACATTTATAGGCAAAAAAATTAAATACACATGCACGCCAACAAATATTTCAGACTCAGGAATTTAGCCAATGGCCCTGGAAAAACCCCCACGGGGAAAACCTGTCAGAGAGAGAGAGAGATTTTATTTCTTCAGCAATATGTTCAGTACAAAAATTTTTACAGCAAAAATGTACTTATCTCCACCATAAAAAATCACCCAAAAGCTGCCTCGATTTCTGTGTCAAGCTGCTGCCTCGATTTCTATGCCAAATCCTAGCACCTCGAAAACTGTGCCCAACCTTGAAATCGGTGCAAAAAATTTCTGCCTCGTTTTCTGTGCAAAAGGTACAATCCGTACAACTGTATGGACCTCAAAAATTGTGCCTGAAAATTTTCGAAATACATGCTGTACGGAACAGCAATAAATGCTATGTACGGCCCTCAATTTCTGTGCCTGTACGGTGTCTAGAAAATCGTGCCAATCCTCTATTGTACTATGCCTCGAAAAATCGTGCCAACCTCCTGCTATACGGTGCCTCGGTTTTTGTGCTGAAAGCATTAAATGATGCTCCTCGAAATGTGCCTTCTCGAAATTCATGCTGCTGCACCCTAGCTGCTGCTCTCTTGAAATCCGTGCCCCTTTCTCTCTTGCTCTCCTCTTCCTTCTCTTCTCAAGAATGAAGTTCCATATGCCTCCCTTGCCTTCTTGGGTGAATCCCTAGGGTAAGTGAAGAGATTCAATCCAACGGTGAGAAATGAATAAGATCAATGGATGAGATTAATTTCTCATTAGATCTCATAAAAATAATTTTTTATTCACCTCACTTAAATTTTTACCCAAAACTGACTTTAAGTTGTAAAGTCACATTAAATGTTTTTCACAAGTCATTTAATGCAAGGGTCACTTTTTCCCCCTTTAAGTGACTTAGGCAAAAGTCACTAGGGAAATACACTTCCTAGGTACAAAAATCAACAGAAATGATTGTCAAGATTTAGAAATAGATTAAAATTCAACACCTAGAACTCTAGATCCGGAGCAACCGCGAAAGGAGGGAGCCTTGAAGGAAAAATGAGAACAAGGACCTTGGAACCCTAGATTTGGATTTGTAGTGCATGGAGGGAGCATTGAAGAAAACGTGCACTGGAAAAGGAGGGTTTGAAAACTCAAGATTTGGCACTGGAAGGGATGAGAATGTCCTTGAGGAGGGCACTAGCTGAAATTCTAAACAAAGTTGTTGAGAAGGGTTGAAGCCGGAGGATCTTAAAATCCCTTGAGAAAGGTGCTATCTAGGCATTGAGCCAAGCCCCTAAGGAGGGCGCAAACGTTGGAGTTGAAATAAGCTTTGTGGAAGGCGTGCTGAAGCTGCAACTAGATCAAACCCTAGCAAAAGGGCCAAACCCTAAGGAGGGCACTGGAGAATCCTAGCGCAAAGGGTGATTGAAGTTACAAGAAGAGCTGAACCAAAAAAAAAGTTGGATTTGCTGTTGTCTAAACTTTTATGGTGTGGGATGCTGTTGGATCTAAGCTTTGATATCAGTTGATTTGCAAGCAGATATGAATAATCACATGTTTGAATTCAAAAAAAGATAATGAAGCATATAAACTAAAAACAAGAATAAGCTTAGACAAAGAACCCTCACTTTCTTATTGAGATAGGTGGGGCTCTTATAAACAAGGCCAACTTTAACCTAGTTGACTAAACTGGATACAAACAAGCTCTTTTCACACAGAAGGTGAGTACATGACTAGTGCCTCCTTAGAAGGAGAGTCCTGTTCACTAAGAGTGGCTAATGAAGGGGTGTGCCCTTCATGGTGGCGCAGTGTCCCCAATTGGTCTTAGTTGGATCTGGAAACTCCCCACGAAAACCAAACCCTTCAGGAAAGATGTGGTGAATTACTATGTCAGTGTGTCGAGAAAGAGGTGGAAGGGGGAGGAGACCCGTAGGGCCATGGACATTAGAATCAAGGATAGGCAGAGGCACGACAGAGGTGAGGGAAGAGACGAGTCGCCTCACGTGACGCGTGACAGGCCATCGACGACGTGTGTTTGTGAGAAAGCCCACGGCCATGAACAGAGCCCGCGAAAGGGAGCAGGCAGAGGACTGTCTCTTGACGGGTGGGGGAGACTGATGCGGGGAAGAGTAGAGGAGAACGCGAATGTGAGTGGGACTGCAGGCGGGTGTGCAGGCCATGCTGGGAGAAGGAGTGGTAGGATAGAGGACGCAGGGGTGAGCAGAGAGGACCGGGTGTGGGTAGAGGAGAATGCAAATGCGTGCGGGAGTGCAGGTGGGGGTGCAGATGGGTGGGTGTGCAGGTCACGACGGGAGAAGGAACTATGGGAGAGAGGATGTAGGCACAGAAAACACGGGCATAGAGGTTTCAGGATAGAGTTAACAAGGTTGAAATGTTGAGAGACATGCCACAACTCAACCCAGAACTCATGAAAATTGCTCATGCAAATAGGGGTTAACCGTGCCACATGCTGAATGTAATTTCTCTACCCAGGTTGTGCAGTTTGGAAAGACAAGAACATAGTTAGATAACATGTGTGTCCACATGCCGTTCATGTGAACTCAAGGTATTGCCAGGAAGTATATTTTCTCAACACAATGTTCACATGTACATGTATGATTATCAGAGGGAGTTTGCATCGTTGATTTTCTGACTCTTAGTGTTGATAAAACATCAGTTTTGCATGGAGTCTCTCATACAAGTGAGGTGACACACTTTTTTACAGTTGGGAGTGCATTGGTTCACCGTGGTAGATGACCACATACATTCAACAGATACACTAATTACATTAATTGCATGAAGACCTCATACTTATTATGTGACTAATTATTGTTCTCATTACACCATCACTCTTGATTCTTATTATATATACATAATTTCATGATTTCATGGTAATGACAATTTTTGTGTCTAACGATGGTATTGGAGTGGTTCTTGGGCTCTTGTGCTTAACTCAAAGGCTAGGTTACACAATTCTTACTAATTTCTTGCCCCTTTGTCCTTATTTTAACTGTCTTTGACTTGTTTCTGCTGGGTTGCACCATCACTCTTGATTCTTATTATATATACGTAATTTCATGATTTCATGGTAATGATAATTTTTGTGTCTAACGATGGTATTGGAGTGGTTCTTGGGCTCTTGTTCTTAACTCAAAGGCTAGGTTACACAATTCTTACTAATTTCTTGCCCTTTTGTCCTTATTTTAACTGTCTTTGACTTGTTTCTGCTGGGTTGCAACAGACATCTTGCAACATAACTAAAAATACTAAAGATATTTAACACATTTTCTCTTTAGACACAATGTTCATGTCCTTGCACATACATATATGAAACGAAATCAGTATCCAAGATAGGAACTAATACCTAAGTACTGGGTGTTAATATTTAGTTGAACAGGAGTTAAACCGATGCTTATAAATAACAGAGAAGTCATTTGCCATGTAAAAGCGTTGAGAAAACGGCACAAATACAGTCTCTTGGTGATTTTAACATGTTTTGAGTTCTATACATATAGTAGAGAGATTAGCTATCATAAGAAAATCCCCCAATCAACAATTGCACTAAAAAAACTATGAGAGTCTGGGAGGATCCATCTATCATGTATATCAAAAGTCCTTAGTTTCTGAAAAGGCAATTTATAACATCGTTTGAAGTTTCGTAATAAGTCTTGGAACATATTCCTTATTTGGGCATGCCAATGCACTATCCTGTCCAATGTTTGCTATACACTCAGTATCATGTTTGTTTTTGGGAGGATGTAAATTCTTCACAATTGGTTTATCTTTTACTCTCTGTGCAGGCATTGAATCATTTTCAAAATTGGGTGACTCAATCTACTTTCAGGAGGGTGGAAAATTTCCCACCTTGTATGTTATCCAATTTATATCTAGCACTCTTACTTGGGATGAAGCAGGATTGCTTCTGAAGCAGACAGTTGGGCCATTGTCTGCATCAGATCCATACCTTCATGTCTCATTGGAGTTCATCAAATTGAAGGTATTCTTCAATTTCTAACTGTTTTTATTATGGTGATATTTTGACCTTATATATTAAGCCATATGGACAGTTGAATCATTAAAAGCAGAAGAAACAGGAGGCCAATGGTAGGCAGACTTGATGTAGTTGCTCAACTTTGTTGCATTTTAAATAGGACATCTAATATCATTCTACTGTGTTATTAATAGTTTATGTTTAATTGGAGGTTTCTCTGCTTACTTATGTGAAGTCTTCATTTTTTAAAAATAACTTTTGTGAGAACTACCCACACAAGGGATATGCAGTAATTATATCTAGTACAAAGAGAAGGTGACTTCTCTTTATAAATAGAGCATACTACTAGACTAATGTGTATAGATATACACTACTAGAGTAAAATTTGGATATACTGATTTAAATATGAATGTTGGTTTTCATGTCTAACAATGGAGGCTTTGAGGGAACATAGCATGAAATCTACTTTGAAGATACGGATCCCATTTTGGACCACTGCAGATGGTGCCCAGGCTATCTTAAATGATCATAAGTTAACTTTGCCAGAACCAGGTACTAACCATAATCTTGTTTCAATTCTCTTTTTATGATATTTGCGATTTTTTTATTGTTTTTATAATCTATCTTCCATCAATCATAAGATGCCTTTACCTTCAGAGGTCTTTTAATTCTAGGAATGTATGGAATGAAGTACATCAAAACACTATCAAGCATTAAGTACATCACATGAACAAGAGCAGTCTAATGCATCGTCCACATAAGCTATCCATGTCATCTAATCATGCGACATAAGCTAGAGTGCTTGACTAGAATGCCTCCATATTGTTGGATATTACAATGTTTATTTTTCCTAGAAGTAATTAATGATGTAATAAATAAATCTTGATGTCATAAATTATAAATGACGTTATTTCCTAAAGTCTTAAATAATTTATTTGTTAATGAGTTAGGTGTGAGTAGTTTGAGTTCGGTTCCTAACTTGAATAACGGAACATAATGAACATATATACAACATTGCTCCATGTACTAAGATGAACATCAATGATGCATTGTTCTTCCTTCATCTTCTCGTGTCTATCTTTTGCGTGTTCTGAGTTAAGTTCTACATGGTATCAGAGCCATAGTGATTGTGGCATAGAGATTTTTTTTTCAAAGTTGAATGCCAAAACAAATTTGGGCAAAATTCGTGATTGATGTAACCCTGTGATCCTGCCTGTAGAAGAGATCGACTTAAAGGCTGAAGATCGCCCGTTTAGTCACAAGTTGAAGAAATCAGAACGTAGAGAAGATAAAGAACGACCCCCAGAGAAATAGTGAGCCGAGAGAGCTGAGAGAAGCCACAGACTAGTGATTAGAGCCACATGAAAGAAGAATCCATCGCTTATTAGGAAGGTTTTGTGGAAGAAAATTGTGTGAAAGATAGCCGTTGAGTTAATTTAGTGAAGACTGCTTCTGTTTTAGTGAAGTTCTACGCCCGGAAGCTATCGCTTGTGCCATCAAAGGGCTGCTAGAAGTGTGGGGTTTCTGCTGTTGCACATTCCATGGAAGAAGTGTGGATCTGAAAGCTGGCACCCGTGGAAGAAGTCAAGCTTCCAGGTAACTCCAAGCCTGCCCGTGGAAGTATTAAGACCATTGATTCAAGGTGTATTGGGTCACAGAGAAAGCCGCAAACACAAAATACAACTGATGCCGACTTGAAGAAGAATAACCTATGTTGCACGAGTTTCCGGAACGCGGGAACGTTGGGAACTTGGGTACGGGTGTCGGATACGGCTAGAAGTTTCCCCTAAATTTATAGGAAACGGCGGGTTGGGAACGGCAATAATATATATTAAAAAAATATAAAAAATAATATAATTGAAAAAAAAATAGCATACTATTTAAAGATTGTATTACTATTTAGTATTTAGTATTTAGTATTACTATTATTTAAATCTTCTATTTAAGAGTAGTACATTAAAATACAAATATAACTAAACTAAACTAAAATTAAAATAGTAAAATATAAAACTAAAGTTAAAGTCTGTTTAACTAAAACTTAAAAATTTAAAATTTAAAAAATTAAAACTAAAACTAAAAACATAAACATAAAAGTTAAAACTAAAACTAAAACATAAACTAAAAAGTTAAAACATAACTATAACTAAAACTAAAACATAAAAAATTAAAACATAAACTAAAACATATGCCATAAACTAAAAACATAAAATAAAAACTAAAAGTTAAAACATAAACTATAAACTAAAACTTAAAATTTAAAATTAATTATTAAAACTATAACTAAAGTCTAATACATCAACTAAAAATTAAAACTGAATTAAAATTTTAAAACGTTTCTAATTCTAAGTTTGAGTTACCGCTGTAATTGGTGGTTGAACCCCGAGCCTGTGTCTCAGCCAACCGCCGAGCCAACCTCCCGGGGATTCCAGGCGACACTGCCAGTAAAAGCACAGGAAATTCCGGCGGGTCCCCAATAAGAATTGAAGTCGAAAAAAATAATGAAATGAGGCCGTAGCTTGAGTTTCAGTGACAGGAATTAGGATCACAATGAAAAAGTCGCAAGAGAGAAGTTGCAGGTGCATTGTGTTGTCCCTGCTGTTGCTCTCGGCTCTCGCGCTAGACCCACCTCGACAACCGTCTTCTGCTCAGCCTGGCAAACCGGAGCGCGTGCAAGCTCCCAAAATCCGGAACTCCCGATTTGAAGTTCCCAAGCTCCCTAACTTTCATGGCCGAAGCTCCCGAAAAGCTCCTAAGCTCCCGGAACCGTTCCCATCCATTCTGGAACGTTTCGTACCCGTTCCTAAGCTCCCTGGAACGCGGGAACTCCTGGAACGGGTTTCCTAAAGTCCGGGAGCGGTTCCCGTGCAACGAAGAGAATAACCATTGATTAACCTGTGAATTGAAGGTACACATATTTTTTTACGCTGCAATCTTTGAATTAGTGCTCACTAGAGGAGCAATACTCGGTCATTTTTTTTGGCATTGAAGAAGCCCGTTTATTGGTTTAAGAAGACATAAGGGTTTCTATTGTGGAAGTCATAAGCAGATTTGGAATGGTTCTGGAAGTCATAAGTACATTTAAAACAGTCATACAGATTTAGAATAAAAATGGCCAAGATCAATAACTTTATCATGCCTGAATCTTATAAATTAAATGGAAAGAATTACCTTGCTAGGAGACAAAAAATGGATCAGATTCTTTGGTATCATGATCTGTGGGAAATTGTGACGCAAACAATTCGAAAACTGGATCCGATGTCCAACGATTACAATAAGAAAAATAAAAATGCATTACTCCTCCCGTTTGCACTGGAAGATGATATTTTTCCTCAAAGATCAATAAAGTCTGTTCATCAAAGATCAATAAAGTCTAATTGCTCATTGTGAGGCAATCCTTAAAGGAATGGGGAGGTTTCTGTGTCTCATGTGCGAGTTAAGTGCCTAGTTCAACTGGACCCGTCCTCATGCGTGAGTTAAGTGCCTAGTTCAACTGGACATCTCATAATTAATAATACATTAAATAACTTCTGAGACAACTTAAAGTACATAATACTGAACTACTTTATTGCCAATTGAGTGTAGATTGGGTGGTTGGGAGGAATGTTCTTGTCCTCCCCACCCAGGTTCAAATCTAGCTTTGTGACACTTGCTCCTTCGGAGCCGACTTTGACTATGTAATGATTGTAATGCTGGCCAGACCTTGATTCTCCGCAATAACAGGTGTTGGAAATTTCCTGATGGATGTAGCCATCTAACAAATGGTGAACCATCATTTAAAAAAAAAATACTGAAGTACTTGATTAAAAAGTCACTTAAAAACTATAACAAGTCTAGGAAACACAAGGTTGTGCCCCCACATGGCAAACACAAAAACATGGGGCTAATGATATTCCTCATTACAAATTTCAACACTCTCTCTTAATGAGGGAGGTCCCAACACTATCATCTTGACCACTATCAAGAACTTCCTTTAACTCTGGAAGATGATGTAGGAAGACAACTTGAAACTCTAGATCCTGCTCATTCTCTCTATGCTGGCTGAGTCTTCTGCCAGTGCTGCTCTCCTCATATGAAGGCATCATCTGTGCACCTGCCTCATTTTTAGATTCCGACTTGGATAACCATCCACTTGAACCTGGAAGTGTCACCTCTCCATGCAGAAAATAAAGTTTATCTCTGCTATTCCCAAGTAGAATTGTGGTATCAACTGAGTTTTCTACCCGTTAGAGAAACATGTTAGAGTTTATGGTATCTGGGGATGTCCTCCATCATTTAGATGCCTTACATGGAGGTACATTAGTAGTATAGAAATTAGTGTGGAGTAGAGGGTGAGATACACTCTACTCAGTGGCATGAGTCCATTGGTCATTGCATACGGGGCCCGGGCCTTCCGGGGAGTCTTGCCTCTTGCATGCATGAGATTTGCATGGCCAGTTAGTAATTAAAAGATGCATGCAAAAGTGAATTTTTGCATGCACAGATATTAGGTGTTTGGCAAACCTAATTGATCGGTGAGATTATATATAGAGGAAGGAGGTCCCCAGACGAGGCACTTTAGTTGACTTATCTGAGAGAGATTTGTCAGGAGTGAGGAGTGTCCATAGTGCATGCAGGGCGACTTTCTGAGATAGAGAGAAGCTTTTGCAGGAGGGACAGGGGTGTGATCTGAGCTGGATCAGACACCACTAGTCCAGAGGCACTTGGCGCCTAGATATGTGGACTGAGATAGTTCACTAGATTGGATTCTGCAGAGATTGTGGAGGACGACTTTCAGAGAGGGAGAGGGGTGCATTACCAAAGGGGAGAAGAGCTCATTTAGAGTTCGATCTGCCGATTGAGTGTATGAGACTTTCAGAGTAGCCTTGCCTCAGTGTTTGAGGAAGGTCTGTGATGATCAGAGCTTAGATCTGCTGAGATCTGATCTTGTACGAGCATTTGACATCCAGAGGGAGGGCGCACTTTTCCATGCAGAGGAAGGGCGCATTCATCAGTTGAGCAGTTGGCTTTCTTCCGTAGTAGAGTAGATCAAAGTAGAGCAGTGGGAGAGGCAGTACAGTCAGTGCTACCTGCAAGCAGACTCAGATCCAGATTGACAGCTAGGGCACATTTCCTCAGTGCATGCAGATCGAGGGTATTGACCCAGTCAAGATTGAGTGTTAAATCTGAGGTAACATTGTATGTATTTTCTTATTTCATATATTGCTCTGGGCTCGAGATAGTAGAAAGCCCCATAGATTGCTGGTTTTCCTCGTTTGGGGTTGCCAGGGTATATTCAGTGTTATGTGTGTGATTGATTGAGTATTTTAGTATTTAAGTGGTAAAGAGATCTAGCATTTGATTCTTAAGTCCTTAGAGTGTTATTGATTTACAGAGACTCAAACTGCTTGAGATCTCAGGGCTATCCAGAGGGAGTAGTGATCTCTGGATAATATTTATATGGTATCAAATCCCTGGTAAGGGTCAGGGAGATCAATCACACTTAGATCGGTGGAGAGGGAGACCAGATCTGAAGTGTAGGGTTCAGACCTATGATAGCAGAGGTTAGATTTATTAGATTAGTGACCTAGGCTAATAGATCTGAGATAGATCTATCATATCTGTGTGAGAGGAGGCCAGATCTGTGATCAAGAGAGGTTCTTGTATCACCTTGTGTTCTATTTTCAGTTAAGAGATTGTGGCCACTAGCTTGAGAGTGGAGGATCGGTTGGATGGGGCCTCCAACTACAGTGCATGGAGGGCACAGATTGTACTCTTGTTGAAAGAGTGCGAACTGTGGGATGTTGTGGAGAGCACAACCACAAATCCAGTCACAGTTCCATCAGATGCTACTGCCAAAGCAGTATATGAGAAAAAGAATGTAAAGGCTCAGAGGATCCTACTTGATACTATCAAGGATCATGTCATCCCACATGTCTCAGCCAAAGACAATGTATATGAGATGTGGGATGCATGGACCAACTTGTACCAGAGTTCTAACGCCAACAGGAAGATGGTTCTCAGGGAGAAACTGAGAAGCATAAAAATGGGCAGGGAGGAGAGCATGTCTACATATCTCACCAAGATCACTTAGGTGAGGGATGAGTTGGGAGCTGTGGGTGAAAGGGTTGAGGAAAGCAAGTTGGTAAGACAAGCCCTGAATGGCGTGACAATGCCATGGGAAGTATTTGTCCAATCCATCATTGCTAGAGAGAACCTTCCCAAGTGGGATCGTCTGTGGGACGATTTCACCCGAGAGGAGATCCGGAGAGGTTATATTCAGGGATCAGCTTCCACCATTCTTGAGGAGGAGGATGCGGCACTTGCAGCAAAAGGAAAACAACGGTTCAAACAGAAGAAGGATCTGAGTAAGATCAAGTGCTTTGCCTGCAATGAGTATGGACATTATGCGGGACAATGTCCACATAAGAAGAATGGTAAGCAGGCAAAGGATGAGTAGTTGGCAGCAACAGAGAAGGTGGATGAGTTTACCTCTCGATTTGAGAGGGAGTTCTCATTAGCCTCATTTCAGTCAGGGCATGATAGCAGTCAACCAAATATCCAGGTTGATCAGAGATGGAGGGTTGACTGCATGCAGAGCAGTCACATGACCGGGATGCGAGATGCATTCCTTGTCCTTGAGCACACTCCTATGCAGATGATTCGAGATGTGCAAGGGATTGATCACTTGGTCACAGGAGTAGGTAGAGTTCGCTTTCTACTTGACATTGGAGAGCTCTTGGAGGTATCAGGAGTGTTGTTCATTCCAGGACTGAGAGGGAGTATACTCTCAGTGGCAGCTCTGAATGCCGCTGGTTATTCAGTGGTGTTCCAGAGGGATCTCATCTTCACCTATCCTATGAAAATTGATCCAGTCTTGATGGGTCATAAGATCGACGGTGAGTACTTGATTCGGGGACAACCCACATCTGGGACATCAAGTTGGTTGAGTGCATCTTCCTCAGAGTCAGAGGGGGATAGAGAGCGAGATGCTCACAGCAGGGATGATGCTAGGAGGTGGGAGTCGAGTGAGCAGATGGGTGAGCGAGATGCTCACCATGATGATGAGGATCAAAGGAATAACTTTGGTTATCTGATGGATGAGCGAGATGCTCATGATGATGATGATGAGAAACAGGGGATTGAGCCCTTCGATTTAGATTAGATGGATGAGCATGATGCTCATACAAGCACCAGTCGGAGACTGAGTTGGTACGATATGGTAGAGATGAACTTAGCTCAGGAGAGAGCTGAGTCAGCTCAGAGACAAAGGGAGTCCATTTACAGACCAGTGGATCCACTTGACAGCAGTCTTCAGGATTGGTTACAATAGAGATTCAGAGGGAGTCTGAATCAGAGTTCAGTGACAGAGTCTGTGGTTGATCATGGGGCTTCTTCTAGAGCCACCTTGATGGAGCTAGATCAAGGTACTTCAGGTCAGAGGGCAATGGTGACAGGCAGGACAGTTGGGCCAGTGTCAGGAGTAGGGGACTTGTTGGATCCAGGCATCAGTGGTTGGGCTTCCCTCGATAAGAGGGAGTGTTAGAGTTTATGGTATCTCAAGATGTCCTCCCTGATTCAGATGCCTTGCATGGCGGTACATCAACAGTATAGGCATCAGTGTAGAGTAAAGGGTGAGATACACTCTACTCAGTGGCATGAGTTTATTGGTGGCTGCAAGAGGGCCTTCCGGGGAGTCTTGCCTCCTGCATGCATGAGATTTACATGGCCAGTTAGTAATTAAAAGATGCATGCAAAAGCGACTTTTTGCATGCACAAATATTATGTTTTTGGCAAACCTAATTGATCAGTGAGATTATATATAGAGGCAGGAGGTTCCTGGACGAGGCACTTCAGTTGACTTATCTGAGAGAGATCTATCAGGAGTGAGGAGGGTGCATTAGTGCATACATGGCGACTTTCTGAGATAGAGAGAAGCTTCTGCAGGAGGGATAGGGGTGTGATCTGAGATGGATCAGACACCACTAGTCCAAAGGCACTTGGCACCCAGATCTGTGGACTGAGATAGTTCACTAGAGTGGATTCTGCAGAGATTGTGGAGGACGACTTCCAGAGAGGGAGAGTGGCGCATTCCAAAGGGGAGAAGAGCTCATTCAAAGTCCAATCTGCCGATTGAGTGTCTGAGACTTTCAAAGTAGCCTTGCCTCAATGTTTGAGGGAGGTCTGTGACGATCAGAGCTCAGATCTGATCTTGTACGAGCATTTGACATCCAAACGGAGGGCGCAATTTTCCATGCAGAGGAAGGGCGCATTCATCAGTTGAGCAGTTGGCTTTCTTCCGTAGCAGAGTAGATCAGAGTAGAGCAGTGCGAGAGGCAGTACAGTCATAGCTACCTATAGACAAACTCAAATCCAGATTGACAGCTAGGGCACATTTCCTCAGTGCATGCATCAGCTGATGCATACAGATCTAGGGTATTGACCTAGTTAGGATTGAGTGTTACATCTGAGGTAACATTGTATGTATTTGCTTATTTCATATATTGCTCTGGGCTCGAGATAGTAGAAAGCCCCACAGATTGTTGGTTTTCCTCGTTTGGGGTTTCCAGGATATATTCAGTGTTATGTGTGTGATTGATTGAATATTTCAGTATTTAAGTGGTAAAGAGATCTAGCATTTGATTCTTAAGTCCTTAGAGTATTATTGATTTACAAAGACTCAAACTGCTTGAGATCTCAGGGCTATCTAGAGGGAGTAGTGATCTCTGGATAATATTTACAAAACACATGTCCTTTCTTGATAAAAATTTCATACCCATCATCCTCCAATGCTGACACAGAAAGTCTGCTGACTTTCATACTTGGAACAAATAGTACCCTGTCTACTTCAAGAATCTCTCCAAAACCTAGTTGGAATCTCACAGTTCCAACTCCTTATTTCTGCCTGAGGACTTCCAATGTCTGTTTCAACAAAACGTCCTGGGGCTATTTCTTCTATCCTCTGAAAATATCCTTATTTCTCGGTCATATGGCTAGTTGATCCACTATCAACTATCCACATGTCATGGAAATCTACTGAACTGCCTACACTAGTTTGTTTAAACACAATAGATATTCAACATAAATTTATAAATAATAATAGCTCAGACTAGAACCTCAAGAATATACTCACTTCATGGTTGTGATCAATTTGCTAGTAGTGGGTGAAGGTGGATGAATGATAAGCAAGGCTAAGGGATGACTGTACTAACTTAACACCGTGATACTTTGGATGTAGGAAAGGGAATACACACTCAAGCATATACTGGATAAAAGATAACACAGGGTATGGCAGTGTCTCACAAATGGGATAAGTTGTTTGGGAAGTGCTTATTCAACCTTGGTAGAAGTCTACAACTCACATCCAAGCTGACTCAGCTCCGTGAGGATCTTTTCTAGAGCCGCCATGACTGGGTGCCCGACAAACCGTAACTCGAGACTCTAGGGGACACTTAGAATTAGCCGTCTCTTACTCCATCTCACATCACAACCTGTAGGGTCTGTTATCACCTATTTTGTACAAATAGTTGAAACCTTATTGAGCCGCCAGTGTTGGAACACATCAGTGTTCACCTCCAGAGTATTAGGGTTTCAGAATGCAGCAGTTAGCCAGTTTTATTTTTGAGTCAACATGACCATGGCCCCATGGGGGTTTGTAATAAAGTGTGCTAGTAGGATCTGAGTGTCTTGGTTCCCCATGACTTGATTAAGCAACTAAGGTATTCCAGGGAGTTTTTTCCCCTGTCAATTATACTTTGCTTATAGCCGAGCTATAATCGATGAGGTTTTCTCCCGCTCCTCCAAAGCTGGAATGCCCGATTTTGAAAATTTTGGCCATGGGGGGTTATTAGAGTCCAACTAATGTATATAAGCCTACTAGACACTATTAGAATAGGTTTTGGTCATGTCCCAAGTCTCTAGGACCCTCAGAAAAAATTTTGAAAAATTTTTACCCGGTCCGTCAAGTTTGGGTTTTTAAATTATTTTTTAAATTTAATAAATTTCTCTATAGTTTAAATAGAGAAATAATAATTTGTAATATGTCAGTCGTCCGGGGTCCGAATTCAGTGGTTGATGGCTTGTTTCATAAGCCAAAAATCACACATGACCTATGGACCAGCTAACCCTAAATTTCAGACAATTATTTGGCCTCATTATTTATATTTTCTTAAAAAATCAAAAAATGAGAAATATTAATTAAAATATTAAAAAAATAATAAATTGGAGATAATTTAAATCTCTCCAAAAAAGGCCAAATTGAATAAAGTAAAAGTCAAAATGACATGGCAAAAAGCATTTATGATGATTGGAATCTTCACCCACCTGATTCAGATCAGTTTCGGAGCACTGGGAGTGATCTACCGTTGAGAAATTCGCCCACCTTCATGCAAATTCGTTTTTGTGATTTGGCAATTGATTAATGGGTTGTTGGATTTTGAAATCAATGCATGTGGGGCTCCTTCCTCAAATTATGGGCTCCAAACTCAAGCTTGATGTTGAGTTAAGACTCCAAGCTCGATTTGGTTGGTGTTGTCATGGATTTGATTGGTTTTTGATGGAGTTTTTGGCTCTCTTCATCACCAATTCGAATTAGGGTTTTAGCATTGATTTTTGTTATATAAGAGAGGCCATTTGGGCTTGCTCTTCATGGATCTTTTGGGCAAACTTACTCTGCCAATTTGTAATCGTGTTCTAGCTATTGCTATTGGGAAATAAAAGCGACTTTGGAGGTCCACATGGTGTTGATGCTTGTTATGGAAATGCTTCATCTATTCTAAGGTGATATTGTATTTGTTTATTGCTCATATTTCATCACTTTGATCAGTTATTTAGCTTAGAAGGCTTTCTTAAGCCCATAGGGTGGGCATTTGGGTTCAACTTGTCCATTGATGTTGGGGTTCTATGTGATTTGAAAGGAGTAGACTGTAGTTGGAAATATTTATACTCTTTGTTGTCCGCCAATATGCACACCAGCAGCGGAAATATTTCGAAAGCTGTCTCTTCACTACAAGTGAGAGAGGTGTGGCCTTGGGGGCAAGCAATGAGCTAGGTACTGTCACCTGAATCCCAGCTCCTCCGTTTAGGCAAAACTCCTAACGAAGCCAAGGGGGGTAGTCCCTAAAAAAGAGTTGTCTAAGGCTCTTTGTGTATTTATGTGTTTTTGATGTAGTGATGCGGATGGGTGGTTTTTAGGAGTTTTTGAGATGAAAGACAATTATAAAACTTTAAAATAAGACAAGATAACGCAATCCACGTTGCAAATACAAGATAAAAGATACACTTGGGAAATAAGTAAATCACTTTTCACGAAATATAATAGATAACTCCAATGTAGATATTTAAGCAAGCAAAATATGAGATAAAGGACCAGTGCCTTATGGAGTCAAGAATTAAATATGAATTGTGAAAACTTGATACAAGTGCTTGAATTGAAAGTTTGTGAGAACGTTATGCAGCTTATCTTGGTAAATTCAAAGTTTTAGTTGTCTTGATTATTAGGATAAGACCAAAGGTATCAAAAGATGGTGGAACCTTACCCAAGGAAAGTACTGGCAACCCTAAGTGATCTGTCGGGAGCACCCAGATTGCAAAGAGGGCAAGTGTGCTTGTGGCTTGACCGCCCTCGAGTCTGACAGTGGATTCCCGGCACCACCTCTCGTGGGGAAGAACAGTAATTTGCCTTGGTTGAGGTTTTGGGTAAAAAATTTTAATTAAGTTATCGATCGTAAATTATCAAGTCTTCCACCTTTCTGAGTACTAGCCCAACCTTTTCAGGTTGGCAGAGCATACGGGTGTAGGACAAAAACCAAGATAAATTAATTAAGGGGTGTGTGAGTGGAAATTTTTATTATTAAGAAACCTTGTTCAACTCTCCGACAGAGAGCGCTCTTGACTCGGTCTTATGACCACAGTTCAAGAGACTTGCTAGATTAACAATGCCTAATGCAGGGAAATGCAAGAAACTAAAATGCCCTCCGATAGAGGGTGCTCTTGACTTGGATTAGGCCAAGTTCAAGAGACTTTGGTTTATTTTATGAAGCAGAAAGAAAGTAGTAGCAGTATATTTAACTTGAAACAGATTTGAAAAATAGTGTTGATCGACAAGATAAAAATTACTACTAACAACAATGCTTTGCAAGATAAATAAATCTAGTGTTCTACCACACAAGTTCTAAACTCTAGGTGGGATTGATCTCCGAACAAGACCAACCACTAGAAGCCACCAATCCTGGAAACCTTCCAGCTAGCTGGATGTCCACAAGAAGTTGATGGGGGAGCGAGAAGCTACCACAAGACTATGTGGCCTTTGGGATACGATCCCAAAGTTAGCTATTCTCTGGTCAAGGATTGGAAGAGAAACAAGATAATAATGATTGCAAGAAATAAAGCTAAACTACCCAAGAATCTCTTTCAGGTCAAAGACCCTACTCGGGAGAGCATGGAGGTAAGTAAATATGGAATATTAACAAAATG
This sequence comes from Larix kaempferi, assembly GCA_027924585.1. Lineage (NCBI taxonomy): Eukaryota > Viridiplantae > Streptophyta > Pinopsida > Pinales > Pinaceae > Larix > Larix kaempferi. The sequence continues at coordinate 11,813,170 of BSBM01000931.1, forward strand.
ACTTGTTTGAAGCAAAATTTAAACTATGAACATGAAACTGTAAATCTAAGCTAAATCCAACCACAAGACCCAACACCCTTCCCCAAATGGAGAAGAAGACCAAAAAGTGGAGGCCTCCTCCACTTAAAATTTTTATTAAACAATTACAAATGCCTCAAGGGAAAATCCTTGAAAGGTCTTGTTATCACATTTATAGTAGCTGGGCTACCATACTTTATTTTTCTGATGCCAGTACACTATTCAGCCAGTTCCTCTACATTTGCGATGCTGAGATGAGCATCTATATTCGATCACTATCAGATTGTGGACAACAGTATGTATTCCCCATGCCATAACTAAGTCTCAGGACATTCAAAGAGATGACCGATGTAGCCATTATACCATTGGTACAGAGCAGTCAGTAGTGCCCAGAGTTACAGTAGCAGTTTCAGAGGACAGATGATGGTATAGGTTGATGAGCTTTCAGGTATATGACTCAGCAGGTATATCATGGTGTTATGGTTAGATTGCTTTTATACTTATTCTTATAGCATGTCTTAGCACTTAGTGTCATGATCTGGCGATCATATAGATATTTGGACCTGGTTGATCTATATATATATTATATTGTCCCTACTCAGACTTAGAAGTTCACTATTCATACTCATTGGTATGTACCCTCCTTAGGGAGAATAGAGGTGATCATTCCACCATACCTTGGCTTGCTAGTGTTGGCTCCATCATTTCATTGTCTTCATCCATCCATGGCCTACCTTTTAGATTATCACCCTGACTTACTACTTGACTAGTGGCATGGAGGACTTTTCCCCACTGTAGCCTCTGTATTGGATGAGCTTCCTTGTTTATTGTGTCTCGGCTCTGAGTTGGTGACAAAACTTACCTATGGTGAGTTGGAGTTCCTTGGAATCCCCCCTAGTCACTAAAGTTGTATTGGCTAAACCTGAAACTTTTGGTGCTGCCATGAATACAAAATCTGGGAAAAATGAAATGCTATATCTTGTATGAAAAGCCCATTCATGCAATGTGTTTCTAAACACACATGAATGAGAGGCATGCCAAATGAAAATGGCCATGAAAATAAAATGTTATATCTTTTAGAAAATAAATACCTAGGTAAACAAGCTGTCCATGACACACCTAGAAGTGCTCAGGTAAACAAGTGCCTTAAAAACACACCTGCAGCAGAGAGCCTAAAATAAATGTAAATCTATGCAATGTGTTTATAAACACACATAGATCAACGCTATGGAAACTTCAGGCCCAAAAAGCAATGGAACTTAAATGCTATATCTAAACAATTGTTGGCCTTATGTGTATTATGGATTGTGCGCATCTGTGAAGGTGAATAAACCCTCTTTAAACAACTCATCCATTTGTGAGACACCGCCATTCCCTTTGTTATTGCTCATTCAGTATATACTATGGTGTGTATTCCCTTTCCCTTGCCAAAGTGTCACAAAGTCAAGTCAGTCAAGTCATCCCTTAGCCTAGCCAATTATTTCAGCCTTCACCTTTCACTAGCAAATTGATCACAGCTATGAAGTGAGTATGATCCTGAAAGTCTAGTCTGAGTAATAATAATAATTAACGACACTATATATTTGGATTTAGATCGCTAGTTATGATTACTCTGTGTTATAATTGTTATTTGAATAAGTTGTAGAGCATGTATTAACCTTGACACTTTGCAGCAGCCTTGGATGATGGTCTGAGTTATATTTGGTCTTGGTTAGACCCAGTTTGACCATGGAGGACCATGGGACATGAGATGTTGGACCTTATGATGGTATGGATAGATGATATATGGTCTATGTATACATACATGATGATTCTATGCAGCAGCTACAGGGTTATGATGATGATTCTTGGTTTACAGCAGTGTTTGGTCATTTACAGATTATTATTATTGGCCCTGTTCCGGTATATTGGATATTTATTTTGATCATGCAGAGACTCATATGGTGTATGAGTACACATCTTGGATGGATTTGGACCTTCTGAGTCCAATGGGACAGTTTGTTTTCAGTTCCGGGCACTTACAGTGATGATTGAGCCTCAGTAGGTTGTCCCAGTGCAGTTTTGGTCTGTCGGAGGCCCTGTCAGAGCAGATGAGATTTTTATCCGGTTAACCTAGGGCGCTGATGATGGAGGGGGTGGTCCAGCCACTTGTTTTTACCATATTACTCCCCTCCCGGACACACTGGTGCCCTCACCTTGACAGCGCAGGCACTCCAGGAGGCTTTTTGGGGCAGTTTCACGCTTCCCGAGGCATTTCAGGATTGGTAGAAATGGCTATTGAGGAAATCGATTTGGGCTACTGAGGCAAAGTTATGGCATGGGATGATCAGTGATGATAGATCGGGGCCTTCCACACCTTCTCCAGCAGTTTCAGCTTCATCGGGGCTCGCATCCATCACTTATGGCACTTTCTGATGATTTTTTGAGGTCTTTTGAGAACCACGACTTGACCATGGAGGCACGATTTGGTACATTGATGATTATTTTATATTTATTGTGCTATGGGGATTGACCAAGGAGGGATAAAATTACCCCTTGGACCCACCATAAGCCTCTTATGATATTTTGTTATCATGATTTGGTGGGATTCCCCTCTTCTAGGGGGATTTTGTCCACTCACATAATATTTTATTTGTGATCCATGTATTTTATTGTTGAGCTCATCTCAACCATTGATTAGACATTTGTATCTTTTAATCTTAGACACTCATTCAAAAAGTGGTTAGGGTTTTGATGCCTCTCCTTCCTATTTAAAGGAGAGAGCCTCTCATTGTAAGGGGTCTTTGGCTCTTGGATTATTGGTATAGAAAAATATTCTTGTGGAAATTCTTGTGGTCTCCTTTGCATCTGGTGTTCTTAGATGGTGATTGGAAAGTCTATTGCAACCTAGCATTTGGAAATTGTGGTAAGATCTATCTTTTTTTTGGAAATCATTGTTTGTCTACAGGAGGGCGACTTCAACAAGGGCGATTTTGCAAGGCTTCTTCAAATCGACTTTTTTGGCATTCGCTTGTATCAGGGGGTTATCATTAGCTTCATTGTGATCTATGCTATCTTTCTGTTACTTCTCTTGTGGCATTAGTCTTATCTCTTGATGCATCAAATCTGATATTGTTGACGTTTGTTGTGCAGGAGAGAGGGCGCATTGGCTTCTTGGATCAAATCGACTTGCATAGAAAACTACCTCAAAGCTTCTCAAATTGATCGGGTTTGCATAGATCATCATCATCAAGGCATCTACAAGGTTACCCAGGTAAGATCCACAGGTTTGTTTCTCTTTCCTTTATCCAATCCATTGACATAACTCATAAATTGTTAAAACCCTAAATATTTCAAAACCCCCTTTTTACATTTTCTCAGATCTACTCGGATCTAGTGGGTTGTTGGGCATAATATTGAAAACCCACCTCTATAGCATCCACGGCATCCCGGATCTATAGTTTGGTGAGGATTGGCTTCCATTTGACCCCCTTCCCAAGCCAACTTAGCTTCTCCCAACCAAAGCGCACTTCCTAGTTGAAGCAAGTTGACCTAGATCTAGTACATGGGTGTTTGAGATTCCACTTGATCTGTCATCTACACATCAAATAACATACACCCAGGTTGTTGCTTTTCTGAAATTTACCTTGTGGGCCCTATTCCACATTTTAAGGGATTTAATCCCCACTTTGGACCACTTGGAACACTTAAACTCAGATCTACTAAGATCTAGCCGTTGGATTGCCACGAAATTTAGATCCATACTCCTACGTGACTAACCTACCCGGATCTAAAGTTTGGATGCCATCCGACTTGTCTTGACCTACCTAACCCTCATTTTAGGCCTCCTTGGGCAAAGTCGCACCACCTTGGAGAAGTGAGTTGACTCACTTCTAGGACGTGGGTACTTGAGATTGTTGGAGATTTGGAACCGGGATAATTCAAAACCTAGGTCTAGACTATCACTTTGTCAAATCTTGCCTTGGGGATAACATTCCTTGTTTTAAGGGATTGTGGTCCACTTGGGTTAAACCTAGATCTAGACACTTTCATCCATCAAGACTTCTATTGCCTACTTGTCCCAAGTACTAGGAGTCCTAAACCACAAGTCAACCCTACTTTGACTCCACTTTCCAATTCCCAAGGCACTGGTTTTTCTCCAAGTCAATTCGACTTTCCTAGATTGTTGATTTAACTTGTGGTTTGACCTTTGCATGGTGAACTAAACCCTTGAAGCCATCATGTATTATGGTCAAGCTTGTCATCTGTACTAGTTATCCCCGATACAACCCTTAAACTACCCTGCATTGGACACGGTTCCCAAGGCAGTGGATCTTCTGACATTGAACTAGTACACTAGTCCTAGATCTCACTTCAAACATTATAAGTCACTCTCACATCAACTATGAACCAAAGCTATACTCATTAAACCCCTCACTTGGCTTGTGACTTCATCCTTAGGTCTAGGATAAACCATACACCTAACTTCACTTAGAAATACCCTGATTTGGTGTCTTGGTTTCGATCTCTCCTGTCGGGAGTAGATCGGTGTTGCCAACTAAGTTGTACTTGGTTGGATTATCAAGCGAGCGGGCAGAGTGGAACATGATACATGTTCATTTTTGGTGATTTGATATCCAGCTGGCCTTTTAAAGGCCCCCGTTTTTAAATTTTTGCACATGTCCATGGCCCTGCGGGGTTTGTAATAAAAACGTACTAGCATGGGGTTTTGTAAAAGACTTGGTTCCCTAGGAGTTTTTGGCTAAGTTAGGTATTCCAAGGAGTTTTTTCACCTATCTATTATGTCTTGCATTAGTGCATAACATAATTAATTGGTTTTTCTCCTGCTCCTCCAAAGCTGGAATGCTTGGGGAGGCTGACGGGCCTTAGGGGATTATTAGAGTCTATGGGTCAATGTATATGAACATGCTAGGCGTTAATTTTGAGTCATATGGACATGTGCTAAGTCCCCCTAGGTTGTTTTTAATTTTCGGCAAGTTTTAATTTTTCCGTAAATTGGGCCATTTTTTTAATGGTTCAATTAAAAATTTTGTAATTGGCCTATAAGGGGCGTCTGGAGGTATTTTTTGCCTTAGGGGTGCTCGTTTTCTAACTCAGAGCACCCCCTTAACCCCTAAACCCACTTTTCCTAATGTTTGGGTGCTTCAATTTTTTCCTATGGCCAAAAAACCCAAAAAAGTCATGAAAAAATAGAAAAAGTGAAAAAATGACTCATAAAAATATTAAATTTTGGGAGTGATTTATGGACTGATTTTTTCAGCTATGTTTTAGGAGTTGTAAGAGCTGATTTTGGAAAGATTTCGGGCAGCTATATTATTGGGATTACTTCCCCATTTGAGGGGGGCATATTTCCCAAAATTGGGCCCCTTCAATCATGGAATTTGCAGCTATGTTTATGGGCTGTCACATGGCTGATTTTTAGCTGATTTGGGGCTGATTTTGGCAGCCCATTACATGGGAGTGTGCAGCCCTATTTTCTCCACGAGTTATGCCACTCATTCCACCCATTTCTCTCAATCTTTGGCTATTTAAGCATGGCTGCCCACTCCATTTTTGGAGGGAGAATTGGAGCACAAAACTTATCATTGTAATACTCATTTGGTTTTGAATATTAATAAAAGGCTTTGGAGGTCACTTATGGTGTTGGACTTTGTGAGTGGATGAATGTCTTGTTTCAAATGAGGTAACTTGTATTGATGCATTTTGTTTCTTTAAGATCAAGTATAGCTTAGGGAAAGATCAGTATTGGTTTATGAGGAAAGTTTGAGTAATTTGTTTATTGCTTAGTCTTTCATTTTATGCATTAGTAGAGATCAGATTTAAATATATCATTTGTTTATGAATATTTTCTTCAAATTTCTACTATGTGTTTTATCTACATTTGATCTTTTTGTTGCAAGTTGTGGTGTTTTTACAGGTTGTCTCAGGCAGATAGGTTGGAGAACTTGTTTGTGTCTTCTATTTATCTAATCTTTTATGCAGATACAGTCCCTCAGCTCACCACCGGAAATGATCTCCAAAGTTTCGGTTTTATTCAACAAAATTTGCTTCACCTCTCTCTCCCTTCTATTTTCAAAAAATTTTCTTTGGTTAACTGGTTACTTTTATTTGAAATATTTCTGATTTATATACTCATGTCCATATTTTAAATAGATCAAGAATCATTTCATGAAGGTCTGGTTTAGACAGTTACAAAGCTCATATCTTTAACTGTTAGATTTTTTCCTTCATTTAGCATCTACTTTTCTAAGACTTGCAAAAGAATTGTCAATTTTTTCAAAGTTTTGTTGAGTAGTTGTAGTTCTAATTTTAAAGTATATCTGGCTGTTAGTTAGAGCTTGTAATTTGCAGCTCATAAAGCTTGCAAAGATCCCAAGTAAACAAGCCTCACTGCTTGTCTTACTTGGTTATTTTCTTGCAATTTTACTTAGATTTTTATTTAGAAATTTTTTTGGGTTTTTTAGGAGGTGTTCCAAAGACACTCTTAAAGTGTTTTTGGGCATCTTATACTAATAATTGCTTGCTGGTTTGCAGCAAAAGACGAACAGGTAGGAGGAGGTGCTGTCGAAATTTCGAAAATCCAGGCAATCCGTAGGACCAAATTTCATATTTTTGTAAAACCGGTTAATTTCTCCTCAAATTTTGTAAGCCACCAAGTCACTTCAAGTAGACTGGGGCACTTCTCTAATCATTGTAAACAAATATTAAACGAGAGCAAGTGGGCTAGCCAGCGCCCATACCCCATCCCCCCAGGGGTGGCCTGTGTCGTCTCTTTTCATGGCGTGATTTTTAAAGTAGTTTATTTCTTTGTTTTCCGGCATTTAATAAAATTAATTAGGATTAAAATAAACCTTGTTGGTTCGTTCCACTGGCGGGCCACAAGTTCACTCACAACGTAGTTTTTCACATTTTTTTTACAAGCTCAAAACGTCCCCCTTGCTTTCCCGAAGTAGGGTTTCTGTATGAGGGCTTGCCCGAAATACGTGCCTGAAAAGAGACTCCTGGGGTTTTAAAAAAGATAAAATTTGGGTTCATAAATTTTTTATAAAAATACCAAGGTCTTCTCCCGTATGCTCTGTGGCCGACTTGCAGCTCAGTCTGATACAGTTGGTACACATCAGAAAGGAGGGGATGACTAGTAATAGGATCTAACACCGCCCTAATAAAAAATCCTTTTTGTGAAAATCCGGCACAATACGTATTCTGTTGTCGTGGGCAAATTTCTCAGAAGGCTTGGGACCACACTGAGTAGTGACCTCTTGGAAACCGTTAGGTTTGCCCTCGTTGGTATAGCATCTGAAGACCTCCTCGAGACTCTGATTCAGCTCAAGCCTGAGAGGGAAGCCACGCTTCAAAATTCCGGACATGTTTCCCCATACCTTGCGTATATTGGGAACCCACCTGCCATAATAAAAAGATCACCTTCACATTAATTTTAAAATAAACCAAGAACACTCGCACAACATCTACTTTTCTGCTTATGCATTTGTTTATTGACTCCATTATAAGGCACTGGTCTTGTTTAAATTTTATTTTATATTATTGACTAATGTGCAGTTAAATGATGGTTATTTTAAAATGGGAGTAAATGATCAATGATTGTTTTATTTGATCAAAGTATATGCTGTTTATTCTTGGTTACCAAAAATATTTTCCTAACTCCTAGATTAGAGGCCTTAGTTTCTTTTTATTTTTTAGGTTCCACCCCCCTTGGCTTCGCTAGGAAAGCCTAGACGGAGGAGTCAAGTCCCAAGTGACAGCACTTGACTCTGACTTGCCCCCAAGGCCACACCAGCAGCTTGAAGACTTCTGCTGCGTTTTCCCAGGTGTGGAACCAGGCGGCAACAATCGGGTCTCCCCCTTTGTTGTCTGGGCTAGATAACATAAAGCGAAGGTTGCCTCGACTGGCGTGACAACCATATATTGGAGGTCGAGGTGATCGTGGTTGCACCTTTTGAGTTGCCCTTCCCTATTGCCATCCATGACTGGATACATCCATAGGGGTAACTACAGTTTAGGTGATAACAGGTCTTTAATGGCTACCTAGAAACAACTTATAAAAATTGAAAAAATTGGGGCCCTTAATGGCTTTTTACAAAGGATAAGAAGGTATGTCTCGAAATATGTCTTATGATGCTTGATTTCTTCTTCTCCTTCGATTTGATCTTTTGGTTTAAGAGATCTTTCTCTTCCCACAATCCTACTGTTATCACACCATAGTGGCAGGGCTACTATCCTTGTACAGCAGATATCTGCACATTCTAGAGCTTCCATTATTCCAGAGCATGGCTATATATTTTGGATCACTCATGATCAGAGCAGTATATTATTCAGATTTATGTATGACCTTGTGTCAAGGCTGAGCCTTGAGAGTTCAGATTTGATGACTGATGTGACCACTTATCCCATTACAGTTTCAGTTCAGTGCCTAGAGATGTATTACAGCAGTGTTTCAGATGACACTTGATGATTATTATTATGATGATGTTGTATGATCTATGGATATGTTCTCACCGACTGTGGATTATTATCTTGTTGATTTAGTCACGATCATAGCATGTGCTTGGTATATTATTCCTGATGTGGCAAATTATTTAAAATGAACTGTAAATCATAAAATGGACAATTGCTTGCACATGTAGGTCATTCAACAAACTTACTGGTTTTTCACCTTACATAGATATGGTTTTTCCCGACACCAGTTGTCTGCTAGTGTAGGCTCCATATTCACTTGTCTCCATCCATACATGACCTTCCTATTTGACTTTAAACCCTGACTTGTCTTAGTTGACTTTCTGATACTGAGGACTTCCCCATTTTTCTACCTCTGTGTTTGGACCGCATCCCTGTTTATTCAGTGTCTCGGCTCTGAGTTGGTGACAGAACTTGCCTTTGGTGAGTTGGATTGTAGGCCTAAATCATTCTGGTCGGTTGTCCCGATGTTTGGCATTGGCTCGAACTCCCCCTAGTCACTTGAGATGTTGTTGGCTAAAACTGAAAGCTCATGTTCTACCTATGGAAACTAAAAAATTCGCCCATGGAAACAAAAAAAAAGGGCAAGAGCAATGAAAAGCTAAAAATACTCCTCGAAGAGTATAAGAAAGGTCCAAAAAGCAATGGTTCTTAAAAGTTATATCTAAACAATTGCTGACCTTATAAATATATGAAAAACATGCCCTGGATGCAAGCTGCAACTAGTTGTGCTTCTCAGCACATCTGAAATCCGAAGGGTTATGTAGGCCAAAAAGGCCATGGAATAAAATGGAATGATCCTAATGAACCTGGATCAACTTGATGTAGACATGATGCCTAAGTTGAATAAGCACTCTCTAAACAACTTATCCATTTGTGAGACACAGCCATCCCCCGTGTTCTTTTTGTCCAGCACAGAGTTTGTAGCTTCCCCCTTCTCCCAGTCCAAAGTATTTTTGAGTTAAGTTAGACAAGTCAAACCCTTGGCCCAACCTTGCTCCTAGCCTTCATCCTTCACTAGCAGTTTGACCATGTCCAATGGGTGAGTTTGTCATTTGAACTATTGTGCAAGTAATTTTATATAACAACGGAATATGTTAACTTGATTAATGCCACTGAATGGAATTTATACTTTGAGCTTAGTTGTGGGAATGATTAGAGAAGCATTGTCTTAGTCTACTGATGTGATTTATCCTTGATTATATATTCTTGGGATCCGTGATGATGTGGACCATGTATAGATGATTATTGATGATGATTTATGGACCCACATGTTTGATGATGATATCATATGATGGACATATGATGCAGATGATGTTTGATCCAGTTCAGCAGGTTTATTATTACTTCAGATCAGCAGATTATACATTGTCCATATATGGTGGACCCTACAGCAGGCCCATTAGGGCAACCCAGGGTGTATGAGTACTCATTCCTAGTGGATTTGGGTCTTCTGGATCCATTGAGACACTTATCTTTCAGTTCCAGGCACTTCTGACAGTGATTGATGCAGTTTTACACTTGTTGACCAGATTGGGGGCTGATTTCCCAGCCTGAGCAGCAGGGGCCCCGAGAGGCCAGTTCACCTAGGGCGCTGATGATGGAGGGGGTGGTCCAGCCACTTGTTATTACCATTTACCCCCCCTTCCGGAGAGCCTGGTGGGCTCAGATGGACAGCGCTAGCACCCTAGGAGGCAGTTTTGGCACTTTCACAGTTCCCGAGGCAGTTAAAAAACAGGATAAAGTGGTCACTGAGGAAATCGATTTGGGCAATTGAGGCAAGGTTTTGGCATTTGGTCTTCACAGAGGTCTTCCAGGGTGGCATCACTATCTTCCAGTCAGTTTTCACCATGTGGGTATGCCCGGATTGATCACAGGAGGACATTTACTGCTTGACTGTCATGGATTCTGAGGACAGTTTTGATCATTTATATTATATTGGACATATTTTATTATTGTGCCTTTGGGATGAGCTAGTAAGGATTGATGCCTCCTAGCGCCACCATGTGCTTATTTTATCATGTCCTAGTCATCATGAGGTGGATCATTGTACTTTTTACCCCTCTAGTGGGATGACGTCACCCTCCATTGTACCATTTAGTGAGGGCGCTTTTGTTATATTGGGTGATCCAAGTGATATTATGTTATGGTTCATCCTAGCCATTGATTGTATGATGAGATCTTATAATCTCAACCACTCATTTGATGTAGTATTGTAGAGTGGTATAGGGTTTTGGTCTTTATTATCCTATATAAGGAGGAGACCCCCCATTGTAAAGCTCACCTTTGGAGCTCTGGAATATTGGAATAGAAGATTTTTTGTGGAGCACATCTCTCTTGCATTGTGGATTCTCTTGCATATTGAATATACAGTATCTCTTCTATGTATCATTGTGGATTTTGGTGCTTTTACTAATCTTTTGACAGGAAAGTCGAATTGGAGAGAGGAGGGCGACTTCATGAGGGTTATTGTTGGAGGGATCCACATATTCTCTCTTGGGTTGATCTTGTGACAGGGAGTATCATTATTGTATCTTCGTGACATAGTTGATGCTTTCTATTACATCTTTCTACCATTTTCATAATCATCTTGCTTGACTTGTTTCTTTGATCTTGTCTTGTAGGAGGAGGACGATTTGGCTATCTTGGAGAAGGACGTTTTGGTTGGAGCACTTGGATCTCACTCTTGAATATACACATAGGAGAATGCTATCAACTTAAGGTGGCCACAAGCAATTGAGGTAAGATCTACAAGGTATGTGCCTCTTTCATCCATTCTATCTTCATTGGTCATAAAACCCTAATTAATCAAAACCCCAATTTTGGTATTTCTTAGATCTACTTAGATCTAGCCTTGCAATTGAAAAGATATTAAAAACCCACCTCTATAGGATCCACCCCTAGTTGGATCTATATTTTGGTGGTGATTGGCTAAAAATTGACACACTTTTCAATGCAAAAAGCCCTCTTGAACCTAAATCGATTTTCCTAAGAGAAGCTTGTTGGGTTAGATCTAGCACATGGGTAGGTGAGATCTCACTTGATTTGAAATCTAGACACTTGATAACCTATACCCACATCTTTACTTTGGTGAAAACTACCTTGTGGACATCTCTCCATGTTTTAAGGGGTTAAAACCCCCTTTTGATTCTCTTGGCATCTTAAAACTCAGATCTACTAAGATCTAGCCATTGGGTTCACTTGAAATTTTGAACATACATAGATCGGGGTACTAGCTACTTGGATCTACAGTTTGGTGGCCATTGGACTTGATTTGGTCCATCAAACCCTCATTTTAGCCCTCCTTGAGCAAATCGCACCCCCTTGAAAATTTGAGTTGGTCCACTTCGAGGAGGTGGGTGCTTGAGATTTTTGTGGATTTGGAATCCCCATGCCTTGAAACCTAGGTCTATACTGTCTTTTTGTCACGATCCGCCTTGGGGGTTGCATTCCTTGTTTCAAGGGATTGTGGTCCACTTAGGGTAATCACTTAAAAAACCTAGATCTAGTAAGATCCAACCATTGGATCTCATCCAACCCACTTGACTTGGCTTCTAAGTGTCCCGATCTACACTTTGACATACTTCTTGACTCCATTAGCCCATTCAACAAGGCACTAATCCTTCTCCAAGCAAGTCGCACTCCTTGGCATTCGTGTCAAACCCTAGATCTAGTACATGGGTACTCCTAGAACCAACTCAAACTCATAGATCTAGCCTATATCTAACCTATAGTACCATCCTCACACCTAACTTCACCTTGTGGGTCCACCTAGAACCATTTCACACTTCCCAAGAAACTAGACCCACTTGTGTAAACACATGGTACTTTACCTAGTTATCATACCCCATCATGTGGCCTAAACCATACACAGGTTGAAACATTAACAATCTCTTACACCTCCCTCAACCATACCTTAACCCTTAGGTCCACTTAGCCTTGCATTGGTTTCCGTAACTCATTACTTACCTACCCTTAGAAACCTTTGTTTGGGTCCAATCAACTGTGATTGGGGTATAGGGTCTCCCCCTTGGTCTAGTTATACCTTGACCTAAAGCGAAGAGTGCCTCGGTTGACGTGACTCCCACCTGCATTGGGAACCGTGGCATCTCTTGGGTCACCTCTTTAGTTGCCTAACTCCTCTACCGTCCCGGATGGGATACCACTAGGGGCAACTACAAGTTGTGTGATAACACCTACCACAAGGATAAGCCAATAACTCATGCACCCATTAGCGTTAGAAATCTAATCAAACTTTGAACAATCAAGTCTAAGTTTGCAAAATAGGTCTAAAACATGAAAAAGCATGAGATTTTGTCTTGAAATATTTAATAAGGTAAAACGGACCAGCAAGCTAAAATGCCCCAAAATACGGTGGGAATGAGAATGCAACCATAAAATTTTGCCCTACTCTATATGCCAACTTGTTTGTCTTTGAAATGAGATTACAAAACTTTTGAAAAGAAAGACTAGATGCAAGCCCTAAATGACCTTTTGATATGCCTAACTTAAACTTTCAATGCATAAATCTTTGATTTTATAAAAGAGATCTAACCATTAACCCATTCAAGAGAAGAACAACTAGCCAACTACTAACTTTAAACAAAAATCTAACAACTAACTAAGTACGAAAATTATACTAACTACTTGCTAATACCAACACTTGTTTGTTTTTTGTAATGAGAAATCTAAATGCAAAGATATAAAATAAACTATGAAATTGACAAACAAATGCAAGACTAAGCTCAAAAATGAGATTTAAATGCAAACTAGACAATGCACTTAAGTTAAGAAATCTAAAGTAATACTTGGATCGAAAACTAACTAATGCAAACTTGAAATTATGAGATTTAAAAGCTAACTTTGCAATGAACTAATTTCTAACTTGAAACTTTGAAATCTAACTCAAGCTTGTAGCTTAGGAGATAAACTAGATTTATTAAACAAAGTGAAAGAGGGAAGGAGAGGAAAAACGAATAGGATGGGAAGAAGAGAAAGCTAGAGGAAGGGGACTGTAAAAGGTACTAAAGTAGGGCTGCAAACAGTGTGTATAGGACAGCAAACAGTAAAGGAGAGAGCAGCAAAAGGAAAGTACAGCCAACAGAGAAAGGAAGACAACAGAAAATGACAAAGAGAAGGGACAGTGAGCAAGGGATGAGGAGCAGCAGCAAGGAGATGAAAGCAAACAGAAAGAGAAGATAAGACAGGAAAGAAGAAGCTGGTAGAGGAAGTAGGACGAGAGGAGGACTTAAGGGAAACAAGAAGAGAGGGTGATGGCTAGAAGAAAGTGGACTAGCAAGTCAAAGAAAAATATTTCAAGGAGAAAAAGAGAGCTAGAAGATAGAAGCTCATGAACCAAGGTTTCCAATAAGTTGAATGAAATTTTTTGTTGGAGAAGGCAAGAGATACTTTGGAGAAGCTCACAACCCTGCAAACAAATTATTAAGATAAATGGAACACTTGATCGGTGAAGGTATTAGATGCCAATAGCTCTCAATGATTGAATTCCCTAAAGACACAAAAACTCAATGCAATAGATTAGAAGCCTAAGTACTAGATTGTTAGTCCTCAATAAGCATCATAATCTCATTTGCATAATAAGAATAGGGTGAAAGAGAATTTACTTCAATGAGATGAAGACACAATGCCAAGAGTCCAATCAAATGACCTCCAAAGTCTCAAAATATTTTAGTAAACAAGAGCTTACAATTTTCACCAGAGTTTCTTTGCACAAAAATCCTTGAGATAATAACCCAGATGGGCCTCTCTTTATAGTAAAAGACTCAATCTAAACCCTAGGTCGAATTTGGCAATGGCAAATCGTTTTGATTACAATCAACACCAAGCTTTGGAGCTAACTCGAGTCTATGGTAGGTGAAATGGCATGAGGTGGCATAGCTCGACTCTAATGGTAGGTATGAGTGATCACCATCCAATAAGCGAGTTACAACAAGGAGGGGCGTGAGCTTGTGGAGGCATGCGAGCTAGTATAATGGATTGACGTGAGCCATGTGAGTTGGTAAGGGGATGGCAAGTGGCAAATGGCAGGTGCTAATTCGCATGGATGGAGCATGGGATGTATCACAACCAACCACCATACTCCAACAAGGCTAGAACTCGTGTTTGAAAAAGATTGACGTGAGCATGAAGGAGATCTCACTTGAATCGTAGTAATTGCATATGAGTTTAGAAAGGAGCCGAGCATGGTGAGGTGGCCTCCATTTGAGGGAGGCGCCTACCATACAATTAATACTGCCACATCAACCAAATCGTGGATGCTCATGAAGAATCGTACGTCATTCACGTGAAGGATTTACCCACGCTATAGTTTACTTCAATCTTTTAATTTTGACTTTTTTACATATGCTTTATCACTTGAGTGGGGTCGTACACTTCATGAAACCATGCCCCACCCTTTCCAAAGTTCAAAATTTGATTTTTTGACTTATTTTAATTTTTTGGTCAAAGTGCATTTTCACCATTTTTAGCAATTAAGTGCCAAAATGATGCATTATTACCCAAAACTGCTCCTAGGGTGATGTAACTGCCCGGAAACTGAAAAACGAAGGTGCCAAGGTGAAGAGGATGCTCTGAGCGTCAAAACGAGCCTCCCCACGCCCAATTCCGCCTCCAGATGGGGTTTTTATCATTTTTTGAAATTTTTTAATTAAACCATTAAAAAATGGTCTAATTTTATAAAAAAAATTATTTTTGTCGGAATGGAACGAAACTCCTAGGGGACCTAGTGCATGTTCATACGACTCAATCGAGATGGCTAACACGTAAAAAATCCTAGACACAAGACTCTAATAACCACCTTAGGTTTTGACCACCATGGGAAATACTCCAGCTTTGGAGGGTTGAGTGAAAAACTCAGGGATTATACGCCACTGATGAGTAGCGCATAATTCCTAAGGAAAAAACACTCTAGAGTATCCCCCAAATGGCTAAACCTACGGATAGCCGAGTCTTTTATAAAAGGACCCCGTTTAGACCAACTTTTTAGATTTTCCCCATGGGGGTATGAACATGCAGTTATTACAAATGGGGCAAAAATGCCCTGAAAATGACCTCTGAACCTCTAAACATTGACGATGAACATGAATGGTGTTCATGGAACTGGCGGCTCACGAGAAATTCAGCTATTTGTACAAAATAGATGATAACACTCTTCTAATCTCATTTTCCTTTACATACAATATTTGATCAAGGTGTGTTTGTGAGTAATTTCTTGTACAGATCTAATAGGTTGAAGAGAGGTTTGAGCTTGGGTGCATCTTTCATCTCTTCAAAGACCTTTTTCCTAACATTTGTGTGCATTTCAGGATCTCCCAAAGTCGATCTTAAGCATTTTGGTAAAGAAGTGTTGAGTTTGAAATCCATCTTCAAAAGCATATTTTCAATTGGTTACTTGGTTCTAAAAATTCCCTCTTCTAGTCCATTCCCCTTACCTTTTTCCACCCATTTATCTCTTATCCCCTTCTCTTTTTATTTCTTTTGTTAAGCCTAGCTTAGGATTTGCCATAAGGTTGAAGCTCTTTCAACTTTGGGGAATAACTTGGGATTTGTTCCCTTGTGCTCTCTTCAACACTATTGCAAGCGTATCATCCAGCTAGTTGGAAGGGTTTCTTGGATAGTGTTCTTAAGCCATCAAGTGTTCCACTTGATCTTTTCATCTTCCCACTCATTCCTTATTTCTTCATCCATTCGTTTTACCCTTCCTTCCTCCATTCGTTTTACCCTACTCTTCACCCATTCGTTTTTCCCATCCTCATCTTTGTCCGATCATCCCTCCATTCGTTTTTCCTCCAAGACTCCTCTCGTCCACCTTCCCAAAAAGCCCTAAAAACACATAAGACACAAAAAAACGAATTGCTTAAGTGTAGTAGTTGTTAAAGTTTAGTCTTTCTTTTGATAATTAGATCTCATTGTTTGGCATTAGTATAGCTCATACTTGTTGGATTATTGTTTCCATTTAAAAGATAGAATTTTTCACATAAAATATTTCGAAATTTTTTATGATTTAGATCTCATTCCTAGCACATTCTAGGTATTTGTTGTTTGCTGGTCCGTTTTATCATATTAGCATTTTCGAATTAAAATCTCATGCTTTTCATGTTTTAGGGTTTAATTTTCAAGTTAAGACTTAGTAGTTTTCAAGCTCATTTGGTTTGTTTGACAAATAATGGGTGCCTTGTTGAGATGTTTTGAGCTTGTGTAGGTCATTTGAGAAAGAGATATTTGATAGATCTTGAAGCAAAGAAATCAAAGCAAAATCACATGAAGGCCATAAGGAGTGATTGTATATACAAAATCTTGTTATCCTTTGTAATAAGCTTATAAGAGCTAGCTTTGTTTTCCTAGTTACTTCTCTCAAAAGTCCTTCAAAGGTTTTAAACCCAAGGCATTTGTAATCAAGTTAATAAAAGTTCAAGTGGAGGAGGCCTCCACTTTTTTGGTTTTCTTCCCCATTTGGGGAAGAGTGTTGTGCATGCTTAGTTTAGATCTCATCTTTTTTCAAGTTCATAGATTAGTCTTCATTTTCGTACTTAGATTAATTTCTCTTCCAAGTCTTGACTAGAGTGAGCTAACTTTGGGATTGCATCCCAAAGGCCACATAACTTTGTGGTAGCTACTCGTTCCCCCATTAGCATCTTGTGGACATCCAGCTAGCTGGAAGGTTTCCAGGACTGACGGTTTCTAGCGATTAGCCTTGTTCGGAGGTTGATCCCACCTTTAGAGTAGAATTGCTTGGTAGAACACTAGATCTTTCGTTTAGTTTCATTTTATTTTGCAAGTAGCATGTTAGCAACATTTCACATCCATTTGAGCTTTCACATGATTTAAGTATTACAAAGTTGAAGTATCTTGTTATCACAACTGCTACTTGTTTCTTAAAACAAACAAAGTCTCTTGAACTTGGCCAAATCCAAGTCAAGAGCACTCTCTATCGGAGAGCATTGTTAGACTTGCATCTTTCCCTGCATTAGGCATGTTAAAGTAGGAAGTCTCTTGAACTGTGGTCATAAGATCAAGTCAAGAGCGCTCTCTGTCGGAGAGTTGAACAAGTGCTCAAAATAATAAAATATTTCAACCCACATTTTCCCCCTAATAAATTTACTTTTGGTTGATCGTTCAGCACCCGTATGCTCTGCCAACCGGAAACGGTTGGGCTAGTACTCAGAAAGGTGGAAGACTTGTTAAATTCATAAGTGATAACTAATAAAAATTTTCATCCCCATAACCAACCAATCCGGAGCTGAGCGATAAGATAAGTCAGATTGGGGGCGTCGGGATTCCATGTTCAGCCTCTAGTTTGCTGGTTAGCATTGCGCGACCTGGCTAGAGCACTGGGTGGCCCGACATGTCCTTGAACGGAGGCACTTGATACTGTCTTTCCGGACTTTCTCTTGAATATCCTTGGTTTTATCCTAATAATCAAGACCATTAAAGCTTTGAAATTTACCAAGATAATTTGCACAACGATCTCACGAACAGTTACTATCAAGACTTACTTTTCAGCATCCCCCAGCACAACAATTCAATTATTTTGACTCCGTTACCCATTGGATAAGGCACTGGTCCTTTTATCATTTAATTTTTATCTGTGGATGCTTCTTAATTATCTCAAGTCTTTATATACTGTTTCGCAATGTGGATTGCATCTTATCTTTTGTTTTATTTAAAAGTAAGTCGTGTGTCTTTCATCACTAAAAACTCCTAAATAACATCCATCTGCATCACCATACATTTTTAACACTATAAATACTAGAGCCTTAGTGAAACTCTTTTGTAGGGACTACCCCCCTTGGCTTTGTTAGGAGTTTGCCTAAACGGAGAAGCTGGGATTCAGGTGACAGTACCTGGCTCATTGCTTGCCCCCAAGGCCACACCTCTCTCACTTGTAGTGAAGAGACAACTTTCGAAAGATTTCCGCTACTGGTGTGCAATCTGGCGGACAACAGGGTCCGTGAGGAATTAATCATTACATTCAATTTCTAAGGCCAACAGTCATTGGATATAGCATACATTTAACCACTACTTTCTTTGGGCCTTTTATTTTATTTAATTTCACTGGCCAACAATCTTTAGATTTGGCATACATTTAACCATTGCTTTTATTAGGCCTTTCATGTCCCTTCATTGGGGATTTTACATTTCATTCATTTCACAACCCTTCTTTCATTGTGTTTAGAAACATAGTTTTTGAATTTCATTTCAATGGGCTTTCACAATAGATGCACAATAATTTCCACATACATGTAATGATGGTAGTCTTATATGCTTTGGGTTTTAGCCAACACAACTTACACAACTCAGAGGCAAGACACAACTAAACAGGGATGCTATCTAACAAAGAGGCTAGTTTGGGGGAGTCCTCCATATCACATGCTAAGGTGTAAGTCAAGGTAAAAATGAAACTGGATGGTGACAAATGGATGAGGAAAGTGAAAAGTGGTGCCAACACTAGCAAGCCATATAATGGTTGGAATGATCACATCCATTCTCCTAAGGAGGGTGAAACCAATGAGTATAAACAAGAACTTCATAATCCTGAGCAAGCTAGACCATATAGATATAATTTAACAACCAAGTCCATAATATATAAATATACCGCTAGATCATGACCACTAAATACTAAATCAAGCTACCAAAATGACCAAAAGAGTAATACAAACCAATACACATCCATATACCTGCTGGGTCATATATCTGTACCAACCATTTGAACCATCATCTGTCAACTGGAAACCTGTTGCTGCATATCTAGGCACTGCATACTGCTCTGTATGGCAAACATGGCTACATCGGTTATCAAATCTGAGTTCCTGAGACTCAGTCATGGCATAATGCTGAACAAACTGCTCATGGGCTGCTCTGAAATCATAAGTGATCCTGGAATGAATGCTCATCTGATGCTGATCTCAAGCATTTCAGTGTAAAGGACTGGTTGAAAAAGGGACTGAAATCTGATCTGAAGATACGGTAGCCCCAACTACTGTAAACGTGATAACACCTCCATGCAAGGCATCTGAATCATGGAGGACATCCCGAGATACCACTATCTCTAACACTCCCTCTTATCGAGGGAAGTCCCTCCACTGATGCCTGGATCCAACAAGTCTCCTGCTGTTGACACTGACCCATCTGCCTTGCCTGCCACTGCTGCACTCTGACCTATAGTACCCTGATCAACTCCATCAATGTGGCTCCAGAAGAAGCCCCCTGATCAACCACTGATTCTGTCACTGAACTTTGATTTAGACTCCCTCTGAATCTCTATTGTAACCAATCACCCAATCTGCCATCAAGCGGATCTACTGCCCTGTAGGTGATCTCCCTCTGTCTCTGAGCTGACTCAGTTCTCTTCTGAGCTAAGTCCATCTCAGTCATCTCATACCAACTCAGTCTCCGACTGGTACCTGCATGAGCATCATGCTCATCCATCTGATCTGAGTCCAAAGACTCACTCCCTTGTGTCTCATCAACAACATGAGCATCTCGCTCACCCATCTGCTGAAAGGACTCACTCCTCTAAGCACCATCCCTGTTGTGATCATCTCTCTCTCTATCCCCCTCTGACTTTGAAGAAGATGCACTCAACCAACCTGATGTGCCAGATGTGGGCTGTCCTCGAACCAAGTAATCACTGTTGATCCTATGACCCATCAAGACTGGATCAACTCCCTTTGGATAAGTGAATATCAGAGCTCTCTAGAACACCATTGAATAACCGACAGCATCCAATGCTACCACTGAGAGTATACTCCCTCTCAGTCCTGAAATGAACAGTACTCCTGATACCTCCAGGAGTTCTCCAAAGTCGAGTAGGAACAGTACTCATCCCATCCCTCAGATCACATACTCCCTCTTAGCGAGGAAGGTACTTCAGGAGAAGCATCCACCAGGATCAAACACATCCTTTGCTGCTACAACTACTTCCTCTGCATTGGAAGGCTTCGTGGCTGCATCTGCTGCACTCTGATATGCAGATCTGCGCTCCTCCTCTATCAGTGTCATCTTGAGAGAAGCATCATGCTCTCCCTCTGTCACTGATACTGAAATTGCATCCAAGGTCTCCTTGGACCCACATATAGGCTTTCCCAATAACCTGTACAACTGACCTTTCCTAATGCCATGCCTCACTGCTGCATCCAAGGTCACTCCCTCTAAATATAGAAGCCTCTGTCCATCTCGGAACACAATACTATATCCCTCATCCTCCATAGCTGATACGAAGGGTAAATCTGTCTGCTTTGGTACATGCATCCCTCCTGCAATCCTGAATAAACCTTCAGACTACGGCTGGAACATCATTGATTCAAGTCTCCTCACTGCTAGCCTCTCATAGCAGTCTGAGTCTGTTTCTGAAACACTGAGGAACACTTCATGAAGTGCGCCCCTTCTCAGTCTCTGAAAAGTGCGCCCTTGTCTTCCTCTGCTCTCTCATCTATGGAAGAATGCGTCCTCACTCTCTGACTTGCACCCCTAATCTCACAGCTCGCTCTATCTGCTCTGTAGATCACCCTCTGTCTGTCACCCATTCTCTGAATGATTAAAACACCCTCCTATCACTCTCTGAAGAATGTACATCAGTTCTCTCAGCCCTCTCAGCCTCAAGAAAGCGCCCTTTCTCACAGAAGTGCACACCCACCTCAAGAATTGCGCCCTCCTCTCCCATAAATGTGCCCCCTCTATTTGGCTCTTCAATCTCTGAAGTCTGTCTTGAGTACCTTTACCTTTACCCCGCCTCTTGTTAATAGCTGTAGTGACTAATCAGGGTTCCAAATCCCTAATTTGAGTTGCATGCAAACTCACACTTCTGCACTAAAAAATCACACTACTGCTTTAAAAAGTCTTGCCTGCAAACCTTGCATGCAAAAGGTAAAAGTCTTAGAACTCTCTGCATGTTTCCACTACTGAAGCCATGCTGACTGGTAGAGTGTTTCTCACACACTACATCCATGCCTACTCTGATAATGTCCCTTCATGCTAGGGATGATCATGGAGGACATCCCGAGATACAAATCTCAACAAATAAAACTCATGTTTCTCAAGGAGTGGAAAGCACATATGGGTATTTAACCAATAAAAGAAGACAGTTCTTTAATAAGGTTGGTTTGGATGTTTTTAAGAGGTACGTGTGTATGATAGAGGAGGACGTAAAATTCAAAAAAATTATGTGCCCAAGCTATATAAAATATCCTGTAGGATCAACCTACATGTCAGCAGCTGTTCTGAATGGCGAAGTAAGCATAAATATCTATTTCATGCCAACTGAGATTCAGTGTTTTCACGTTCAATGCTGGTTTCGTTGCTTCATGATTTGTGGGCATGTTTACATTTACTGAGCAATTCCTGATTATTAAGGTGTATGCCTGATTTTAATCGTATAAATAGGCAGATGGCATGCTGATAAAGATCATAGGAATAAATTTAAAGTGATAGCCACCCAAAATTCATTTGATAAAGGTCTCATTGGAAGGTTAATAGCAAAAGTACATTGAACTATTTGAAAGGCAACAAATAAAACACTATCCTTCAGTCAGCTTCCTTTATGATCGTTTCTCTGACTTATTTAACACACAGATTGTCATGATAATATGGAAGGAAATATGCCGAGGATCAATAGTAAGTGTCATTCATTGATGGCCTGCTAAATGAGATCATAAGAATAAATTTAAAATGATAGCCATTCAAATTGCATAAGGTGAATAGCGAAAGTACATTGAAATATTTGAAAGACAACAAACAAAACAATTTTCTTTAGTCAGCTTCCTATGTGTCCGTTTGTCTGCTTTTCTTTTAACACAAGGAGATAAGTCATAACAATATTGAAGGAAATCCTTGCGTATTGCTGAGTATCAATAGCAGTAGTGTCATTCATTGGTGCATATTTGGGCAGTTAGTCTAATCACTAATGCTTACTCTTATCTGTCTAGAGGTTGTTCAACCTAAAACTTCCAAATTCGTTCGTTCATTTAGTATGCGATAAAGACGGAGAGATCAATATTAACCTGGTTCAAAATTTCTGTGGTTTGTAGGGAACTTCTTGATAATCACAAAGGAGTGGGAAACACAAGACAAGTTGTCTCTGTTATTGCCTGTTGGGATCAGGACCGAGAGATTAAAAGGTTTTTCTTCCAACCTGTCGATTGATAAGTAGTGCAAAAGGACTTGTTCTTTTATTGAATGACTCTTAACAACTGCTGACAATGCCTATTGTACAGATGACCGTCCTCAGTTTATGTCAATCCAAGCAATTCTGTTTGGCCCTTATCTGCTAGCTGGAATGAGTTATGGAGATTGGGACCTCAGCATGAAAATTACAAAATCGTCTTCAGAGTTTGTGACTGCAGTTCCCCACACATTTTCTTCTCAGTTGTTTTCCTTTTCTCAAGAGAGGAAGGTACCAAGTTCTCTTGAACTCGACCACAGTACACTTGTATTTACTCACAGCAACAATAGCATTTTGATGGAGCCAATTCCAGGGGTTGGGACAGACGAGGCAGCCAGTGCTACTTTTAGAATAATAGAGCTTGCTCCAAAGGCATGTATTGCAGATTGCATAACAATTAAAGCAGCTTCAGTGTTGGATTTTGTGGGAAGTGATATTTATCTAGAATCCTTTTCCTTGCCCGGAATGTTGGTTGCTCATAATGGTGTTAATAATACTGTATCTATAATAAACAGAGCTCAGCTCATCATTGGAGACAAGGAGCATTG
Source organism: Larix kaempferi (assembly GCA_027924585.1). NCBI lineage: Eukaryota > Viridiplantae > Streptophyta > Pinopsida > Pinales > Pinaceae > Larix > Larix kaempferi. The sequence goes on from BSBM01000931.1 coordinate 11,836,387, forward strand.
TTCAATGGGAATCTGCAGTCCCCTGCTCCCCGAACCGGATGCTATTTTCCGAGTACTTCCAGGATTGGATGGAAATGATGGTTCTGTTTCTTTCGAGTCTGCAAACTATCCAGGATGTTTCTTATATGGGGCCGAGAGTTACCAGGTTGGACAGGCTGTGCAATTACGTTGCAATCCTTTGGTAACTGATTTGGCATTTAATCGTGCAACGAGCTTTACATGGAACACGGGATTTGCCAAATACCATCCAATAAGTTTTATTGCTAGGGGCTCAAGGAGAGCTTACCTTCTTGCACCTCTCTTGTCCTACAGAGATGAATCTTACACGGTTTACTTCAACATCACAGCATGAAGATTCGTGACAATGGAAAAATCTTATGAGACATAACATCTGAACTCTCAGTTCTTATGGAGGGAAACACAAAGTTCGATGGGACAATGAATAACTTACCTGAAAACTTTTCTTTTAACGTCTTTTTAGACTTACCTGGTATATAGGACTCCTCGGAATCAAAATCGAGCGATCAGAATTTAATGAAGAAATGGATTGACAGCATTAGATTTTAAAGCTTTTGTTCATGCATTAATCTACATGTCCAGCTAGGAACCTGGGAACTTGCAAAGGAATCTCTTTTTGAATTTTTTTTTCTAAATCAACAACCATTCTGATTTCCAACAGGTTGACTATTATTATATTTTTCATGTTCATGTACACTTTACATTTTCAATTTAAATATGCTTTTATATGCAATGCGTGGAGTACATTTGATAAATGGAAGGAGAACACCATGTATATAGCCTCCCTATTTAAGCCATATTTGAAACCTAAAAATAGTATACCATTATTCAAATTAGAAAATTGAAAAAAATAAAATAAACATAATAATAGTATTACTTCCTATTCCCATGTCTTTCCAAAACTTTATATGAGAAAAACAAAAGCTTCGTCCATGATGCTGTCATTTATTTATTAGTTTCAAATCTTAATTTTTAAAAGCACTTGCACTTACTAATATTGCACTTACTAATATGATAAATTGTTTTCACAAATGCTGTGGCAATTAAAACTAGATTATGAATGTTAGTGTTTAAACTCACACTAAGTTAATTTTGTAGTAAAAGAATTCCACATAAATTTCATATATCATCAAAGTTATATTATTTATTAGTTTCAAATCTTAATTTTTAAAAGCACTTGCACTTACTAATATGATAAATTGTTTTCACAAATGCTGTGGCAATTAAAACTAGATTATGAATGTTAGTGTTTAAACTCACAATAAGTTAATTTTGTAGTAAAAGAATTCCACATAAATTTCATATATCGTCAAAGTTATATTATTTATTAGTTTTAAATCTTAATTTTTAAAAGCACTTGCACTTACTAATATGATAAATTGTTTTCACAAATGCTGTGGCAATTAAAACTAGATTATGAATGTTAGTGTTTAAACTCACAATAAGTTAATTTTGTAGTAAAAGAATTCCACATAAATTTCATATATCGTCAAAGTTATATTATGAACAAGTTTCACAGCTAATCAAAGAATTCTACATAAATTTCATATATCGTCAAAGTTATATTATGACCAAGTTTCAAATGCTGTGGCAATTAAAATTAGATTATGGATGTTAGTGTTTAAACTCACAATAAGTTAATCTTGTAGTAAAAGAATTCCACATGAATTTCATATATCTTCAAAGTTTTATGACCAAGTTTTTTGCATAATAAAGGCTTTGCCTAATTTTGATTATCTAAATTTTGATCATTGAAATTTTGATCAAATTATTAAAAATTACAATATCACCCTTACTTCACACATCACCTTTATACTGCGCCTCTTTCAAGTCAATATTTTTTCAAAATAACTAAAATTTGTTTGTCCATGAGATCACAAGACATCTTTACATAAATTCATGATCAAATTATTTTCTAGGATTTCATGGTTTTTGTGACATCTTTACATAAATTCATGATCAAATTGTTTTCTAGGATTTCATGGTTTTTGGAAAGCATAATGATCCTACTACTTTTATTTTCATTGTGTTTAATATAAAAAAATACACATGAAAAATAGTCTCTTTTTATTTGTCCAATAATTTTTTTATCCTTAATGTGCTAAATATAGTATTAATATATTACTTATTTTCAAATTAAATATATAGTAAATTATACTACATCAACAACAACATCAATTTCCTAATTTCATTTTAAAAAATTATGATATTTATTTCAGTTAATTTTAGTGCGTAGTACTCCATACTTAGAATTTAAATAAACAAACACAATAATAGTGATACTTCCTTTATATATATAGATATATATATATATATATATATTTCATCCATGATGTTGTCATTTATTTATTAATTTCAAGTTTTAAAAGCACATTTATTACTAATTTGTCAAATTGTTCCTACAAATCCAAATCTTATAACTCCTCAAATTAAATTATGAATATCAAAGAGTGTAAACCCACAAGTTAAATCTTGTAGAAAAAGAACCTATTTTTAATCACATCTTATAAAATTTCAACAAAAATTTAATGCATCATCAAATTCGTACCATGATCAAATTCTGCTTTACCCAATGTTAATTATTGAAAATTATAACACTACTTTTATACTACCCAATGCTTTTTCAAAATAATTGAAATTTATTTGTTGACGAGATCACAAGACATTTTTACATAGATTTATGATTAATATTCTCTAGGATTGAATGGCTTTTGGAAATCATTATTATCTTAATACTTTTATTTTCACTATATTTAAATATAAAAAACATATTTATGAAATTAATCTCTTTTTATGTTTCCAATAATTTTTATTCTTAACTCTATTAAACTTATTATTAAAACATATCTTGTTTTCAAATATGACGAATTTTGTAAAATAATAATAATAATTTCTTACTTAATTTCATTTTAAGTAATTATGATTTTTATTTCAATTAATTTTAATTTGTTTATTTAAATATTTTTTCTATAAAGTTTTAATATTTTAATTGTTTTTATATTCATTTTTTATTTTATAAAGTACTTTTTACAAAAACATATTTACAGCCATACCTATAAAGAATTTTGAAATTTTGAACTAGGTACATAATAAGTATGTCATGCAAATATAAAAACAATATTCTAAAAGTTTAAATATAATCTCATTTATTTTTTCAATTAAGAATCATCACCTTTGGAATAGAACTTGAATTAATAATAAACAAGAACAATTTAAAACATAAAAAATGGAAACATTAATTGGTTTTAAACACTTCAACTTATTTATTTCCTAAAAAAGGAGATGATCTAAACATTAAAATAATTCCAAACTTGGTTATAAGTTAAAGCTCGCTTTCAGTTCAATTCATGACAAGTGGACTAACCATACAACAAGAATGATGATTGTTTCTATAAAGAGTTAAGAAACTATATGAATGAACAACTAAACATAGTGTAAACATATTTGAACACATTTCCATATGATAGACATTTCAATCTTTTTATTATTTAATGCATACATGTAGTGCAATTATTACTATTATTAAATATATGATATAGATAATTTCAGTTACCTCTTATGTTCTTTTTTTATTTTCCTCACCTCTTGCAAATTAATGTGGAATGACTTGGCCAAGACATGCGGGGAAATGCCTTGAGTCGAAGTGAAAGTGGTCAAGGAACCAAGCAAAATACCCAGATTTTGATTGTTGAGCAAGACAAGAATAGATGCATTCTTTCCTCTGATGCTCAAAACAGTTCCATGGGGGAACACAAACAGTGTATGGGAAAAGAGTCTATTGGTAGTAGAAACGACAAAACCAACTGATATTGTCCCTTGGATTAGGAAGAGTATTTCACTACTTCTTGGATGGGTATGAGGAGGTACTACTCGTCCTATGTCCATGTTTAAGTGAGCCATTGATATTGCTAGGGTGTTGAGGCTCAATATGTTCTTTGGAGTCATAGCAATTATGCTTAGTCCCAACATGGTATATGATATGTTCCACATCGTGCACTAGTTCGATGTCATGAAGTCTTCACGAGAAGTTTAATTGGGATTAAGGCAAGGAAATCCATTCATAAAAATAGTTATTGTCCTCCATGCAGAAGTGTTGCAACCCCTTGAGATGTCCACTAATTCTTTATGTTACCATCATAAAGATAAAAAATTAAAACATATAGCTAAAAGGGTAGCTCTACAAATTAGGTTTCTCAATCAGCATGAAGATTTGCAAACATGAAAGAAATAGACTAAGCAAACTCATATAAATGATATGTTTTTATTACTATGCAAATCAATCGATACAATGGGGTTGGTCCCCGTTTATGTCATCAATGAGGTAGTTCTTCTACCATTACACCTGATTAATTAATTTTCAAACAACATAACTTTATTAGCTTAGCCTTATACTTCAACTACCCATCTACTTATAATACAATCTAGGAGAATTTGTAGAACAAGAAATGCAATTTAAAAAAAATCTCTATTCTGATTTCAAAGATGCCCCCTCTAAATATAATAATATCACTTTTGTTGCACCACTCTAATCATAAGATCTATTGATAATGAGCATGAAAAACTTGGTTCTTTCTAATACATTTATTTTTGTTTGGTAATGAAAAAGGATTTCATTTCGTGCTATCTCTAACAAGCTTTGTCGTTCGAGTGCAAATAATGGGAAACTTGGTCTTTCTCACCATTCAAGCATTCTCTAGCTTTCAACATATGGCCTGGACAATAATCCTTTAAAATCCATAAAGCATCCTTACGAGAATAGCAAATTCTAGTTTCTTCTAGTATGGGTGCTTTAAAGCCATTCTTATCAAAATCCATGTTTTCATTGAATTCCATGGACACAAAAAGGTTCACAACATTTTTCAACAAAAAAGATCAATTTGCTCTCCCTTGAGCTCTTTATTAATGAGAGATGAAACTCCATTCTTCACTTTGGCCTTCATTTTTGGTAGACATGGTCACATAAACAAATGGGTTCAACTTTTCTTAATGTAGTAAGGTATTTTGAGGGAACAATATAACGATTAATATAATCAAACCATTGTGACAATGATCGAACCATCGCCTTGTGATTTTCCAAATGCTTCAGAAATTCTTTCAACATTGCCTCACCATCTTTATTTCCCAAGCCTAGTAAAACCACAAGAGTTATGTATTCTTTCATTGAAACCCTAAATTTACAATAGAGTTTATGTGCATATCCTATTAAAGACTTTTGATTACACAGGTTGAAAACAATTGTATGAATGTCCATGCACTCATCCCAACTAAACTCATCTTCTACATCTCCTTTTGAAATCTTTCTTAACTTCAAAATATAATCGTTTGGAGTAGCCCATCCATGCTCCAAGTCATGCTCAATGGAGCTCCCAAGGACAACTTTCACACCTATGTCCAATGGAATGACATAACTACAATCATAGTTTGATTTTTGCATCTTTAAGAAAAAAGTGTTATGCTAGTATATAGAATCCTCACAACTCAATAATGCTTTGTTATTATTGCTATTATTCCCAAAAATGATCTCCCCCCTCTTCTTCTCTACAATTAATGACGAATGCTCTTTATTGCCAACTAGTGGCTCTAATACAGTGACCTACCCTACACACAACAATGTCGTTGTCCACTCATAGGTGACTTCCCTCACATGACAATGCTCCCTTCACATAATCTTGATGGTGGCTCATCCGTTCATCAGTAGGTGGTTTCCCCTCACATGACAACATGACAACATGATGACACCCCCTTCACTTTGCACATCATCAAAATGGCTCTCTTCTTCAAAGTAGCTTTGATACCAAATTAGGTTTATTGATTTGTAGGAAGACTTGCAAACATGAAAGAAACATACTCATACGCATGTAAATGATATGTTTTTATTAGTATGAATTCGATTGATACAAAGATGTTGATTTGCTTTTTTATTATTGGTAAGGTAGTTCTTCTACCATTACACTTTGTTAACTAATTGTCAAACAACATAACTTTATTAGCTAAGCTTTAAAGGGAAAAATTAACAACCATTGTGATAGACAATAACTTTGATATTTGCCATTGAAAATCGAAATGGAATGGTATGCACTACCATATAGTGAATATATAGATACATATGATATCACACATAATTTTAAAAGGACAAGCCACAAATTATTTACCAAATAAATCAATGTACATGTCACATCTTTGAAGGTTGAAGCTTATCACATTTTGTATCAACTTTGGTTTTTATAATATGGATGTCATTCCATGGAGCTTCATATTCAATAGTTTGAATTTAATAATTCAAACTAAAGGCTTTCATCATGAATATGGACACAAAAGTGATATGTGGCTTATTGAATAGTTCACGAAGGTATTGTTTCCTACATAAAGAAACAAGATGAAGGCAGTAACCCCTACATCATACAAAGAAGTGTCAGTTGACCATTGAAATAATGTAGCAAGATAGCAAAATAGTGTACAAGTTGTCAACATGAAAGACAAAGAAGATCCAAGTGCCCAGATAAATAATTTTGACACATACAGAATTTAGAAAACCACAATATCTATAAATGTAGATATAATGCTCATAACAAAAAATATAAAAAAACGTCATGTTTCTCAAGGAGGAGGATACGAAAAAGAAATAATGGAGAGTGTTATACTGCACAAGGAATAGTTAGAAAAGATGGCTAAGCCTATATCCTATTCAAATTTCAGATTCAAAAATTCTAGTCACGGAACCAAACTCAATCACTACAAAACTTTGAACCTTAGATAATAACACACCTTTGCCTGATTGTCTTTAGATAGTGAAGATCATCACAGATGACACATTGGAAGATCAACAAACTTTTGATCCCAACTGGTCGCACTAATCGCAGAGGGAGAGAATACGCCATTGACTTCTTCTTACACTTGAGATATTTGTTTTTCATATGCTAGGTCGCAAGAAGCATGAGCACAGAGGATACATAGACCTCGACTCGAATACTTACAGAACTCTAAAATCCCAAACTTCGAATGCCCAAGTGGGTATGGGAGGCTTTATTTATACAAATTTATCCGATAAACCGATGACACCAAATTGACAAATGCAAGTAAAAGCTAAGATTTTTTTTATGGCGGTAGATTAGGTTGTACCCTTTGTCGAATAAGTCATCAAATCCATGTGAAGGAACCTAAGTACTTGCAGAGCCATACTGACAAGAGAATTAAAATTTACAAGGTGGAACTATTATTAGCGGCCCACAACGCTTTTACATCAGTCATAAGGGTTAGGTCATCGGAGCCATGTGAAGGAATCTAAGTACTTGCGGACCCACACTGACAAGAGAATTAAAATTTACAAGGTGGAACTACTATTAGCGGCCCATGATGTTTTACATCAGTCATAGGGATCATATCCTACTAGGCAAATACATCTTTCTTTTTCAACCCCAAGATTTGGTCTTCCACAAACACAACCAGATCCAACAAATCCATCATTGTTGTCATCATCATTGTCAGAGGTAGATCGGATAGAGATTTTAGTATCAAGAAATAAACAATGTGAAAAACATCTTTCGACATCAGACCCCATCATGACTTCATTGGGAGAGCAACATAATTCTCCTTCAAAACATGATTCCACTTTGTAATTGAGCACGACTTCTTTGGTATAGTATCTAATCATCATTCCATCTTTATCCCATTGGAGAAACTTCTGTGTCATTTTGATAGGTGGTTCTAAGGGCGAATGTTTCCCGCCAGTGTGTTTCAATTTGAATTTGAACGACATATAGTTATGGTGATCTACAATCATGTCATCGTGGAGATGAAAAATAAAATTGGCTCGTCTTTGTACCCAATCGTTTCTAGGATAGAACTTATCAAGAAATACTTTTGTCCATCCTGACCATTTTTGTTGAACTAAGGAGGATGGATCTATGCAAATTATGATCTCTCCTTGTTCTCTTCAAAATTGTAGAATCAGATGGTAACTTGTCCATGTTAAATAGACAGGGCCTATATCAACAAAGAAAATTTGTTTTCCCATCAAACTCAGTAGTATCTAACTAGATATCATTTATGTATGATAGCTTATAATATGCATTTCTGAGATTTAGAAATGTTGTTTTCTCCCATCTTTCTAAAATTTCAATTTTCATAGGAGAAGAGTGAATCTATTTTATCAATGAGATGGCCGGCTAATTGTCTACTTCCTTTTTGTTGACATATTCTAGAAATGCCAGGCACTCTGGAGAACTCATGGTGTGTCGAAAAATTATTTTTCGTCCGGGTTTCTCTAGATCATGCTTGATGCCTTCTCTCTTATTTGACTTTCCATCATCTGATGCACTGACATTGAACATGTTGAAACTAGGCTAAGATTCTTCTCTGGTTAGCATACCAGCAACACAGTTAAGATAACCAGGTTTATATACAATATCAAAATCAAAATTCCGAATCCACATAAACCATTTAAGAATTCTAGAATTATTTTCATCCATCAAACTTTCATTCTTAAAAATTCGTGGCATGATTTTTAAATCTGTTCCGATCAGAATTTTACAGGTTTCAGATATAGTTTGAAATGGTTTACTGCCTTTTTGATAGCAAGAATCTCTTTATGGTTCGAGGGTTAGTTTAATTCTACACTCTTAAAAGAACCTGAGGCATATCCACAGATTTCTTCTTTATCTCCATGCTTTTCTATCAGGATATCTCCCCATGCTTTGTTGGAGGCATCTGTTTCTATGACAAGATCTCTCGTACCTTGGGGAAGGGAGAGAGGAGGAAGCTGTTTTAAATTTGCTTTAATTGTTTTAACAACTTCGGTCATTTCATTTCTCCATTTTGGAGGGTGCTTCTTCAATCTTTGTTGTAGAATATGGATGTCATCAGCTTGGCCCTTATAGAAAGGTTGGATATAATTCAGGCTTCCTAAGAAGCACTGCAACTGGACTTTCTCCAAGATTTGATTTGGGAAATGATCAAAATCCTTAAGAACATGCTCTTGGAGGATTACTTGGCCTTTATTGATCTTTAGACCAAGAAACTCAATTTATGTCTTCACAATCTCCATTTTGCTTTTGGAAAGAACTAAGCCATGTTTAATCACCAGCTGGTAGAACTCTTTTAGATGCTTTAAATGTTCCTGCAAATTTTTGGAGCAAATTAGGATATCATCACTATATACAAGTCCCCATTTCTTTTCCCCCAAAATATCGTCCATTCTCTTTTAGAATTCATAAGGAGCATTATTTATTCCAAATGGGAGAACTTTCCACTGATACTGACCATGTGGGACAACAAAATGCGTTTTGAAGTGATCCTTTGCTTCAATCCCAATCTGGTAAAATCCATATTTTAGATCAAACTTACTAAAGATCATTCAATCTGCAATCCTGTGTAAAAGGCTTGACTTACCAGGAAGAGGGTATCTGACATGTTGGAGGGTTGCATTAAAAGGTTTGTAATTTACAACTAACCTGGTCTTTCCTCTCTTAATTTCCGAATGCTTGTTTACTATAAATGCATGACAAGCCCAAGGGATCCTAGAGGGTTCAATGAGACCTTTAGAAAGTAGGTCTTTGATTTCAGTGGCACAAAAATATTTTTTGTAGGAGACATTAAGGCTACAGAGGATCGTTGGGATCTAGGATTAACCAAAGGATCATATAGTAGAGAGACAAAATATTTTTCTCTGGTCCAAAAGGAATTAGGACTTTCAGAGGTGCAATCCTTCTCAAGCTTTTCTGAAATCTGAGATAAGGCAGAGTCCTTGTGCATTTATGCATAAGCTATACATCTTTCCATTTTGAACAATTCTGCAATATTAGGGGCAGGATTGAGCTTCTTTACATGAGTTGGGCATTTGGATTTAGCTTCAAAGGACATGGGACAAGACACTAATCTATCATTTATTGTACATTTGAACGACATTTTGTTACTATCAATAGTAACGGGACCGACTCTAGTCAAAAACTATGATCCTAAAATACAATCATCTTTTATATTGTCTAGTCTATTTAAAGACAAAACTTCTGGAAAACCTTCAATCTTAATTGGGAAGTATGGAACTCTTCCAAGCAACTGTAAAGGATTTCCTTCGATTGCTACGCCATGATCAGAATTCTATTCCCAATAAAATGATGGTATGGCTCCTCCTTTTTCCCACGGGGGCTTCACTCAATAAACAACTATCATAGCACGTTCGATCGTGGCATATGAAACAATACCTCTAATCTCACTAAATATTGGAAAATACCTTTCAAAATCATTTTTTTAACCCCCTCCCAATATGCCTTCCCAATTTAAAAAAACCCCTGTTTTCACTAGATATTGTATGTATCAATTTTTTCATTAACATTTTTTATACCCCTTTATATTTCTACCTAGTATATTGATATGATACCCCTCTTATGATCCCACATGCATTCTACAATGCACCTTGCTTCTTTCAATGTATATCGTGGATGCACATTACTTCACCCACAATGCAATTACTAAACCACATATCATTATGATTTGCAACATTTAATGGTCTAATGAAGAGATAGGAGATCACTTCTTGTATGTCACTAGAGCCAATGCACATAGTACAACATTTAGATTGCATGTTGCAGTTCCCCAATTGCTGACTAACCCTGTTGTGGGCTAGGTATCCAAGCCTCCAAGGCCTGTAACAATCTCTAGGAGGCTGACTAAACCTCCCAAGGCTTGTAATAGGCACGAGTGGTTGGGTATTCAAGCCCCCAAGGCCTATCGAGGGCCTATAAAAGGCCCTAGAGGCTTATAGCCTCCCAAGGCTATTCGTAACAATTGGCTGAGTGCTATTGGTAACAATTCGCTGTCAATGACCACTGTATCTCTACTATGATCGACTGGAAACCCACTTCACTACGAAACCCCTGGCCTCAAGCATGCCTCAAGACGTGATTTCCCTGTGTACTGGTAATGTAATGTCCCTTGTTAGGAATTTTATTAAAATGGCAATTTTTCACTTTTATCCCTAGTTAGACCTTTGACTAGTTTTGAGCACTAGGTCCCCAAATTGCTCCAATTTCTCCCAAATATTCTAAGAAGGTATATGGATGATTTTAGAACATAAATATGTGCTTCAGGGATGCTTTTGTACCTTTAAAATACTTCTGCAAATCCTCTTTCAATTCTGGACAATGTAGGGAATTTTACTAGTAATTCCCTTTGACTAGTATTGGTCTCTAGGTCTCAAATTGACTCCAAATGCCTTCAAATATTCAAGGAAGGTGTATGAATGATATTAGGACTTGAATATGATGTTCAGGGATGATATATGGCCACCAAAATTGTTAAGTTTAAACCAAATAGAAAAACAAGATCTCTGAAAGAAACACAATCACAAGATAGACACACAATATACCCTGGGAAACCCTCATGGGGTAGAAAACCCAGCAAAGCTTTCCTCAATAAGATGATCAACCAAAATACAAGATGTGCTCCTTCTCCTTGACTCCTTAGCAGATCTCCTCAACTAGTGCGCACTCTTCCACAAGTGAGTGAATGATCTAATGAGGAGTTCACCTCCTCTATTTATACTTGACTCCCAACTGACTAAAAGACCTAATGGGGCCGACCTCACCTGGAGAAGTCTAATAACCCCTAAAATATAACTGCAGGGCCGACCCACACATGGTGGGTCTAATAACCCTAATTAATACAAACCCCTGGAGGAATAAACATCTCCAGATACATGATAGGGTTACCTCGGAGGAATGAATCATCTCCGGAATAATAAAGTACAAATATAATATTCTTTGAAGTTACAATATTCAACACTCCCCCTTAACGAGAAGGATATTATAACAACATCTGCAAGAGCAAGGAGTCATCATACATGATACATCTATAAATCATCGGAAGCTTTCTTCAATTCATCTTCATCAGTAACTCAACCAGTTACTGGAACATCAATGTCAATAGTGTCGATACCACTACGATCATCGGCATCGTCATCAGCATCATCATCACATGATCATCAGCATCGTCATCATACGATCATCAGCATCGTCATCAGCATCGTCATCACACGATCATCATCATCGTCATCATACGATCATCAGCATCGTCATCATACGATCATCAGCATCGTCATCACACGATCATCAGCATCGTCAGCATCGTCATCACACGATCATCAGCATCGTCAGCATCGTCATCACACGATCATCAGCATCGTTATCATACGATCATCAGCATCGTCATCATCATCGTCATCACACGATCATCATCATCGTCATCATACGATCATCAGCATCGTCATCACACGATCATCATCGTCATCAGCATCGTCATCACACGATCATATTCCTAGGATGATCAATACTGCTCTTTTTAGGACATAGGTCCATGGATGATACAATCCAATCTTCAGTTCTCGGAGACTTCAGTCTACGGATCAATTCTGGGACCCGTGTCCGGGGACGATGCAATCCCCTGCCTGTTCATTCAGGACTTCATTTTTCGAAGACCCAGTCTACGGTTCTATTCTGGGACCTCAGTCCGGGGATGATACAATCCCCTACCTGTTCATTCAGGATTTCATTATCGGAGACCCAGTCTACGGTTCTATTCTGGGACCTCAGTCCGGGGACGATACAATCCCCTACCTGTTCATTCAGGATTTCATTATCGGAGACCCAGTCTACGGTTCTATTCTGGGACCTCAGTCCGGGGACGATACAATCCCCTACCTGTTCATTCAGGATTTCATTATCGGAGACCCAGTCTACGGTTCTATTCTGGGACCTCAGTCCGGGGACGATACAATCCCCTGCCTGTTCATTCAGGACTTCATTATCGGAGACCCAGTCTACGGTTCTATTCTGGGACCTCAGTCCGGGGACGATACAATCCCCTGCCTGTTCATTCAGGACTTCATTATCAGAGACCCAGTCTACGGTTCTATTCTGGGACCTCAGTCCGGGGACGATACAATCCCCTGCCTGTTCATTCAGGACTTCATTATCGGAGACCCAGTCTACGGCTCTCTTTAGGACTGAAAGTCCAGGGATGATCCAATCCCCTCAACTGTCCACTAAGGACTTCATTCTCGGAGACCTCACGTCTACGGCTCTCTTTAGGACTGAAAGTCCAGGGATGATCCAATCCCCTCAACTGTCCACTAAGGACTTCATTCTCGGAGACCTCACGTCTACGGCTCTCTTTAGGACTGAAAGTCCAGGGATGATCCAATCCCCTCAACTGTCCACTAAGGACTTCATTCTCGGAGACCTCACGTCTACGGCTCTCTTTAGGACTGAAAGTCCAGGGATGATCCAATCCCCTCAATCTGTATTCTCATCAATACAAGTACAAGTATCCTCATCCATACAAGTACATAATCAATATCTAGCATCAACAGCATGTATACATCATACATCAAAAGCATGTATTCTTACTAATACATCTAAAAGCATGTATACATCTGTCATCAAAAGCATGTATTCTCACTAATACATCTATCATCAAAATCATGTATACATCTAACATCAAAAGCATGTATACATCTAGCATGTATTCTCACTAATACATCTATCATCAAATCATGTATACATCTAACATCAAAAGCATGTATACGTCTAGCATGTATTCTCACTAATACATCTATCATCAAAATCATGTATACATCTAACATTAAAAGCATGTATACATCTAGCATGTATTCTCACTAATACATCTATCATCAAAATCATGTATACATCTAACATCAAAAGCATGTATACGTCTAGCATGTATTCTCACTAATACATCTATCATCAAAATCATGTATACATCTAACATCAAAAGCATGTATACGTCTAGCATGTATTCTCACTAATACATCTATCATCAAAATCATGTATACATCTAACATCAAAAGCATGTATACATCTAGCATGTATTCTCACTAATACATCTATCAAAATCATGTATACATCTAACATCAAAAGCATGTATACATCTAGCATGTATTCTCACTAATACATCTATCATCAAAATCATGTAAGAGTAAAACTAAATGGAAATAAAAATAGTCCTAAATCTAACTATTTCTAAGTGACTAGGTGAAGTCTCATTATTGATGAGACTTGCTTGCCATCAGGAATCATGCTACTCCCCCTTTCTAGGAGAGTCCTTTTGAACTACACCAAGCTTGTCTCGAAAGTATTCAAATTTCACACGAGACAGTGGTTTGGTCAGGATATCAGCAATTTGATCTTCAGTGCTCACGTACTCAAGCTTGATAGCTCCTTTCTGCACCATATCTCGAATATAGAAGTATCGGATCTCGATGTGTTTTGACTTATCATGGAACACAGGATTTTCTGTCATCTTGATGCAGCTTTGATTATCACACATAATCATAGTAGGATCCATTTCTAAGTCAAACACTTCGGATAACAGTTTCCGAAGCCATACAGCTTCACAGCTGGCAGAGCAAGCAGCTATGTATTCTGCCTCAGCAGAGCTGAGGGCCACACTGGATTGTTTCTTGCTGAACCAAGAGATCATGGCAGATCCAAGGCTATAACATCCACCTGAAGTACTTTTTCTGTCTGAGACACTGCCTTCCCAATCAGAGTCTGAGTAACCATGCAACTTGAGTTCATGACTTCCATCATAGAGTAGACCAAAATCTAATGTACCTTTTAAGTACCTCATTACATGCTTTGCAGCTATTAGATGAACCTTTCTGGGTTCTACTAGATACTGACTTAGGGTATTTATAGCAAAGCATATATCTGGCCTAGTATTTGTTAAGTACATTAGTGACCCAATGATCTGTCTATATAAAGTTAGGTCCACTAATTCTGATGAGTTGTTAACCAAAATCTTTAAGTTGGAGTCCATGGGAGTGGCCATGGGTTTACACTCCAACATATCAAATCTTTTCAGAATTTCCACAGTATACTTACCTTGATTCAGAAAGATTCCTCTTGGTTCTTGCCACACTTCTAAGCCTAAGAAGTAATGCATCAATCCGAGATCTTTCATCTCGAATTCTGAAGAAAGCTTCTTCTTGCTTTCAATGATTTGTTTCTCATTTCCAGTTAGAAATAGATCATCTACATATAATAAAAGTATAACTGGTTCATCATCCATCACCTTGAGATAAAGGTTTGGGTCAGCTTTACTTTTGGTAAAGCCCATGCTAGTTAAGAAATTGTCAATCCTTCCGTACCAAGCTCTGGGAGCTTGTTTCAACCCATATAATGCCTTTTTCAGTTTGCATACATGAGTCCTTCCGTCATTTACCTCAAACCCTTGTGGTTGCTCTATGTATACTTCTTCTTCAATTACACCATTCAGAAAAGCTGTCTTAACATCCATTTGATGTAGTTTCCACTTCATCATGGATGCAAGAGCCATGATAGTTCTAATTGAAGTATACCTAGCAACTGGTTCAAATGTTTCTTCATAGTCAATTCCCTCCTTCTGAGAGAAACCTCTGGCTACAAATCTTGCTTTGTATTTTTCAATACTTCCATCCGCAGCATGTTTTATTTTAAAGATCCATTTGGAAGAAACCACACTCTTGTCTTTTGGTTTGGGAACTATATCCCAAACATCATTTTTCATTATTGACTGATATTCTTCAGTCATTGCTTCTACCCATTCTTTCTTTTGAGCTGCCTCTTCATAGCTGGTAGGTAGTTGATCCACAAGATCACACATCAGGGCCATATAGTTGGAAACTAGCTTTGGTTTCTTCCTTTCTCTAGTGGAGCCTTCAGGAGCACCATATCTTTCTGCTCCTTGAATAATATCTCTAGCCCATGCTGGTCTTCTTTTCCTAGACAATTCTGCAACAGGAGGTTCTTGTGGTTCCAGCATGTCATGATCCTCTGGTATGTCCTCTTCAGGAATGTGAGCATTCTCTGAGATTCTGGGAGATGTATCTTCTTCATAAACTTCTTCAAGTTGACACTTTCTAGATTTCTTGAGGGCTGCTTCCTCATCGAAGGTAACATCTCTACTTATTTCTATATGATGGAAACCTGGTATGTAGATTCTGAAGGCTTTGGAAGTTTCACAATAACCAACAAACATTCCCTTCTTACCTGAGAGATCCAATTTGGATCTCTTTTCTTTTGGAATGTGGATGTACACAGGACACCCAAATATTTTGAGATGACCTACCTCAGGCTTCTTTCCTGTAAAGACTTCTTCTGGAGTTTTGAAGTCAAGAGCACTATGAGATAGTCTATTTTGAACATATACTGCTGTCTTGGCTGCTTCAGCCCATAGATACATGGGAAGGTCTTGATCATGTATCATAGTCTTTACAGCTTCCATGATGGTTCTATTTTTCCTCTCAGCTACCCCATTTTGTTGGGGATTGTAAGGAGTGGTTAGTTCCCTTTTGATTCCAGCTTCTTTACAGAACTCTTCAAATTCCTTTGAAGTATATTCTCCACCATTATCTGTTCTGAGAATCTTGATTTTCTTGTCTGAGAGGTTTTCTATTAGAGCCTTGAACTCTTTGAATTTTCCAAAGACTTCATTCTTACCCTTTAGGAAGTATATCCAAGTTTTTCTTGAATAGTCATCAATGAAAGAGAGATAGTATTCAAACCCACTTAGAGATGTGGTAGGCATAGGTCCACATACATCTGAGTGTATTAGCTCTAGAGAACTCTTAGTCTTTGTTTCACTTTTCGGAAAGGGATTCTTGATATTCTGCCCTTTCTTGCATCCTTTACATGAGCCATCATGATCAACCTTCAAGTTTGGCAAACCTATAACCATCTTACTCACATATGGTAAAGCTTTATAGTTAATGTGAGATAGTCTTCTATGCCATAGCTCACTGGGACTAGAAACTTCATGAGCAAGGGCAGATTCTGGATGACCCTTGAGTTTATAAAGTCCTCCTTCTTCTTCACCAATGACAATTGCATCTTTGATTGATTTCCCTTTGGTCCACATGAGTACTTGACCATCTATGAAGGCTACTCTAAAGCCTTTCTTGTCCAGTGCTGAGATAGAAAGTAGATTCTTCTTTAAACCTGGGACATATAAAATTTCTTTCATCTTCAAAGGTGTTCCTAAATCAAGCTTGTAGCTTGCTTCACCAATTCCCTTGATGTGATATTGATAATCATCTCCTAGAGATACCTTCTGGGGTGAAGACTTCTCTTCAATCTTGGAGAGAGTTTCCTTATGACCTGTCATGTGCTTTGAAGCACCACTGTCAATGAGCCAAGTGCCTTCACCAGGGGACACAGATCCAGAGAGAGCAGAAAATAGTACATATTCTTCTAGTTCTTCTTTCTTTACTTTAGATCTTTTCTTTTGAGGCCTTTCCTCCACTTCTTCTTCTTCTTCTTCTTCTTCACTGTCATCTTCTGCCATATGAGCACGATGTCTTTTGTGAACAAACCTTTTCTTCTTCTTCTCTGGTAGGGTACAGTCTCTGGCATAGTGTCCTAGCTTGAGACAATTGAAGCATTGGATTGTGGAGATGTCTCCCCCTTTCTTTTTGAATCTATGAGAGGGTTGAGGCCTTTTGTGGTTCACTTTCTTGAAGTAGCCTCTCTTTCCTCTTTTGGTGTGGGTGGCCAAAGCTTGGTCATCCTCTTTGAGAAGTGCTTCTCTGTTGGCAACCCTAGCCTCCTCTTGAACACAATCTTCCCATACTACATCAAACTTCATACTTTCTTTTCTGGCACACATAGTTTGAATGAATGACTCCCAAGGTCTAGTGAGACCATTTAGAGCTGTCATCACAAGTTCATCTTCATCAAGAGTATCACCAATAGCATCTAGTTTTTCTTTGATTAGAGAGACTCTTGAGAAGTAGTCTTGAATGGATTCTCCTTTGTGCATCTTGGTACTTTTCAATTGAGTCCTTAGATTCATCTTTCTGTTGATGTTCTTTCCTTCATACATTCTTCCTAGGGCATCATACATTTCCTTTGGAGTCTTCTTGGAAGACACTTGGGGAATCAAGTGGTCTTTAATGGAATCAGCTATGATTCTCTTTGCCCTAATCAGGTCCTTCCTGTGTTTTTCTTTGGCTTCATCTTCTTCTGGTTCTGCAACTTCCTCCTTGATATAATGAGCAAGATCATTCTCCTCAAGAATGAGACCAATTCTGTATTTCCATGCCCGGAAATTCTCTATGCCTTCTAGCTGGTCTTCAAGCTTAGTATTTGGAGCCATCTTCTCTTGGGGGAGTCCAAGAGACAGAGTAGATTTACCTGGGAAGTTACTTTTCACTTTTCCGGAATCTGGAACAGAATTTTATCGCACTTTTGGTAGAATTAGGGTTTGACTTTCCTGGAGTTCTATCCAACCAAAAAGTTCGATCTATAGCTCAAAAGAATGCTCTTTAGAAGAGCTATCCAGCCATGTAATCAGAAATAAAAAATTACAACTTTTTTCTGAAACCAAAATCTGACGTATCACACTTTTGGTAGAATTAGGGTTTGAATTTCCCGAAGTTCTACCCAACCAAAAAGTTCGATCTATGGCTGAAAAGAAAGGTATTGATGAGAGCTATCCAGCCCTGCAACCAAAAATCAATAATACCAACTTTGGGATGAAAACCCTAACTTCACCAAAGAAAGAGAAAGAGGTATTCTTACCTTGTGAAAGATGTCCTATTCAGTCTAGCTCTGATACCATGTTAAGTTTAAACCAAATAGACAAACAAGATCTCTGAAAGAAACACAATCACAAGATAGACACACAATATACCCTGGGAAACCCTCATGGGGTAGAAAACCCAGCAAAGCTTTCCTCAATAAGATGATCAACCAAAATACAAGATGTGCTCCTTCTCCTTGACTCCTTAGCAGATCTCCTCAACTAGTGCGCACTCTTCCACAAGTGAGTGAATGATCTAATGAGGATTTCACCTCCTCTATTTATACTTGACTCCCAACTGACTAAAAGACCTAATGGGGCCGACCTCACCTGGAGAAGTCTAATAACCCCTAAAATATAACTGCAGGGCCAACCCACACATGGTGGGTCTAATAACCCTAGTTAATACAAACCCCTGGAGGAATAAACATCTCCAGATACATGATAGGGTTACCTCGGAGGAATGAATCATCTCCGGAATAATAAAGTACAAATATAATATTCTTTGAAGTTACAATATTCAACAAAAATACCTCTGCAAACTCTCTTAAGATTCTGGACCAAGTATGCAATTTTACTAGTAATTTGGGGTTCAAATCCCGCTGGGATAAGTACTGAAAAATGGCTCCCCAAATGCCTCCAAACCCACTCAAATTTATGAACAGAGGTATGGAATGTATTAAGGATTTTATTAAGGTCTCATGTGCACCATTAATTGATTATTACGTCTGTTCCAACCCTCTCCCATTCAGCTGCAAAAATCACCCATTCGACCCTTGGGGAAATGACACTATTTCTTCTCCCAATGCAATTAAACTGAGTAAAAATACTTCAAATGCTCAAGTACAGTACATGAAACTTGTAAAATACATCCATGGAAGTATATTAATCACAAATGTATCAGAGAATCACCCATTCATTCGAAATTATTAGTAGTACATTGGTTCACAACAAGGTAGTGGACAAATGACATTGTTCTTTCATTAAAAATGAGATTTACACATTTCTACTTGGAATTTCAACCTGATTTTTTTTGGAGAATAAGAACGGAGTATTTAATTCATATTACAAAATAAATGGGGCATTAGAAGCTCCCCCAAAGAGTACAATAGCTCACCAAAGATGCCCTCCCTCAAGGATCAAGAATATGCCATCAAAATTGGAAATGGTTGAAGGCGTGAGCTGCAATAGAAGAAACCATGAGCTTCCCTGTAGCCTACACCTGCAAATAAAGACTCCATTAAAGCTCCAAATGAAAGTTCTGAATGGCCTTTCCAATTACCAACTTGGATGGGAATCTTTCAGCCTCGAAATTGGCTAAGGCAAGAAACTAGTCATCCACTAGCTCTCCCTCTTCACAAATGCAATTGCAAATTCTACAAATGATCAAAAGCTGGTTTCATTCCTTTTTATTGAAATTTATAAAGTTCTAATGTCCTCCATGGGTCGAATTCCTTCCAAGAGACTCATGCCAACTCAAGTTGGGAAGAGATTCCAAAGAACGCCACTTGTACAACAATTCCTAGTCTCCCACTTCCACCAAATCACATGTGGAAGCATCTTAGCTTCCCTAACACCCTTGAGCACCCTCTTGGAGTCTATTTTTCGCCCTGACATGTCATATATGTCACATGTCATCCTTCAGGTCTGATTTGTGTCATAGGTGTCATAGCATCTTCATAATTGTTGTCATAGAGTTAGGGAATCTAGCCTAAGTGTCTCACTAGCTCCAAATTGCCTCTTCCTCTTCCATGGGAGTTACTCTTCCTCTATATTTCAACCTTGGATGAGTCATGCCATGAATAATACCTTTTGGAATCCCCCAAGTATGTTACCATTCACCTTGAATTCGAATTGGTGAGAGAACGATGCCAAGTGTAGTGGGGAAATCTAGCCATATGTGGGTCCCACTTCCTCCATGTGTCTTCATGATCAAATGCCACTTTGATTTTCACTTGTATATATTTATTTAACTCCTTTATTAAATATTGACACCATTCTAATGTTCAAACATCATTTATTATCCCCCTTATTCCAAATCCAAAAGCTTCCACCCCAAACCTAGGAAACTAGTAATCTTCATCCTTGGCAATTATTTGACCCTTAACATCAATTTTACAAACTCTAATGAATATGGCCAATGTGATTAGGCCATTGTGACCCAATTAAAAATTTGAGACATGACAAATCCTCCCTTCCCAATATTGCTTGTCCTTAAGCAATTTCAAACATGGGTGTTGAAGAACCTGCTTTCTGTATAATTCTTTGAAGTTGCCATTGAATTGCCCAACCTTGAGTCTTTGAGTTTCCATGAAGATTTTAGAGAGAAACCACCATACTTGCCGCTGCACTACTTTGATAAAAATCACTTTATTAAGTGGGAAATCCATCTCCCATACTGATTGTTTCCCCCAAATGAAACGAATGAGACAAAAATTATTCCAAGGTCCCATTGCTTGTATTGCACCCCAACAATTAAGAGTGCTCTCCAACCCACACCATTAGATAAGAGGATTCCTGGATCCCATTTTCTTGTATGCATTCTTCCAAACATCATGAGTACCAAATATATATCATCAAAGTACATAACAACATAATGAAATTGTACATCAAGGATATGCTTCATCAAAGAGTCATGAAAGTGCTTATACCTCCAAGCAAGTAGACCACCATTTTCCAAGTGCATACAAGCTTCAAGTAACCAATCAAATCTGCTCCAATGACATAGGTGATGATCCCATGTCCTATAATGCTGCTCCAAAAGGATGTGATATGCATCAAAATATTCAACCATATATTCTTTCATCCAAGAAGTGAATGAAGAATCTCCACTAAAATCTGAACCAAATAATGAGCAGAAAAAACAAGGAGACTTCAAATGACTCAAAGAAGTCTCACCCATACATCCTTGAATGTGAGAATCATAAAAATATAACAAAGTATGTGGCTTCCAACAAAAATGTTCTCCAATCATAAATCTATTCTCCCAAGTGTTGGATGAAGTTCTTCCAACATCAAATGAATCAATTGTTGAGCAAGAAAAAGCATGAGTCTTCAAGTGACTCAAATGCATATCATAGGTGCATCCATGTAGATGTGCATCATCATAAAGTAACAAAGGATGCTACTACAAATGTGAATAAGAATGTGCTCCAACGATATCATCATAACAAGTAAATATAGGAGTTACATACTCTTCATGTGGCACCATAAAAAAGAACCATTTCATCCATACTTCATTGAGACTAATGCTGCAAAACATGGAATTGTAGGATGTAGGAGAATGAACTAACTCAACCAAATGATAAAAAAGTGCAGAAGTTTCATCATGGGAAGGATCCATATGGGTAGTATCATGCACCTCCTTCAAAAGTGTGAAACCTTTGTCATAGATTGGTTCCAATGTAGAGGAATCATGCTCTTCTTTAAAAATTGCATAACCTTCATCAAGAGACAATTCAAGTTCCTCTTCCACCACATCAAGTGTTTGGATCTCTTCAAGTTCATCTTCAAACACATTAAGCACATTCAAATTTCCACATTTCTCATGATCCACCATGTCATGAGAATCCTCCAAACAATATACCATTTGACAATCTGGAACATAGGAGGAAAAACAAGTATCTTGCAACTTTTCAAGAAGTTGCTCATTTTGAATTGTGAGATTATGAATATCCTCATCATTCTTCAAGTATGCATCATGTAACAATTCATTAAGCTCAAACAAATGGTTTCTATCAAAAAGCAAAGACATGAAATTACCTTTGATGTGGCACATTTCTCTTTGAATCTTCTCCATGTCTTCAAGGAAGGATGTTTCCTCCAATGAAGTAGCTCTCCAACAAGAATTTGACACCAATGATTGAGTGTAATGGAGAATGCTGGTGACTCTTGGATCTTATTTTCATTCATCTTTAAGGACCCTTCAATAAAATGAGGCTCTTGCAAATGAACCTCCTCATCTTCTTCAATTTTGCTTGGACCAACTTCATGAAGCTCAAGTGGTGATGGGGAAGTTGATCTTGGTTCTTCTTCAACTGCTACAAGGTCTTCATTATCATGCTTAATGGAACTTGGGCTTGTAGAAACACTTTCAAAAGTGATCTCTATGTCACCAACATAGAGGTGTGAGCACCCATCAGTAGGTACTCCTTCATAGTTTAAGCATCCATCAGTAGATGCTCGTTGGTTCATGTCTAAGCTAGAAGGTGTCTCGAAATGATCTTCCATATTTTCAATAGAGTCTTCTTCATGCTCTTGTGATGTCTCTTCATTTTTATCCTTCAAGAAAGATGATGCATTTTTCCCCTTGTTTTCCTTATGATCAATATCTTTGGAATCTCTTTTTGAAGAATTCCCAAAAGCTCTCCTCAAGTGGGACATAATTTCATGCACACATATATGATACTCATTCCAAGGTTCTTTACAAGAAGGGCATAAACCTTTCTTTATTAACTCCACATCTTCATTTTTGGGCTTATTTTCAAAAACATGTTCAGCATAGTACTCAAAAGACATGGCATTTTTTGTATTTTTGCTCGAAGCAAGATATTCTTGATATTTTTGATATTGTTGGGGCAAGGTTTTATATGTTGCTCTCCATCTTTGGAACTCACTCATAGAATTATCCTTGGTTGGTGTGACACACTAATATTCATCAGATTTAAAGTCATAAGAATAATCTTCATTTCTCTTGAAATTGTAAGAAGTGTTGCATGATGACACATTTTCCTTGTACCATTCACATTTTGCTTCATATTGCTCATAAGCATCTGCATATTCCTCATAAGAATTGTACTCATAGGATTCATCATAATAGTAAGACATGGCTGCTAATTATTCTTGAATGTATATACCTAATCCACAGGTGCAAGGACCATGCTCTGATACCACTGTAATGTCCCTTGTTAGGAATTTGATTAAAATGGCAAATTTTCAATTTTTCCCTAGTTAGACCTTTGACTAGTTTTGAGCACTAAGTCCCCAAATTGCTCCAATTGCTCCCAAATATTCTGAGAAGGTGTATGAATGATGTTAGAACATAAATATGTGCTTCAGGGATGCTTTTGGACCTTTAAAATACTTCTGCAAATCCTTTTTCAATTCTGGACAATGTAGGGAATTTTACTAGTAATTCCCTTTGACTAGTATTGGTCTCTAGGTCTCAAATTGACTCCAAATGCCTTCAAATATTAAAGGAAGGTGTATGAATGATATTAGGTCTTGAATATGATGTTCAGGGATGATATATGGCCACCAAAATACCTCTGCAAACTCTCTTAAGATTCTGGACTAAGTATGCAATTTAACTAGTAATTTGGGGTTCAAATCCCCCTGGGATAAGTACTGAAAATGGCTTCCCAAATGCCTCCAAACCCACTCAAATTTATGAAAATAGGTATGGAATGTATTAAGTATGTTATTAAGGTCTCATTTGCACCATTAATTGATTATTATGTATGTTCCAACCCTCTCCCATTCAGCTGCAAAAATCACCCATTCGACCCTTGGGGAAATGACATTATTTCTTCTCCCGATGCAATTAAACTGAGTAAAAATACTTCAAATGCTCAAGTACTGTACATGAAACTTATAAAATACATCCATGGAATTATATTAGTCACAAATGTATCAGAGAATCATCCATTCATTCGAAATAATCAGCAGTACATTGGTTCACAACAAGGTAGTGGGGAAATGGCACTGTTCTTTCATTAAAAATGAGATTTACACATTTCTACTTGGAATTTCGACTTGAAATTTTTTGGAGATGAAGAAAAGAGTATTTAATTTATATTACAAAAAAAATTGGGCATTAGAATCTCCCCCAAAGAGTACAATAGCTCACCAAAAACGCCCTCCCTCAAGGATCAAGGATATGCCATCAAAACTGAAAATAGTTGAAGGCGTGAGCTGCAATAGAAGAAACCATGAGCTGACCTATAGCTTACACTTGAAAATAAATACTCCATTAAAGCTCCAAATGAAAGGTCTGAATGGCCTTTCCAATTACCAACTTGGCTAAGGCAAGAAACCAGTCATCCACTAGCTCTCCCTCTTCACAAATGCAATTGCAAATTCTAGAAATAATCAAAAGCTGGTTTCATTCTTTGTTATTGAAATTTATAAAGTTATAATGTACTCCATGGGTTGAATTCCTTCCAAGAGACTCATGCCAACTCAAGTTGGGTTGAGATTCCAAAGAACGCCACTTGTACAACAATTCCTAGTCTCCCACTTCCACCAAATCACATGTGGAAGCATCTTAGCTGCCCTAACACCCTTGAGCGCCCTCTTGGAGTTTATTTTTAGCCTTTACATGTAATATATGTCATATGTCAGTCTTCAGGTCTGATTTGTGTCATAGGTGTCATATCATCTTGATCATTGTTGTCATAGAGCTAGGGAACCTAGCCCAAGTGTCTCACTAGCTCCAAATTGCCTCTTCCTCTTCCATGGGAGTTACTCTTCCTCTATATTTCGACCTTGGATGAGTCATGCCATGAATAATACCTTTTGGACTCCCCCAAGTATGTTACCATTCACCTTGAATTCTAATTGGTGAGAGAATGATGCCAAATGTAGTGGGGAAATCTAGCCATATGTGGGTCCCACTTCCTCCATGTGTCTTCATGATCAAATGCCACTTTGATTTTCACTTGTATATATTTATTTAGCTCATTTATTAAATATTTATGCCATTCTAATGTTCAAACATCATTTATTATCCCCCTTATTCCAAATCCCAAAGCTTCCACCCCAAACCTAGGAAACTAGTAATTTTCCTCGGCAATTATTTGACCCTTAACATCAATTTTACAAACTCTAATGAATTTGGAAAATGTGATTAGGCCATTGTGACCCAATTAAAAATTTGGGACATGAAAGGTAAGCCCGAGCCTTGCCTCAACCCGATTTCTCATCCGATCGTGATCCTGCCATCTTTATTTGGCGGATATTTGTCAGCTTACCCATATAAAAAAGACCCCAAAGTAATTTTGTATTGTTACATTAAATAAAAAAAAAACCTTTGCCGCTTAATATATAAGCAATATAATTTTTAGGTTTTCATGAATATTTAATATCGCAATATGAATTAACGTGATATTATATTTCCTTCTAGTGAAGTCCCCGTGCTTTTTCCAAATTCATCTGGAAGCTAGAGTCTATCATGCAATCTAGTTGATATGGCTTGAACTCTGGAGGGAAAAAGTACACTTTTATATATAACTTAGGACCAGTTAATAGTCCTAGAATTGGCTCTGTATTTGGAGCATGAAACATAGTAGGTTTGTCATCTTCTTCTACTGAGCTTTCTTCATTGATACTAGGTTTGATTCTATCTTTTGGGCTCTTAAGAGCTTCTTCATAGGATTTGCACATTTCTTCTTCCGAGGAATGATCTTGCTCTCTTATAGTTATTTATAGCATTCTTTTTAGCTCTTCTATTTCTCTAACAAGCTTCTTCAAAGAGCTTTGTTTTTCTTTAATCTACAACCTGAGTAGGTGCTCTTTATCTTTTCTGAATCTTTGTTTATCTTCATGAAGACTGAGATATTCTTTGTAAAGCTCTGTTGGGTTATGGAATGTTGGATTCATGCTGATATTAAGAGAGAAAAGGTCGCATTTGGCTGTTGCTTCTATTTAGCTTTTAGTTGAGCTAAAAGCTTGTTCTTTTCATCTTTTAATTCTTTTCTTAGAACATACTGATATTCTGGTGTTCTAGATAAAATTTCATCAATTTTCATCTGAGAAGAAGCCTTTGATGTGCAAAACATATAAAAACAAAATTTTGGAGGACCATCACACCCTCCTAAATTTGCATCCTAATCGGAATCAGAAGAGGAGTCGGTGGATTCTGTAGGATCAAATTTATTCATGGAATGATTTAATTCATCTGAATTAGAGGATCCTTCATCTAGGAGAAAGAATATTTCTCCTTTAGGATATTGTTCAGCATCACAGTAGTCAAGATCCCACCAAGCAAGATCTAATTCATCAGTAAACATTGCTGCAAGTCGAGGCTCGATGCTTCATCTATTTCTTTAGGGGTAGTCCGTGTTCAGCAGGTGAGGTTTCTATCGACCACCCTATTTCATTTTCCAATAGAAATTTGTCCACTGCACAACGAAACTACACTACGATTGAAAGGGAGGGACTTGCGATGGTTTATGCATTGCAGAAGTTTAGACAATACTTACTAGGATGCCATGTTAAGATGTTTACTGATCACTCTGCCTTGAAGTACCTGGTCAACAAGCCAGTGTTGGGGGGGACTATCTGTCGGTGGCTACGGTTGTTTTAGGAATATGAGTTTGATATTATAGTCAAGCCCGGGAGGTTGAATGCGGACCCCGACCATATGTCTAGGTTTGAAACAGGCAAAGAACCCAGTAGCATAGAAGACAATCTTCCAAATGCGCAACTCTTTTCAATAACAATGGTTGATGACTATTTTCAAGATATTGTGACATTTTTGTCTACAGGAATACCACCGGAAGGATACACGACCGCCCAGAAGAAGCAACTGGTACTCAAGTCCGCAGATGATCAGTTGATCACTGGTCAGTTATATAAGTTGGGACCGGATGAAGTATTGCGTTGATGTGTATTGGAGCACGAGTAACCAATCATATTGTTTGAGGATCATGATGGGGTGGTAGGAGTTCATTATGTAGGGAAAGCTACAAAGTGGAAGATCTTAGGTGCAGAATTATGGTGGTCGACCCTTCACAAAGATGCTAAAGAATACTATCAAAATTGTGACGTATGTAAGAGAATTGGGAAACCTTCAAGAAGAGATGAAATTCCCTTGGTGCCTCAGGTTACATTGCAAGCATTCTATAAATGGGATGTTGACTTTGTGGGACCTATCAAACCACTAGGTAGAAGGACGAGAGCAAGCTATATTGTAACTGCGATAGATTACCTTACATGATGGGTTGAAGCAGTGCTGGTTTGGGACTGCACTATTGCGAAGTTTTTATTTGAGAATTTGTCATTACCGGGTTTGGATGTCCGTGCGACCTATTGAGTGATCAAGGTACAAGTTTGTTAATAAGACTATAGAGGCCCTTACTAAAGAATTTCAGGTCTATCTTTGAAAGAGTACTCCATATCACCCGTAAGCAAATGGAACCGTTGAAGCATTCAATAAAATTATGGAGCATGCACTAGCTAAAGTTTGTAACGTGAACTGCAATGACTGGTATTTAAGAATCCTTGCAATATTGTGGGATTATAGGATGACGTGTAAAAGGTTTACAGGTTAGACACCCTTTAAGGTTGTATAGGGACAAGACGTTGTAATTCCCATGGAGTTTATTGTCCCAAGCTTAAGAATCGTTGCTTTCCAAGGTATGTCTGATACAGGTGCTATTGAAGAAAGATTAGCGCAGTTACTTCAATTGGAGGAAGACCGGTTTGTCATTGGTTTTCATCAACAAGTGCAGAAGGATCATGAAAAATCTTGGCATGATCGCCACATTACTAAGAAGCACTTTCAGCGAGGCAACTTAGTCCTTCTCTATGACGACAAATTTCTCAAATATACTGGTAAGTTAATGATGCATTGGCCATATATATATATATATACTGGTAAGTTAAGGATGCATTGGCCATATATATATATATATATATATATATATATATACATATATATATACATATATATATGTATATGTACATGTATACATCTATATGTATACATATTACATATATATGTATACATATTACATATATATATATACATATACATGTACATATACATATATATATGTATACATATATATACATACATGTATATATACATACATGTATATATACATACATGTATATACATATATATATGTGTGTATATATATATATACACACGTATACGTGTGTATATATATATACACATATACACACACACACACACACACATATATATATATATGTATATATGTATATATATATTTGTGTTGTTTAGAAACCCCAAGTTTTATTTATGTCGTAGTTGTTCTTGTCGTAGATAGTTGTGTCGATGTACAGTTCTGTTGGAGCTTTATAGAAACCCCAAGTTAAAGTTACGTTGAAGATATCTTGTTGAGGGTACTTCTATCGAAGTTTCATAGTTGTCAATTGGAAACCCCAACTTCCCGGCAGTCTGTCGAAGTCTATTCTCGTCAAAGTGGGTTATCTGTCGAAGTGTTAATTTTGTCACTTGGAAACCCCAACATAATATTTCTGTCAAAGTTATAATTCTATTAGAAGTTGGTTGTTTGTCACAGTTCTACCTGTCGAAGTTGCAATTGGTGAGAATTTATTGATGCTTTTATGATGGGTTCTGCAACGACGCTAGTGGGATTTTCGAATTAAATGTTGAAATGATTAACGTGTGTGAAGAGATCCGCCACTTCCACGATAATCATTGGAGGATCAAGGACAATTAATTCATCTCAGAAATGAAATTCGGATCGCACATGAGGGATAAACTTAAAAATATCGCTTCTCCCTCGCTTGTTCTTCATTATGAGTTGAGCTATTGTAGTTGAGCGAAGAAACCAGAGCCAAGTTTATGTGTTGTAAGATTGTGCAAGTGTGAGCTATCAAAATGCAAGTTGAATTGTCCGCTCGAAGTGAGTACCAAGGTTTTGTCGAGGAGGTACAAAGGACAAACTCCATTTCTGTGAGTCCAGAGCTTCTGGAAGCGATTTCCTCGTAGGTTTCTACGAATGTGCCCCGAAAGACAAGAAAGGAAAGCAGACCCAATCCAGAGCCAAGGATGAAGGAACACCATGATGTTTGAGCATCGGCTTCAGCCTTTGCGACCTTCTTTCCAGAGTATGTCCCACCCCGCAATTCGAGGGCCAAACCAGTCAAGTTGCTGAAGAATGCAAGGTATCAACTCGACATTGTTCCGGTGCCAAGGGGAGTTCTCGTGCAAGGAAACATTTTGAATAACATCCAAAAGCTATCATATGCAGACCATGAGGCTAGTAAGTTCATTGAATTTAGTTACACCCACTATATGCGGCCCTATGTTACACCATAAGGCCATCCGATTGAGTTAGAACCTCAACAGTGGGCTCTTGGTGTCGCCAGAGCTGACATGTTTCCATTATTGCACTTGCCTCATTTCGGTCGCACTATGGAGGCCAACGTCTGTGTTAAGCAATTTTTTTATGTTTGCATGGAGGGTGCCTATGGTTGGAAACCAAGGTATCCATTGACACATATATTATTGCTAGAATTATAGGTTTACCTAAGAATGGGGTAGACCCGTCGCAGTTCTTTGTCTAGAAGGAAAGAGACTGTGATCTTGTGACAAGGATGAAAGAGAAATACAATTTGTCCAAAAGCAACAGGGGCTTTAATGTAGCCTCTATAAATGACCAGGGTGTTCGGTTCGCTGCCAAGTTATTAGCCACCAAGTTGCTGAGGAAGAATAGAACAAACCAAGTCACTGCGGTTGTCATTGTTGTGGCAGAGCAATGCGCGTAGGGTGTACAAATGAATTGGGCTACATTCTTGCTTAATGAGTTTCTTGCAGATTGTGCGGATGCATAGGATAGTGGCACACGATTTACCTATTCATGGTTGTTGTTGTTGATCTCATTTGTTGGATGGGAAGAACCAACTAATTACCAAGGTATGCAGTTAATTGTCCCATGCCAAGGTTCAAGATACATGAACTAATCATATTCGGGAATAAGGAGTCAGCAATAAGAAATCAATGTATCGATGTATATGTAGTTGGAGGCATTGAGATACTGCGTCGTTCATATACCACGTATTGATGAAGCTGCGGTGGCTAAGTATCACGGTGTGGTGAAGTTCAAATCCGAGCCCCACCACATGTATGTGCAATCCAGAAGGGACCCACACCAGCAATGGTTAGTGACTAGGTTCATAATGTTGAATGAAGAAGTGGATGCGATGATTCACGACTGGCCGACGGAATGGCAAGTTCCAATTGACCCTGACAATATATCGCTAGATCCTTTGCAACAAGAACAAAAGAAGGATGCTACATATGGCCAACAAAAAACAAGTCAAAATACTCAACAAACTGAAGGAGGAGATGATGACCCAGAGGACTAGTAGTCTAGTAAGACACCTACCGACCCGGAATTAGGAGAGAAGAGGAAAGGTGAAACATCAAAGCAAGGTGAAAGGAAGAATCACAAAGTACAACAACATGAAAATGTCCAAGCCTTGACAGATGAGGATATTAACATCTTGTTCAATAGGATGACAGAAGTGGAAGAAGGGAACTGCCAAAAAATAGAAGATAAAACAATCCAGCTATTTAGTGGTGTCACCGACGTCTTGGTTACACTATGTTGGGAGGTTAAGAAAATCCACATTTCGGCTCTGTCGCAAGTAACACAGCTGCGAGTCGAAACTGAGCACAATGAAGAGGCACAAGATCAAGGGGCACCACTTCTCCCTACATAGGGGGTGGTAAAATCTTTTCCACAGGA
This sequence comes from Larix kaempferi, assembly GCA_027924585.1. Classification (NCBI taxonomy): domain Eukaryota; kingdom Viridiplantae; phylum Streptophyta; class Pinopsida; order Pinales; family Pinaceae; genus Larix; species Larix kaempferi. The sequence continues at coordinate 11,867,445 of BSBM01000931.1, forward strand.
AAACACATTTGATGAACCTGGGACCAGTGTCGAAGTTCCAAAGTCAGGTTATGCAGACATAAAATTACTTGTATTACCTCTTTATATGTTGCACCAGCTACAAGAAAACGTCGCAAAGGGAATCAAGTCAAGGGAGAGCTCTTTATTGGAGTTCATGAGGGGATACAAGAACCAGGTAGCTTAATTGAAGGATCTGAATGCTTAGCTTCAACTGGACAATGACTTGCTGCTAAAGGAGAAGGATAAAGTTCAACAAGTTGTCGCAGATGCATGCCAAGCAGTACCTAAGGTTGAAGTTATTGAAGAAATGACAAAATAAGAGAAGGTACAACATTTAGAGACGGTCATCTCTGGATACCGTCTAAAGTTGCAAGAGTTAGAGGCTAAGTTTGTGCCCAAAACCCCACTTGAAGTGGATGAACAATGACGAGCAACAATTCAGGAGGTTGTTTAGACCATTTAAGAAGTGGAAGCCTAGTCCATGCATATGTATGAAGCGGTGTCGTAGTCTTGGGGCACCTTATTTGAAGATGCTGAGCTACAAGAGGTACAAAAATGGCTTGGGGCTGCTGAAGGAAATATGAGCGCTTTAAGGGAGTAGTTGAAGACTCTGCCTCCATTTCAACAAATGAGTAGAGCCGCCGAAAGCGAGGAACCATAGCAGGAGATCAATCAGTTGAGATTGTAGCATAAAAAACACATATAGATATTCTAGACACTTTCGTCTGAGGCCCATTGTATATCAGAGGACATTGAAAGTAGGCATACTTCCATCCAGTCGGCAGTCACTTAGGTTGTCGAGGTGAGCCATATGCATATTACTGGGGAAGTGTTATAAACTATTGACCAGAAGAAGGATGAAGTCCAACAGATGGTTGAAGCAAGCAAGGGCCAATATGAAGAGTTTCTATCGAAGCTACAAGAACCTGACTCACAGCCCTGAAGTGGATCGGGATGAGCGACATGTGAGTGTTGGGGCACTATTGGGCCTAACGTTTTGTGAGGTACTATTTTTGACAAAACAATTTTGAGTTGGACAAAGGCGAAGTGGAAGTGGTTCAGCGAGGTGATCAACTTCGACGAAGCGACCAAGAAAAAAGGAAAATGGTCATCATTAGGGGAGTTTTGAGGTCTAAGGTCTAAAATGGGCCTCCTAAGGGAAACAATAAAATAAGAGTTCTAAATTCTAGAGAGGAAAAAGAAAAACTACTTTTTCTTATCGTATTTTTGACATATCTCCGCAACGGTTTACCCAAATTTCAAATTTGGTCACTCGTTGGATGCGGATTTTAATTCCGCATCCAACCCCTACCCACACTGCATACTTCTGAGGCACCCACGACATGAAAAAATGAAAATTTAATACGTTTTTTTTATTGAAATTTTCATTTTTTTCATGTCGTGGGTGCCTCAGAAGTATGTTGTGTGGGTATGGGTTGGATGCGGAATTAAAATCCACATTTAAACGAGTGACCAAACTTGAAATTTCGGTAAACCGTTAAGGAGATATGTCAAAAATACGATAAGAAAAAAATAGTTTTCTTTTTCCCTCCAATTTGTTTTACAAATCTTACCCTTATAGTTGACATCATCATCTTTAATCCTATTGGTTCTTATAAAGTGAATTTTTATGGTACATTATTTGTTTTGAGGCTCATTTTTTACCTCAAAACTCCCCTAATGATTGGTTTAGTTAATGGTTAGAGTTGAGTCATTTAGTTAAGATTGGTCCACATTATAATAATAAGTCGGTTAGGAAGTTAGTGGGGTAGTGGGAGTGGGGCAAGCTTAGTGTTCCCTATAAATATGTAATAAGAAGGAATTTTTGTCGTTGCATACATACGAGTAGTAGATATAATCAATTTTTTGTGCTCTGTAATGAAGATAACTACTATGGTTGTCGAAGATATTTTGGGGAACTCGAGTCATTGATCTGCAGGTTGTGTGCACAGATCCATTGTAATACATGGAGAAACATGTAAGTTTTGCTTGAAGTGCTTATTTGGTTGCGACTCATAATAAAAGACAAGAGCTTCCGTGTTTGTTCCTAGATGGGTTTCCACGTTAAACACGGTGTTTTGCATGATGTGTTGTGATGTGCTTTGATATTTGTTTCTTCCCTATGTTGAATAATCAAATGAATGTATGATGATTTTATTTGTATGAACATTGTATGCAACTTATTATTCTGGTTAAGTTATGAATTCAGTCGATGTTATGAACCTATCGAAGCTTTGATCTGTCGATGTTCTCTGGTAAAATATAATGATGATCTATCGCTCGTCGAGTATTCCCCTTATGTACTTCATGAATTTTGGTTCCTGTAGTCCCCATAGATACTTCGGGTGAGAATTCATTTGATTTGCAGGTGTTGCTGAAAGGGATCCGCTCCCTTTCATGTCGGTGTCTGTGGATATGTTGTTTGTTGGTGAAATGTTAAGTGATGAACCCTGGTCGAAGTAAAAGTGCACCAAAAATAGGTTAGATGATGTTAAGTGATTTTAGATCTAATTATTAGATGTTTCTCTTAGATGATGTTATCTTATATTAGATGTGATTGCTTGTGTTTGTTAGATGTAGATGTTAGATGTGTATAAAATGATTATTCCTCCAATTTTATATTGTGTATAAACATAATGCATATTAAAATGTGAAACAAATCATGCATATTTATTTTGAAAAATTACGAGGTGTTTATTAAAAACCCATCAATAACAACTTCTTTCTAATAATTCAATTACTGTCATATTTTTGCAATTAATGTAAATAATTTTGTAAAAAATTATTGTTTAGATTTAGATTAAATATAACAATGTTTAGTAATAGTAAAGATTTCTATTTTTTAATGAGGAGTTACAAATTAATTATAATGAAAATTACAATATTTTCTTCAAATATGTCAAGTTAAGATCTCCAGAAACACCTAAACACTCTATTCTAAATATGTCTAACTTATTGGAATTATAGCAAGCATATAAGATATTTATTCACGAAGTAGTAACCCTAAAACATAACTCTCTGTATCTAATTAATGTTGTGCATAACTCTTAATACGCCTTTACCCCATAATCCCTAGCCCCTACAAGCTAACAAAAATTGTGTTTCTCCAATTTTATATATGTTAAACATTATGCATATTAAATCATGAAAATAGTTATAAATAAATTTCATTAATTTTTTACATTGTTTGTTTGATTAAATATTATATTAAATCATGCAAATAATTTTAAAGTTATCATATTCTAAAGTCACAATAAATCATGCAAATAATTTTAAAGTTATGCAAATATTATATTAGATATAAACTAATATCATGTGCATGGTTCATATAATAAGTTATATTTCTTCTTATCTCACTTCTTTTCTTTCACGGCAATGATTTTTTAAACTAGTCAATCTACATAATTAGTATAAAATGATTATTTCCATAGCCTTAGAAATTAATGAGTTTGTAACTTATCACGTCTTACAATAATTATGGAACATGCACATTCCTGATATGTTCGATCATAATCCAAATGGACTTTATCTTTTGTATTCGACATAGTATTATATTGAATTGAGTATACTATAATGTATTGTAATTTTAATTTACATTGTATATAGAGTTTTCAAAGAGAGCTTATGAAGGTAGGACTAACCTACACAATTATTTTATCATGAAAATAATTCTAAAATTTTATATTAAATATGCAATGAGAGAAAAATACTTTCAACTAACTATATATTCTTTTTCAATCAATCCTTCCATAAAATTACAAATTATTAGAGAGACAAAAACATTACACATCAAATTGATTGTTAACCAACTAAAATTGTTTAAAAATTGGTTTTAATTAACTTTCCATTTCCACCATCATAAAATGAATAAAAAACAATATAATTAGTGAATTAAATATAATAATAATAATATGATACATCAACACTATAAATGATGAAATAACACATGTACATATCACTCTCTATTACCTTGATTATCTTCCTCACTTGACATGACATCACCATTGTTCTCAAAACTATTTTTTGGGTCGTGTCTTAATACAAACCATCGATCCCTATCCAACACATCTAGGTAAAAAAACACTTGGTTATAGTGTTTTTGGAAAACATTAGGCTCCTTAGTTTCATCCCACTTCTTTCTAGAGTTGATACATATCAGCCCACTATTGCAATCTTCCTTTACATCACCTCAGTCGAAGGTGTCCCACCACTTGCACCTAAAAATAACACATTGGAAATATAAGAAGTCCACTTGAATGATCTCTTGTATATTTCGAACGTAACCTTACTCCCCCTATCATCTTCCGATCGATGTGGTTTGTTGTGGTTAGCATGACTAGATTGGTCAAACTTGATTTCCAATCCATAGTCTTTTGTGACATGTCCATCATTGGCATCCTTAGTGCGAAAATGATGCCCATATGCTGACATAGATGGGAACAAATGCACCTGTAAAAATGTGAACAAATTACGGTGCCATATGTCTAATAACATGATCATTAATATATAAATATAGATGTTATAATTCAAAGATGTTTTATAAAGTTAGAAATGTACATGAAAAGATTATTGCCAAGTTGCAATGAAATTTTAAAGTAAAAAATGTACACGGAGAGATTATTATTATTATTTTTTAACCATGGGAACAACAACCTCCCAAGGGTATATCCAATAGCCCGCAAGCCAGATATACTAGAAACTTGTGACTCAGCAGGGGCCGAGTGTTAGGATATTCCTATACTCCATCCTAGTCCCACCAGTGTTTTGATCATTTACATTTTCAGTCATGCATGCACTTTTAGGGTTTGCATGCATTCTAGGGTTTGCATGCATCCCAGTCATCAGTCTAGCACCTAGCCCTCAGTTAGCCAGCCCCCAGGAGCTTCTCACTATTCATTTTTAGCCCTCCAGTTGCTTAATGCACCCTTCTTCCTTGATTTTAGGGAGCAACTCGCCCTTCTTCACCTACCAGTCCAGTTGTCTTCAGTTTACACTCAGTTACAGTCAGTTACACCTACCAGAGTTAGTTTGACTGATGGTTGACAGTTACTTAAGCATTGATGACTCCACTGATGATGATAAAGACTTCCAGTTGTGCTCCGATGACACTCTAGTGATCCTTTGATCACTCCATGAAGGCTAATTCGAATTGCCACCTTAGGCATTCGAATTCCTCATGCATTGTATTATTTATATGTCCATTTGTGATTAATAATCTAGTGTGTGTGTGAAGTATTATTGCTTCTATCTGAGTTCTACTATACCATATTATTATGTTGCTCATTATACTGTATTGTTCACTCTTCTTCTATTTTCCTGCTTAATCATAATTACTCTTGTGAGGTATACATCATCTCTTAGATCTGCTGTGAGGATTTTCACATGGTATCAGAGCATGTTGAGAGTATTGTTTATCTCCATTCTTGAGATTTTTTTGCAGGTTATTACCAAGATTTCGAGTGCAGCAGTTGCAACAGAATCTGCATTTTTGCAGCAGTAGCAGTTGCAGTGATTTTATATTGTTTTTGCAGGTCCTCTACATCTTCAATGAATTTAGTAGAAATCCTTCCTCTTTCTTGACTCAACTATGTTGAATGGAAACCAAAAATGATAGCATATTTAAAGAGCCATGATCTCTTTGTTTGCTATTTTGAAAGAGAGTTCGAATCCTCTACAAAGAAGATTAAATGGTTGAATAAAGGTGACATGCACATTGGAAGAATGAAGCTTACTATGCCGGATTACATATTTCTCCCAATCATTATTTATATTGAAACTCCACAAGAGCTATGGGCCCATCTGGATGAAAGATTCGGCAAACATAATGAAGGTTTTGGTCCAAACCCTTTCAAAAGCAAACAAAGTGATGCATTCGCCCCCCTTGATGGTCTCTCAGATCATGCACCAGTATCATCTCATATTGAAGTTGTTGACAAAGAACTTGCAGATTCTCCACTCATGCTCAAACTTTCTTCTCTTTCTGTGCCACCTCACACTCTAGATATTGCAGAAGGTCCTAAATCCTCTCTTGCACCAGAGTCTGTTGGTTTGCATCATGATCACATGATTATTTCGGAGGTCAAAACAAATATTGAAGGTAATGCATTTGCTCCTCTCCAGCTATCTCCTCTTTTATACTACTATATGATCATAATTCCATGCTTTCAGAAGGTCATTGAAGAATATGGCAATTGCCATTCGCTCGGGAAGATTTCTCATGCAACTCATGGTTTTGATCTCACCCCTGTTGGTTCAAAGGAGATCTCAAGAAACTGTGGCCATTCGCTTGGGATAATTTCTCATGCATCCACTGGTTTTGATCTCACCTCTCATGGTTCAAAGGAGATCTCAAGAAACCATGATTCAAGTCTTGTATCTAATTTGGGTTCTAAGCAATTACAGCTTGGGATAATTTCTCATGCATATGATAGTTTTGATCTCACCCTTGCTGGTTCAAAGGAGATCTCAAGAAACTGTTTTGAAAGTCTTAAATCCGGATTTGATTTCAAACAAACATGTAACAATTATTTTTGGCATAATCTCACCCATGGTGGTTCGAAGGAGAAGACAAAGACTATATGCACTTTCACAGATTTGATCCTACCTTAGCTGATTCGGATCATAGGTTCAAGGATCATTCTCATACTGTTGGATTTGTTCTCATCACATTCGATCTGAAGAGCAAGTACAAGCACATGCTTTTTTAGCATGATCCACTTCTTCCCAAGAAGAAGATACCTCCAGACACATGACCAAGCATCACACATGCTTGAGTTTGGAGCATTTATTTTTGTGTGTGCCTTACAGTCTGTTTTTTGAGGAGGGGGTATGTTTCCCATGAAATTTTCCCACTTCCTTGGTTTATTGATTGTTATTATTCATTGTATTGGGTGACCTTTGGTCTTAGTTACCAGGGCCCAGGATGGATTAAGGGGGGGTGTTAGGATATTCCTATACTCCATCCTAGTCCTACCAGTATTTTGATCATTTACATTTTCAGTCATGCATGCACTTTTAGGGTTTGCATGCATTCTAGGGTTTGCATGCATTTTGCATGAATCCCAATCATCAGTCTAGCACCTAGCCCTCAGTTAGCCAGCCCCCAGGAGCTTCTCACTAATTTTTAGCCCTCCAGTTGCTTAATGCACCCTTCTTCCTTGATTTTAGGGAGCAACTCACCCTTCTTCACGTACCAGTCCAGTTGTCTTCAATTTACACTCAATTACACTTAGTTACACTCAGTTACAGTCAGTTACACTCAGTTACACCCAGTTACACCTACCAAAGTTAGTTTGACTGATGGTTGACAGTTACTTAAGCATTGATGACTCCACTGATGATGATGAAGACTTCCAGTTGTGCTCCGATGATACTAGTTGTGATTCGATGACACTCTAGTGATCCTTTGATCACTCCATGAAGGCTAATTCGAATTGCTACCTTAGGCATTTGAATTCCTCATGCATTGTATTATTTATATGTCCATTTGTGATTAATAATCTAGTGTGTGTGAAATATTATTGCTTCTATTTGAGTTCTACTGTACCATATTATTATGTTGTTCATTATACTGTATTGTTCACTCTTCTTCTATTTTTCTGCTTAATCATAATTACTCTTGTGAGGTATACATCATCTCTTAGATCTGCTGTGAGGATTTTCACACCAAGATGTCCCAAGGCCCTTTATCCCAGGGGAGAGCCTTTATCCCAGTGGTCGTCTACCCTTTGAGCCTTGTCACAATGGGCCAATGAGCAACCCTACCCCCCACTGGTTTTGAACCTGTGACCTCTTTGGAGATAACACATGTTCTTAACCATTAGGCCCACTCAAGTGCTCGGTACACGAAGAGATTATTACCAAGTTGCAATGAAAATTTAAAAGTGAAATTTCAGGAATTCTAAATTCTCAAAGGGTGAATGTTTTATATGGAAGGGGTTTGTTAAAAAAGATAATTAACCCCCCATTTATTTAAAAGAAAATATCTTAAATATAGTTAGCCCAACTGAAAAAACAATTAAAAAAATCATTTTCGCTCTCTAAAAGTCTCTAATCGCCCCCCGATTTCTTGGAATGAATGCTTCAGGCATTTAATTCGCCCTTTATCCCTCATTGAAATAAAGTCTTACAGTTATATTCGTCCTGAATTCATGGTTTGAAGGTTTTTTTTTAATACAAATTGTCCACATTTTATGAATCGTGGATCACAGGGCAACGATTTTCCTTCCTATATAATCTTTGGCTTTCATAGCGATCTTCCCACTTAAAACTCATGCGTAATAAGATTGAGTTCGATTGGAGCAGTGAGTGGAGTATCTGCATATATTTATATATGTAAGATCCATATATTATATGTGGATTTTAAATATTATTTTATTTTTCTCCATACATATATATCATAAACACATATAATGACGTAAACACTCATCTTTTTATATATTAAAAACATAAACACTCATCTTTTTATATATTAAAAACATAAACACTCATCTTTTTATATATTTAAAAATTAAAATATTTAAACATTTAAACTATATTTTAAAATAAATTAAATATATTTAAATTATAAAATATTTAAAAATTAAAAAATATTTAAAACTATTTTAAATATATTTAATACTCATCCAGGTTTATTTTGAGGTATTTTATGTTTTGGTTGAGTACTCATTCTTGTTTATTATGAAAGTTGTGAACTACTACTCTATAGGTTGGAGTAATTTGTATTACATTAAGTTTTATTTTGCAAAGAAATAAAGGAAACTATATGAAGTAATTTGTATTTGATTGATTTTTATTTTGCAAGGAAACAAAAAAAATTCATAAAATCTGTAAAACTTCAATATGAGACTATTAACATACTTTATGTGGTTATCTATTAAGTCACCTGATTATTTTAGTTTTAGATAATATAGAGTTTCAAACCATATAACTTATTTTTATATTTTTAGATAATCTAGAGTTTCAAACCATATAACTTACTCTTATATTTTATAAGAGAAAATATTTACCATAGTTAAGATGAAATATATTAAAAATAACATTTATTTATTTTTTTATTTTGTAAAAGATAGGTGTATTGTGTTTTTTTAAAGAATATAATTATGAACTATAATTTTTATATTATTTTTTTAAAACCTTTACAATAATTAAATACATTAAAAATGATATCTATGTATTTTTTATTTTATAAAAGAGGGATGAATTGTGTTGTGTTTTTTTAAGAATATAACTATGAAGTATTGTTATTAGATTATTTTTTATCTTTATTAATTTGTAGGTTGAACTTTTAATGTATAATCTAAACCTTTGGGAATTGCTTACATGCATTAATTAACAATTATTAGTAAAGCATATTTATATAGTTATCGGTGATTGGATCTTTGGTATGTTGTATTGATGAATTAATATCATTATATTCTTATTTTCTAAATTCATTAATATTTTTTTAAATATACATGTGTGTTTTTTTTTAATTTATTTTAATTTACAAAATGCATCTTATATTTCTTAGTTGAACTATTAAGAATATCTTATTACATCAAGAGTAGATGCCTCCTTACATATATCTTGGTTCAAATTTCCAAAAGACTTTACATCCCTTCTGATGATACCTATTTTGTATATATGTTATTTGATGTATCAAATTGCAATGCCTGAAATTAAGTGTTAATATGACGTTAATAATGGTTATTTTGTATATTTAAGTTATTTGATATGTCAAATTGCAATGTCTAGATTTGATTGTTAGTATGAAGTTAAGATTTATTATTTGGTATATTTAAGTTATTTGATGTATCAAATTGCGATGTCTAGAATTTAGCGTTAGTGTGATGTTTAGATTTCTCTTCATAGAATGAGTTTAGTAATTTATAAGCTTGACAAAGACATGTGGAAGCTATGCATGCATGTCAATAGAAAAGTTGTGGACACATTTCTTCCACTCATGATATTTCTCTATTGTTGACATTTGAAATTAGGACTACATAACTTTCATTTCTTAATTCATCTCACCAAGTTTGGAGTTAACCGATGATTGAGTAGATATTCGATAAAGATGGAGAAGAGGACACAAGGTATATGCAACTTGACAAGTTTGTAGGTTGTTCGAAAGACATGTTTTGGTTTCAAAGTATTGTTTAATGATCTATAAATTTTTCTAACTTCCTTCAACAAAATGCATGTCCTGTGTTGTGTAATCCAAGGCAGTGAAGCAAAAGGAGGAGCGAAATAATCTCTAGTCATGAGGGCACAAGATTTTCTGGAGGTCGAAATTGGAAGACTTGTCAAGAACATGTGTATGTAGTGAATTTCATCATTATGCGTTGTGTAATTCAAGTTGGTTAGTCTAAAGGTGGAGCACATGAAAGTTTGAGTTGCAAGGTTATGATATTTTCACTTTCTTGGCAATGAAAGAGCTTGGTAATATCAAGAACTTGTGTTGTAGCTAGGCTCCTTGTCTTACATTGCCTAATTAAAGTTAGTTAAGCAAAGAGGGGAGTAGATGAAGGTTACAATAACAAGGTTGTAATATTTTCATAGAATAGGAATCTGAAGAGCTTGGTAAGATCAAGAACTTGTGCAAATGCTGATGGTCATTGTCTTGCATTTTGAAATTCTTATTGGTTAAGCAAAAGGAGAAATGAAACCCAAAGGAGTGTTAGGAACCCGTGTCAACCCTTCTCTTTACTTTGTTAGTATATTGTTGTTGGACGCATATGCTTTGTAAGTTGTCCCGTAGTATTATATGTTCCATAGTATTGATCCTTAGTTTGTATTGCCCATAGTATTATCTGTTCCATGGTATTAATCCATCGTATTAGACGCATATGCTTTGTAAGTCATCCCGTAGTATTATATCTTCCAAGGTATTGATCCATAGTATTGGCGCATAGACTTAGTATATAAGTGCGTGTTGAGGCCAATGAAGACACCGTGGAGTTATTTGTATTGAGTTTTCTCAAAGTAGGTTTCCCCCTCGAAGTGGCTCGCGATCAATAAATCTATTCTAAGTTCTGTTAGTTCTTCTATCTCATGCATTTTCATTAATTAATTGTTGTAGGTTCCTCACATCTGGTATTAGAGCACTTTCTTGGGCTCGTTGGGTGGAATTTCTGCCAATTTTTTTTTCGCATATATTGCAGGTTCGGATATGGGAATAATCCCTATCCGCTTAACTGTGAGAAGTACTTGGGCATAAGCCCTAAAACTCATTGTGAGAAGTACCACGGGAACCCCAAAGTAGCTGGCCCATTGAGAGGACCTGCCAGCGAAAAGGGCAACGACCCCTACCTGATTGACTAGTTGCCACCTGTGAGGTAAACCAAGAGCTGTCGTTTGTGGCAAAGCGATTATCAGTTTTACTTGAGCCGTGGAGTGAGGGGTACTGCCCCAATACACAAGCCGTTAGACAACATTGGTGGCAGAGTGAATCCCTTGAACCTTTAGGAAGCCGCACATACCAGGGGTCCATATCTATTTCCAACTGATAAATCACAGATTACATCTGTCCAGAATTGTTGTTGATCACTTCCGCGAATTGTTGTTGATCACTTCCGCGCTGTTGCAGATCCATTCTGAAAAAAAAAAAAAAAACCGAAAAAAGAAAAAAACAAGTATACAATCTGTTTTTTCGCCATATCTTATTTGTTTTAACTTCGTTTCCCTTGAAACTTCACCGACACCCCTGCAATCCCATTATGCATATTTCATTCTTGAGGACCCTATCCCAAATTCCACTCCCCGGAGACAAAAATCCCACATTTGTCTATTTTTAGGGTTTGCCATAACTTCTTCGATTTTCACCCAATCGCCTTCAAATGTTTCCACAGTGTTCATTTCCTATTTCTGCTTCTTTACCCTCTTTGACAATTTTTCCCATTCTTTCACCCCGCTTCTGAAATCCCCATTTTCTACTTCCATGTCCATTAAAAAGTGTTCAAAACCTACTCAAACCCCAATTACCCATTAGAGTTTTTCCCAAATCCAAATTTCTCTTTACTAAAGAAGCTTCTGTTTTTGTTTTGCTACCCATTCACAAAAAAGAAAAAAATCCTGGTTATGGTTGTCACCTGCGCAGGAGCACAAATCATGGAGGAAGAACTTGCAACCCTCAAAACCAAACTCCAAGATCTAGATGAAAAATTTCTCAGCCTCCATCTTCAACATTCAGCCATGAACAATAAACGACATCCAGAATCTTCTGCAAACACTGGGTTCTCTTCTTCCAGCAATTTTCGTGGGCCGAAGCTTGATTTTCCTCGCTTCAATGGTAATGATCTGACTGGATGGATATACTAGGAAGAACAATATTTCAGTTTGCATAATACTTTTGATGTCCACAAATTTCCACTTGCATCCTTTCATTTGGAACATGAAGCCCTTCAATGGTACCATTGGTACATCAAGGATCATGACGAGCCAAAATGGAAAGATTTTTGCCAACTCCTTTTGCAACGATTTGGTCCTAGTGCTTTTGATGACTTCACAGGAGCACTCACTAAACTTCGCCAAATTGGAACTCTGAGAGAGTATCAGACATAATTTGAGAAATTGTCCAATCACGCAGAAGGATTGTCTGATGAATTCTACAGGAGTTGTTTTATCATTGGTCTCAAGGATGAAATTTGCTCAGAGGTTAAAATGTTCTGTCCCAACACAATGATGGAAGTCCTGTTCGGATATCCATCATCTATTTCGGGATACATCATCTATTTCAGGATCTTGCAGGATTCCTATTTCAGGATCATCTATTTTAGGATATGATCTATTTCAGGATCTTGCATGCACAGGCATGCATCCCAGTCACCAGTTTGATGCCTCCAGCACCTTTTCCACCTTCTTCTAGCACCCGGGAGCCACTTACCACAGAGTTTTAGCCCTCCCAAGCTGAAAGGCGCCCTCTTCTCACCTACTGCCAGAGAAGGGCGCACTTGCTCACCTACCACTGCAGATTCACTCCAGTTACATTCAGTTAGCTCCGATTCTCCCTAATTTGAGGCTAGTTTCACTCCCGACTGACTGTATCACTTCCGTTTGACCTCCAGTTTGATTAGGTGACTTGTTCTGACTTCAGTTAGCCTCCCATGCGCCCCCACTGAGCCTCCAGATCCTATATCAGTGCTACACACTTCAGTTACATTTATTACACTCAGTTAGACTCAGTTTGACACCTGGATGACTGGTTGTTGTGATTGATGAGCACCACCGATGATTGATGAGGACTCCTAGATAGAGTCAAGCTACTCTATTCAGTGATTCGAATGGCCTACTTAGTCAATTCGAATTGCTCATTGACAGATATTGTATTCTATTGTAATTCATTCACCCTTATTGGGATAGAGAGCACTGCTGCATGTTTTGCACAGTTTTGCACCATATTTTCTATGTTCATCTGTTGTGATTGATTTACTTGTTCATTAGATCTGTTGTGACTAATTTTACATGGTATCAGAGCCATGGCAGGGACAATATTTCTTTTCTACAGGTGTTCTACATGAAGAGAGAGCAATCTTTGCTCACCAATATATTTCAGCAGCAGCATGCAAAATCTCATGTGCATTCGCTCATGTGCATGCAAGGCTGAAAACATAGTGTTTGTTTGTGTGTGATTTGCAGGTTTCTTACTTCCTCCATGTGCATTCGCTAATGCAAAGATGGAGACTTCTTCTTCACAAAATATTCTTACTCCATTCAACTATGATGAATGGAAACCAAAGATGATTGCATTCTTGAAGAGACAATGTCTTTTTGATATGTGCATTGGTAATACAAGAGATTTTGATTCCGATGAAGAGGAGAATGATTGGCTTAATGATTGTGATAGAGATTTTGGAGCAATATGTCTTGCTATGTCTCCTTGTATGCGCTACCTCAGTAAGACTGCTGAAAATCCAAGTGATCTATGGGTCCAACTTGACAGAGAATTTGGAAAGCAGGAAGAAGAGGATCATGCTAGCCTTTTGGAGAACAAGCCCAGTGAGATCTCCTTATGTGTTCTTTTCGATCATGTCTTGGCCTCAACAATTGTTCAAGATGAAGAAGAAACTGTAGATTCAAAACTCACTCTCTCAAAGTCTTCTATTTCGAATTTTGAGCAAGATAAACCAGCTCATACTCTAGATTCCGAAGAGGTTCTTGAATCCTCTCTTTCACATGAGTTTTCCGGCATGCAGAATAATGATCTACTTGAAGTTTTGGAGGTAAAATCTGATTTTGGAGGTGAAGCATTCGCCCTCCTTGATTGCATGCCTTCTATAAACTTATGTTCTATCATTTGCAAAGTTTCTCATAGTTTTAATGAAGATGAAGAGCACTACCATTTGCTTGAGTTCAATTCTCATGCACTTTTTGCTGATTTTGGTTTTGATCTCACCCTTGTTGGTTCAAAGGAGATCTCAAGAAACCATTCATCTATTTTTGGAGCTGATTTAACTTCTATTGATAAGAAGTTCAAGTTTCAAGATCTATTTGATCCGATTGGAGCTATTCCTACCTCACTTGGTTCGAATCACAGGTTCCAGGATCATCCTCATATTTTCAGATTTGTTCTCACCTTTTTCGGTATGAAGAGCAAGTTCTTAAAGTCTCCACATTCACTTGCATCCACTGATGGAGAATTCAAGCACATGTTTTTGGAGCATGATCCATTTACTCCCAAGAGTAAGATACCTCCAGACATATCTACTTGATTATGGAGCAGTTAAATCTTTTGGTGTACTACAGTCTATTTTGAGGGGGGGTATTTTTCCCATGAGGTTTTCCCCATTTCCTCGGTTTATTGACTGTTATTAGTTTTTGTATTATTGTATTGGGGTGACCTTTGGTCTTAGTTACCAGGGCCCCACATTATTTTAGTTGGCACATCATAGTCTAGCTTGAGGGGGGGTGTTCGGATATCCATCATCTATTTCGGGATACATCATCTATTTCAGGATCTTGCATGATCTATTTCAGGATATGATCTATTTCAGGATCATCTATTTCAGGATATGATCTATTTCAGGATCTTGCATGCACAGGCATGCATCCCAGTCACCAGTTTGATGCCTCCAGCACCTTATCCACCTTCTTCTAGCACCCGGGAGCCACTTACCACAGAGTTTTATCCCTCCCAAGCTGAAAGGCGCCCTCTTCTCACCTACTGCCAGAGAAGGGCGCACTTGCTCACCTACCACTGCAGATTCACTCCAGTTACATTCAGTTAGCTCCGATTCTCCCTAATTTGAGGCTAGTTTCACTCCCGACTGACTGTATCACTTCCGTTTGACCTCCAGTTTGATTAGGTGACTTGTTCTGACTTCAGTTAGCCTCCCATGCGCCCCCACTGAGCCTCCAGATCCTATATCAGTGCTACACACTTCAGTTACATTTATTACACTCAGTTAGACTCAGTTTGACACCTGGATGACTGGTTGTTGTGATTGATGAGCACCACCGATGATTGATGAGGACTCCTAGATAGAGTCAAGCTACTCTATTCAGTGATTCGAATGGCCTACTTAGTCAATTCGAATTGCTCATTGACAGATATTGTATTCTATTGTAATTCATTCACCCTTATTGGGATAGAGAGCACTGCTGCATGTTTTGCACAGTTTTGCACCATATTTTCTATGTTCATCTGTTGTGATTGATTTACTTGTTCATTAGATCTGCTGTGACTAATTTTACAAGTCCCACGGTTGACTAAGTTGGCGGAGGACAAGATCACATCCCAGTAGCGCTCCAAATCCACTTTTGTTCCATTCAGAACTATGGTTTCCCAACAACCTCCCGTCAAGCCAGCTCCTCGCCCCACTCCTATCAAGAATTTGTCTGAAGCAGAGATGCGGGCACATAGAGAAAAAGAGGTTTGTTATAATTGTGATGAGAAATTCACTCGGGGACATAGATGTGTTGAGCAACAACTCTATCTCTTGGATGTGGATTCTCCGTCTTCCTATGAACTTGGTGAAGAAGCTCTAGATACAATAGTGTTGGAATATTGGTCAATACTAAGAGGGGGTATGAATCCATATTGTTAACTTTTTACCATTTTAAACCACTTATTAAAATTAATTAAAACATGGAATCAATAATATACACAAGACACAAATTTTATTGTGGAAAACCACAAACTCTTTCTATACTGCAAAATTACGCTTACAATAGTTTTTGCAAGCTACAACTTGTTGGAGACTCCAATCCCCAAGTTTCTCAGCTACAACTGAAGGATGCTATAACACCTTGGTTTCTTCCTGCTACAACAGACAAGGATGCTACTACACCCTATTTACCAGCCATTACTGGAAGGAGGCTACAACCCCCAGTTTATCAGCTACAACAGAAATGATGCTTTAACACCCTATTTACCAGCTACCACTGGAAGGAGGATACAACCCCCTTGCAGGCCTATAGCCTGCCCTAGCACCACCCTACCTCCCTAATATGTTTATATCAATCTTCCAGATCTTTCTTTCTTCAATTTTGTACCATATAATTCCTTGCTTCTTTAATATTTGTCCTCTCTTGCTGCTACATAGATTTGGGCTACAGACAACTTCAATTCTTCCCCTTTAATTCTTTGACTTCTGTTATGCACTTCTTCATCTTGATTGTGCAAACATTCTGGTCTCTTCAATGCTGCTTCAGATATTCATCTCAAAACCCAGCATACACTTCAGTTCTTGTTCTTGCTGAACCTTCAATATGAACTGCTGAGACATTTTCTTCCACTTCAATCTTCTGCTTATATATTCTTTAACTCTTCTTTTAAACCTTGCATCTTTCCAGAATAGGCTCATGGCCTTTCATCTTCATGCCTCTTCAAATCTCTGATATTATTGATTTAAATTTATAATTTTGTTTATTATAAATCTTTAATTAATTAATTAATTAAAACCTTCATTGATTATCTCAGGCCTGCGGGCTTCTTATCTCAGGGATGCGGGCTCCTTCCATAAGCGAGCTTCTCCTCCCATGGCTAACCTTCAAGCCTGTGGGCATAACCTAAGCCCTTGCGAGCATTTCTTTAGCCCCTGCGGGCATAATTAAGCTCTTAGGACCTTTTATCCCTTAATCCCCTTGTGGGCATTCCATAAGCCCTTGCGGGCATAACTTAAGCCTCTGCAGGAATTTTACAAGCCCTTGCGGGCATATCATAAGGTGTCATTAACCTTATTTTTCACCATTTTGGCAGGCCAAAATATCGCACGTGTGAGCACTAAGGAGGAACTTGACTCCATGCCTGGATGTCCAAATCATCAGGGAACATTCTCATGCCCTCTGATAAATTTGTCATCACAAGGACAATCTTTGGCGGGCATTTCCAAATGCCTTATCAACCTACATTTGAACAATAAAACAACCTTTTTCTCATTTTAGCAGACTTGTCTTTCACACGTGTGAACTCCAGAGGCAAATATGAGCCTATGGACAGATAGCCAGTTCATCAAGGAACAATCCTATGCCACCTGATTAGTTTTATCAGCACAGGGACACCTCCTTGTAGGCATTTCCAAATGGCCTCTTCAACCTTCATTTGAATAGTAAAAACAAGCTTTTTCTCATTTTGGTAGGCTTGTCTTTCGCACGTGTGAACTCCATAGAAATATCTGAGCTCATGGTTAGATATCCAATTCACCAAAGAACAAGCCCATGCCACCTGATTAATTTTATTAGCACAAGGACACCTCCTTACGAGCATTTCCAAATGGCCTCTTAGCCATGTGAGTTCAACATAGCCAAACTTTTGTTCTTAATATGCAAAACACTTTTTCCTTCACTTTGGCAGATTGATTTCTTTCATATATGATCAACATAAGGAAAACTAAAAGGATGGATGGATATACACTTCGACAATGAACAAGAACATGTCAATTGATGAACTTATTGACACACACACAACATCTGGCGGGCATTTGAAAGTGGTCTTCCAAACTGCTGATTTGACACTTAGGAAAAATTATCAAACCCTAGGTTAGTATGATGAGATTTTTCTTTTCACCAATTTTGAAGTGTGAGACACCCAATGGATAGAGGCCAACTAGGTGACTTCATCTAAACCAATTTCACCTCTTGAAGCCTCTTTCTCTCTCCTTGGAGTACATTATACTGGAGTAGTGCAAATCAAGCTGAGAGGCACTTTTGGCAGATTAATATCTTCCTCCTCAGAGACTCTTTGGACAATTTGAGACCATGGTTGGATGCACCAAACAAAATTCTAGAGATCCATACTCTCAAAATGATTTAAGACATCAAACACAAGACATGGTGGGCATTTTACTAAGGTCACTCAGGAATTACCATTGATTTTATACTTAGACAATTTTTGCACTTTCCTAGACTTGGTCCAATCTGCCTGAAACACTGTTTTGGAAGATCCATAACTTCTTCCTCAGGCACTTTCAAGTCAATATGAGAAGATGGTCAGGTAGAAAAAACAACAACCTACAAGATGACCATATGATGCAGGCATTTTCTTCAACCCACAAACTATGGCGGGCATTTCCCTGAGGTCACTTAGGCAATTTTGCTACTTTGGTGTAAACGCAACTTGAAAACTTGTTTTGGAAGGCTGTTAACTTTGTCATCAAACACCTTCTGTGAAAACTAAGACCATGGAAAGATAGCCTCTTTGACATGCTAGAGCATGATAGTTTCAGATAATTTTTATCATTCTCCCATGAGGTACGGTGGGCATTTTCCCAAGGCCACCTGATCCAGTTTTCCAACACTTAGTCATTATCAAGACTTTCTCCAAAGTTTATCCTGAAACCCTATTTTGGAAGACTTATAACTTTCTCCTTAGAAATGATTAAGGAAAACTGAGACCATGACTAGATATCCACTTCAACAAGCTATAGCCTGATATGATGGTGCATGCATTTTTCTCAAACCATGAATTATGTCGGGCATTCTCTTAGAGCAGTTTTGACTACTTTTTCCATACTTAGTCAATTTCCAATGTTTCACAAACTTGTCATACTTTTCCAAAATGATTTCAGATTGCAACACTGACTTAATGATAACACCAGAACACCATCACGTGTCTTTCCAACTTCATCAAACATGCCACATCATCATACATGCCATGTCATCACTTCCTTTGTCATTCCTTTGTCTTTCACTGAGTTTTCCAAGCCATCATGTCCTCGGTTATTCCTTTGTCATTACTGAACTCATTAATAAACAAAGAGGTACTCGTCAATCATATCGGGGAATAAAGAAAGAGTGTGTATCTACCTGTGTTAGTGGCAGCTTATAGTCTCTCTTGAACATGGCACTTGTTTGCATTTCATTCAAACATCTTGGGTAATTAGTTTGTCCTCGATTCATACCATTTCCCTGAGTTATTCTACTCCTTTAGGTCATCTGTAGAATGCATCAATCATTTGTTGTATTAGGTATTGGTGTCTATCTCATCATGCCAATGCTGCCAATTCATGCCCTTCCATGTTCAAGGGATTTTTTTTTTCGAGTCAACCCATGTAGTCATTATACCTTCCTTTGTGTCGGTCACCTATGATTCAGTCTCAAAAGTTACTCTACAGTCCAATCTACTCCAAAATATCTTTGATCTTGTTTCATGTCAATGATGGGGGAAATATCATGGCCCTCCTTTGACAGGTTTATCCTTGTCAAATTCAACACATCATCCAAGTATTAAACCTAGAAACCAGTTGAGTTCCTTGGGCCTGCATGCCTTAATGGCAGGTTACCTCGTTTTCAGCAGTAGGTTCACATCATTGACCTCTGAGTGGAGGATTCCACTAAGTGTTCGACTTCAACTCATTGATTCACATTCAGAGGAATGTACTAGAGTACCTTGGGAGTCATTGGCATTAATGATGATTTCCCTTGCACTTCTTAACGGTATACCTCAATGACTGGTAATCAAGTGATTTCTACCATGTTTGATGTTAGAACATCTATTTGCATGGTTAGAATTGTGCTTTTTTGGGTTCAAGATGGGATAACTTATGTATCTTAACTAGGTTGCGTTGGATATTTTTTTAGTAGGTTCCACATAGACATCATGATGGAACCATTATTCTGTCACATAATTCTTTTTCCTTAAACTTCCATACATCAAATAACTTCACCTATCCTATTCCTATAGATTCATGATTTGGGTGGAAATTTGTTACACCAAAATCCTGTCATCATGACATGTGTACCCATGGTTTCTCCTAATCCCTAAAGCATTGATGCCAAATTGTCTGAAAATAAATATTTTCATACCTTTTTTCCCATATTTTGACACTGACGCACTTTGCACATTTACAAGTGGCTTAATACCTATGGTGACGCCCTCTACCCATTGGAAAGGTGCGTCATTGACCCCACTTTCCTTCATTTAGCATGCGTCACCCCATCTCTGATGCAGACTATTAGTTAGGAAGGTGCATTACTGTCAGTTAGAGGAGAAAACGAGAAGCTTTGAGCACCTTCTAGAACGAATATCTTTGTGGAGGCCTATCCCAACGAATTAGTAAAGGTGGCATTCGATCCCCTAACTTCTTGGGATGATCCCTTAACCTTCTCCATCAAATAATCAACCCCTTCTATCCTCTTTGGCCTATATATACACGCCTTCTCTTCATAGCTAGACGAGGAAGGATTAGAGCACCTAAACGTTGGAGAAATTCTGCTAGAGTTGAAACCCTTTCATCCATTGGAGGCAAGATTGGATCTTTGAGGCAAAGATCATTTGGAAGAAATTGCTACGTCAAGGCTTTGTTGTAATCTCCTTTCCTTTATTTTCATTAATACAGTAATATACACTCTTTCCATAAAGGTTTATTATTCATTATAGATCTTTAGAATTAGTTTCCTTGACCACTAGTTTAGATTAATCAATATTGCATATTATTATCATTTGCGTGTTTCCACTTGTTTGTTGTATCTTGTTTTGCAGCTGAAGATAAAGGGCTATATCAAGCAATGAGTCATCACTACGGTTGCAAGGTAAGTCAACCCTATGCATCTCTTGTTATTTGATCAATCTAGGAAAGTTTGTATGTTCTGTCATGATTTGTTCTAGATCTAAACCATTTAGACTAGGGAGATCGGTTGGGGTCCGCGACGGCGGATTTATCCGCAAACATAGTGATTCATGGTTCACCCACATCAGATTTCACTAGAAGGATGAAAGTTTTGGTTTATGCGATTCCACTTTTCATTCTTAGTTTTCCTGACATTTTAATCTTCACACAACATCCCCACTATCGAAATCTCAGATCTTGAAGGGGCACGCCGCACATGCAATTTATCAGAGAATATAGACTTGCATCATGATTTGTATCCAATAGTTAATGTAGTGTGCCTTTTTTATCATTCATCATACTTTTTATGCTTTTTATCCATAGCTACAATAGATTATTATATTGTAAATTTTCCTTTTATGATGGATGCTTTTTAAGGCCTATTAAATTCTATGGCACTCTTATTTCTTAGGGCTCATTCAGTATTGTTCAGGTTTTAATCTATTCTAGGAGTATTAGTTTCATGAAAGCATTATAGAGCTCAGAAGATATGATTTATTTTATGCCTTCTCATGTTTAAACCATTGACTGACATTTATACATTTTTAGTGGTTGCTACTCTTGAAGGAGAGACGCCACATGGTTTTTTATATATTCAAACTAAATTTGAACAAGTTGTTTAAAATGTGCTTTTATAAGGATCTTGCACTGTAATTATTATTGGATATGAGGTATTCATGAGAGTGTGTATGCTCATATTTTTTGTCTTTTATTGTTGATGTTTGGGACATTTGTGATATATTTTTTATTCGTATTGCCAAGTTCGTCAATTTTATTTGTAATCTAAATTTGTTGGGTTCAGTATTTGTTTTATTGTATTTTGTTTTTTTGTAAGGGTCATTCAAAAGTATAAAAAAAAATTGTGATTTGTTTTGATGTGTAATTGTTATCATCATCCAGAAATGGATCTAATTATATCTGATGAATATATGATTTAGTTGAAACACGATGCTTCATTTCCATCATGATTATATATCATATGTACAGGGCATGTTTGACCTGAGATGTTGACATCTACTATTTGATATCTTGTCTTTTGCATTCAATGAGGGTGCTAAAACAGTTTTACCACATTTTGCATGCTTTTGAAAATTTCGAGGACATGGATATAGACACCACCTCAGTTTATATGCGAAAGAGTAGTTTTTAATGGAATAGTTCTAATGATATGTATGATGATGCATTAATGTTCTTTCTATTCCTATTAGTGTATGTCCTTATTTCTAATAGCCATTGCAAGTTTCTAAATAACTCTAAAAATTCTAAATCAAATGACATAATTCAGATTTTGATTGTCAACAAAATAAAGGAAAACGTGGTATTCCTATCTATAAACAGATAAGCAGGTTAGTTTTTTTCTTAGAGGGTGGCTTAAAAATGGGAGATTTTGAAAGTAAGCTAATTGGGAATTCATACACTATATTAAGGTTGTGTGTCTTGATAAGACTCCACGGTGTAATAATGGTTCATGGGTACCATAATCAGTCCACAGTGTGAAGTGTTCGATTCTATTAGTTTGTTGGTCTGTCAATATTTGGGTATCCACATGTTCGTTAGACCAATAAGGGATGAGATAAAAACTAGAGTCCACACTTGCCCTGAATCTAGTTAGTGCAGTTGTGTTTCACCAACACCTTTAGTTGTCAATGACTGAATATTGCTTGTAAAATGTATAAATAAATCCTTCCTCTCCTCATTCATGCATTTCTTCATTAGGGAGTCTAGGAGTCGAGAGAGTCTAGTGTTGAGCTCTGGTATATGCTCTTCTATTGCACAACCTTAGTAATCTGTAAAATAAAAATATGAGTCTTCCTAGAAAAAGATTCACTAATACGTTACAAGGTCTTATAATTCAATGAAAGATTCACCAAGTTTTTTAGAATATTTTATAATTTAGTGAAATATCCACCAAGATTTTAAAATATCATATGATTTAGTGAAATATTTGCCAAGGTTTTACAAGATTCTATTATAGAATGAAATATTAACAAAAAATTTATATATACATATTATGTTATTGATAAAACAACCTTCAAATTTTCCTATATATCAAGAACATTCGCCCATTTATTATACATATAAATTTTTTTTTGGGGGGGGTTCTTAAAATGATCCCTAGTATTATCAGAAGAAGGTGGCCCATGATTTTGTGCTTAATTTCGATGGCAGGAAGACCAAGGTCGGACCTTTGGAATAGAAGTCACTACAGACTCCATAGTAGCCGCAACGGAGAAACCCAGGAAAGGAGAGGAGTGGTTTAAGGTAACCAAGTTCCAAATGATAGTGTGTGACCATTTTCCAAAGGAGGATCATAAAGGGGAATATTTAACCTATGGGGTTCCCAGGGCTTGGCTTACCAAACAGTATGCCGATCTATTGCTAGTTATCCAGAATTTTTTCACTTATGAAGGGAGATATGACACAACATACTAGTACCACTTCAGATTATTGCTCCATTTCACAGGGACGAGGCCTTTGGATATGCCCTATTACCTCTTCAGGAGCCTAGGTAAGATGATTGATAGAGCATAGTCACAGTGCCAACAAATTGACCATTACATTTTCCATATTGGCCTCATAAAGTTGCTGGTATTGGAAGAATTGAAAAGGTTAGGAAGATAATGGAACACTTTCCTCTTCTTGGCTGGGTATGACCATGACGCCATGAAATCAACACCGATTAAGGTAAACATCACTAACAAGGAGAAGGGGAAGGAGACAGAAGAGGAGACACCAGTTAATATAAGTATCCCTGACAAGGGGAAGATGAAGAAGACAAAAGATGAAACACATATACAAATAGAAGAGGGGCCGACCAAGGTTAAAAAGGGTCTAGGCACTCAAAAGGAGAAGGCAAAGTTGGAAGGTAAGAAATTGGAATTTGCACTAGAGGTGATTGAGAAAGTAATTCCTAGAAAACCCTTAACCAGGTTAGCAGCTAGAAGAATGGTTCCCACAGGTCAGGAAACTCTTGCAGCCACCATTGAAACTCCCCCTCACACTCTCCTTGAATATCCCATTCATTTGGATGATGAAGAAACGACTGAGGCCCAACCCTATACATAGAAAGATGATGCAGAGTCTGAGATTAACCAATTGAAATCCTAGGTGAAAGAGGCAAGGGAAGCAAATGCGCGGTTTGTAGAAGAAAGCATAAGATATAGGGGGGAGCTGACAAAGGAGATACATGTGATAGAAGGAATGTTATATGAGACTAAAATGATATTGATAAGAGGAATTCCCCTCAGGCAATAAATACAAAACCTATACAAAAGAAACACATCACTACAGGAAGAGAACATGGCACTTAGAGAAAAATTGCATCTTTTCAAAAGAAGAGAAGCATTAGGGAGAAAATTAAAGCTCTTGGATGAAGTAGCTTCACAAAGGGAATGACACCTCTCTCACATCCCAGCCACATTTTTTACTGAATAGAAATAGGCTACGAAATTTTATGTTTTAAAGAACTAGGATTTCCTAAAAAAAAGCCCTAATTTTTAGAAATTTGTACCTACTACCTAGAAAAGTGAGTACTCATAGCACTCAAGTATTAATCAAATGAAGAGAAGCACACCAGTGAGAAGGACAAGTTATGATCAGCAATGGTGATATGCCAACTGGACCCTATTCACGCAAAGCTCCATCATTAGGGTTTTCCATTAGGATTTCAATTTTGTTTGATGGTTTGGAAAGGTGGAAGGGTTATGGACACATGCATAGATGAATATTTGACATAGAAGTAGACAAATAACATTTTTTTGAGCCCTTAGAACGGGACTTAAATGTGACGGTATGAAACTATGGAATTTCAACAGTTTCCAGAACTCTCATAGCATCTGCACGTCAAAAACATAATAGTGTGCTACGAGAGTTCTGGAACTGCACTTCTGCAATGCATATCATGGAAAAATAGGGGAGTGCACTACAAGAGTTCTGGAACTGCACTTTTGTAGCGCATATCAGGGAAAATAGCTGGAGTGCACTACAAAATTTCTGGAACTACACTTCTATAGCGCATAGAATGAAAAATAACTGCAGGGCGCTACAGAAGTTACTGAAGCTAGTATTAATGGGATTGATCTCTAAATTTCGGGCATCTCATGTGGATCTAATCTATGCCAAAATAAGTTGAATGATTGGAGGAGACAACTAGAATCTGACCTGTTTCTTTGTTTGTATTATAAGTCAGTAACAACCAGTATTTTCAAATTCACCATCAGTTAACTAGACATTAGTTCATAAGTCATAGTTTGGACTTTAGTTAATTTGCAAACATACTAGTTATGTAGTCATTTACTATTTTTAATAACAACCGAAAGGATTTAGGGTTTTTCTTTAATGCAAACCATTGTAAGCCTATATATGGAAAGGTTTTAGAAGATCCAGGGGTTGGGATTTTGGAGAGAAGAACTCTTGAGTATTGGATTTTTGTTTGGATTTCTAAGTTAATATAATATATCAATGTAGAAGTACTGAATGCTTTTACTAGAGATTCATGTGTCAATATTTCTTAGTCTATGTTATCATTTCGTGAAGGCGTATCTTTCTGAGCTTTTCCATTTCATGTGTTCTCTTCATGTTTGAATGAAATTATTGTATTCAGAATTCATTTGTGGCTTGATGCTTTGTTTCAATATTTTCAAATAGATGTTTTAAAGAAATTCTTTATCATAAAGTTATAAACCTCAAATAAAAAAAATTATAACCTAGATATCCTTAAACTTAAAAAATAAACATTTGTTATATTAATTATGCCATACCACGTCAATAAATTTGAAATTTAGAAAAAAAATTAACATCCTAAAATATCTAAAATAATAAACATTTATCATGTTAATTTTGCTATCAAACACCTAATTTTCTAAAATATCTAAAATAATAAACATTTATCATGTTAATTTTGCTATCAAACACCTAATTTTCTAAAATATCTAAAATAATAAACATTTATCATGTTAATTTTGCTATCAAACACCTAATTTTCTAAAATATCTAAAATAATAAACATTTATCATGTTAATTTTGCTATCAAACACCTAATTTATATGGTTGCATTTAATCCCTTTAAAAATTAATCATAAAGGTGTACTTGGAATTTATGTCGTTTACTATATGCATTTACTTTATTATTAATGTCATTATTGAGTAATTGATAAGGAATTCGTTGATTTTTAATTTAATCTTATATTAAATAATCAATTGATGAATTCTTAACCTAAATCATATGAGTATTATATATAATTATTTGAAGTTAATTATGTTTAAACATCCTTTTAATGTGTAAACATGTTCTATACATATTAACATTAAATAAACTTAAACACTTCTTCCTGGAAAAGAAAAGATTAGACAATCCAATTAACCTTTGTGTGAACATCATTTACAAAAAATTTCACACCTTCATGATTACTTCCATTGTCATTGCATTTTCTTTCTTTAAAATAACATGCAAATTCACACTCTCCATTATTATTTCCACTCTGATTCCATTTTTCATTGTATTCGCTTTCTCGCCACATATACATTGCATATTCACACTTTTCATTATTGTTTTCGTTGTCATCGGATTTGTGGATTCACACTTTTCATCATTGTTTCCATTATCATTGACTTATCTTTTAAGTATTGCTAGACCTAAGAGGATATTACCATTTGGATATATCTTTGTACTTGAAAGTCGACTTGTGGATAAGGGTATAAATCATCTTAGGCACAATTCACACATTTCGACAACGATGTTAATATACACATTATTATGGTGTGTAAGTATATAAATTTGATTTGATAGGTTTAAGAGTGACTTTATTCCATATGAGATTTATATAATATTGCATTTCAATGTTATTATTGTTTTCCAAGTAACTGAGACACCCTTACAAATATATGCATTTCATTGTCGTATACATACACTCATTAACCATATATATATATATATATATTATTGTTTCTTATATATGTATCTACATAAATAATAAAAAAATATGAATATTTTAATGGTGATTCACATATATATATTCACAATATGTAGATTGCTAAATGTTGTTTCACATGCATGTACCTACACAGCTTATCCAAATATAGTTTCATGCATGCACTCACACACATCCACATAGTATGTGTATATAACTTTTCTTTCCACATAAGTACTAACAAAATATGAATTTAAGTGCTTCTCGCTATGCATCTCATTGTTGTTTCTTTTTCTTTCCAAGCTAGAAAACAAAATATGAATTTAATTGCTTCTCTCTCTACATCCTATTGTTGTCTCTTTTTCTTTCCAAGCTAGAAAAACCTCAAGGGGAAACTTAATTGATATTTTTTTACATTTGTGGATGACATACGAGTATCTAACTTGTAAATTTGTAGACTAGTGTCCATCAACCAAGGGGATTCAAAAAAGGTAATTGTTAGCACAAAACTAGTCAAATACCGAATGAAATTGGTAACAACTAATTGAACTAAACCATTAGGCTATGTTCAATTGTTTTTCCATAGATACACATGCACATAATATGACACTTAGGAAAGCACCTACAGAATATGCATATCCAATTATGTTTCCACACACACAATTACCCAATATGGCACCAATATATGCATCCACACAATATGTATATCTAATTGTTGTTTCTACATTGTTTCACACAAAGGCACCCACACAATATGTGTATTTGATTGTTATTTCACATACACCCCCACACAATATGCATATCCATTTTTTGTTTCCCACACAACATGCATCCCATTATAACTTCACGCATACACACAAAAGGGGCTTCACCTTGTTAACCAATATCTTATCATGTTCATTTATAAATGGGGTTTTTAAATTGTAAAAAATAAAGTCAATATAATGAAGATATTAGGGGGAATGTGGGGTCTGGGAGTATTAGAAGGGGTATCTAATCAAATTAGGGCTTTTTTTAATTGAAAATATATATTGGAAAGGGGGTTCAACAAAAGGATTTTGGTAGGTATTTATCATTATCTAGTGAAATTAGGGGTATTTTTTAATATCCCATGAAGGCCTATGCTATGACATAGTTTTATTGATTGAATACCCCGTACCCCCCACACCAATTATTGTTTCACATTGATGCACCAACTCAATTATCATTGTTGTTTAGCATACACATGCCCACTACAATATATTTCTTATGCATATGCACTCAACACACCCCCACTCACCTAATATGTCAAGTTAATATCTCACACATATGCACCCACATAACATATGTCATGGAGAAGGAAAAAAAAAATACTTAAAAACAATCAATCCATCAAATTATATTATGGAAATACCACTCTCTTACCATATCTAATTAATATAAGAATTATATTTTGTATGAGAAAATTTGCTTTTAAATAAAAACTTTAAGTAACAATGTTAAGGATATTATCAACCCGGTGGACTAACTTAAGTGGTTGAATGTTGTAAGTTGTGAGCAAAAGGTTTCGGGGTCAAATCCCCTCTATTAAAAATATTATTAAACTTAGAGAGTGATTCTCTCTATATATATGATTTATACATACAATGTATTATATTAAAAAATAAATGTTTAAAATGTTTTTTAATTCACTTATGCCGATATATGTAGCAAATGAAAGAGCTTTAAATGAGCATATAGTAAATGTGTAGAGTTGGAAAATAACCTAGCACCCAACGACATCTACTGTCCCATTATATCATTAGTTTAGTTTTTCTGTATAATGGCAACGCTTATCGATATGTAACATCAAGCAATTATAAAGATTTTTTAAAAAGTTTATGGAGATCCATAAAAGCACGATGAAGAAAAAGCGATAAGTCGTAGAAAGGCCAGATTTAGAGCGTTCAGTTTCCTTCCACATTGATCGAGAAAGCTCGATTCTAATTCTATGGCGATGATTCAACCATAAAGGGAAGGACGAACAAGTGCAGCTTTCAGCACCCTGCTTCCACGAAAAAAATGTGGATGACAATTTTTCAAAAGTTAACATTATCCCTTTGACCGAGTTGATACATATCCAGTGCCGCAGGAGAAACATGATAGATCAGGACTATTCAGTGCCGTAGGATAAACTTATAAGTAAAAGACAAAACATCTAAATTTCTGTGGCCGATCCGCTGCATTATGGATTCATTATGAAACTTTTAGGGTTTTGATTTGTTAGGGCGAAAATACATTACACCCATCGTAATGATAAAATTTTGACAGTCTATTGGTTGGAAAGGTGCATTTAATTCTACTATTTTTAATGGGCTCTAATTAAAAGTGACTACCCCACTACGTTTCTCAGTCGGTGCATCTAAATGGGCAAGCACAAGCACAGGGTCACCGGCCATGAAAAGTTGTGCTCCACCCTTCTCGCTGGTTCAGGCCCTGTTACATAATTATTTTGATAATTTGATATTTTTTTTAGGTTGGTAGCATCGATGAAATAAGAAAATGATTCACCTAATACAAAAATTAATTTTATTAGAATTGTTTATTATATTTTACAGGAATTTATAATTTTTGTTGTGATTAATACAAAAATGAATTGGTAACAGAACAAAAAAAATTAATCCATATTTTCTCTAATAGCAAAGTGCTATATAAAAGAAGTGTTATGGACATATTATTACTTATATAAATAAGACTTCAGTAAATCTTTAAAACAAAATATAATACTTGTAATAAATAATGGTACTAACACAACTACAAGTAAAGTGGTCGGTGAATATCAATAGGTTTAGCTAACCACTTAGTTTTGTGGAAATGGTTGGTTGTTAAACAAAGGTAAACTAATTAATATAAATATAAAACAAATACTATTTAATAAACATACCACTTTTCTTAACCACAGCTTAATTGAAGCTTATTTAAATCTTAATCAAGATGCATTTGAGCATAACAAGATACAATGACTATAAAATGAATCCCCACTATACTTTTGTCCAAAATCTCAGATAATATCTCTGACACCGTGTAAATATTATAAATTAATAATAGAGATGTTATTACTTATATAGATAACCTTTACATATAGTTAAATTTAAACAATTGATAATAATAAATATTATAGATTAATGATAAAGATGTTATAACTAGATATTGCATTGCTATTATTTTGATAGTAAAAAACAAAGAAAAAAAACCAATCTATATTTCATCTAATTGCAAAGTGTTATAAAACTAATGTCACAAAGATATTGTTATTACTCATATGAATAAGACTTGAGTAAATCTTCAAAACAAAATATAGTATTTATAATAAATAATAGCAATATTATATGTTAATAATAGAGATGTTATTATTTATATAGATAATGTTTATATATATTTTTCAAACAATTCATAATAATATTATAGATTAATGATAAAGATGTTGTTATTGTATAGAATCACATTCACGTGTAGTTTTAAAAACAAAATAATACTTACAAATAATAATAATATATTTATGAAAATAATGATTTTAATATATACATTATTTCTATAAAAATTGTTATATAAAAAGATAAAAAAAATACAAAAAAAAATAAAAATACCATAAATATGATATTTTCTTAATTTATTTATAATTCTATACTAAATGATAAAAAAAAAAAAATTGGATACCTTTTAATATTTGATAGATTCAGACATGCAATAAATCTATATACACTAATTAATATTGATAAAATGATATATTGAGATCTAAAATAAATCTATATTAATTAATATCAATAAAATTATAAAATAATTAATGCTTTAATTATTTAATTCTTTATTGAAATAATTAAAATTGTAAACTTTATTTCATATAATAATATTTTTTTAAATAAATAGTAAATCATTTTATTCAACTATTTAATAATAAAAATGGTTTCTAGTCATTATATTAAGGAATAATAAAAAAAATTTAATAAAGTAAATAATTTAATTATTTATTTATAGGTAAGAAAAACTATCTTCTTACTTTTATTTTTTCAAACTTTTATTTTAAAATAATGTTAAATAGTACTGTATCTTTAAAATTTTATTTTAAGATTAATTTTAAATAGTTATACATTTTTAAAATCAAAGATAAATCTATAATGTTTAATACCAATAAAATTATAAAATAATTAACATAATACCAATAAAATCATAAAATCATTATATGTTAATTATTTAATTTTTTTTTATTGAAATACTTAAAATGGTTAAGATTTATAATGATTAAAATTATTAACTTTTATTTAGGTGATTAAAATTAAATTCTATAATATTGTTTTATTAAATTTTATACAAATTTGAGTATATATTTTTGGTTAAAATTGTATTTTTGGAATGTAATTAATAAAAAAAATGAATTTATAAGTTTTAATTATTGTTATTGTTATTGAACTAGATGATGGAATATTACTATTTCTTATCATTTTGAGTGTCCATATAAAAATGAGTGTCATAGAGATGTTGTTACTTATATGGATAAAGTTTAAGTAGTCTTCAAAAGAAAATATAAGGGTGAGTGTAAGCTAATGAGGGTCACTTTTGGCCCATTATGAAAGGCATCCTTCAACTTGGATTTTTTGATATACTTACACAAGATATCTTGCATTGAGTAAAAACATGAAATTTAGGAAATTGAATCACGTTTATATATAAGTTTTATGTATTGAAAATTTATATAACTATGTAAAATTTCATCTTTTCTAAGAGACACTTTTTATATTTTTGGCAAATGATAAGGTATATGTTTTTTTTTGGTGTCGCCTTTGAGTGCCTAAATGATGTTTTCGGGCTACACAAATTGGTAGACATATAGACAACACTAGCACTAGTGCACCACTATT
This sequence comes from Larix kaempferi, assembly GCA_027924585.1. Classification (NCBI taxonomy): domain Eukaryota; kingdom Viridiplantae; phylum Streptophyta; class Pinopsida; order Pinales; family Pinaceae; genus Larix; species Larix kaempferi. The sequence goes on from BSBM01000931.1 coordinate 11,899,251, forward strand.
TTTCCAAAATTAAATGTTTAATTTTTTTTTTTTTAATTATATCTAAGTGATCAAACCTCGAAAATGGTACGTAAAATGTGGGTGCAACATTTGAAGGTCTAAATGCAATCATTTCGACTTGTATTTTTTATATCAAGTAGAGGTCGGTGTCTACTAGTGCAACATACAATTTTTCAAAAAAATGGTTGTGAAATTAAAAAGTTATGGAATAAACACTAACATCATGTTTTTTGACTAAAGGAGTGATGATACAAGAAAAATAGGAAAAAAATAGAAAAATTAATGTTGTTTCTAAAAAATTACATATTTGGAATCTGCATAAACAATGCTATATATGCCTAAAATTTATTCAAAAATGGATGTGTATGTCATGCTGTAAAGAGTGGTGAAAGACAGGCATATTGAGAAAAATGGTGGAAATGCCCAATTAGCTATGGTTTAGCACATTCCATAGCACAGGTTTGGTAAGTCCAAACCAACCACATAGGACTGTGGATGACTCGCGGGCACGTGACAGAGCGTGTTTTAGGCACTAAGGAACGCTAACGCTTTATGTTTAAATTCAAATTTTTATTCTCGCGCTTGGTGTCAACAAAAGTGCTCTAGTGTTATAAACCACATAAACTATGTGTTAAAATTGTTGAATGGAGATAAGCGGTGAGAGTGAGAGAGAGGGGATACGAGGGGGGGGAGGGACATAAATTTATGGAGGTGGAGAGAGGAATGAGGAGGGACATAAATTTATGGAGG